>CM064908.1:35309388-36509388 GCA_032727855.1 Quercus ilex subsp. ballota
AGAAGACTTTAAAGAGATTTTGGCTTTGGTTTTTGTTTGTGTGATGGAACAGGTGCCACCAAGACCTAACACGTACATGCCGTTTGGGAATGGAGTGCATGCTTGTCCAGGAAGTGAGCTGGCTAAGCTAGAGACTCTCATTCTTCTACACCACCTCACCACTTCTTGCAGGTTCTCTCTCTCTCTCTCTCTCAAATTTCTTCGAGTTTATTAATACATATTTAGGGAGTGTTTAGTACATGCACTTAAAAACTGAAAATTGTTGTCTGAAAATATGTATGGAAATACGTGTGAATGAAAAAATATATGAAAATACGTGTAATGTTATTTAAAAATTGAAAATTGTTGTTTGAAAACATGTATCAAACACCCCAATCACTCACACTTTATTACAAATAGGGCTGCAATAATGGTCCATTTTATGGTACTAATTTCGTTTTGTAATAGTGGAAGATATTCATAACATGGCATCACATATTGTCAACTAGCTAGTATGAGTTTGGAAAAAAAAGGTTGTTTTTTTTTTTTTTTGTCTTGGTTGACTATAGAGGGGGGGGAGGGGTTTCATGCTTTGATCAGTGGTCCATTTTGGGTGTTCCTTAGGCCATGGAAGTGGTCCTCAGTGGCTTTGAAGGCGAGTGAACATAAGTTTTTTCTTGTGAACGGGAAGAGTGGATGCCAAATTGCCAAAAAAAAAAAAAAAAAACTAAGAATTGTTCACCTACATGTTTCTATACACGTGGCACACATGCAAGACATTTTAGTCAAACGTAACTCTTATATGACCTCTGCATGACATACAAATTAATTAAATTCTCTCAGCTTCATTGTCATCTGTCATCAGCTCAAAAACAGTGTGACTGTATAACTGATCCACAAGATTCTTCATTATCGTTTATGAAATCCTTGTCTTGATGCCCATTTTACAATTTACTTACTACTACTATTAAAATTTCCTTATCTTCTTGTGAAATATTGTATCTTAAAAAATTACTAAGTATTTTAATAAATTTATTGAAATTAATCTAAATGATTTTGCACTGGTTACAGAGAAGACATATAGTTTTTTTTAGGCAAGATGCCCATTTATAGAATAATGGGCATCTTAAGCTTAATGATAGGCACATTTTGACTGCAATATATAGCAGAGAAATTCTTTGTGCTCTCATTTTCAAGAAACTAAATGGGAGTGTTAATTAGATTTTGACTCTACCATCTAAGTCTCTTAATTTTAATTAGTTTTAGACTTCATTATATGGTCCATTGAAGCCTTTAAGTTTTAATTAATGAGTTCTGTTAATAGAGTGTTCTTTGGATAATTGTTAATAAATTATTTTATAAAAGTTTTGACCTCTACTTTTATTGAAATATAAAAATTTGTCAAAACAATTAATTCATTTGTTCTTTTTTCATAAAAATTTTCTAAATATACTTCATAAATCAATGTCCTTTAAATATTCGTTAACTTTTCCCGTAATTAATTAGTTTTAGATTCCATCATTTACATTTCCCAATTTTCTTTAGTTCTACATTTTATCATCCGAGTCTCTCTATTGGACAGAACTATTATGGTCCATCGAAGTTGCCTATTAATCAAAGAATCAATGCCATAATAGTACTACCAAATGACATTGGTTCTTTATTGTGTAGAACTATTATGGTACATCTAAATCTCAAGAAATTATAATATATTTATGGTGGACTACGTCATTTGTCTATCATTCTACTAAAAGACTCCCACTTGTTTAAAATTGTTGAGTCAGAAATTTTTTTAAATAAAAAATAACTACTGATTTAACAATTTTAAATAAATGAAATTTTTTTAATAAAATAATGGATAAATGACATGGTTTACCACAAAGGCAGTATAATTTCTCATAAATCTCCTAGTTTAACCCTAATAAAAAGAACTATATATCATTTTATATATATATATATATATATATATTTTGTGTAGAGAAAGAACTATATATTATTGTCCATCTAAGCCGCCTCGTTTTAATTAGTTTTAAATTTAATCGTCTAAACCTCTCAGACATTGATTTCCACATAGGTAAGACTAGTATGATCATGTCACAACTAATAGTCTCAACCACCATGTTGCTTTTTTTACCATAAGTGGAAGGGAAGAGATTCGAACACAAGTTTTTGTATGGGAGGAGACCTATGAGGCTCCTCCCAGTCCAATCACCTCTTTTTTTTTTTATTGGGTAAACAGTCCAATCACCCTTCAAATTTAGGAAAAAAAAAAACGTTTTAGATTCCAATGGTCTGGGTGGATAATAGATATTCTCCAATTCCAATGTCTTCCCCATTATCATTCATCCAAAGTATCAAATCCAATTACTCATTACTCATATCTCTATTCTCTAAATTTAACACTAGCCGTTGGATCTACTATGTTGGAGATACGGATCACAGCCCAGTAAAAGGGACACAATTTGCCAGTTGTAGAAACCAGTACAAATGTAATTTTGTCCTAGCTAAATGTACGGATCTCCTTAACACCACAACTTTGCTTTGCACTTTTACACCCAGTCGACAATACCTGTCTATGCACAAATTTCAACTTTGCTCTTTTTTTTTTTTTTTATACAGTACAATACCTATGTCTACTTGGGGGGGGGGGGGGGGGGGGGGGGTTGGCCGGGGCCGGGGCCGGGGTGAGGAAATCAATTAGTGCATAAAAACAATATAGTTGATAACAAATTTTAACATTGTAAAAGTATCTTTAGTAAATTCATTAAATTTTTGTATTGTTTAGAAGATAAACAGTGAATTTTATTTTTTATTTATTTACTTCTTTAAATGCACTTTTTAATAAATTTTCTATCCTATTTTCTATTTTATTTAAATATTATTTATTCATTCATTATTTTTTTTTTTCACAACTACACATCTTCCAACATTTTTTATTCAACACCTAATTATTATAATAGAAAAAAAAAACATTTGAAGAATGAACAGTAGCCCATCAGACTTGATGAGCTACTATTCATGAGCCAAAAAAAATTCCAAGTGTAGAGAATCCATTGGAAACTCTTTTTAGGTGTCATTCTCTATTATAGAGATTTTTATGCATTTAGCTACACCATTGGAGATACTCTAATACAAATATATATATATATTTTTTTTTTTTTTTGAAGTCTAATACAAATAGTTAATAATAGATAATAAAGTAGAGGTGATGAATTCAATAAGAATTGATAATATTTTGCTAGTTTAATAATTGTGAAATTTATTAAGAAAATTATTGTGTCAGTAATAATATTAGGGAAGAATTGAGAATGGTGAGTATAAAATTTATTTTGAAAAAATATCTGACTTAGGATATTGATTCCCTAATAAATATTATTTATAAAAAAACAGTTTTTTAATGAAAAAAAAAAAAAAAAAAACCCGAATATTGAAGCATAAAAATCTGTGCAATTTATGTTATTTAACTTATTTTATGTGGTTGCACCCGGTCTGAGCTCAGCTAATACAAATGCTTCTTTAGTAAAATTGTGTGTGTGTGTGTGTGTGTGGATACAGAGGGCGTTTTATTTATTATAATATGAGACTAGTACCTATGGCTAGATACCATATGAATAGCTAGCTAGATACAAAAGGGTGCAATTTTGCAAGGTACAGTTAAAATTTGAACAATTTAAAAAATCCCCTAGTTCATGCTTTTTCACAATCAAGGTTGGGGGAAAAAAATGTTGATATTTCTGTTTGAACTAAAAATTAAGCCCAACAATTTCAAAAGTTGAAATGTTGTTTCTTACTCTCTTTTAATTGTAATCTCATATGTTTGGCTTTATTTAGGTGGCAAGTTGTAGGAGACGGGAATGGTATACAATATGGCCCTTTTCCTGTACCCAAACAGGGTTTGCCTATAAAGGTTGTCCCAAGGAACAAGAAATGAACCCTGAAGAGCATTGAGTGTGTTTTGGGTTCTTGACGAAAATCGAAATGTTATTCAGTGGGTAAACAGAAAAACACATTTCCCCATTGAGAGTTTCTCTGTTTCGTCTTCTTCTTCTTCTTCTTCTTCTTCTTCTTCTTTTTATTTTTTAATTTATCATTTCTCCATTTTTCAATTGTATTTGCAAACGTTCTTGTTAGGATTTAGTCTAGTATTTAGGATGAGTGGGTCAGTGTCAAATGCATTATTAATCTTTGTGTAACATATATCAAAATCCCCTTTAACAAGAGTAATTGTTTTTTGCATTTTGTGAATTTGAGAAGAAGATCATGGTTTTGAGGATCAAATGTGTGTGGTCTTGAATTTGGATCAAGTAACAGTCACGTTCTTAGATATTTTGCTTTTCTCTCTCTTTTTATGGTGCACAAGGTTTCAGTGACAACCTGGGCTAAATTGAGGTCCAGGCTCACATAAATTAATGTTACCCCATAAGGCAATCATTGCAGAGCACGTGGCTAAACTCCATGGATTGGTGGCTGCTGTGGCATACTAAGGTTCCACGTTGGTCTCTGTCTCAGCACAATATATTGGTCCAGAACTCCCATTTAAACCCAAAAAAGAGTTCAACGAATAGATAAAAGGAAACGTGAGGAAGGAAGAAAACACGTTAGTCCGTTTGGATACAATTTATTATTGTTAAAATTAAAAACTAAAAATTGAAAACACTGTATCAAAATAATTTTTAAATGTGTAAATAATACTGTGAGACTCATTTTTAATATTTTTTAATATATAAACAGTGTGCTACAGTGCATAAACAGTGATAATTATCTCTTATACAGTGATTTAACGGTTTATGCGCTGAAAAAAAAAAAAGTTCTAAAACGTGAAATAGAAAAACGTAGATGCAACATTCAGGGTTATCGAAACACGTTAAAACGAGGTTTTAAACATAGTCCAATTATGTACTATTTATTGGTATAGATGTTTTTCTATCCTTGGGAGTTGGGACCACAACTTCTCACATTTAGAGGTTTTGTCATGACTCATGACTCAGAGAAAGCGTTAGCAATGTGGGACTCACTCGGGCTTAGTATTCCTGAGTCACATCACATCACATTTTGAGGTTTATTATCTGAGTAAGGGTTATAACCAAACTCTACCTAATATTATCTCCAAAAAAAAAAAAAAAAAAACTCTACCTAATAAACATCTGATGCAGAACTCAACACAGGGTTGCACAACATGCTTATCCAATAAAATTTCATACAAATTCGGAGTACCACATGTTTGTTTACTACAATTCTTCAAAATCATTTAATAATCCTTAAGATTGTTTGTTTTGGATTATGCATTCGATCGGTAGATTCACACATAAAACCACTGCCAATCATAATCAATTAACAGAGGGTAGAAAAGTCTCATGACCATTACCAAATTAAATCACCTCCAAATTCTAGAAAGATTTTCTTATTTCTAGATAAATGACTTGGGAACTACATAGGAACATAGACTCTGGCACCATTGTTCTACTCGTGTGCATGTTTTATGAAATGAAGTGTATATATAAAAGTCACTAGATCATCACATCAAATTCTCAGAGCATTCCATATAACAAGTTAACAACCACAAAATTCGGCATTCCGTATGGGCAAGCATGTCCACAATAAATTAATTTTCATTAGTAAGACAAGGGAACCCATTGCTACAATTATTGAGAATATGATGTTGAAGAGATCTGCAAATGACACCAAGACCTTTCTTTTTGTTGTTTTTTGGTTGAATGATGGAATCAGTATCTTGTTTTATTTTTAATAATAACAAAATTTAGAAAAGAGAAGAGACTTTATGAATACAACTTATACAAGATGTAAACAAGGGTTTATCTGCACAGGACAGGACCTTTCAAGGAATACAACAAAAGCTAAGTATAATCATTCCATATACTAGAGCTGAAAGATACATAACAAAACCGTTATTAAGTGTCTCAGACTTATTCGCTATACCTGAAAAGGACTTTTTTTTTGGGGGGGTGTGGGGGTTAAGTTACTTGATAAAGACACCGTCAAATAACAAGCCAAAATCTTAAGTCATCTAAGTACTCGTCTATGAACTATCATGAGGACAAGCACATCAAAGGAAAACCATATCCAATTACCGCAGCCTGGAAACACATGAAACCAAAAGATGACCAAAAGGCACAAGTAAAAATCATGTCAAAAGTAGCACAATCGTACATCCAACTTCAAGAAGTATTGCAGAATGGGAAAACCTGTCGAGGTCGTTGCATTTTTATTTTACTATACCAAGAAATTAAGAAAAAACATGGTCAAGCCAGCCTGCCATCACACACATAAACTTAAAAAGAGAAGAAACGACAGGATACCAAAGAAAAAAGAGAATCTAGATATCCTCATATCCCAAGACAGAAACATTGGTAGAAATAAGAAGCCAAAATAGGACCAGCTAATCCTTGTCTTTAAGTGCATGAAATCAATAACCATTAAAAGTACATCAAAGAAAGTGGTTTTATTAGCTTGTAATAAGAAGAAAACCCCCATGCAAGATTTTAAGTGTTCATTATGAGGATCTTGTAATTTACTTTGTGTCTGTGAAATGTCTGGTGCAAAACAAAGCTTATTTCACATCAGATGAGTTGGCTTACATGTGAGCATGAGGTGGCTTCCACAATACTAGATCTTTCTCTTTATGGATGTTTGAGTCCCACATTGCCAGTCAACACACCTTGTCAAATGCTAGAATGTGGGGTTGCCATTTGCTGATACGGAGGGTTGATTTGCAGGCCGGTTCATGCAATAAACATGGGTCTCTGCCAGGTGCATTGTGATTTATAACTAGATAATACTCATATGTTGGAAAGTTTTCCTTAACTAAAGAAACAATGCAACCTTCCAGTGTAATCTGTTTTATTGGTAAGCATTCACGCACCCAATGGGGTGTGGAACTTACAACGTGACACTCCACCTCCCTGTGACAAGGGGAGGAGGTTTTATCTAAGCTAAAAGCTCATTGGTATAGTGTAAGTTTTCCTATCGTTCAACACATTAGTCATTGGAAAAACTAAAAGGTAACTCAATTTCTAACATAGGGAAACTTTAAACAGGCTTGATTGTGTAATCTACCAAAAAACAAATGGAAAGGATAATCTATCAGATAACATATGAAAAGGACAATCAACAAAGGGTATTAGGTTATGTAGAGCATGGTTTTGTGGTCAATCGATCCGGTTTGGACCCGACCCAGCTTGGGAGCATTATGATTTTAAATAGGTTTTTTTGTGAGGCTTAGGCCGAAAGGAGTTTTTTTTCCCCTTTTTGGGGTTACATATATTGTCGCTTCAGAATTAGGGTTTGATGTATTGTAAATTGTCTCTGTATTATTCTCTCTAACATAGTGAAAATTGCTGCAACTTCATGGACATAGCCCTAGTGGTGACCCAAGTAAATCTTTTTGTTGTGTGATTGTTCTTTGTGTGTTCTTCTCTATTTTTGCTTCTCACAAGTTTTGGGAATTAGACTCAATTCCCTTCAAAGGGTCCACTACATAATCAATTAAAAAAGCAACAAGATGTGGATGTATCAAACTCGGTCGGAGACTTGAAGTCACCTCATTGGCACTGTATCCTATAGATATTATGACTGATAGGATATGCAGGTACAATCAACAAAGGTTGTTTCAGTCGGTAGCGAGAGGAGATCATGAAATGTTTATCTAATCTGTAGCAATCACAAGACAGCATACTGAAAGATAATCAAGGAAGGATCAAAGCAAATCAATTAAATAGCAACAAGATGAAATGTATAAAGCGCAGATGGAGACTTAAACCCCGTTCAATGGCCAATACCCAACAGATAATAGACCTGGTCTAACTGGTATCTCAAAAAATTTACTCATTGTCTTCATTATTTAAGGGGCGTATAACAAGAAAATTAACAAAGGGGAATTTTATAGAGCCATGCCTGTTGTTGATGTCTTTATTTTTCAAGCAGTCACACATTTCCGAAACCCTTCTCTACAACAAAATAACTAGCAGTCTCTATATCTTAGAAGAAACAAAAACTATGTATTCAGATCCCAAACACTTGCCCAGCTGATTAATTGGATTAATTCAACAAGATAAGCGTATTCCAAACAAATAATCCAACATGTAATTCAACCACAGTAATCAATCACGAAATCTAAAGCAACGATAATGAAAGTAGCAAAAGCACACAAAGATTTTTGTAACAAAGTGGAAAAACAATGAACAACCTCTTCAATGGAAAAACCAATTCATGTTTAGGGGATCCAACCCATATAGAAAAAGCAATTACAAATAATCTACTTCCAAACCTTTTGCAAAACTAAACTCTATATTGTACTCTCCACAAACACCCCATTTGTCTTCTCACCACATTGACTCAAGCTACTCTAGAATCTTTCTATGTGAATCTCTTTTACGAGTGAACCTCATCTGCAACCTAGAACTCAACAATAACAACCCACTATTGAGAATTAACTCACTCAGCATATGCACACACAACACACATACAATCCACATAAGTCAAAGTATCCAAATCACACCCCCCCCCCTTAAATTCCTAATGCCCTTATCAGGGCCCACATTGTATTGCAATGCCCCCTAGTCACATGGTGTTACTAGGTTGGCTCTGATACTATTTTTTACAACCTGAGGAAATGCTAGCCACATTTGCGTTATATCCCAAAAAGACAATTCAAGTTACAATTGAGACCCCGAGTAATCACTTTATAACCCAGTTTATCCAAGTAAATACCCAATGTGAGACTTAGCATGTGCCCGCACAACACACATTTATCCAATCCAATCCACATATTTTCGGACTATCACATCAACAATCTTGCTTGAGTGAGAGTGAAGCAAAGTTTCTGGCTACTTCAATGTTTCATTTGAGTAAGTCCCAATTTTCGCATGAGCGAAGTTCTTTGGTCTTTAGATTTTCAATCAGCTCATTGATAGACTTCTAACATAATTCAAATACATCAATTCCAGCCCTCTTTGACACTAGTTTTGTCATATGGACTTTGCCAACATCTAGAACCTAGCAGTCTTCTTTTTCAAAGTCATGAAAAGAACCGGAAAAAGAGGAAGCCTAACAAATGCATACCTGATCTTCCCTTAGGTCCCTGCAATGTCTTCCAGGTGAACCATATTGACATTCACGGGTCATATGATGAAAGTGTGCTGTGAATGACAACTTATTTTCTGTCATCTTCTCAGCCAGTGGAGCTAATTATGAGTTCTCACAAATGGATTCACTTCTGATGCCCTTATTTTTCATGCCACTCATTCATCAATATATAATCATTTTAGGTCCACTAATTTCATGGACATTAAATGACTCGACTAACCAGCATCTATAAACCAAACTTGCAGCTAGTTCTATGATTGTTGTATATGATACAGAGTCTGACAGGTATATATATAAGGTACAATTCTAGAAGATCTATACCGCTTTGAAACTTTTATAAAAAACAATACTTTTCTAGATTGTGAATTTGGATTTGGAATCTGGATTGTTGTTCTTAGGGTACTAGTGAACTATGGTAACTCCACTTAAATAAAATAAAATAAAATAAAGGTGAATTATGTTAACTCTGTGACAATCAGACCACATGCTCATATAATTTTTCCACTTCAACTTCATTAAGGTTAATTCTATAGGTTATCTTATCCTTTTCTTTTTTATTGCTAAGTTACGAGCACCTAATGAGTCTTGAACCCACAAACTCACCCTCCACCTAGAACTTATAGAGGGAGGAGGAGCCAATTGAGCTACAGCTTATTAGCTTATCGTATCTTTGATCTTTGATGTCCCTTTAAGAATCAGCAATCAAATATGAAAAAGAAATGATCAAAGGTCAGTATTCTGTCTTTTGCAGCCAATGATTTTCACTCTTCCGTGCATTCAACTAGTACTTTATGAAATTAATTTCCTGAGGCCCCAATTCTGCAGCCATAAACACAACTCAAGCTGGGTAGACCATGGTTAAGCTCTCTCAATTTATGACCAAAATTCTTGTTGGAGAGCAGTTAACACCTGTTTGACCTGTACCTCAATGACGCCAATTGATCAAAACTTGTTTCTTAAGTGTGTCTCTCTTACATTACTTTAGCAAGCACACCAAAGCTTACACAACGCACTTATAGAGACTTCAGACATAAATGTAATTGCTTGCGCATGGCCAAGTGAAACTGAAGAACTGTAAGAACTCAAAAGGCATAGAACAGAGAAGAACCATAGCCGTTTGCTTTCTGCAATCTTGCAGGTAATGTAAGGTATATCAACAAATAAGGGCAACATTAAAAAATGATAAGCCTACCTCGTAATCACAATCCAGCCAAGCTAGTACATTTCAAGGAACAAAAATTAATGCAACAAGAGAGATTGTAAAACTTGTAAATAATATAGAAACAGGCTTAACAAAAATGAACGAACAGTAATAAACATCCAACAGAAATGTGCATCTGTTATATAGAATCTGACATTTTCCATTTCCATTTCAAAACTCAAGTACTTGAATCCAACATATCAATCAGACAAAACACAACATTAACAACAGCATTCCTGAGTATTAACTAATAAATAAAAGGAATGAACTTGTATCTAACTTTAGTTGCATACTCCATATACCTCTCTCCAAATGTCTCAACCATCAAAGCCTCCTCGAGTTTTGCCTTCTGCTCATAGTAAAACAAACAAACTGCTGCAACAAACAGCAAGCTCAAAGGTGCTCGAAGTGCAACACAGTAAGTGGCAAACAGTAGCATTGTAGACGAATATATTGGATGACGAACCCAACGATACGGCCCAAACTGCACCACAGCAGTTGGCACAACCACCTTTTCTGAATACTTTGCAAGATACAACGTTGAATTATACTGCATTAACATTGTCAATATTATCAAAATCCAAACCCCCACATTTGTCCACCCTCCAGGAATGCGGTGCAGCTCAGGCCCTTCAAATGCAGCCAACCAGTGCCCAACCATAACTCCAACACAAAACAAAAGGCGATACCACTTGGGCGGGTTCACATCCCACTTGGGATCATGTGGACGAGCATAGTAATCCCCATATAACCTTTTCCTTACACTAACATTGAAGAAAAAGAAATAATGGTATACAAAGAAGAACACAAAAGGCCAACCTTCAAGATAGCCATTGAAATGGGCTGGTGGGACAAGAGTGAGCCAAGTAAACGTGGAAGTAACAACGGCAAGTTGCTCAAATATGTTTGCTTCACCAATTAAATGCTTACGAAAGCTATATAATCCGTAAATTGCAAGCGCTATCGCCACAAACCATGGCCAGAACAACCATGTCCAGCTGAAGTACATCCAGAAAAAGGGGTTGAAGAGCATATTTACAGTCCATTTTGTGGCTGCAATGGCAATGGATAAGACCGCAGACCACTTCACAACATCAATAGGAGTTAACTGAGAAAGGGTTTTCTTCAACGAATCAAGTGAGAGGTTTTTGAGGGGTTTTAGCAATGGGTTCTGAGAATCCGAGCTGGTAGTGTTGGAATATGAGCATTTGAGAGGAGTTAACAAATGGGTTCTTGATCTTGTCGGTGAAAATGCTAATGGGCTTGCATTAAATTGCCAATGTGATGGGGGTTTGATGGGTTTAAGACTTTGGCGGCGCTGATAATTGGTGCTTGGCAAGTGTTTGTTGAAAGGTCTGAAAGAGAGTTTGTTGTTTGTGAGCGTAATACCAAAAGGGAGGGTTTTTGAGTGGAGGACAATTGAGCTGGCTTCCATGGTTGATTAAGGCAAAACAGCAATGAATTTCTACGACAATTTAGCAAATAAGTTGAGCACTGAGCATTGCTTTGAGTAGAAAATGAAGCAAAGGGAAATGCGGAAGAGGTTCATGTTCTTCTGTGTCAGTCACTGTGTCGTCGACAATGTGGCTAAGGCTTCTTTTGTTTTGTTTTGTTTTGTTTTTTTGGGGGTCTTGACTTTTGAGTTTTGACGACATTTTGGTTCGATGGGAGTTTGGGTTTTGATTATCTGTGGGTTAATTGGGCCCAGCCCATCTTAGTAATGGCAAAAGTTTGAGTTATGATTAGTTAGAGAATGGAGAAAAATAAGAGAAAGAAAATACGGGAGAAGGGAGGTAAGAGAAGAGCAAGGAAATAAGCATTTTTTTTTTTTTTTGGGAAATGTTAAGGAATGTCTTAGAGTATTAGTTTAGGAATTATTTGTAAAAATATTTTATAAAAAAATGATAAAGTAATTAATTTTTGACAGTTTTTTTTATACTTCTTATAAAAGTGGTGTTAAAAACTTTTATAATATGATTTATTAATAATTACCCTAAGGACACCTGTTAATATGATCATTTTTTCTTTTATATATTTGGTGGCAAATGGCTATTATGTGGATCCCACCTCAAAAATTCACCATTCTTTCTTTTTTCTTCCAATTAAGAGGAATAAAACAAGACAATGGGTCAAGAAGGGAAATAACTCTCTCTTTTCCTCTTTTTTTTTCTCCTATTCCATTTTCTTCTCTCTTCCCTTAAACATTGTTAAGCAAGAAGCTTCTCATACAAGAATAAAGTTAAAATTCAATTTATTCCCTTGATTTTTACTTTATTTATAATTTAGTTTATAAGGGTTAATTTATGTCAATTTAATCCCCATATTATCAAAAGGGGTAATTACAATAAACCTTCTTGTGGTTTGGCCCAAAATCACTTTGTCTATCAGTGATTTAAAAGATGTCACTTTACCCATCTAAGGTAATCTCCATTTGTCTTTTGTAACCCACCTTTGTTAAAAACAAGAGTAAATAAGTATTTTTGCTGTCTTTTTATGTTTCTCTGCTCCCAAAATAATAAAACACATACAAAACAAGATCAACCCTTTGGCAAGTGAATAGGGACTGGTTTCAGTTTTGGACCACGAATAGGGGCTGGCCTGATATCACCCTTTGGCTCTCCATTCACCATCAAAACCGTTACCTTATTTTCCTTCTCTCATTTCTAATGAAGATCGACCCTCCTTTTATAAACTATGGGAGGTCATGGTTTATTGCAAATGTTGAATGCCTATTGATAACATTTGCATTGCAAAATCATGTACAATTAGGGGTGTGCATGAGTCGGGTTGAGGACTTTCTTCAAACAAACCCATTATGGTGGGTTAAAAAAATCCAACTCAACCCACATGGATTGGGTTGAACCCAACAATTTTTTTTTTACTTATTATTATTATTATTAAATTGGGCAATAGAATAACACCACCACAAATAAGAGAAAATTTGTAATCAAATAATCCTAAGCGTAATGTCAAACCAACACAAACTATGTGAGGAGAACTTAGGATTTGGATGTTATTTAGAGCTTAGAATAGGAGAGGGAGTGGTGGCAAAGAAAGAGTAAAATGAGATAAGAAGGATATTGAAATGAGGAGAACTTTAGGGATTGAGTTTTATTTAGGAAGATGGGGCAAAAAAGTAAATAACAAAATTGTATAATATATTTTTAAATATATATTTTAATATTTAAATATGTTTAAAATATAGGTGGGTTGGGTTAGGTTAGGTGGATTTGTGAATCTTATGACTCGAACCCAGCCTAACCCACTATAAAAAAATTTCACAACCTAACCCAACCCATCAACCCCTAAAAACTGACCTAACCTAGCGGGTTAGGTTGGATCGGGTTGGTTTTGACGGATTGGTTACACACTCTAGGTACAATGGTTCTTGGAATCTAGTGTTGCGCAAGTCTTGGCCATCTAGAGAGGCAAGTAATGGCTCCCTGAATTTTAGTTGTTATTAGTACTAAAATCCTTTTTGACTATATATTGCTCAACTTTAGTTCATTTTAGGCGTAAATGCACTTTTGGTCCCTACATTTTACACTTTTTCTATTTTGGTCTTTACATTTTATTTTTACCACTTTTAATCCATAAACCAATTAACGCATGACATTTAAGTCCTTACTGTCAGCCAACTAACGGGAAAAGCTGAGGTGGCAAACGGAACACCCTATTAGCTGATGTGGCACTAATGTGGCAATTAAAATATTATTTGGCATTTTTATATGCTGTGTCAGCATTTTAATTTTTTATAAAAAGCCATGTTAGACAATTTAAACCAAAAAAGAAAATAAATTAAAAAACAAAACTTTTTTTTTTTTTTACTTTCATTATTTTTTCTTCGTGTTCTTCCTAAATCCATGAAATAAACCAATCTCCAGCAAACCCCAAATCCAAATCCAGCAACCAAATCTACTCCATCAAATCTAGAAAAACAAGAAATAAATCCAAGAAACCAAACCAAACCATAAATAAATCGAAGAAATAAACCTATAAACCCAGTAACCAATTCAATCTCTAGCAAACCCATAAACCCAGAATTTTTCTTCAGAAACAAACACACAAAAAAACCCCTCCCTTGATCCTCCTAGCGAGCTGAATATCCTTGGGCATGATGGTGACTCTCTTAGCATGAATAGTGCAAAGATTGGTTAAAGTCCCGCAAGGTAAGCCTCAGCAGCCTCTTGTAGCGCAGCCACAGCGAAGCTCTAGAATTGAGCGATTTCACGAACCAAGCGCTGGAATTGGAGCTTTCGGATCAGGAGCTCAGTACTTTTCTGGTACTTTCAGATCTCACGAAGAGCAACGGTCCCTGGCCTGAACCTATGGGGCTTCTTCACTCCTCCGATGGCCGAAGCGAACTTCCAAGTAGCCTTGGTGGCCAACTGCTTCCTCGGTGCCTTGCCACTAGTGGATTTGCAAGTGGTTTGCTTGGTACGAGCCATTGGAGTTGGAGAATTAGGGTTAGGGTTTTGGAGATTGAAACTATGAATTGGATTTCGATTTGAAATTTTGAGAATGTATGAGAGAAATGGGATTGGAGGGAGGGGATTTATAAGAAGAGATTGAAATTTTGGGAGGGAGAGGAGGTCAATCATGGACATTGATTTGCTAAGAATTTTGGGCGATTGTTGTGTACAGAGTAAGCAGGATGTGGCTTTTGCAGCACAAACCAGTTGGGTTAGATTCAGAACATGGAGTTGTTTGTTTTTATGGGTTTTTTTGTGTGTTTGTTTATGAAGAAAAATTCTGGGTTTATAGGTTTGCTAGAGATTGAATTGGTTACTGGGTTTATAGGTTTATTTCTTCGATTTATTTATGGTTTGGTTTGGTTTCTTGGATTTATTTCTTGTTTTTCTGGATTTGATGGAGTATATTTGGTTGCTGGATTTGGATTTGGGGTTTGCTGGAGATTAGTTTATTTCATGGATTTAGGAAGAACACAAAGAACAACTTTAGTTCTTACGAAAAAATAATGAAAGTAAAAAAAAAAAAAAAAAAAAAAATTTAAGTTTTGTTTTTAATTTAATTTATTTTTTAGTTTAAATTGTCTGACATAACTTTTTATTAAAAAAAAATTAAAATGCTGACGTGGCATATAAAAATGCCAAATAATATTTTAATCGCCACATCAGCACCACGTCAGCTAATAAGGTGTTCTGTCTGCCATCTCAGCTTTTCCCGTTAGTTGGCTACCGGTAAGGACTTAAATGTCACACGTTAATTGGTTTAGGGACTAAAAGTGGTAAAAGTAAAATGTAGGGACCAAAATGAAAAAAGTGCAAAATGTAGGGACTAAAAGTGCATTTACGCCTTCATTTTAATGTTATTGATGACCTTATTTTCTTTTATGTGTAAACACAATGAGTAAAATTTTTTAATCATTAAAAAATATATGCTAATAATTAATAAATATGTTATAGTTGAAATAATATTATTTGAGTTACTTAGAATTATTTTTGTTTGTGAACTAGTAAAAAATTAGATTTACCAATCTTGTATTGTTAGACAAATTATATTTAACTTTTCTTCGAAATATACTAATTTTATTATCAAGAAATTACAAATATCAATTTGATATCTTTGAAACTTATTTATAAACTTACACAATCCAATATAAAATTGTCGGAGACGTTTTGCAACATGGGTCAAAAAATGCAAGAACGGCCCAAATCTCCCATTGGGTTCTTTAGAAATTATTATTTGTGGAGTGTCAAGCCCAAAATTCCAAAATTTAGTGAATAAAGGCTAATGGTGCATTAACAAAAGAGAAATCAAAATGTCAATATAAAAATGCTGAAAAATGCATAAAAACACAACACATGTCCGAAACTTTGACTCACAGTCAACAAGAAGAGTAGCGAGGAAGAGAAGAAAGGTTCCTCTGTACCCATATTTCCACTCCCAAACTTTGGAATTGTGAGGATGTTAGTTGGCTGAATGATCTTTTATTCTAAAGTTTCAACTTTGTGGGAAAACGTGGTTCGCTTTGTCTTAAGCTGGAGGGAGAGTTTTATAGCATCCTTTAGGTGTCCTTGATGACTGGTTTTTTAGGCTAAAAGATGAGGCTATGGACCTCCAAGGTGCTAAGTTGATGCTTGGTTCATATTTACTTTAGTTGGGTAAAACAATTAGCTTACTTTATGCATAATTTGGGAAAGATTTGACTAAGCCCCCATTGGCTCCTCATTTTTAGTTGTTTCAGGCTCTTGGGAGGCTCATCTAAGTGAGGGCTAATAGCTGAAGTTGGCTAATGAGAGCCAACTATTTTTAAAGGAAAAAATGGGTGTGGGCAGAAACTTTAAGCCATAGTCAGCCAATGCATAAAAGCTCTTTTGGGAGGAAAATTTTAGTACAAAACCTCCTCCATAAGCCTGAGATACTACCAGTGCCCCTTACCCACTTGGTAGCACGCATGAGTTGGGCTCATGCAAAAGGTCCGACAGAAACCAACCCATGCCCTCCAAACCACACTTCCTTAATTTCCTCTAATATGTCACATGGGTTTAGGTCATGCTTAAAAGAATAAAATATATTTTACTATATGAATTAGGCTCACAAGGAAGTTAGGCTTAGTTGAATCAGGCTTGTAGAAAATTTATTGTGAAAATGAGTATCAACAAAAGTATATATATTATTTAGCCTCAAATTCATGAGTTTGTTTGCAAACACATTATTATTATTATTTTTTCTTGGCTTGTTTAATAATCGAGTCTAAACATTAGCTTGAGTTTAACTAGTTCACTAAATAAACAAACATAATCAAGTTCTTTCTCAAGCTAAACTTGAGTTGTTCATAAATAACTCAGTTCATATACAACCTAGTCAAACTCATATACACTACTGGAACACTCAAAACCCACAACTAACGCAAACCTACAAGTTACAAATAACTTAGAGCATCTAGATTGGTGGAGCTAAATTTTTAGCTTTTTGGCACCACAAAAGCCAATTTATCTATTTTAACTTACCATTTCATAACACACCCAACATCAATGGTTCTATTTTTTTAGCTACTTCATTTAAATATTTTTTTATATTCTTCCTCATCTCTTTCTCTCTCTTCCTGTTCATCTCTCTCTCTTTTCAGATACAAAGCCTCTGCCACCAACACACCCTCTACCAACACCACACCAACCAGCCATACACATCTCTTGCCAGCCACCACCCATCACAACCTAACCACAAAACCCAGATCTGCCACCATCCACAACCACCAAATCTAAGAAACCCACCACCAAAATCCAAGAAACCCACACCCAAAATCAATCACCACCACCAAACCCACACCCAAACCCACCACCACAAAATCCAAGAAACCCACCTCCAAAATCCAAGAAACTCACACCCAAAATCAATCACCACCATAGCCAAGATCCACCAAACCCATGGAGACTGAGAGATAGAGAAAATAGGAAAGAGAAGTGAGAGAAAAAAAGAAAAGAAAAAGAAAGAGCTGGTGAAGAAAGAAAAAGAAAAGAGCAAAGGGATGAACCAGAGAAAGAAAGAAAGAAAAAGAAAAAAGAGAAAGATAAACCAGAGAGAAAGAAAAAAGAAAAAGTGCGAGAAGAAAGAGAAAGAGGAAAAAGTAAAAGAGAGATAATAATAATGATTTTTTTTTAACCTTTGAGCTACAGTGCACAGCAAGATGGCTGTGCACTGTAGTTGACAAACTATAATTTTTGGCTTTAGCTCCACCAATGGAGCCCCAATTTTGTGGTTGGTGGTGTTAAAAATAGCAATATAGTTTTTTAGCACCACCAATAATAATGCTCTCATATTCTATCCCATAAAAACCAACTCTAAAAGCTAGCATAGAACCAAGTGTAAGGACTCCCCCCCCCCCCCCCCCCCAAAAATACACCCACAAAAAAAGGAAAAAAAATTCAGATTCAATCTTTACCTATAAACTTTGTTAAAACTTAATAATAATAACAAAAACCCTCAAATTATTCATATTTCTTACATAACCACCCATGGAGGTTACTCCTACAATCCAAAATGAATACAAAATGTTCAAGAGTCATGGCGGAACTTTGACTATCATATTTAATGCCATTAGGCCTATCTTATCTGTCTTATTAGGGCTATTATCCTAACACACATCTCTTTAGTTGGCTTGAGTGGACAATTAGCTGGCATGTCCACTGCTATATCCTAATTCAATTTCCCACAAAAAAAACCTCTCTATATGCTCAATCAATAGTCAATACCCTTCACTCAACAAAACAAGGTATGCTTAACAATCTCTATACATTGTAACTCTTACATCTTTCATCTTCTCCTTGGACACTATGGGTGGTCTTGGTTGGTCTAATGTTTTCTTCTTTAGCAAGTGGTTGGGTCAATCAGAAGGTTTATCATAGTTTGGTCAGAGTAGAAGTCCTTATTGCGATTCCATTATGTTGCCCCAAATTTTTACCCACCACACCGCCTTAAATTTGTTAACTTTGTATATTTGATATTATTTTGAACTCCTCTACCTTGTCCTACCAATGCATAAAGGGGATTCTCATTGCTTTGAAGTAGTAAGAAAGAAATCCATATAAACAAATCCCTTTCCCCCTTCAAGATCTCAAGTAGTGCGCTTCGATGATGGCCAACCACTTCCAGTCACAATGTTGTTAACAACACTATTTTTGTCATTGTAGGACCCTATAAGGGCCGCTACAAAACTCATCCAAAAAAAGGGTTTGGTATGTTATCAAACTCTCTTAATTCTTCTTCGTTAGAAGAGAAATAATAGAAATTGGTTGTTTGTGCTACAAGCTGAAGCTTAGGATATAGTGATCTTTGACTATTAGAGTCAATAGGTGAGCCTCATTTATCACATTATTAATGTCTTATTTGTCATAAGGCCAAAATGGTGGGAATAGGTTGTCAAATTTTCTTGAGTTTTGTTGGATTGTAAAATTAATTAGTCTATATACCATGCTTAATCAGCTTAAGTTTTGCTTATCATAAACTTTTAGTTCCAGTCCAACCTAGACTTAAGGTTTTTAGCTTAAGTTAGATTCTTACGGTCCGTTTGGGATTTTATAAAGGAATGAAATGGAATAGAATGGAATGATCATTAAATGAATGGAATGGATTTAGTAGGGAAAGGAATGGAATGGAATTTAAAAATCTTGTTTGGATGTTATAAAATAAAGGAATTGAAAAGAACGTAATTGAATGGAATGGAATATAAGTAACATCGTTTGGAAGTGACATTGGAGGGAATGGAATGAAATTATTTTATAATAACATTACTATTATACCCCTCATTTTAAAGAACATAAAAAATAATCAATGAGAACTTATAATTGCTTTGAAATGTTTAGTATTTAGTGGATGATGTGAAACTAGTTAGCCACAATTGGGTCTGTGTTAGATTATTGAATTACAATATAGTTTTGTCAATGTGAATAAATTGCATCACACTAATCAATAATTTAACAGATGAAGATAATGGCATGAAAAATTGACAATAGCACAATTTCTTTATTTCAATTTACAAATTTTTTTAGGGGCTGCTAGTTTTAGATTGGATCTTTTTTTACTAGTGGGCTTTACAATGGATTTGATAATTTAATACATCTCCATCTCCCAATTTCCTATACTGAGCAATATCCCTCTAAGACCAGCAGTGATACAACTACTAACATATCAATTTCCTGATATAAAACTAAAATAATTCTAGTTTAAGGAAAAATAAAATTTTATTGTAGCTAAAAAATAAGTTATGCATATTTCTATGTTGTAAAGCAATTCACGCATCACATATTTATTCCCAACAAAATAAATATTGCCTAAAAATGCAAACAAATATCTTTTATAAAAAAAACTCATGTAATGAGTCTTGCCAAACAAAACAAAATAACATAATCCATTCCAAAACTAAGGTAAAATCCCACACTTTTTTTAATTTTTAGGCCTAGACATCAGTGTCAATAGGACACCTTTGCACTCATGATCTGGGTAACCAAAGAACATCTCCTTATATGTTGGATTTTCCATCAAAAATATGTAGGCCTCAGTCTTTGATATTAAATTCAAGTCTAATACGCCCAAGCTGCGTGAACTTCTGCTCCATATGACTTTGAAAAGCACTTTTCCATAACCTTAGTCGTCCTATCAATTGCCATTGATACATTATCAAATGACTAGAAAATTACATTCCCAAGGTCATCATCTTTTGCCAGTCGTTTTTTCTTGCTTTTAAAAGACATTGCATCTTGTGATGACACTCGAGAACGTGCAACATTAATTTCTAGTGACCTCTAATCATCTTCCACTTCAAAGTTCTCCAAAGAAACTTCATTTTAAGATATCAAATTATCAATATATCAATAGTGGTCGATGCAGCATACTTAACACGTTTCTCCTTTGCAGTTTCAGCATGATCACCTTTTGCTCTATTTTTAGCTCAAAGTTGTGCCATCTTAGAGTAGTTGGGCATAGGTGTTGTCATCCACTTCTTGGCTGCAGGTTTAGACTGTTACAAACCAAGAAAAATGATTAAACAACAGATATAATTATGTATTACAAAATTAAACTCACAAAAAATGGTAATTTTCCGCTATGAGTGGCTCCCAAACTTCTGATTCATCTGTCCATATATTTAAAGAATATTCCATCCAAAACTACTCAATCCATCTTCAAATATGTCATAGCATTCATGAAAATTTTTCTTTAGTGTCTTTTGTAAATTTTTCACCTTATCCTTGTTAATCTCCATGTGAAATTCTTCAACTAGCTCTTTCACTATGTCATCATATGCCTTAGAGGTAAAAGTTTCATTAACTCTACCACCTATGATCACCTGATGTAAAAAAGCAACCACTAAAGCATCATCCATAACACTATTCCATTGTACTTCTTTGCTTGGATCTCTACCATTCTTCTTTGATATCTTACCCATGCTATAATTAATAGAACAAAAAACACATATAAAATATAGTGTAAATATTAATATTAATTATCAAAAGATAGAGAGCAATATCAAAATGAAAAGAGAAATTTGCATAGCATTTAGGTCTAAGTAATTGAAACATAACAGAGTCTTAAACGACATGACAACAATAAACATAAAAACTATCACATTTGGACATAGTTTTGCCGCATGGCTAATGCTATAGAATCTCTTATAATATCTCATTGCCTAGCATTGTTATCATCTTCTCTTGGAGTAGGGGCCGCACGTTCATGATGAGAATGTAAAACCTCTTCATCAATTTCAACAATAAGACTTTCATCAGGATCAACACCCATTAAATAATTATGAAGTATGCAACATGCTAAAATGATTTCATTTTGGCATTCAACACAATAACTAGGCTCTGTAGTACTTGCTATGATAGGAAATCTCTTTTTAAGTACATCAAATGCTCTTTCAATAGCATTGCACAATGACGCATGTTGCAAATTAAACAATTTTTTAGCATTTTCAGGGGACGAATAGGGTACTCTTTTAAATGATAATGCACTCCCCTATAAGGTGCAATCAGACAACTTCTATTCATGTATCCTGCATCAACAAGATAATATTTACTTAACAAACAGTAACAATTGTTAATTATATACTATAAATTTTTTAATTATAAAGAATACATCCTAATATGTATTTGAATTCAATTTACGTTGTGGGATTTTCAAATTATCGTTTCTAGTTAAAGCACTCTTTATTATTCTCGAATCTAAAGCAATTCCTTCCCAACCTGGTAATATGTACGTGAATTTCAAATCAAATGAGCATGCCGCCAACACATTTTGTGTTGGTTAACCCTTCCTACCTTGATATCTTGGTGCATCCTCATTAGACACTTACGAATATGTGTTTCATCAAGTGCCCCAATACAATCCTGAAATTAAAAATATCTCTCAAAGACATTTACCTTAAAATATACTTATACTAAACTACTATCAAATATATAATATATACATGATATATTTACCTTAAAATATGGATTGAACCTACTACTCTGTAATATTTCAACTGACACTTGGGTTCCATCAGGTTGTCGAAGGAACTGATCTTCTAACATAATTATTGATCTTAATATATTATGAAAATGACGACTAATGGTCTCACCGGAATGACAAAAAAAGGACATTGTACGGATCTTCACATTATGTAATAGAGTGTGAAGAAACTTGGCAACTTGCTCTTCAACCGTGGCACGTTGTGTGTCTTGAAGATCACCATCTCTTCGCAAAATGTCACACAAACCTTGAAAAGCTTGTGGACCCATGCGTATTACATCATAACATTTTTCACTAGATCTAAGTCATTGCATTATTTCATCACGAACTAATTGTTTTTCTATGGTTGATTGTGTAGGATTGTGGGGAACACGTCTTTTCAAACGTTGCCTTCGATGAATAATGTAGCACAAATAATGGCATGAAGCATGAACTAAGGCTAGTTTCCTCATATATTCCGAAAAAATTATGGTCTTAAGTATCTCATCATTCAAATCCATCTAAGTAAAAAAAAAATAGTTATGTTATTAGTCGGAGTCCTAGTCAAAGAAATTATAGGCACGTGTTCTATTCATTATAAAATTTAGGCACTTCACAATATGCTTTTGATAGCTTTTAAACTGTAAATTAAATATTTTTTATATGTTAACATATAATTAAATATATGAACAAGAAACAATATAAGACTTGAATACATTGAAATGAATATATTTTAAATATATTCATTTTAAATGAAACAAAGCCAAAGGACACCATTCAAGTAGCACTCATAATACTGAATTTTGTTTTTCCATTTCAAAATTTGTCCATTATGTCAATTTCATGGTTGTAGGGGGCTTTTTTGTGTTTTGCGTTGGGCTGGGCTGCCTCCTGCAATAATGGGCCTAAGTATTTTGAGTAGGAGAGTTGAGATTGGCCCAACTGTAACTCACTTTGGGACGGTTTGTGCGCAAACTTGGCCTCGTCTGCCAGGATGGTACTTATGGCAGGCAGAGCTGTTTTCAAATAAGTCACGGCAGGCAGATATAATAACAACAGAAAAACAGGATATAGTGATCTTTCCTTGATGAAAAATAATCAAGTAATCTCTATCTTTATGACAATCACAGTAATGATAATAGCTTTACAAAAAAGAAGAAGTGAAAGATTAAGTAATAATATGAATTAATCAAAGAAATAACATTAAGCCAAGTTTGGGTTCGTAGTGGCAAAGACCAAAGAGGAAGAACGCTTCCCTCAATGAAACTAATCTCCTAAGAAAACATCCTACCGTGGGGATTAATGACTTTGAGGGAATCAGACCTAAATGATTAGTGCCCAAAGGAATCACTATTGTTTAATCGTCTTCAAGAGAGTGGGATTTTGAGGGGGAGAGAAGGGAATCGACCTACTGGTGCATGCCCATTGTATTATCTTTCTTTTGCTTTCTGTTTTCTCTCTTATCTTTTCTTCTTTCCTTTCTTTTTCTTTCATTTTTTTTTTACTTCGTAATACCTCTGTTTTTCCATCCTTTCTACAGGGCACGGCAAGGGTCCTTTATAGGGCCTGTCGTGACCGGATTTTACCATTTTACCCCCTTAATCGCCTTTGTCTGGTCTGGGTGTACTTGCCGACCACCAAGAGGCTCGTCTGTGTACCACTTACTCTCGTCAGACAAAGGCAGGTTTGTTTTTTTTGTTAGTGCGAGTGGCACCCTCTCCTGCCACGGCGTAAATGCTTTTTCTCTCTTTCCATGGCATGCACCAAATGGTTCCCCCCTCAACGTTGCCTCTTTTGGGCAGTCTGTCATCCCAGCAGGACGTACCTCCCAAAAGGGCTTGGGCAGGAAGCGCAAAATAGATCTTTTCCCCTCTCCCCACCACCAAACCACACCCCCCTTACCTCTTACCTCTGACCCATGGCCCCACCACGTCCCATATTGGCTGGGTACAGGCTGGTGGTGCTTGGGCTTTGTGTGTGCCTTCCTGTTATGTACGTTTAAAATCTGGCTGCGGCTCATGCGTTTGCCGCGATCTGGAGCTTTGTTTGCACAATCTGCTGCGCTTCTTTGGTCTTTTACGTGGGCCATTTGTATAATTCACTGTTTTCCTTTGGGGTTGGGCTTCTTTCAATACTGGGTTTTACATTTCTCTTGACCCATTTCTTGGTTGCCCTCATGTCCTGCCACATTACTTGGCATTTCCTGCAGTGGCGATTTGCTCCTGCTGGGCCTTTTTTCAGGCCTGCCGTTCCATTCCTTCCCCCAATGGCTTAATATGGCCACTGGTGTTTTTACTTATGGGCTCCAGTGTCCATTTCTTTTTCCCTTGGGCCTGTGACCCATTTACTTCCTTTGGACTTCCTCGGCCCATTCACTAACTCTGCATTTTCATGGGCTTTTACTAACTTGATTGGGCTTCCTCGGCCCAATTTCCTTAATCTCATCCTCGGGGTTCATGGGCTTGCCATCAACCCCTACTTTCTTTGTTTACATTGCCTTGGGCCTACCGCGGCCCATTCTCACTTTTCTATATCATATACTGCCCATGGGTGCCATTTCTCTCTTTTTGGGCCCTTTGTGCCCATTTGCTTCCTCAAGACCCATTTGTTCATGTTATGGGCCTGTGATCCATTATTCCTGTCGCTTGGGCTTAATAGTTTTATTCTATACTTGCCACTTCTATTTGCTGCCTGCTTTGCTGAGTTGGGTCTGTTTTACAAAAATGACCCTCAACAATGGTTCAAAATCTTATTTTCAGGATTTAATAGCATATAGACTGCCATGTCCTATTCCTCATATTAGATCAAAAATAGTAAAATCCTACTTTTCATTAAAAAATAAAAAATAAAAACATTGGTGATGACATTGTATGATAAATAACCAATATAATTATGAAATTATCCATAAGAACAAAGTTTTGTTTCAATTTAGTGTAATTTTTGTAACCTACAACACCACGTTTATACCACAGAAAGTAATATACTATATTTTGTTACACAATTCACACAGAAGTTCAGGAAGTGATTAATTAGCAAAAAAACTATCATTTTATTTCAAAACATTATTCAAAGAAAGATGTAAGCAAACCAAAGAATTTGGTTATATAGCAATGACTATCATTTGTATGTCACTCTTTTATCTGTGGACCCCATAACTATTATTTATAAGACTTAAGGGACAAAGAAAAAGAAAGACTTACTTGTGAGTAGTAACCAAAACTTGCAGTAGTAAAAGAATAACGTGTAGCTATGTTGATGAACAACAGTAGCTTCAATGGTGTCTCACAAAAATCCCACGAACAACAGTAGCCTCACTTTGTAGCAAACAGGCAATAACGTGGTGCTATGTGTGTGTGTGTGTGTGTGTGTGTGTGTGTGTGTGTGTGTGTGTGTTTTATTTATTTAAATTTTTATGGCTGATTGAGAAAAGAATGGATGATATTAAAGGGGTATTTTAGGGGTTTTAACAAAAATTTCATTAAACCTAAATTCATTCCCTCCCATTCCTCCCAATTTTGAGGGGAACAAAAATTTGAGGTTTTGAGAGAAAAATGGAGGAATGAGCGTTCCCTTCTAACCATTTCATTCTCCTCTCACTTAAACTCCCAAATAAGAGAATGAACATTCCATTCTCTTCGTTAAAACTCCCAAATAAGAGGAGGGAAGAAGATTCTAAAAATATTTTTTTTTATTCCATTCCATTATCTCCTCCCGAACAAAGCCTTAGGCTATTCGTCTTATGATTGTTGGGCTGCTACTCTTATGTTTAAAATATTCTGTTTCTCTAATAAAACTAAACCTAGTTCAAAGTGTTGCATTCCAAAAAACAAAAATATTGTCTCTAGGCCAAGTGCCTTTTAGATTAGTAGTTCAAACCCTTCATTTTCAATAGCTGTAACAATTCAATTGGGAAAAAAAAATCATTTTTCTCAAAATAGAAAAACAATTGTCACGAGACCCATTTGGAGGCCACGAATATGATGATGACAAAATTGATGCTAATCCACTACATTTTAATACATAAGCATCTTAATATACTAATAATTTTAAAATGAATGAAGCATGTGCCTTCCAAGTTCAAAAAAGGTAGATTAAATTGCAAAAATCCTCATTTTCAAAGCATTGAATTCTTTTAATTAGTTGTTTGGGTTATAAATACAAAAAATGTAATGTAAATATCCACCTGGAAGGCAGAAAGGTTGAATGAATCAATCTGTGGGCGTATATTGTGTCTTGTTTGCCAAGTTATCAACCTACCCCAAAAAAGAAAAAAGAAAAAAGAAAAAAATCGTGGCTGCTGACCCCAACGCACAAAACGAAAGTACAACGTTATGCCCCCCAGACTCAACGCGACCCCAATGTCTCGCATCCAAACACAAACACAAACACACACACACACCACCGCATATACTATAATCAGCTCCAAACCCATAAACACTGCTCTTCCTTTATAAACCCATTCTCCTTTATTATTACTATGACTTTCTTCTATCTCTCCCACAATTAAACCCTCCTTCCTACTGTAGTTGTTTTACAACGTTATAATACTAAGATTGTTTGTTTTTGCTTAGATCTGTTCCAATTTTGAGTTCACTTCTTCCAAAACTATGAGCTTCTCTAGACTTGGTCGTTCCTTGTCACGATCTTCTCGCTCCAGAGTATGCTTTCTCTCTCTCTCTCTCTCTCTCTTGCTTTTTGTTTGGTTTGTTTATTTTGATTATTTAATTTTGTTTTTGTTTTTTTTCTAAATTTTTGGTGGAGCTAGAATTTGTTGTGTGGTGGCAATGGAGGGAGATCGGCGATCGTGAATGAAGCGCTTTTGGGAGTGCCACGTGTCAATGACCCGGTGGATTTGGGGTTAGGGTTTTTGAGGCGGTACTTAGCTACACTCGGAGCTCACAAACGCTTCGTTTCCAAGGCTTATTTGTCTGATTTGAACCATGTTCTTGCTAACCCTAGATTACGTCGGTTTTTCTCCAGTGAAGCCCCAAAGAAAAAGAGTAACTACTTTTTTAATTTTTTTTGCTGGGTTTCTCTTTGGCCTTAATGGGTTTTTATTATTAGTAAAAAAGAGCCTAAATTTAATGAGCAATAGTTGTTTCTAGAAGTAATTATGGAAATGGAAAAATGGTGATTGGATTGGGTTGTGGGTGTGAGGAAGATTGAGTTTTGTGATGGGTCTTTCATTTTGCAGATTATGAGAACTTTTATCCCAAGGAAAAGAAGGAAATTCCAAAAGGAAACGGCCGGAAATCAGAGTCCAAAGGTGAACACTTTTTGCTCTTTTCAGTTGTAATAATGGTTGTTATTTATGCAAATTTTGAATGTCATCATTGGTTTTGGGAATTTTGAGATTGTCATTGCTGATTGTTTGGAAAGAAATGATGCTTTTAGAAATGGGAGACCAAGTAGGATGTCAATTTTTCAATTGTTAAGGTGCTTTTTTTTAGCGTTTCTCTGTGTTTTGGGGTGCTGACCGATAAGAAATTTTCCAAGGCTGTAATCATTCTTGTATGCGCGCGCGCGAGTCTTGTTTAGCATTGAGGTGCTGTAAGGGAGAATGTGAATGCTACTTATCAAAAAAGGGAGAAAGTGAATGCTGAAGGTAATATGTCAATTGTGGTTGCAGCAATATAGTGGAGCTTTAGATGTCATTGGTGGTTTCATTGGTTTGCTTTTAGGGAGCATTTACATTTTATGGTGGATGCTGCGATTCTCTAGGTAGTTTCAATAATCTCTCATCTTACCTTTGGAAAATAGACGCCTCTAGTTTAGATGGCAGGTAGTACCACTTATAGGGCAGGTCCTGTTTTTGAATCTAGGAAATGGTTAGCTTGTTCTGTACTTTAAGCTGCTATGGGGAACAAGGTTTGGTTGGGGTGCACTGGGCTTGTATTTTTTGTTACCCCTTCCCCCCCCCCCCCTTTTTCTCTCTCTCCCACACAAAAAAGAGAGAGAGAAAAACATGAGGAATCCGCGGAAAAAACTCATCACTTTTCAAGTTTTATGCATAGCGCAAAAAAATACTTGAAGTGGAGAAATGAAGCTATCTTACTGCAAACATGTAGGAGATGGGGTAGCTAAGTGATACATATCTCCCATTCCCAAATTTACACTTCCTCCCTCTCCCATAAATTCATTAAAAACTTTGTTGCGAAACAATCAATATGGTATTTCCAGCACGAACTTTCCTACTGGCCTATACTCTTCTTGAAAATATTAAACTTTATTCTCTCTAGGTCTCCATTGTTCATGTTTCTGCTTTCTGTTGCATTCCATGTTGAGTATGAGATATAGATCTTTCACAATTCTAATAACTTGATTATTCTTCTAACTTCAGATGACTCAAACACCGATGATCATGGGAATTTTCAAGAAACTTTCATGAAGCAATTTCAGAATTTTATCACTCCTTTACTAGTGATTGGGCTAGTTCTTTCTTCCTTTTCATTTGGTCCTCGTGAACAGCAACAGGTAAATCCTTTAATAACTTCAGTAGAATGCCATAAGCTTCTTGTTTTTTCAGTATTAATTTTCTTTATATAATTTTTTATTACATTTTTAATCATCATAAACAATGCATAAGGTCCAACTATAGCCTGTTTTCTTTATTTTGTCACATAGAGGAACAAAAGTAACAATTGTAGAAATGAAATTTTGCATCATAACCTCTTCTTTTTTTTATATTAATCTCTTTACCTTTACTTGGTACGCAATCTGTCTCTTTGTGTCTCTCTCTTTAATTTGGTACATTATCCCCAAAAAAAAAAAAAAAAAAAAAAAAATTGTTTTGCCTTTTGGCTGAGAACTGGTCATATAAATTATTTATGAGAATAAGGCTCAGTCTACATTGATTCCTTGAGACATTGTTCCTCATTAAGCCCAAGTTTATCATAAAGATCATAAAGCTTAAATAAATAATGGTTAGTTTTCAGTCAGCTCAGATGATTAGTCCCTGCAAAGTGCAAAGTAGAAATTTATAATTTTCTGGAATTTGTATTTATCAAAAAAATAAATTAATTTCCTGGAACTTGCCCCTGGAAATATAATCAATTGAAGTGTAGCCTTGGATTTTCTGATTTGGTGAATCTATATATTTGCAATGAAGAACATATTGTAAACTTGTTTGCTTATCTATTATATTTTGATAAATTATTTGTTAGGAGCCTTGTAGCTCAATTTGCACCACCTAGTGTTTCCCATGGAGACATCCAGACCCCCACCCTCAATTATTAATGTATAAAAAAAATGTTTAGACAAATTAAGGTTTTTAAATAAAACAAATTTTAACCCAAGTGACTCTGACCAGAGCTTATTCTAGAGAAAATGTTCTCTTGACCTAGATTCCTTCTTACCATTGGCTGATGCTCCATCATATTAAGTGCTTTCTTGCCTAGTGTTGGTAAAAGCGTCAAGCACATTGAAGTGCATAGAGCTTTGAAAGCCTAGGTGCAAAGCACAAATACACACCTGATTGATGTAAAGTGCACATTTTTCAAATATAATATATAATGACCTCTAAAAAAAGCTTCATATTATATAATCAAAAAGTTAATAATTAAAAATAATATTACTTTTTAATAAATATATATATATATATATATTTTTATGGCAAAGAGACTACTCGATGTACAAGGGACACAGAGAAGTATAAAGAATTACAAAAGAACAAAATTATGTATAGAGAGACACAACAACTTTGTGAATTCTAGAGTGGAGATGCTATTAGTGATGCCCTATGCTTGAGGCCAATCAAATAAACCGCTAAACATAGCTAACAATTGAGTCCATGTACTTTCTGCATCCTCGTATGTATGGTGAGTTCATTCCTGCCAAATCGTCTGTGTCAAACATAACGGAACTAAGTTTCAAATGTTTGAAGAATGTTTACTGATCCAATTCCTTCATCCAAAGAAGTGGTCAATCACCTTTGGGTAACACCCACTGAATCCCAAAAGATCTAAAGGTAAAACTCCACAAATCGAACGCAGCAGTGCAATGTAATAATAGATGATCCATCATCTCCACACTACATCTACACATACAACACCATCCTACTAGGGTATAACCATACTTGATGAGATTATGATTTTCCCCCATGTTGTAGTCCATTTAGCCTATTAACTAAATAAATAGTGCAATTGCACTCAATTTGTAAGTTCAAATTTTACATAAGTTACATATTTCAACTCCTTTGAAATATTATATAGTAAAATATAAAACAATTATCAATGGAAAATATGATAATAATCTAGTCACAAAATTTAAACATTTTATAAAAGCCCTTGTGCTTATAAAAATATATGATTGTGATAGTTATGATCAATGAAGTAGATGGTTCAAAATATATCCGAAAGGCAAAAAGTAAAAACCAAAAAGCACAAGAATACGCAACACCTTAAGAATAGTGTTTTTATTTTTATTTTTATAGCAAATAGCTCGTTATTGTCCTCTGGTATGTAGACATTTTTTTCGGTGTAATGCAACGCTTTCAAAAATAGTGCTTTTATAATAAATTAATGTTCCATGTCAGTTCCTTCAACATTGAGCAATTAATTTTAATGATATATATTGTTTAGCTAAAAAAAAAAAAAAAAAGGCCCCTAGGTGTGCTCCTTTAAAAAAAAAAAAAATTGCTAAAAAAGCATGCATAAGTCATGTTTCATTAAATGAGCTTTGCTTGACCAAGCAGTGTTGAAACCTCAAAGCTTTGAAATTTGCTTTTAACAACACTGTTCTTGCTTTTGATTGGGTGACTTCCATTGTTAGTTGTTATATTTGCTTGAATAACATATTTTTGCGGACATGTCTTGAAGTATATGGGTTACAATTTTTGCCATCTAGTTTGCATCTCTCTGGGTGATTGCCTGTTTTGAGGCATTTCAACCTGTAATGCCGTGTTTGGATGATCACATAATGATTGTAATTGGTGAATGTTATTACTTTTAAACTGCTACATTTTTCCCAACCCATTTGTCTTCAATTGGAAAATGTTTTGTTTTGTAAGTTTTCTTATGCACATTCTTCAATTCCGTATTTTTGCAGATTAGCTTTCAAGAGTTCAAAAACAGGCTTCTGGAACCTGGTTTGGTGGACCATATAGTTATTACTAATAAATCAGTTGCAAAGGTTTATGTGAGAAGCTCGCCACAAAATCAAACAAGTGATGATGTTGTGCAGGGACCTGTTAGTGGCTCCCCTGCAAAAGGAAATGGGGGCCAGTATAAATACTATTTTAACATTGGAAGTGTTGAATCTTTTGAGGAGAAGCTAGAGGAAGCCCAGGAAGCATTAGGGATAGATTCTCATGATTTTGTTCCTGTAACATATGTCTCCGAAATGGTTTGGTACCAAGAATTAATGAGATTTGCACCAACTCTCTTGATTTTGGGATCCCTACTGTATATGGGGCGGAGAATGCAAGGTGGGCTTGGTGTTGGTGGTGGTGGTGGTGGAAAGGGTGCCCGTGGAATTTTCAACATAGGAAAAGCCCATGTTACAAAAGTAGATAAAAATGCCAAGAATAAGGTTAGCTTTCTCTTTCCATAAGTGGATATTTTTTTGTTGCATCCAAATTTTCATATTATTTTACCCACCCTTAGCAATAACTATAACACTGTTTTTATTCACTATGTTGCAAGAAAGGTACTCAAGAGTCTGTCTTTTTTTTTTTTTTGGCTGTGTTGGTCCAGGTCTATTTTAAAGATGTTGCTGGCTGTGATGAGGCAAAGCAAGAGATCATGGAATTTGTGCACTTCCTTAAGAACCCAAAGAAATATGAGGATTTGGGAGCAAAAATTCCAAAAGGTGCTCTCTTGGTAGGTCCCCCAGGTACAGGAAAGACTCTTCTAGCAAAAGCGACTGCAGGGGAATCTGGTGTGCCTTTTCTCTCCATTTCTGGTTCAGATTTCATGGAGATGTTTGTCGGGGTTGGACCGTCCAGGGTGAGAAACTTGTTTCAAGAAGCAAGGCAGTGTGCTCCCAGTATAGTTTTTATTGATGAGATTGATGCAATTGGTCGAGCAAGGGGGCGTGGGGGCTTCTCAGGTTCTAATGATGAGCGTGAAAGTACTCTAAATCAGCTGCTGGTAGAAATGGATGGCTTTGGAACCACTTCTGGTGTTGTTGTGCTTGCTGGGACTAATAGACCTGATATTTTAGACAAAGCTCTGTTGAGGCCTGGCCGATTTGATCGTCAAATTTCCATTGATAAACCTGACATTAAAGGTCGTGACCAGATATTTAAGATCTACTTGAAAAGGATTAAACTTGATCATGAGCCATCATATTTCTCTCAAAGGCTTGCAGCTCTGACTCCTGGATTTGCTGGAGCAGACATTGCAAATGTCTGTAACGAAGCTGCTCTAATTGCTGCTAGGGGTGAGGGAACACAGGTCACAATGAAACATTTTGAGGCAGCTATAGATAGGATCATTGGTGGTCTGGAGAAGAAGAACAAGGTAACTCATTTCCAGCCACTCGTTATGTTATACGATGTAGTAACTTCTCAAATTTTTTTTGACTTTTGTGTGCATGTTCTTTCTGGGAGCAGCTTCCTTTGGGTAGTTCCACATGTTTTAAAACTTCCAGAGCACTGGAAAGGATTCTTGATCCATAGGAAAACTTGATATTTTTTAGAGTTTCAATCTGACCTTTTCTTCCTATTGATCAGCATCAGTATTTCTGACATCCCTGTTTGTCAAGCAGGTGATAAGCAAGCTGGAGCGACGCACTGTTGCCTACCATGAATCAGGTCATGCTGTTTCTGGCTGGTTCTTAGAACATGCAGAACCCTTGTTGAAAGTCACAATTGTTCCTCGTGGTACAGCAGCTCTTGGATTTGCCCAATACGTTCCTAATGAAAACCTTCTCATGACTAAGGAGCAGCTTTTCGATATGACATGCATGACCCTTGGTGGTCGGGCTGCTGAACAGGTAACGATGTAGTTTCCTTACTCTTGTGGTTGTGTCATTTTCAACCATAACGCAATGATGTTCATAGTTCACCTCATATCTCATGTTGCACATACTGGCCCACCTTCCCCAACGAAAAAGAAATTTGGAAAAGATGAAATAGAAAGCAGTGATGATATGGGGCCGAGTATTTAGATCCAGGGGTCAAATATTCCCTCCCTTTTTTTTATTTTTTATTTTAAATTCAACTATGATGGTAGTGAAGTGGATTTATTCTTTTGAATGCAGGTGCTGTTGGGGAAGATCTCAACAGGAGCCCAAAATGACCTGGAAAAGGTGACAAAGATGACCTATGCTCAAGTAGCAGTGTATGGTTTTAGTGACAAGGTGGGTCTCCTCTCTTTTCCTCCAAGGGATGATGCATTTGAGATGACCAAGCCCTACAGCAGCAAGACTGCGGCAATTATTGACAATGAAGTGCGAGATTGGGTGGGCAAGGCATATGAACGCACAATCCAACTCATAGAGGAACACAAAGAACAAGTGGCTGAAATCGCTGAGCTGTTGCTTGAAAAGGAAGTTCTTCACCCAGAGGACTTGCTTCGAGTTTTGGGTGAACGACCTTTCAAATCAAGTGAGATTACAAACTATGATAGATTTAAGCTAGGTTTTCAAGAGGAAGATCAGAAGACTGTAGAGACCCCTGCTAGTGCGTCGGAGGAGGAGGATGGGTCTTCACCTCTAGAGCCTCAAGTCGTTCCCACTTGATTACTAGGGACGTTCGTTTATAATTGTAAATGAATTGTTTTTCATTTTCTTAATGTGGACAAAATATGTATAATTGATTACAGTGTCATCTTTGCTTCAAAAGGTGACTTCGGAATAGACATTTCTTGTAATTTGTCAGCTGCTAATGCTATACCAAAATTCTCTTTTTTATGTTCCCTTCTGGTCGTTTGAATTTTGAAGCTTTGCATTATTACAAATAGAAACATTCTTGGACCACTTACAATTATGATTTTCATGAATAGTTTTGTTTGTCACTTAAACAGTTAATCATGTTGAGCAGCCGGTGTTCTGTGTTGTATCTAAGAACTTTAAAGCCGGTTTTGGTAATAAAGAGAGTAAAAGATATAAATTTATGTGAATTTTGATTTGTTAAAGCTGTGCATGCTACATTAGATAATCCATTTTATGGGCAGAATTGCATGGCAGCTTGATTTTGCCTTGTGAAGGCTTTGATTATATTGGATTGTTTTGACTTTGTCGCTAATATCTTGAATGAATGACAAAATACTGTTAATCAATGTTTATTTAAATATTGATAAAACTATAAAAATATTGATAGAACCATGACCAATCTAAATATGTTTCGTGTACATATTATACGACATATGTAGAAAACTATTTGGTCATTAATTTAGGCACTCAAAAGATTCTACTAATTCTCAGTAGTCATCATATGGTATATTATATGCTGGACAATAATTACTTACTCATACCAGAACAGAGCACTCTGCAAGTGAACTGGGGCTTATCTCTCAATGTAATGTCTAAAAATCTATCTTAAATTTGTTGTATTTCTTTCTTGTTTATTTGTTCTGTTGAGATTGCCTCTCTATTTAGGTTTGTTGTATCTGCTCTGCGCTTTGCTGTCTATGCATTGCCAGATTCCCGAGCAGGAGTTTGTAGTTTCTGTTTTGTAAGTTGTTGTACTGATTTGGAGATATAGAGAGTTAGTAGAATGCTAAAGACTTTTGGGAGTTTCTGTTAGTTTTAAAACAAAGCAGACATAGAAGCAAATTAAATAAGAAAAAATAATGCAGTTTCATCAAAAGGAAAACTCATTTTAACATGGTGCTTTCAGCTTAGACTCGAAGAAAAATAATAAATGATGTGATATGGTGTTTTTACAACACTTATTTATTTATTTATTTTCATTACAAGCATAAATGTTAGTGATGCGATACCATACTTTAGCTAAAGAAAAATGCTAACGCTATTAGAAATTTTACTACAAATTACAAAACATTCTCTTCTAGTTCCTCATCTTAAGAAAAATGCGGGTTTGTATTATTGTAAATTCTTTGTTTTGAATATTTCTAGATTTTCTGAAATTAGACTACAAATTTTAAATCTTAATGCAACAAGGCATATCTCATTGAATTAGTCTTGTTCGCCTTCACAAAATGACATAACAATAAATTTGATTGGTGATACATTAACCACATAATAATAAATTTCTTAATTACATTTTTGTAAGCATAAATTAGAAGCCAATTAGTCTACCGATTTTGGCAAAATCCAAACTGCAAATGTACATCCATACTCATTAGAAGGTGTTGAGGACCAAAATTTCGCAGGACAGCCCATTCCATGAAAAGTAAAGGAGGTCCAATTTGTGCAGCAAGAAGAATCGACATCAAGGCCCTATGTATGTTCAAATTTCCAGCAAAAAAGGCCCTTAAAAAATCTAGCAAAATCCAGTGAAAGAACTGGGTTGAGATACCCAGAGGTTGCCAGAGGCTCGGGATCTTCGGGATCCTCGGGACGTGCAACACAGCTAAAGTGGGATTGAGACAGCTTAAAAGGAGTACCACGAAATACAAGAAATGAAGAACAAATATGTCCTTCTCAAGTACCCAGTGGTGCAGCAAAGAATCAGAAAGCTTGGAGAGTGACAATTCATGAACAAAAGGCTGGTACCTCGGGGAACCCAGAATGAAGAACTATAAGGGGAAGTGGCTGGGAAAACCTTCAACCCAGCAGGAATGGATTCTGCTCACTTGGGAAAAATGACAGCAAGAAGGACAACCAAAAAGCTGAGTCTAAGAGGTAAAAATCCTTGAAAGAAGAGAGGGTAAAGGCCAGCTCTCCAAAATGGAAAGTCAGTAAGTGGCTTTTAGGAAAACAGGACTAAAAGATGAAAACTATGAGAAACGGAGAAAGAATCAACGGTCAGAATGGCTGGCATAAGAGGGGCTCTAGTACCTAGGGAGCCAAGGGGGGAGAATCAATAGTATTCAAACCCTAAAATGACACTATAAAAGGGGGGAAGTAGCCAACATTAAGAGGCATTATGCAGAAACAGAAAATCATAGCAAAATCTTTGAGAAAACACGGTCTAAAACTCAACAAAAGTAAAAAATAGCTCATGGTATCCCAGAAATAGCCACTATAGAACATACTTGGATTCAAAAGGATTCAAACTTTGCAAGTCTTAGAGGCTTAGATAGCCGTCTAAGTTTGTAATTTTTGAGCTTATTTGGACCTTGTAACGCATCTTAGTGAGCACATTGTAATTCACAATTAAGAAAAATAATGAAATACCTTATATTGATTTGAGGATCTCTAACAGTTATTTCGTGTGTTTCTTTGTTACATTGTTTTCTTTTGCTGCTTTCTGGCTGTTCAACACATATATTCTTGCTTGCTAGTTTTCCTTTTACTCAGCCAAAAGGTCGAGTCCTTTTACTGGGGTCCTCACTTCAACTTGGGCCTTGGACACACTTAGCCTCCAAAGAAACATATGCCAAAACACACACACATCAGATATCACTCTCTCCCACAAAAATCGTTCTCACCTAACTATCTTGGAAGGCAATGCCCAAGCAAAGCCACTTGGACTTAAGTTCCAAATCCTACAAGTCTTGTGCAAAAGCACTAAGTCTGTGAGAATTGGGGCCAAGATCCTCATGGTTGAATCATTCTCATGAAATTCATTTACATATATGTATATGTATTAAAATGTATATCTTAATTTAAGAAACTAACAATTATTTGAAGATATGTGTATTGTATAGTGTGTTTTTATGTTGCACCTATAGAGGTAAAGGGAAATGACAAAACTATATTGCATAATAAACATAGAGAAAGATCATATAGTTCAGAGAACCAGCATTCTGGGTTCTTACAGGCCTAGTACACCCCGGGATCCCACAAAAGTAAGCCCGGGATCCCACGACAGTACCTTTGGGGTCCCAAGTGAAGGAACTCTTTTAAATGTTTATACAATAAAAGATAAGCCTTAAATACTCTATTTCAATCTCATTCTCATTGTGAATATTATGAACACTTATTTTATTTATTTCGTAAGAGTAAATGGTCATTTTATGAGACTAAAACACTTATAATGGTATTTTATTACTTAGGAGGAATTGCATTTTTTGTCTTGAGGAGCTTTATGTGACTTGCGCAGAACTTGGTTTGTAATCAGCCCCATTTAGCTGCGGTGAACTAAGCACAGTCCACCAAAACAACAAGTATTTGGGCCCGGGATCCTTGTCTCTACTTGGGTCTGTGTGCTAAGAAAAAAAGCATTCTCACAGAAGACATCCTCTTTTTTATTTTATTTTATTTTTTATACAAGATAGAAATTCTTCTCTAGCCTAATCTAAGTGTATTATGTGTGTGAAACTCCATTCTGAATATTTGAACTCCGGCCTTTACCCCCCACACCTCACAAGCATTTATACTTGTGGAGTGACCATTGCATCAAGGGTGTGCGGTGGTCATTAGAAAGCATCCTAAACTTGCATAACACCTGGAAAACATGCTTGTTAATAAATATCCAACAATTAGGACTGATCTTACTTGGTCCTCTCTTTGATTATTCTCGGTCGGCTAATCATTCATGGGTTCTTGTACATTTTCCTTGTTCTCTTGAGTAATGAGATGGTTCTACCACTTGATTACGTTTCTCTTCTATTGTTATGCTCCTTGGCTACTGCTAATCAGCTCATAACTTGAAAAATGACCACCTAACCCCAGTGTTATGTAGCTCTTCAGAATCAGGGAAAAAATCTGTAAATTTCATTATAATTTTTGTAATGGTTGAAGTTGCTATTTTTAATTCCTATGGTAGGCACAAACAACTACGAATCATTTTAAAAGAGAATAATCAATTTTGTTAGGTTTTAGAATTGGCAAATTCCATGTGACAAACAATGTATTGAAAGACATATAGTTGTTAAGTGTTTTTTTTTGTTTTGTTAATAAGTTGATAGTTACAACGCATGATGGAGAATTTGAACACTGAATGTCTTGAAAACATCAAGAGCTATCAATTAGTTGAGGTACAAGGATGTTGGCTATTATAAGTGTATTTACTGCTATAAAGTTTAGGCAAAAAGCCTTTTAAACAGGTCATGTTAAGGTTGATGAATCTTGACCCGTTAATAAACATGCCGGGTTAATGTTTACTCATACAGTCAAATATTCATGAGTTGTCATGACATCAACCTGACACGCAAGTATGACTCCCCACCCTTAGTATTGTATCAAAATTATATGTTTAGGATAATTTGTATATGTAAAATAAATCTTTTAGAGCTTTAAAATACACTTGCAATATGTAAAATAGGAAAAAAAAGAGAGATTTTTCCCCTTTTCTTTTTTGTGCATTCTAGAGTTCTTTATTGTGGATTCTAGAAACCTCTTGTAGATTTAAAATCTATATCTATTTAGAATAATGTCTAATTCCTTAACACTTTCCCCGTTTTATCTAAAACTAAGGGCATGTTTGGTAGATTGTAATAGGTATTATAATGTAATAGTTATTCCTATGGTTTAGTTATTTTTTAGTTTGGTTATGTTTTTATTATAAGAAATAATCATTTTTTATGAATAGCTATTCTTCAAAATGAGGAATAACAGTTCCTCTTTAAATGGAGAAATTATTAGGTCCACCAAGAGGATTGCTGATGTGATCCTCCCTAATTCCAATCAATAAAATACTGTTATTTATACAAATGTGTTATCATCTGGTAATTTTTATTTTTTATTCTTCGTACTGATTAGAAAGCTCGCACATACATTTACATAAATGACACCATCTCATTGGTCAGGGAGGATCACATCAGAAGTCCTCCCGGTGTAAATAATAATTTTTCCTTTAAATGGGTTGTATTACTATTCCTTAGTAAGTGTAATAATTTTAAAATTTAATATATTTTCAAATAAACAAACTTTACATATATACTAACAATTATAAAAATAAAAAATCATAAAAAATAACGCATATCTCTCTTAAAAAATAACAATTTTTAAAGAGATGTAATTATATGAGTAAGATATTTCCTAAAATAAATCTTAAATTTTATTCTAATGTTATAACTCAAAACCAAACTTATGAATAAGTTTAGTTATTACATTACAACACATTTTATTCATAGTAATAAAGATTACAATTCTTGTTGTAATCTCCATTCAGTATACCAAACTTACTCTAAAGCTTCGTTTGAGAGTTTGTGAGAGTGCTTTTTTTTCTTAACACACAGGCCCAAGTAGAGACAAGGATCCCGAGCCCAAATACTTGTTGTTTTGGTGGATTGGGCTTGGTTCACCGCAGCTAAATGTGGCTGATTACAAACCAAGTTGTGCGCAAATCACATAAAGCTCCTCAAGACGAAAAATGCAATTCCTCATAAGCAATAAAATACCATTATAAGTATTTTAGTCTCGTAAAATGACCATTTACTCTTACGAAATAATTAAAATAAGTGTTCATAATATTCACAATGAGAAGGAAATTGAAATAGAGTATTTAAAGCTTATCTTTTATTGTATAAACATTTAAAAGAGTTCCTTCACTTGGGACCCCGGGGGTACTGTCGTGGGATCCTGGGGCGTACTAGGCCTGTAAGAACCCAGAATGCTGGTTTTCTGAACTATATGATCTTTCTCCATGTTTATTATGCAATAGAGTTTTGTCATTTCCCTTTACCTCTATAGGTGCTACATAAAAACGCACTATACAATACACATATCTTCAAATAATTGTTAGTTTCTTAAATTAGGATATACATTTTAATACATATACATATATGTAAATGAATTTCATGAGAATGATTCAGCCACGAGGATCTTGGCCCCAATTCTCACAAACTTAGTGTTTTTGCACAAGACTTGTGGGATTTGGAGCTCAAGTCCAACTGGCTTTGCTTGGGCATTGCCTTCCAAGATAGTTCGGTGAGAATGATTTTTGTAGGAGAGAGTGATATCTGATGTGTGTATGTTTTGGCGTATGTTTCTTTGGAGGCTAAGTGTGTCTAAGGTCCAAGTTGAAGTGAGGACCCCAGTAAAAGGACTTAGCCTTTTGGCTGAGTAAAAGGAAAACTAGCAAACAAGAATATATGTGTTGAACAACCAGAAAGCAACAAAGGAAAACAATGTAATAAAGAAACACACGAAATAACTGTTAGAGATCCTCAAATCAATATGAGGTATTTCATTATTTTTCTTAATTGTGGATTACAATATGCTCACTGAGACGTGATACAAGGTCCAAATAAGCTCAAAAATTACATACTTAGATGGCTATCTAAGCCTCTAAGACTTGCAAAGTTTGAATCCTTTTGAATCCAAGTATGTACTAGTGGCTGTTTGTGGGATACCGGGAGATATTTTCCTACTTTCTTTGAATTTTGATAGAGTTTTCTCCATGGTTCTGTTGTGGTTTTCTATTCTACATATTGCCTCTTAATGTTGGCTGCTTCCCCCTTTTTATAGTGTCATTTTAGGGTTTGGATACCATTGATTCTCCCTTCTTGGCTCCCTGGGTACTAGAGCCCCTGTCATGTTAGCCATTTTGATCGCTGATTATTTCCCTGTTTCTCATAATTTTCCTCTTTTAGTGCTGTTTTCCTAAAAGCCACTTATTGACTTTTCATTTTGGGGAGCTGACCTTTACTCTCTCTTCTTTCAAGGCTTTTTACCTCTTAGATTCAGTTTTTTGGTTGTCCTTCTTGCTATCATTTTTCCCAAGTGAGCAGAATCCATTCTTGCTGAGTTAAAGGTTTTCCCAGCCACTTCCCTTTATAGTTCTTTATTCTGGGTTCCCCGAGGTACCAGCATTTTGTTCATGAATTGTCACTCTCCAAGCTTTTTGATTCTTTGCTGCACCACTGGGTGCTTGAGAAGGACATATCTGTTCTTCATTTCTTGTATTTCGTGGTACTCCTTTTGAGCTGTCTCAATCCCACTTTAGCTATGCTGCACGTCCCGAGGATCCCGAGCCTCTGAGTATCCTGGCCCAGTTCTTTCACTGGATTTTGCTGGATTTTTTAATGGCTTTTTTTGCTGGAAATCTGAACATACATAGGGCCTTGATGTCGATTCTTCTTGCTACACAAATTGGGCCTTCTTTACTTTTCATGTAATGGGCTTTCTTGTGAAATTTTGGACCTCAACAGAGTTTATAAGGAAATGAAATGGAATGATCATAAGGGAATGGAAAGGAATGGAAAAGAATGGAATGGAATGGAATTAAGTAACCTTGATTGGATGTTTTAAAATAAAGGAATGGAAATGAATGAAAATGAATTGAATGTAAGTAATCTTGTTTGGGAGCAACATGGAGGGAATGTAATGAAATTATTTTATGATAATATTACTATTAGACATATATTTTAAAATAAATGGTTGAATATATAGGGGTATTTTGGAAGTTTTAGTAGAAAAAATCATTAAATCTAATTCTATTCCCCCCAATTCCTTCCAATTTCAAGGGGAATGAAAATTTGAGGTTTTAAGAGAATAGAGAGGAATGAGTGTTCCCGCTTACCCATTCCATTCTCTCCCACTTAAACTCCCAAACAAGGGAATGAGCTTTCCATTCCCTCTATTAAAACTTCCAAACAAGGGAATGAATGAATATTCTAAAACTATTTTTTTCATTCCTTTCCTTTCCATTCAATTCCCTCCTCCCAAATGAGGCCTAAGTCTTTTGTTGTTATTGATGGTAGTGTTGTTGTGAACTTTCCAATTGTTTGTTAAGACTCAAAATGTTCAATGAAAAGGTTTGAGGAGATTTAACTTGCCATAGATAATACTTGAAAGAATAAGAGAGACTTGAAAAACAAATATAGTAATATAATGCTGATTTTTTGGGGTCATACCTATAGTAAATTGGGCATTTTATGTGTACTCATTAAAGTTTATAAATACGATAAGTTCTCTTAAGAAATATTTACACGTGTGTGTATAAAGATGTGCATACATGTTTTTCGAATTTCTCTAGACTTGTGATAATATCATAATCGGTCCCCCCAAACCAAATTTTTTGGCCCACCTCTACATGTGAGCCCCACAGCTGCATGTATAGGGTTCATATAATGGAAGAGAAATAATGAATCAACAATTGTTCTCTCATACTCCTTGATGTACACTTTGTATACATAATATCCATCATTTCACACATGATGTTTACATTTAAAACGTGAAACGAGTAATGTGTATGTATAATGTATAATAAGGAGTGTGTAAGAATTAATGCACATAATGCATATGATGATGCATGAGATTTTTATTATTAGCCCTTTTTGCTTCTTCCACCACACCCCACCCCCCCCCCCCCCCCCCCCCCAACTCTCTCATTTAAAAAAAATAAGGAATGATTTTATTGATTCATATGAAACATCCCAATGTTTAAATGATTATTTTTGTCACATAATTAGCACTGATGCTGCTAATTCTCAGCATATAATTATATATTTACACACAAAAGTGATTCTCTATAGTTCCAATTATATATATATCATTACCATTAAAGCACATCAGTGGGGTGCTATAAGCTCGGACTCCTCACCATAAACGCTTGGGTTTGAGTCTCACCAATAGATGGTGTGGGCTGGCCTAAGCTTGGGGTTTAATACCCTTGTTTCTGGCCCATGTGTAGGGATGCCCACACAACGCTGTAGGAGACGCCACATTTTCTCCTTTAATTTTTAATATTTCTTCTACCAACTATATATATCATTTACTACAAGGCATTTCCATCATGACATAGAGATATTGCAGAATGTTGCATAGATAGGATACATGATATCTAAATTGTGGCTGTAGAAGTTAGTACTTGTCCTCAGTTTCGTTAAATTTCATCACTATAAGTCTGAGTAAAGAAACTTAAATATATTTCAGTGCTTCCTCTGAGCTGATGGAGGCACTTGTCCAGTTCCGCGTAATTGAAGAGTTCCTCACTTCTATATAAACCTTATCTGTTTGTACAGATCAGTTTACAATAAAAGCTGGTGCTCACCGCTCACCAAGGTACACACTTGTATTCCATGCACATTCTGTGCCTCTCAATTTCCACCTTATTAACGTTTTCCTACTTCTGTTTTTTGGTTTTTTTCCCCTGTTGTAATAAGTAACGGCTTCCAGATTTATAGCCAACATTTTAACCTTTTTCTTTGCCTCATCTCCTTTCTCATGCAATCTTTTTGTAGCTAGCTTGCTCTCTTGCGTTGATCTTGCCCATACATATGGCTTAAAAAGAAATGACTTACATCCATATGTAAGCCATGCGCGCGTCCATCTTGCAAAAATGCCATTTGGCTAAAATAATGGTTCATTAATTTAGAATGGCACATGTAAATTATGACTATTGACAAGAAAAAAATGAAAAAAGAAAAAAAAGAAGAAGAAACTACCGCTCAACTCAAGATCTCACTCGAAACGACCCATCACTTTGAACCAAGTGCTAAGAGGTCGTGGGTTCGAGTAATAGTACGTACTGATCCATATACTTCAAGTAATAGGGTCGAGCAGTGACACATATTTCCTAGTATGCAAAAATTATGGTAATAGGGTCGAGTAGTGACATATCTAGCTAGTTGTGCGCTCGTAGTAATCATGAGCTTACCAAAAAGTCCAAGTGGCAATGTATCATAGAACTTGGGATGATGATTACACATGCAAGCCCTTTGTTTTCTATATATAAAAAAAAGAAAAAAGAAAAAAAAGATCGAGACTGAAGGGCCATGCTTTATTGTTTTCAGAGATAGTCAACTTGAAATTGGGTGACCATATTTTATGGTTTTTACATTTTAGAGATTGTCAATTTGAGATTGAGAGATCATATTTTATAATTTTTTATATAAGGGATATACTAACAGAAAAAGAAAAAAAACAATTAATGTTTTGATAACTTTTTCTATTTTTTTATAAAAGTGGTGTGAAAATTTTCTTAAAATAATTTGTTAACATGAAACGTAGCCTATTTTACACTTGTATTCCATGCACATCTTCTTCTTATTTCAATAAATGTTCTTCTTGTAGTCCACCTATATCCGTTTCGTTTTTGGGCATTTTTGGTTTTCTTTTTCTTTTTTAAGATTTTAAAATGCTTAATGGCTTCCTTATTTAAACCCAACATCTCAACCATTTTCTTTGCCCCATCTCCTTCCTCATTCAATCTTTGCAGCTAGTTCTCTCTCTCTCTCTGTGGTATCATACAATCTCTTTTCTTCAAAACAAATTGATTGTAGTTCATGTATTCTCATCATGTTCGGTCCCTTACACTCACTACTAACACCATAATGTTTTTTATAGATTAACATGGATTACAAGGACCGGTACCAGCAGGCTCTAATGCCAAACTACGAGTGTCTTCTCTTTGGTAAACCTTCCTGATTAGACCCATTTTAAATCCTCAGTGTGCAATCTTTGATGTAATTTAACGTATAAAAATGTGTCGTATACAGATCTTGACGATACCCTTTATTCCTTAAGTACTGGTTTCTTTACCATATGCACCAAGAATATTGAAGGTTTTGTATTCATGATTCTCTACTTCCTGATGCATTTTCTAACTATATAATCTGCTTATTATATCGTCTTCTTTGGGTTGCGCTCTGCAGAATATATGGTTCAAAAACTTGGAATAGATGAAAAGAAAGTCCAAGAGATCAGTCCTGTATTATACAAGACTTATGGAACAACAATGGCCGGTCTCAAGGTATGATTTTAACTTGTTAAATGAAGGTATCATAAAGTTACATAATGCACAAATATGATTGTTTTTTTTTTTAATATGATTTCTTTTCTTATCCAGGCAATTGGTCACGACTTTGACAATGATGATTATCATAGGTACCAATTTTCCATTTACTTCGTGCATATAAAAACCCTTACTCCTGTTCCTAAAAAAAAAAAAAAAAACCTCATCCATTGTGTGTGCTCACTAATCAAAGTCTACCGCATCACCTGTTTTATTTTTTTCCAGAAGTACATTTCTTTCTAAATTGACTAAAATTTAAAGAAAAAAATTTGGACACAAGCATAAAGTGAAACATTTTTTGTGGGAGGGGACTTTTTATTTATTAAAGAAAATGCTAAAATACACTGTCCGCCAAAATTTACCGAGTTGGCACTTTTAGTCACCAAAATTTCAAACGAGTCGTAGTAGTCCCTAAACAAAAAACCGGTGTTGTGTAATCTAACGTCTAAAGGAGGATGTATAAATTTTTAAGAGTAAAAATGGTGTCTCATCATCTAAAAAATGTCACGTCTTTATTCTGATAACCATATAAATAAAGAGACTAATAAGTAATGACAGTTAACATAATGATCAATAACTCTCATTTATAAAACTTCAAGGACTAATAATACTCATCTGAAATTTCAGAGACCAAAAGCATTCACCTTATAAAACTCCAAGAACTGACAATTAATGTATTTTGGCCTTAAAAAATTATATGATCTCACGCTGTCCATATATATTACAGCTTCGTTCATGGGAGACTACCTTATGACATACTAAAACGTGATCATGTTCTGATGAATCTCTTGCTTAGCTTGCCTATTCGGAAAGTTGTAAGTTGCTATCTTTTTCACACTACGTAACGACAAAGAAATTAATTAGAATTGAGCTTTCTTGTGACATTTTTTCCTCCTTAAAAATTAGATTTTCTCAAATTCGGATGAGGCCCATGTTACAAAAGTTCTTAGCAAGCTTGGATTGGAGGATTGCTTCGAAATGATTATATGCTTTGAGACTCTGAACCCGACCAACAAGAATAATGTAGATGATGACAACATTAATTTTGAACTTACTTGTCAGCCCAATGGCAACTCGGGGCTTCCAAAGATTCCAATCATTTGCAAACCATTAGAAAATGCATTTGAACAAGCATTCAAGATAGCCAACATCAATCCTGAAAAAACAGTAAGATAGTCAAACTCTCTAGTAAATTAGACATCTAGGCTCCATTGTAATATTGTATTTCTTGCCTTTTCCAGCTGTTCTTCGATGACAGTGCCCGAAATATACAGACTGCGAAGCGTATGGGACTTGACACTGTGCTGGTAAGTCAGGACACTTAAGTGACAAATTGAGAAATTAGCAGAAAGAGTTATTGGTTGTCAATTTTAGCTGACACTATTGTGGATATCGTGGGTGTAGGTGGGGAAAAATCATCGTACAAATGGTGCTGATTATGCTTTAGAGAGTATCCACAATATCAGAGAAGCATTGCCTATGCTATGGGAAGCCAATAATAAGTTAGAAAAGGTCAGCTCTCCAAGAAAGATTGCAATTGAGACATCAGTGGAAGCCTAGAAGTAGTGCTTGATTAGTATGGCAGAAGCTGGTAGAGGCATTCCTTTCCAACTTATGCCAGAAGCTGGAGTGTTTGCTACAAATAGTATCTTATGTATTAAATATATACAGTATTTTTCTGAAATTCACACAATATGAGAAAAATGCTGCATATATGTAACTGATACATGAGAAAATACATAATTTTCAAGTCTATCCAAGACTGTTTGTTGTTTTAATTTGTTTAATGCATGCCTAAGAATTTAGTATATTAATTTAGATATTTTTGTGGTCCAATCTATGTAACTTTCATTTTTAGTACAATGGTCCTAGTGGACTTGTATCTCTATTTGTAATCATCTCTGTCTCTTTCCTAATCTGAACTTTGCAATATGAAATCTACTTAGCACCCCTCTTTCTTTGCATGAAATCTTGTTGTAAGCTTTGTGAAAGTGAAATTGGAAATGGTTTGTGATAAATGATAATCTAAATGCATCTGTAGAATTTGTTGTTGTTTTTTTTAAGGGTACGAATGGCACCATAGTCAATCAAATTGTCATATAAATATATATATATATATTAAAGAAACAATGTTACATCAATTTATTTGTCAAATCTACATAGAACTTATAAAATGATGTGTCATCAATCATAAAAAAAACAATTCAAATTTCATTTATTAGGTAGTTTAAGCACACCAATTATATTCATTATTATCATATCAATTTATATAGTAAAATTTATAGTAGTTTTAGCATTTTTTATGAAATGAATTACTGGAGAATATGCCACTTGGTAGAACCCATTGTTGTCAAAACGTGAATCGTATCGTAAATCGATTTTTAATTTTTCTGTATCTTGTATTTTATCATATAGTATATTGTAAGACACAAACATTTAATAAAAATGATAATAAATTATAGATATACATAAATAAAATGTATATTCATTATAAATTTGGAATATATTCTACTAATGACTAATTTAATCATCGCTTATGTAATAATATTTAACAAGTTAACTAAATAAATCAAAATAACATGCGTTTATAACATGCTCATTCAAATGGATTAAATTCAAAAGTGAAAATATATGACAAATGACCCAAAATAATAATTTCTTTTAATCTTATTCACCATCTTGCCTAATAAATTCTATCTAAGTCAATGTTACCATCATATTCATCATTTTGCAAATATTTGTTCATTGAAATTTCTTCATTATCATCAACATTTGTACTATCTCTTCTTGTTCTTTTATTTTAATTATATATATATATATATATATATATATATTTCTTCTTGGCATTCTAGATTCTTAGACTTATAACAATAATGACAAAAATGATAAAAAATAATTATTGTGGGGGATAAAAGCCCAACATCATGTATTGGGCCTAGGGCCCTATTCGAAGACTACTGGGTGTCTGAAGAGAGGAAAATATATGGGAAAGGGTCCATGTAGGAGAGACATACCTGGAAGTGAATGAGGAATGCATTTCGAAGAGGTCATCAGTTGTCCAAAGAGGTTTTTCTCCTCGGATACGAATAGTCTTGATCAATCAAGTGTCTGGAGGGCCCGAATGATCTTCCTAACAGTTCCAACAACGAAGATAAGCTTTGAGCATATCTGGAGATGATAAGAACGAAGAAATATCTAAAGGGAAAAGCTGCTACAACTGTGTTTAATGAGTTACAGCTACTTTTCTGGCCGCATTTATGTGGAGAAGACTGCTAAACAGTGTAACCTCAGCTACCACCACTCACAGAAAACTAAAAAGGAGACTTGACATGACATATACTCAAGTGGATGCTTAGATGAAGACCAAGTGGACGATGAAGATGAAGGGGAAGGATGCTATATAAATGGAAGAAGCCTCTGATAATAGGGGGGAGAAAAAAGAGGAAAAGAAGGAAAAAAAAATAATTTTACTGTAACTCTAAGAATTGTAATCATCTTTTATTCAATATAATACCTCTTCGGATATTCATTGGTTCAGTTGTTCAAGCCTGATTGCATGTTAATTCATCTTTAACTACCGTAGTTGATCACTGTTTGATTCACAACTACCCTATCTCTTTCACCAACTTTCTACAAATTCATTGTTCTGGGTTCATTGGGCTCATAATCCATATTTCTTGGGCTTGAGCTACAAATCCTAACCCTACAATTATTATATTGTCAGCTAATACATTTTTCATAGTATTAAAAAAAATTGTAAATATGAAAGTGAAGTGTGAGTGTGTAGTCCAAATTTTGTAGGAAAAAAGGGTGGGGGGGGGGGGGACTTAAGAACATGTTATTTTATTGGGCTAAATTAAGTAACCTAATAATTTTGTGTTAAAACCAAGTATAAAAATTTGTTGGATTGTTTCCTTAAAAAAAAAAAAAAAAAAAAAAAAAAAAAACCCTTGTTGGATTCAAATAAAAGCATAAATTTTAACAAAAAAACTCATTTTAAAGCATATGTCTATACATCATACGATTTGTATGATTTTACGATAGGATTTATACAATACACAACACTATATCGTATGATTTATGATTACTTCATGTTGGGTATACATGTGTGAGTGAAATCTAACATTGAATAATGATGAGAAGAATAAGTGATTAATATAATATAATTGAGCTCATACCCATTAAACTTAGATTTTTTGGGTTAAGTGTGTCTCTATATATTATATTAACTACTGAACGAGTTTCCTTAAGGTGTTTATTTCCACAACAAATTGTGTTAGAGCATAGGTGGTGTGCAGGGCAAGGTGATTAGGGTTGTCCTACCCTCCAACAGGGATAGAGCAATCCTAAAGGGCCCACATAAAAGATCCTAGATAAAAGCCCAATAAAGGAGTGTTGCCAATGGTGCTAGATCAAGGTGAAGCACGTGGTTCCAATGGATAGGAATATACGGGCTAGTTCTCATGGATGAGCATGCGGGGTTGACATGTGGTTTCCATGATGTTCTTACGATACATAACTTTTTACACATGATACGATATGTATCGTGCATCATACGATATTAACAAGTATAATTACTCGAACCTTAGACCACTAAGGTTATTGCTTTATATATATATATATACATGAACACATGTGTAATTGTTTGTTAATGTTATACCGTTCAATATTTTTTTTATATTACTTTAATATATTCAAAATCACATTATACATTTTCATCGTTCTTAATACATATGCCAAATTTCGTGTTAATTAGATGTTATTCATTATTTGATCAAATGTTTTTACAAACTAAAGTTATTGATCTCTTATGATCTTAATATTTTGCAAGTATGTATAAAGAGGCAAGGCCACATGATAATATCTGACCAAGAATTTACATTTTTTAAAATTCATTTTAGTGATATGTAATATATAATCACCAAATATAATTAATGACATGTAATGTAATTGAATTTAAATTTTCAAATATTAAGGCGCATGTAAAATAATGCTTTTACATTTGCTGTTCATGTATATTTTACATTACCAACTAAACAAATGTGTACAATCATTGGTGGAGCTAGACGGGGGCGAGGGGGGGCACTTGCCCCCCTGACTCCTCCTAAAATTTTCAAGCATTAGTAGTCTAAAGTAATTACTTACTGACATGGAGGAAAAAGAAAAAGAAAAAAAGGGCTTCTACTTGGTTGAAAGTGACTCTGACACAGGGAAATGAAAGGAAAAAAGTTCTCAAACAAACCATGTAAGCTTTTCACCAATTTCACTATTCTTATAAGTAGCTTTTGTCTTTTCCTACGTGCTGCACCTATTTCACTATTTTTTATTTTTTATTTTATATCATTATTTACACAATTTTCACTATTTAGGATTCTTTTCACAGCATTTTATCATTGAATAATGCTAGAGATGCTACAAATTTTACTACTTATGTTTTACAAATTGGCATGTCACCAATCAAAAAAAATAATTTCAAACATTTATTCATTATATTTTTTAAGTAATTAACACTAATCACATTTTTACTCCATTAGTTTGTAAATTTTTTAGTAGCTATGAATTGGTTATTTTTGTTTATTTATTTTAATAATATGAAATATATTCATATTTGCTTACAATTTTTTATTTATTTTGTTATTATTGTTGATTAATATTTTTTAGATTAATTTCACTTTTAATATTGTCTTTTAATTTTGCCACCTCTAGACTAAAATTCTGGCTCCACCATTGTGTACGCTTCACAGGAACAGTGAATATAAACATATAATTGTCCACGACAAAAGTTAAAAAATTGTTCATTCTGACCAACACTAGTTTAAAAAAAAAAAAAAAAAAAAAAAAATCTCAAATTAAGATTCACCACTCTGTAAACTTACGACAAGGAGGTAAACATACACAAAAGCAAATACAACTGAAAATCACAAGAAACAACCACCAAATAGTAAAAAGAGGTACAAAATGCATTAAAGATACTGGTTGGGAACCACCTGATCAAGAAACTACTTATCGGGTCGTCATCAAAGAAACATAACATATTTTGGAAAAGAAGGTCAACGTTTAGTTGTAGCTTTAATTTTATCTTGCTAAGGTGGCATTATAATCCAGTGTTTGTGATGTTATAACTTTTTGTTTTGGATGTAGGCCATTAGACCACACCATATTAATTCGTGTTTTTTTTTCTTACTCTATTTTATTCTTTAGATTTTAACATGGTATCACTATAATGCTACTTTTTCACTAGATTTGAAACAACTCAAAACCAACCATGCTTGACTCAATTGTTGATTGCCGTCGACCACCATTGTCCAACTAATTTTGGACATTGTTTTTCTCCATTAAATATAAATGGAACTTTTCACCTTTTTTTTTTTTTTTTTAATAAATTCTCATTTTATAAAATTCTAGATGACTCTCTCTCTAAGTAAAACTGTGATTCTTATTGAAAATCAATGTAAAAAGAGAGTCAAAAGAATCAATTATACATCACCACTACTCCTATATATATGATGTAAGCAAGCTAAAACCGTGTAACTAACTCCCTGTTTTGGAGGGAAAAGCAATTATGAAGCTAATCATACTCTAATATTACAAGTGGACTTAAAGCATAACTGATTTATAACTCTCATATAATCTAGCTACACTGCTGCAAGTTAATGCATAAAATCCTCATGAAATGGCACTACCTCAATTGTTTCTAACAACTCTGCACTTGCCAAGACTGATTCTGCAGTGTCCACTTGTTCACTACACTTCCTTGTTCTAGCAGCTACATTAGTCTCTTCATTACTCTTTCCAATTGCAACACCCTGTTGTACCTTATATTGCTGTGGTCTTTGCTTCTCATTTTTAACACTCCCTCTCAAGAGCAAAACTCTTGCTTCTTGATTCTCCACTGTCTGTTCAGGATACTGAATACAATGAGCAAAGATATTGATTCTGCCTAACCTTCTCAGCAATCTTAGGTAATTATCTACCCCAAGTACCTCAGTAAAAATGTCAGCTAGTTGATTCTTAGATGACACATAAAATGTTTTAATTGTCCCATCCAGAATTTTATTTCTAACTATATGGCAATTTGCCTCAATGCGTTTAGACCTTTCATGGAATACAGGATTGGTAGAGATATGCAATGCTACTTGGTTATCACAATACATCAATGCTGGCTTTTCATGTGTGATGTGCAAGTCCCTCAACAAGTATAATATCCAAGTTAATTCACATGTAGTAGTGGCCATAGACCTGTATTCTGCTTCTGCAAATGATCTGGACACCACATTCTGCTTCTTAGACCTCCAAGATACTAAAGCATTGCCTAAGAACGCACAAAAACCAGTAAGAGACTTCCTACTATCAGGGCACCCTGCCCAATCTGCATCATAGTAGGCCTTATGTTGTAAATCTGACTATGCAGGATAGAATACACCCTGCCCTGGTGTGCCTTTAATATACTGCAGAATCCTCGTTTCTGCCCTTATATGTGGTACCCTAGGTTAGGACAGAAACTGACTAAGCCAATGTACTGCATAGGTGATATCTGGCCTACTTAGAGTTAAGTACATCAGCTTCCCAATTAGTCTCCTTTATTGTCCAGCATCTTTAATCAATTCTCCATCACCTTTACATAACTTCAATTGTTGTTCCATAGGTGATTTTGCATGTTTGCATCCAATCATTCCTGCCTCTTTAAGGATCTCAAGGGCATACTTCCTTTGATTCAAACTAATTCCTTTCTCACTTCTTGCAATTTCCAATCCTAAGAAAACCTTAAGTGAGCCAAGGTCTTTAATTCCAAATTTCTGGTCCAATAGTGACTTTAGGGCTGCAACACAACTTGGATCATTGCCTGTGATGATCATGTCATCTACATAGACAAGCAAGGTAGTAAACAAAAGGCCTTTTGTATGAATGAAAATTGAGTGATCAACTTGTGATTATTGAAAACCAAACTGCAAAATGGTGGCTGAAAGCTTGACATTCCACTATCTAGAAGCCTGCTTCAAGCCATAAAGGGACTTAAGTAGCTTGCAGACCAATGGAGTGGATGGATTGGAAGATACCCTTACTGTGTTAACCAAGTGGTAAGCTCATATATACCTCTTCTTCAAGATCTCCATGAAGAAATGCATTATTAATGTCTAGTTGATGCAAAAGCCATCCCTTGGCAGAGGCAAGAGCAAGTAAAACTCTAATTGAAACAGTTTTTGCTACAAGAGAGAATGTTTCCAGCAAATCAAGGCCTTCCCTTTGTGTATAACCTTTGGCCACCAAACGTGCCTTGTACCTTTCCACGGTCCCATCAGGATTAAGCTTGATCCTATACACCCACTTACAGCCAATAGGACTTTTACCAAGAGGCAGTGGGGTAAGAACCCAAGTGTGAGTCTTCTCAAGTGCTTCAATCTCCTTATCCATAGCTGCTCTCCAAGCTAGATCCTGAACTGCATGAGAAAAACTAGCTAGCTTTTAATGACAAGCACTGATGATCATAAGGTAGGACTGGTAAGGAGGATCCAAATGTGAGTAAGTCAAGGAGTCAGCAATATCATTGGGTAAACTTGGAGGATGAGCAGTAGCAGCTGTGTTGCAAGCATAGTCTTGCAAGTAAACAAGTGTCTTGTGAACCCTGGTGGATTTTCTGATAGGTGGTGGTGCTGCTACAGGTGTAGTAGGGCTAGGAGTAATGAAAGAAGCTGAATCAGGATGGAAAGAATCAAGACTTGCAGATTTTGAAGTGGAAGAAGGAGATGTAGGAAGATTTGAAAGTTGATTATCTAGGACATGAAAAGATGGATCACAAGTACTAGAATATTGATTTGGAACCTCTGAAATGGCAATGGGAGTAACAAAAGTATCTGTACTATCTTTACCAGAAGAGTGAGCTTCAACTTCAGAAATAAGAGTAAAAGGATCAGAAAAATCACACATATCAGATGCAAAAAGGAATATGTGTTCATGAAAAACCATATCCCTGGAAACAAAGACTGCATTAGTGGATAAATTAAGAAGTTTATAGCCTTTAATTCCAAAAGGATAACCCAAAAACACACATTTCCTTACCCTTGGAGCAAACTTGGATTTGTTGTGAGAGAGAGTTGAAGCATAACACAGGCATCCAAAAACCTTCAAATGTGAGTAAGTTGGAACATGACCAAAAAGTACTTCAAAAGGTGTTTTGTGAGATGAAATGGATGTTGGTACTCTATTGATTAAGTATACAGTAGTAAGGATGCAATAGTCCTAAAGATGCAAAGGTAAATTAGATTGAAATTTGAGGGCTCTTGCTACATTCAAGATGTGTTGATGCTTCGTTTCCACAACAGCATTTTGTTAAGGAGTTTCAACACAACTAAGTTGATGTAAAATACCTCTTTGGGCAAAAAATTCTTTCATTATGAATTTTGTACCATTATTAGTTCTAATGGTTTTTATTTTTCTTGAAAATTGAGTTTCAACCATTGCACAAAATTGCCCCAAAGTGGCTTGAGTTTGAGACTTATGTTGCAGTAAGTATACCCAAGTACACCTTGAAAAATCATCCACAATAGTTAAGAAAAACTTACAACCATTTATAGTAGAAATAGAAAAAGGACCCCACAAGTCACAATGAATTAAATCAAAACAATTACTAGAAATATGAGTACTTTTATTAAAAGGTAACCTCTTTTGTTTGGCTAAATGACATACATCACAATGAAACTTCTCAGTAGGATTAAAAAGAGGTACATGATTATCATTCAACAAAGCCAACTTGTCATTTGACAAGTGTCCTAATCTAGAATGCGATACATGTGGCTGGATTTTATTAACAGAAACTGCAGCAAAAACACAAGTTGAAGTTGAATAGATCTCTTCCAGCAAGTATAGACCATTGCATTCCCTACCCAGACCAATTGTGCTCTAGGGAGCAAGGGCCTGGATAAAGCAAAGATTTCCAAAGAAAATAAGGCAACGAAGAGTGGATTTTTCTATCTGGCTAACTAAAATGAGGTTAAAACTGAATGAAGGAACACAAAAAACATTATGCAAAACAAGCTTTTCTGAAATTTGGACAGTTCCTATGTGTGTAACTAAAGCAGTTTCACCATTTGGAAGATTAACATGAGTATTTAGGGTAGCAGTAATAGATGTGTAATAGGAAATAGAATGGATCATATGATCTGTTGCTCTGGTGTCTATTACCCAATCAGACTCACTAAATGCTTCCCTATTGACAGTTTTTGCAGAAAAAGATTGAATGTTCTAAATTGGGAGTGAAATTAGATTGAATACCTGACATGAGGTTGAACTAAGGTTGAGAAGAAGTAAAGGCCACATCAGAAACTACACCAGAAGTTCCTTCAACACCAGTACTTGCAGTAATTGTGCTCACAGTGGCTATATGATTTCCATCACCAAGATTACCCACAGTATTGAGAAATGCCAATAACTGCTCACATTGTGCCTTAGATATAGGACACTGATTCACTACAACTGGGAAATTCTCTACATTAGCAACTGGTTTAGAGGAGAGCTGATTTGCATTGGCATTTGATTTCCCTTTTGGCTTGTATCCGGGTGGATAGCCATGTTACTTGTAGCATTTTCAACTATGTGACCAGTCATGTTACAGTGAGTACAAAAATGCTTCTCCTTCTTGTTATTCCCCTTGTTCCAATTCGTATTTCCAGAATTACCTCTTTAATTAGCATACATTGCTGCTGCATTAGGATTCAGGTGTGCCAGAACCTCCATGTCCAACACTTTTGTGTGATTCCTCTTGAAGAACCAATGCATAAACCTTGCTCATAGAAGGAAATGTATCAGACATGAGAATTTGACTTCTAAGAGTCTCAAAATTCTCATTCAACCCCATCAGAAACCTCATGACATAAGCTTTGTCATGTGAAGCACTCAACACCTTCATAGCTCCACAAGAACACTCTAGAAATGGCTCGTAATTAAGCAATTGATCCCAAAGCCTCTTAAATTTGGTGTAATATTCTGTCATTGACATCTAGTTTTGAGAAATATGAGAAATTTCCCTCTGCAAATTGTAAATCTTGGGACCATTCCCTTGTGAAAAGAGATTCTATATTTCAATCCACATCTCCTTTGCTATTTCACAATACATGATGCTACTAGACACATCTATATGCATAGAATTGATCATCCATGAAAGCAACATGGTGTTACAGCTCTGCCAATCTTCATACAAAGGTGAATCCAAATCTAGCATTGGAATCTTTCCATTCACAAAGCCAATCTTCTTCTTCGTAGTAAGAGCAAGAACCATTGCTCAGGACCATGAGTGATAATTCTTCATTCCAAGAAATGGTTGAGTAACCAAAATATTGCCTGGATTTTCACTCAAACTGAGAAAATAGGGATTGGGAGTAGTGGAATCATTGCTAAGGTTCAAACTTGATTGTGAAGGCTGAGCTTGAAGTGGATCAGATGGATTGGTTGACTCAATGGACGCCATTGAAGAAGCTTCAAAGCTCTGATACCATATAAAATTCTAGAAGACTCTCTCTCTCTAAATAAAACTGTGATTCTTATTGAAAATCAATGTAAGAAGAGGGTACAAAAGAATGAATTATATATCACCACTACTCCTATATATACATGATGTAAGCAAGCTAAAACCGTGTATAACTAACTCACTGTTTTGGGGGGAAAAGCAGTTATGAAGCTAATCCTACTCTAATATTACATGTGGACTTAAAGCATAACTGATTTATAACTTTCATATAATCTGGCTACACTGCTGCAAGTTAATGCATAAAATCCTCATGAAATGACACTGTCTCAATTGTTTCTAACAACTCTGCACTTGCCAAGACTAATTCTGCAGTGTCCGCTTGTTCACTACACTTCCTTGTTCTAGCAGCTACACTAGTCTCTTCATTACTCTTTCCAATTGCAACACCCTGTTGTACCTTATATTGCTTTGATCTTTGCTTCTCAGTTTTAAGACATTTAAAGGTGTGTTTTCCTATTTAAGGCTCCCAAGTCATTCAACCTAGCACATCACTCATTATTTTTGGATTTAATCTATGCAAATTTGTTAACTCACTCACGTGTTCATCACAATGTCATCCTGTCCCAATATTCCTCAAGCCACTAGTTTAGCCCTCCTCTGGTCATAGAAATTACTCATTAGTCATTGGTGTAGCCACTCTTAGGCCTTTGTGGCTATCTTCAGACATTAATGCGTTGTTGTTGTCAACTGCCCTAATCCATTTGACATCTTATCCGATCATCCATGGTCATCTTCAATGCATCTTCGCAAGTTTAATTACATTCCAAACTCAAGTTGGCCTCTCACCCCCATCTTGAACTTGAGGGGGTCTCTTAGCGTACTATCATTATTTTATTATTGTACCATCGATGTATTGTCACCAAGTGGACCAATTAGGATTAATCTAAATATATACCCTATTTAGGATTCATTGTAAACCAAATTTATTATAGTAAAAAAGTAGTTGTCTAGGCCTTTTGCTTTCGATCCAAGCTATTATAGACCGAACCATGATATCTCTTTTTTGCTCTTTCCTAACATACAATAATCACCACTATTTTTATTCTTTAGATTTTAACAATAATTAATATTTTACTACATATCAAATTATATGATACAAATTCAACTGCTGTGACCTTTTTTTTTTAAATCAAATTTTTTACCTTTTGGCTATAAATTAATGATAAATTTATTAATTTTCCCATGATTTTCTAATACTCTTTTAATCTATTGTAAAACCACAGATATGATGGATCTTGCTAGTTCCTATAGAATTATCATCCTGTGTATGTTATCTTCATTTTCATGAACTACATAGATTTATCACTAAGTTTTTGTTACTTTCATTTCATCATGATCTAGCTAGAGTGACAATCCTACATTATCATTCAATTTTTGGTAGACAAAACCACTTGGTTAAGGAAAAAGCTCTTCTATCAGGGACATCAATCTTTTACCTTCCATGCGCGTTATCGTGGATTGTGTGTGTGTGTGTGTGTTTTTTTTTTTTTTTTTTTTAATGTGCAAGGGAGAAAGTACGATTTAACGTATAGATCTCTGAGTCGAACAGAAAGTCAAGTCCCTCCCTCTCTAACCAATGAGACATGTTGAGACAATTTTGTCCAATAATTTAGTAATTAATATATAAAAACTATAAGCGCACATGTACAAGGTTTTTGAAAATAGAAGCCGGTCCTCAAAATAGACCAGAATTCCACAGCCTCCAACCAGTCACATCACATGATACTATGTGCCACTTGCTATTTTCCTTAATTGTACCAGCTTGGTGCACGTTATGTTTTACTATTTTATTCTTAAAGGAAGCTTTATAAAATATCAATCCCTTTACCAACACCATATATAGGATCCATCTAACTTTCCCTTCTAGTGTGCCTGTGGCTGTGAGTGTTTAAGACTAGAGAGAGAGGTTTCAAAGTCAAAATGGGTAGGCGTCCTCGCTGCACTAAGGAGGAAATGAATAATGGACCTTGGACCGCTGAAGAGGACAAAATGCTCACAGATTACATCAAAATCCATGGAGAAAGAAAATGGTGCAATGTTGCAAGGAAAGCAGGTGAGAGAAAAATCATCATAAAACTGAAATACACTATTGGGATTTTGGATTAATTACTCAATGAAAGTTGCGTGTGTGTGTGTGGAGGTATTTATATATGAAATGTGGTGAAGTTTATACTATTTTGTTGGATACAGGTCTTAAGAGGTGTGGAAATAGCTGCAGACTTCGGTGGCTGAATTATCTGAGGCCTGATATCAAGAGGGGTAACATATCACCTGCTGAAGAGGACCTCATTATTAGGCTTCACAGGCTCTTGGGCAATAGGTCTTTCCACTTGTTCTTTCTCGTTCAGCTTTTATTTTTGTAATTTTTTTTTCCTATTGAAGAGAGCAACTGTTTGATAGTATTACTATTAACGCTCTGGTATTGATTGTATTGCTTTCACATTTCTATATATATATATAGATGGTCTCTTATAGCTGGGAGGTTGCCAGGCCGAACAGACAATGAAATCAAGAACTATTGGAACACTGTCCTAAGAAGGAAACTGATCAATGGGAAACAACATAAGCAAAACACAATTCTTAGACCTTCTAATGAGATCACATCCTCAACCACTAGTGTGTCCAATGGGGCTAAGACCAACGCAGTGAAGTGTAAAAAGATCTTTGAAACCTCAGAGTCGCACGAACTTGAAACTTTTGGTAGTGCTAGTAATGCTCTTGAAGAACCCTCTAAGGAAGGATGCTTTGTGAATGATAATGTTTTAAATGAATCAAAATCCAAAGAGGATTGCTCACCAAACTTTTCATCGAGCTTTAACTACATGGATGAGCTTTTGATGTCTGGTGTTTCTGGTTCAGACTTCTGGAAGTTATGCATATTTTATGATAATGTAGCTGGCTGTAATAATGGTAGCACCAGTGATCTCTTGGACAAGCATCTTCCATAGTTTTGAGGATGCAGTGAAGCGATGAATCACACTGATTCACTGTTTTTTAGGCACATTGATATTTTCTTTAAACTCTTTGCTAAGTCTTACAAATAACCTCTCTGTTTAACTTCTATGACTCTTTTTTTTGGGTATAAATATAAGGGGAGAGTGATATCATTCAAGGGCTTTTAACTACTCAATCAACCTTTCTTGAGAAAGGAAACCTACAACCCAAAATAGCCTATTTGTTGTCATGCAAATTAGCTAGAGAAACACATCTGAAAATTGTACAACTTCTATATGTAAGACTATTTACTGCATTTAGAGTGAAAAGGATCATATAATTAATTTCATGCCTTTCCATCTTGTTCTTTCTCTCCTAACCATTTAATTAATAATTATTTTCACCATGTTTCCATAAATTTTTGTGTATTTTTCTTTCTTTAGAGTTTGTTCTGGTGGGTGTGAAAATGCGGTAATTGCTTTGATTTTAAAATTATTAGGTAATCCCAAGGGGTTAGCTTAGTAATTCCTAAGGCCTCATGATATTCATGAGATCTTAAATTCAAAACTTCTTACCAACATCTTGGGGCCACTCCTATAGGTTCCCTTTTTGTAATAACTTGGTGCGTGTGGGACGAGTAAACTGCATACACTTAAAAGAATAGTCAGATACTCAAAGAAGTCTAGATACCCTCATTTGTCCCAAAAAAAAAAATTATTTAATACTTCCATAATACAGTGACATGCTACTCTCTCTTTTCATATTGATGGTAAACCCCACTATAAATTTAATTAGTAGAATTCACAATAAATGTGAAATGAAAGAGCACCATGTCACAATATTCTGTGAATACCAAATAATTACTCTATAAATCAACGGTTGACCATGATATCATTGAAATATTCTACAGCCAATCTCACTACAACTGGTTCCTTCGTGCTGGTATTGTTGACTAGGGTTGTGCAAAAAAAATCGCCTGACCCGCCAACTTGCCCAACCCAAACCGACCAAACTCAATCCATGGTAGTCAATTAAGTGAGACAGGTCGAGTTGGGTGAATTAGATAGATTATTTAGTGGGTTGGGTTGAATAACGGGTTGTGATATTTCTAACCCGCCATAACCTAACGTGCCTACTTATTCCGCTTTGCAGATATACCCACCTTATTTCTCTCATGTCTTTCTCTTTCTTTTTATAAACTCCAATTGCGCTCTCTAAGATTTTATTATTATTCTTACTCAATGTACATGTCTAATTTAAGATTTTGATATGTTTTTATTTTTAGTGTGATAAAATTTCAATCATTCTAAAAAAAATAATGTAGTATTTGTGATTTTTTTAATAAAAGTTGTTTAGTGTGATAAAATTTCAATCATTCTAATAAAACAATGTACTGTTTGTGATTATTTTTAATAAAATTTGTAATTTTTTTCTTTCCTTTTTTAATTTGAGGAAGGAAACTATTATCTAATTTAATTGAAATAATTTCATTTAAATAATTGCACTTGTCAACTCGCCCAACCCATTCATTCTGCCAAGTTGAATCATTAAGATTTTCAACTGATCCATCGGATTTATAGATTGGTGAGTCAGCGGTGAATTGGAATTTTTCTAACTCGCCATTGGTGTTTCAGTTGAAAATATTGCATTCCACTGGCCTAATCCAATCCACGCACACCTTTTTTACTTTTGAGAAACTAGTAGGGAACTTTCATTACTAGGACAGAAAATATTTGTCAGAAATTACAAAGTTGGCTGCATCACTATGGATGTCCTCTAGCCATATTTGGGGTTCATACAAAACTTTGCTAATTTAGCGAGTTTGTCTGCAACCATGTTGCCCTTGCGCTTGATATGAAACATATTGATAATGAACATTTTTTGTGCTTATTTGTAGAGTGTCAAAAAGTATTCAGTGTAGTAATTTTGTTATAGTTGCATCCCATGTTTTTGGTAAAATTTCTTTTAGAAATCTTATGTGTCTTTCTTAAATCCATTTATTATTTTTATTTTGGTCATTCTATTACAAATAATAGGCATCGCCACTGGTGATGCCAAAAATCGTCAGTTAGTCACACAGTCCTCACGCGCTCAAAACAACACTTGCACAACACAAAACAAGAAGACCTTAGGAGAGTGCCGGTGTGATAGGGGCCAAAAACCCTCCGATAGTTAAGTTAGAGAACTTTTCACAACTCTAGAGTGCCAGATCTAGGGTGAATTATGCGTACCTTATTTTCTGAGGGCCTTGGGTTTTTATAGTAGTGTAGAATCGACTTCCGTTTCTTGCCTAAGAAGGTGTTTCCTTACAGGAAAAGATCATCATAAATGCGCGTATATTACGGGATCCTTCTCATGTTGGGATTCTATTGACTAGGGTTAATCGTGGGATGCAAGTTGTTTCCATTTAGGATTCCTTGGAGGCCACTTAAGTCACGTGGATGCCACGTGGCCTTGAGATTCGTCCACCTCATGTCCATGTATCTTGGATCTGTCCATGTAGAAATACTAACTGTCCACTAATCTAGTACCTTCAGGTCTGTTTAAATGGATCCGTCATCCCTAATTTTATACTTTCTAGTTGCCCCCTCACTCCATGGGTCCGTCACCTCCCTTGGACAAACCTGTGGAGTGACGATTTGACTTGTCTCCTGAGAAATGTGCACAAATTGACAGGCTAGCCTATGTTCATTAATGTTGTAGGGGTACATGTCATTCCCCTAGTGGCCAATCTCTTGGAACGAAGCATCCCTTCATCTTCCGCACCATTCCCTCTATATAAACCTGCTCTCTTACTTCTCATTTTTTACTTTCCACTGTGAATTCGTAATCAGAGTGCTATCGTCTACCTCATTAAACCAGCATACCATCTACTTGGTGCATCTGTCATCTTCACCTTTCCTGTTGCTCATCTTTAACTGGTAAGTACTCTTTACCTTTTGTTGAATTCTATTGTCATTCTTTAGACTTTGCACACCCGTCGTCTATGTAGATCCATCAGTGTCTTAGGGTTTACTCGTCACATGTAGGTGACAGATGTCTAGTGTGTCAAGTAACTAATCGTGTGTCCGCGAGGGGGTGGGATACGATGAGGTGTTCCCGTCAGGTCAGAACGACCCTTACACCTCAAGTAAAGAAAAGAATTTGTCGGCTACCTCACCTTCTACAAGGGATGAGGATTTGGACACAGATAGGTCAGAGGGTGATTCTACTAATGGCCTGATTGGTGCTAAACCCCCAACCCAATCCGTCATAGGTCCTGATGGACTTAGAGAGTTTATAATACTTCCCTTGTGGATGGTCAAGGACTTCATTTCTACCATCAAAGAGTCACACTTCAAAACGCTTAGGGAGAAGTACCAAATACCTGACCACATACCCCTCCGTCTACCCTACAAATCAAAGAAGTGTTACTACGAGGGCGTCGAAGGTGTCGGAGTCTATGAGCAAATGCTGTAAGCAGGGCTTAGATTCCCCCTGAGCACTCTCCACCGTCGCCTTCTTCAATACTTGGGGTTAGCTGTCACCCAAATCGCCCCAAACGCCTGGAGGGTTTTTCTTGGCGTGGAGGTCTTGTATAGGGCCATGTTCGACGGGGCTTGTAGGTTGACAGTGGAAGAATTTTTTCATTGTTACTGTTTGACTGAGATCGTTCAGTCTAAGGGTATGTATAGTTTTGTGCCCAGGAGCCCGTTGCTGAGGCTCGTGTGTGATACCCTCGACTTTAACAGGAACTAGAAAAGCCACTATTTTTTTATGGAATGTGACAAGTGGATGTGTCACCCTGGTGACCAAGAGTTTATGCCTGTCGAAAAAACATCGGGTATAATGCCCCCATCTAGTATGCATCCATCCACGTTTAGGTTCTTAATTGTTTCAGCTTTTACTTGTTTCTTTAACCATCTCCTTTTGTAGCTTGGGACTGTCCACAAGTCTCACTTGAAAAGTGGAGCTTTTTGGAAAAAATTTTCAACAAAACCCAGCAGTCAGAGAGGACGTGGGCTAAGTTAGTCAACTTAGAAACTCTCTACTGGTATTGTGACGGACCAGAACCCATAGCAGCTGCCCGTCGATACGATTATCAAGTTCGTCAACGTAAGTCCGTCGCCCAACACTTTGGTTTCTTTTCTTTGTTTTTACATTATCTAACTCCTGATATCCGTCCACCTTTGTGCAGAAATGGAAGACAGCAAGAGAAGGGCCTACATCAAGCAACAAGCTGCTACGAAGAAAAAAAAAGAGGGGAGTCAACCCCCTAAGGGGACGGGTCTGGCCAACCCGTCTACCAAGAGGAAGCTGTCGAAGAAGACTGACCGTCTTCCAAAAAAGCCCAAAGTTGTCCCCAAGTCCGTCGTTGGGTTAAAGGCTGAGACCAAGAAGACGGTCACTCCGATTGGTCAAGGAAAGGGTAAGGGACTCATGACGGGCCCTGTCCCTGTCACTAAAAAACCACCTGTCCTCCTTTGTAAGGATTCTGAGTATGCGCTGGAGCAGCTCTCGTCCATCATCGCAGCTAATGACTATGAGGACTTAAGCAACCACGCAATTGAAGCCATGGGGGAGACGGGGCTTTTTAGCATTGCGCAGGTAACTGTGTCCATCCCCTTTCTCTTTCTTTCCTTTAACTTGTCCGACCACTAACCCCTTATTTGTTTTTAGGCAATGCTAATGATGAAAGGGTTGATGGGCCGCTGCCTAAACCACGAGACGATACTGGACCGTGTTAGGGCGAAGGCAAGGTTGACGGAGGATGAGCTGGCTGAGCTAAAGGCCTAGAAAACGATCCAGGAAAAGAAGCTTGCTTGCTCAAAGCAAGAAAGGGGTGAGTTGGAGAAGCAAACGGGGATGCTGAGGCAAGTCCTTGAGGATACGAAGAAAGAGATCAATGATGCCAAGGATCGGCTTCGTCAGATGAAGGAAGATGTGATACGAGAGTACCGCGATTCTGACGCTTTTTTGGCAGAGATCGGAGGCTCTTACGCTGATGGCTTTGATGACTGCCTCCGTCAAGTCAAACCTTCTTTTCCAAACCTGGACCTCTCCCATGTTTCTACTGATCCCCAGGCCAGACCCCAGCTTAGACCATCCACTCCGAGTGCACTGATGAGCTATTTACTGATGGTGCCCTTGCTGACGATCCTCGTGGTGACGGAGAGTTTGCTCCTATTGAAGGCCAAATCCAATCCGTCGAGGGTGACGCCTGTCAACCTGAAGACGTGCAGATTTTGGAAGAGAGGGATGAAGAATACGCCCTCGTCCAGCAGTAGTTTTTCTTTTCTCTTGTAAATTGTATTTTTTTTTTTTTTTTATTAAGCTGTATTTCTTTCGTCTACTCTAAATTCAAAACATTTGCTCTTGTGGCTTTTTATTTATTAACTTTAGTTATCCGTTGCCTCTCCTAGACTTTGCATGTAGGCATTTCCTTTTATGGATCTTTATATTATTTTGGTTACATTCCTTTTGCAACACATCCGTCTATTTGGGATCTTAATGTTTGCAAATGAATTCTTGTAATAATCTGACCTTTTTGATGAATATGAGTTATCCGTCCATTTTATAAACTCTTCAGTGGTAACCTGTCCACTTTGTGGAATAAATATGAGTTATCCGACCATTTTATGGACTTTTCAGTGGTAACCCGTCCACTTGGTGAACTTTATATTTCAAATTACTCCTATTGTGCGGACTTAAGAATTCAAACCACCCTTTGGGATGACCTCGTCCACTATGTGGATTTAACAATTTGAGTCACCCGTTGGGGTGAGCCCGTCCATTGTATGGACTTTATATCTTGAATCATCCCTTTGGGATGAGTCCGTCCTCTTTTGGACTAATGATTTAAGTTACCCCTTATGGGTTGAGTCCGTCTTCTTTGGACTTAACATAATAAATCACCCCTTTAGAATGAGCCCATCCACTTAATATTTCAAATCACTCTTTTAGGATGAGCCTGTCCACTTTGACATGTTGAAATGTAGAAAGCATATACATGGCATTTCTAAATAACTCCTCTTATTGTGTGGTAAACATGCATATAACAATTGTTCTTACAAGATAAAAACCTGCCCTTCGAGCTTGAAAGGAACTGTAGATAATAAAATTTAACTAGAAAGCAATAAACTGTAAATAAGAAGTATTATTGTCCATGTTGTTGTCTACTGGTAGTACTTCTTCAAGTGCTCTGTGTTCCATGGGTGGTGCAATCTTTGCTTGTCTAGTGTCTCCATGTGGTATGTTCCCTTCCTATGCCATGATGCAATTTTGTATGGCCCTTCCCAATTAGGTCCTAGTTAGGTCCCAGCTTTCCCTGGGAGGCGTCCTTTGTGGCGCCTGCATGGCTTCGTCGTTCTTACCCTCGTTGTGGTTTCCTACCCTGTAGCTTGTAAGTCCTATTTTAGCTGGAATGACTGCCTTACTTCCGTATGCTAGTCGAAATGGTGTTTCCCCTGTAGGCGTTCTTGCTGTCGTCCTATATGCCCATAAAACACTAGGTATTTCATTTGGCCATATACCCTTTGCCCTCTCGAGCCGAGTCTTAATGATTTTAAGAAAGGATCGGTTCGTGACCTCAACTTGTCTGTTGGCTTAAGGGTGTGCAGGGGATAAATAGTGGTTCTTGATTCCTAACTACGAGCAAAAATCTTTGAATGCGTCATTGTCGAATTGCTTCCCGTTGTCTGATACAAGCACTCTAAGTATACCGTACTTGCAAATAATATTCCTCCATACAAAGTTACGCACATTCTTCTCCCTTATGGTGGCCAGTGCTTCCACTTTAACCCATTTGGTGAAGTAGTCAGTGCCAACTATTAGGAACTTCAACTGTCTAACTTCTGTCAAGAGGGGCCCATGATATCCAATCCCTATTGAGCGAACGACCACGAGGCCGTCATTGGGGTGAGCTCCTCTATTGGTTGCTTTATGAGGTTGCCAAAATTTTGACACTTGTCGTAAGCTTTGACGTATGCATGGGCATCCTTTTGCATGGTTGGCTAGTAGTATCCCGCTTGGATTAATTTATGCACCAACGACCGTGATCCGGAATGGTTTTTGTAGACTCCTTCGTGGACTTCTCTCATGACATAGTTTGCCTCCTTAGGGATGAGGCATCTCTGGTACGGTTGGGAGAAGCCCCTCTTATATAGAACGTCTTTAATCAGAGTGAAACGAGCTGCTTGAACCTTCAACTTCCTTGCAGCTTCCTTGTCGTCTGGTAGTATGCCATGGTGTCGTCCAACTGTTCTCAGAACCTATTTCCTGTACACTTGCATCGTCTATTAATGATGAGATTTGAATGAAGAATAATACATGACTGGGGGTGAGCATGTGCTCCGTTGAAGCAACTTTAGCAAGTCGGTCGGCGTGCTCGTTCTCCTCCTTTAGGATTTGAACAAACTTTACTTGGAGGTTGCTAACTCGACCCTTCACCTATTTGAGATACTTCTTCATTCGTTCATTCTTGCATTCATAGTCGCCATTAACCTGACTAGTTACTACTTGGGAATTGCAGTATACAACTAAGTTTTTAGCTCCTGCCGCCTTGGCAAGGTCTAGCCCGGCTATCAAGGCTTGGTACTTTGCTTCGTTATTGGTTGTAGGGAAGTCAAGACAGACCATGCATTTGATCTTATCTCCTTCCAGGCTGTGAAGTACCACACCGGCTCCACTTGCTTACCTATTGGAGGATTCGTCTGTGTGGATGCTCCACTGTGTGTTCTCTTCTGCCCCCGGTCTTTTCACGAGAGTGAATTCTGTGATGAAGTCAGTGATTACTTGCCCCTTTATAGCCTTATGCGATCGATATTGTATGTCAAATTCACTCAATTCAATAGCCCATAATGCCATCCGTCCTGCAGCTTCAGGGCTGCTCATTGCTTTGTGTAGGGGCTTATCCATTAGGACAACCACAGAGTGTGCTTGGAAATACAGCTTGAGCTTTCGCGCTATAGTTACTAATGCAAAGGCAAGCTTTCCATTGGGGAGTACTTCTCTTCCACTCTTCAGAGCGCTCGGCTTGTGAAGTATACGGGCTTTTGCACCCTATCCTCTTTTCTAACCAAAGCAGCACTGACAGCGGCCGGGGAGATGGCCAGGTATAGGAACAGTTCTTCCCCAGGCTTAGATGGGTTTAGTAGTGGCGGAGAAGAAAGATATGCCTTCAAATCCTCAAACGCTTGTTAGCACTCGATTGTCCATTCAAACGACTTCTTTATCGTGCTTTGGTGGAGCTAACTCCATTATGGCATGTATCTTTTCTAGGTTGACTTTAATACCCCTTTGGGATACCATGAATCCCAGGAACTTTTCTGTCGTCACCCCGAATGCACACTTGTTTGGATTCAGCTTCATGTTGTACTACCGATGAATATCGAAGGTCTCTTCAAGGTCGCTCAAGTGGTCGTCCTCCCATATGCTTTTTACCAGCATGTCATCCACATAAACTTGCATATTCCTTCCAATCTGATGTGCGAACATTCTGTTCATCAGCCTTTGGTACGTGGCTCCTGCGTTCTTGAGTCCGAATGGCATCACTTTGTAGCAAAAGAGAACCTGACTGGTTACAAATGAAGTCTTCTCCTGATCCAACTCATTCAGCTTGATTGGGTTGTAACCAGAGAATGCGTCCATGAAACTTAGCAGCTAGTGTCTTGCGGTTAAGTATACCAAGGTGTCAATTCGCGGGAGAGGATAGTTGTCCTTGGGGCAAGCCCTGTTTAGGTCCATGAAATCTACGCACATCCTCCATTTTCTGTTGGCTTTCTTGACCATCACGACGTTGGCCAACCAGTCGGGGTAGTACACTTCTCGTATGAAGTCTGCTTCATGTAATTTGTGAACCTCCTCAGCTATAGCTTTATCTTGCGGTTGTGCGAATACTCGCTTTTTCTGCCAAACGAGAGAGAATGAGGGCGACACGTTTAGCTTGTGGACTATGATTAATGGATCAATTCCTGGCATGTCCTTATGGCTCCACGCAAACACGTCCTAGTTTTCCCTTAGGAACGTTATGAGTGCTTGACGCACTAGCGGGCTGGCCAAAATGCCTATCCTCGTTGTTCGTTCAGGCCTAGAATCATCGAGGAGTATTTCTTCCAACCCTTCCACTGGCTTTGCTACTGTCCGCTGTTCTTTTATACACATAGTCTATAAATGATCGTCCATCTCCAACATGACAATGTAGCATTCACGTGCCGCCACTTGATCCTTTCTTACTTCTCCCACTCCGCACTCGGTGGGAAACTTGATCATCAAATGGTAGGTTGAGGTTACGGCCTTCCATGAACTCAAAGTAGGGCGACCCAATATGGCGTTGTACGTGAACGAACAGTCAACAACCTGGAACGTGACATCCTTTGTGATCTGCTGAGGGTAATCACCGACCGTTACTGGCAGGGTGACCGCTCCTAGGGGATGCACCCTTGTTCCTCCGAATCCCACAAGTGGTGCATTGGTTGGAATTAACCGTTCTTTCCCTATCCTTATCTGTTGGAATGCTAGGTAGTATAAGATATCGGCAGAGCTCCCGTTGTCCATAAGGACTCGATGTGTATTGTAATCCCTTATTTGTATGTTGATTACAAGTGCATCGTCATGTGGGTGATGGAGACGTCGGGCATCTTCCTCCGTGAACCCGATTATGGGATTATCGATTCGTGCCATCTTTGGAATGTACCCCGTCAACTGAACGTTCTGAACCATTCGTAGGTAAGTCTTGCATACCTTCTTGGAGGAACTGGAAGTTGCACTACCCTTTATAATCATCCTTATGTCTCCCAACGGTGGCTTAGGGCGTTCATTTTCTCTTCAGGCAGGCTGTCCTTAGGGCTAATCTGTCCCTTCCTTACCGATGAACCTCTGCAGCTTCTCTTGCCTGATGAGAGCTTTTATCTGCTGCTTTAAGTCATAGCACTCGGATGTGTCGTGGCCGTGATCGTGGTAGAAATGGCAATACTTGTCTCTAGACCTTTTGCTGGGGTCTCCCTTCAACTTACCAGGGAATGTCAAGGCCCTTTCGACTTTGATATGCATCAAGACTTGATCGATCGGGGTGTTCAGAGGGGTGAAACTTATGAATCTTCCGGTTGGAGGCTTGAAGCGTCTATCTTCCCTTCTATCTCCTATCTTGGCTATCTTTTGCCCTTTGTCCTGTCGTGATTCCTCTTGCCTTTCTCTCTTTTTGGGCTTCTTATTGTGAGCCAGCAACGCGTCTTCCGCGTTCATGTATTTAGTAGCCCTGTAGAGCACATCCGACATGGTCTTTGGGTCATTCTCATACAAGGAAAATAGAAACTTACCCTTTCGCAACCCATACGTGAATGCGGCAATAAGTATCTTGTCATCAGCTTCATCGATTGATAGTGCCTCCTTGTTAAAGTAAGCTATGTAAGATCTCAGCGTCTCATCCTCCTGTTGCTTAATACTCATTAGGCATGCAGTGGATTTCGTCCCCAGATAAAGTATGAGGAAAATTGGTTGCTCAACTCCTTAAAGGTACCAATAGAATTGGGCATCAACCTACTGAACCAAATCCTTGTGTGGCCCTTCAGTGCAGTGGGGAAGACCCTGCACATAATCTCGTCTGCCACTCCTTGCAGGTGCATCAAAGTCTTGAAGGACTTTCGGTGATCCAGGGGGTCTTTAGATTCGTCGTAGCTTTCCACCCGAGGCATACGAAACTTTGGTGGTAGGGGGAACATCGTGACGGATGCAATAAATGGTGAATCAGTTCGATGGACCAAGTCATCGAGGTTGCTAGACACCCGTCCTCTGAGGGTGTTCATCATGAAGTCCATATGTTCCTTCATCATCTGCATCTCCGCGACTATGTGAGGGGGAGTCGTATCTATGGCGGATGGACGGCTGGTATCTCGTCGCTCTTGTCTGCTTGGGGCGTTGCTGCCTTCCGACCCCTCTTAATTCCTTCTTTTAGAGCTGGTTCCTTCCTGGTCCTCCTCCTAGGTGTTAAGTGTTGCGTTCTTCTGGCGCTGCTGTTCCTCCAAGTCATGATTCTGCTTAGTGAGGCGTTCCACTACTGCTGCAAGGGTTTGAACTTGTCTCTCTAGGGCAGTGGTGCGTGGTTCGTCACCCTGATTGTTAGTGGTTGTTGCCATCGAACGAGTAAGTACCATGCAACTTTTTGTCTTTAACATTAACAATTCTTGTTTAAGATTATGGTTATCACTTTTCACATTTTTAAATTCATTTTTTAATTCACTTATCTCTTGTTTAACAATATTGATTTCATGTTAGAGATCATTAACAGTTAAATCTTTGGATTTCTTTTTATTAAATCTTTTCAAGGTTTCTTCAAAACTTATAGGTGATTTAAGTTTTTTACTAGTTTCTTCTTTTAATAAGTTTTTCTTAAACTTATCCAAATATTCTTTTTGTAAATCAGGTTTTTCAATTTGACTTATCAATTTAACCAACAAACTTTCATTTTCTTCACCTTTAGTGAGAGTATTAACAGAGTTAATAACATTGCAACAAGAATCTCTACAACCGATTTTAATATTAGGAGAATCAGAAAATTCATCAGCAGATTGATAACAAGAATCAGTTGAAGAAGAAAAATCATCTTCCAAGGAATGAGACGAATTGTTTGATTCAAGTATTCTGAATAATTCTTCTTGAGCATTGTCATCAATGTTTAACATGTTAAACTTGTTTTTTAACTTACCAGGTTTTTGTTTACAATCTTTACTGAAATGACCAGGTTTACCACAGTTAAAACATTTACCTTTACTTGATCTTTGGTTAACATATTTTTTAGAAACATTTTTCTTTTTAGCATAAAAATTATTAAAATTAGTTCTGTATTTTTTTATAATTTTTGTGACTTTTACCATTTTTTTTACCCTTTTGCCGAGAAGGAGCAATTGGGGGCAAACCATATTGTTTACAAAAATTACCAATTTCATATTTACCTTTTCTTTTATTTTTCAATTGGTGTTTTAACAGTTTTTCATCATTGCACATATTAATTTCAAGTTTTTTAATAGTGCTTAAAATATCACCATAAGTTAAATTATCATAATCAATGGAATCATTTTTACCAATTAATTCTTGTTTTACCTTATGAGCAAAGATAGGAGGCAGACCATCAATAAACTTTTCTTTCCAATAAGGCTTGAAACAGTCTTTCCGTTGCATTACTCTGGAAAGGAAAATATCTTGATACCATCTGTAATCAGACATAGCAGGACATCTCAAATTATTTAGCAAATCAGAAATTCGAGATGAAACATTAGATGGAGTACCAAAAAAATGTTTGATAATAGTATAAATCAAGGTATTAACACCATCAGGAATACCTCGACCAATACAATCATCAAAAATAGGCAAACCTTCATCATTCTTTTTAACAACATGTTTAATAAAACCTTTGGATTCTTCTGTGAGATATGAATCCCACCATCCACGAAGAGTACCAGAAAAACCAGTAGCAAGTAAATCAACAATTTCAGGTTGATCAAAATCATGATTATTTTGGTAAGCAATACCAACCATAGACATATGTCCCATTTTATTAATAATTTCTTGTTCAAAAAAACCATCAATATTCCATTCATAAAGTTTATCAGCCGAAATAGAAAACTGATTTTGAAAAGGTCTTTCTTCAAACTGGATATCAGGAAGAGTAGGTTTTGAATACCAATTTTTTGTAAGAAACATGGGTCTGGAAGAACTTCCAACAAATCTTTTAATTTCTGGGAAATCATTATCAAAAACCTTTTTAGCAGAAATAGAAGAAACAGTATCAGAATCTGTATTTTCATCAGAAACAATTTCTTTTTCATTTCTTGAAATAGTTCGAGCAGCAGGAGTACTTGTAGAAGTACCTTTAGTTTTAACTTTTAAATCAGCAAGCATTTCTTCAACAGTTTCAAGAATTTTAGATTGAGAAGTTTTAAACTTAAATTTGTTATCATAATTGGGTAAATTGATCAAAGGTTCCTTAATCTTGATAGAAACAGGTTTTTGAACAGAAGCAGATTTTTCAACAGAAACAGTTTTTTCAACAATTTTTTCTTCAATACGGTCAAGCTGTTGACCAATAACATGCAAAGACTCATTAGTAAAATTGTTTTGTTCAATAAGGCTAGAAATAGGAGTTTGATCATCAGCAATTTTGAAAGGAGAAACTTTAACATCAATGTTGCCAGTAGTTATCAAAATAGTCTCAAGAGGTGGATGACTAGACCTAACAATGGTTTTGTCACTTTTAACAAAATTTGATTTCTTTATCACATTCAAATGATTTTTTGAAACTTCATCTTTTGAAACATAATAATTTTCAAGGAAATCAAAAAACAAAATATGTTTTTTCAAGTAATGCATTTTTTCTTTCCATTTTCTTTTAACATGGTCTTTTTCAGACTGAGCAAAGTTATTTTGGAAATATTTCCTTTTAGGTCTGTTTTTTGAAAGCATAAATTCATTGAATAATGAAACCATATCAATTTCAAAGTTTTCATCTAAAACAGTCAAAACTCTTAATTGGTTAGAAGGATTTTCAATAGGCGGAAAATCAGAACCAGATGGACAAACAAATTTAGCGTCATCTTCTTCGTCATTAGCAGATCTGCCATATGGAGAAGAAGGTTCAGCTTTAGCAGAATAGAAAATAGCACTGATTTGAGATTTATCACTTGAAACACCTTTCAGTTTTAAATCGGTGGGTTTTTCAAAATTCTTTTGCAAAAAATCATTGAGATCTTGATCTCTTTCTGAAATACTTTCAGATTCAGCAAAGGAATGTCTTCCTTCGTTCATCCTCAAATGTTGAATATTTTGAAAACTTAATTTTAACAGTACCATCAAGATATTGTTGAATATTTGTGAGATCTAACTCATCAAAAACAGGTTTAGCAACAGGGGATTCTTGTTCCAACAACCATTCAGTGGGAAGCTTGACATCTTGCCATTGAATCATTTTTGGAACTTGAACTTTAGCATCAAGAGTAGGACATTGAATTAACGTAGTTTTACCAGAAGGTTCTCTATTATTTAGATAACCAGGATTTAACTGAGTACCCAATAATCTGTAATAAATGCGGTAAATCAAAGAGAAAGGTTTGCTACCTTCGTCCATGATATAACCAGATGAAGCAATATTCAAAGTCAAAGCTTTAACAATATTAGGATCATCCAAAGCAAGAGTAAGATCAGGATAACAGTTGAAATAAACAGGACCATCATACGAAGAAGCAGTAATCATACCAAGAATGCTATCTTGAAAGTGCTTAAATCTAGCATCTCTTAAACACATGAGAATAGAAGCATTAATACCATTTCGAGTGAGTGGTTTAATAGCAACTTGAACCATACCAATATGCAAATAACTGAGTTTTTTGGCAATGAAATCATTAATATTTCTTTTAGAAAACAAGCAACATTTTTCATGGGTTTCTTTTCTGGCCGGTGATAGTGTTTTTGTGTCTTTGTATCTTGTTCGTGCTTGTCCGAACCTTTGGTGCTCCATTATTGTGTCCCCTTCTTACCGTCGTTGGCGTCATCCTAGGTGTAAAGTGAATTCCCAGAACTTGACTGTAAGGCCCAATTGAGCCAAGAGAGGGCGTGTAGGGCATGTGTGTGATATAGGGTTGCTTAGGGTATGTGTTACGAAATGCAACGGTTGTGAGAAAAACATGATAATTGAGTGTTAAATCTAGGATAATATGGATAAGTTGTGGAGATCCAACTCCTCTATCAGCTCCAAGACTGGTTGTCCTCCTAATATTGTAAATGAAGAAGATTACATTGTTGAAGATAATGAGCTTCCTGATTTCCGAAAATGGAACATTCCCAAAGTTGATACTAAAACTATTTACAAAACTAGTTGGGCTGAAACCACTTTTCATCCCGTTTACAAAGTAAGAACTGTTGAACAAATATTTTATATTTCCAAAACCCATGAAAAATGTTGCTTGTTTTCTAAAAGAAATATTAATGATTTCATTGCCAAAAAACTCAGTTATTTGCATATTGGTATGGTTCAAGTTGCTATTAAACCACTCACCCGAAAGGGTATTAATGCTTCTATTCTCATGTGTTTAAGAGATGCTAGATTTAAGCACTTTCAAGATAGCATTCTTGGTATGATTACTGCTTCTTCGTATGATGGTCCTGTTTATTTCAACTGTTATCCTGATCTTACTCTTGCTTTGGATGATCCTAATATTGTTAAAGCTTTGACTTTGAATATTGCTTCATCTGGTTATATCATGGACGAAGGTAGCAAACCTTTTACTTTGATTTACTGCATTTATTACAGATTATTGGGTACTCAGTTCAATCCTGGTTGTCTAAATAATAGAGAACCTTCTGGTAAAACTATGTTAATTCAATATTCAACTCCTGATGCTAAAGTTCAAGTTCCAAAAATGATTCAATGGCAAGATGTCAAGCTTCCCACTGAATGGTTGTTGGAACAAGAATCCCCTATTGCTAAATCTTTTTTGATGAGCTAGATCTCACAAATATTCAACAATATCTTGATGGTACTGTTAAAATAAGTTTTCAAAATATTCAACCTTTGAGGATCAACGAAGGAAGACATTCCTTTGCTGGATCTGAAAGTATTTCAAAAAGAGATCAAGATCTCAATGATTTTTTGCAAAAGAATTTTGAAAAACCCACTAATTTAAAACCGAAAGGTGTTTCAAGTGATAAATCTCAAATCAGTGCTGTTTTCTATTCTGCTAAAGTTGAACCTTCTTCTGCACATGGCAGATCTACTAATGACGAAGAAGATGACGCTAAATCTATTTGTCCATCTGATTCTGATTTTCCTCCTATTGAAAATCCTATTAACCAATTAAGAGTTTTCACTGTTTTAGATGAAAACTTTGAAATTGATATTGTTTCATTATTCAATGAATTTATGCTTTCAAAAAACAGACCTAAAAGGAAATATTTCCAAAATAACTTTGCTCAGTTTGAAAAAGACCGTGTCAAAAGAAAATGGAAAGAAAAAATGCATCAATTGAAAAAACATATTTTGTTTTTTGATTTCCTTGAAATTATTATGTTTCAAAAGATGAAGTTTCAAAAAATCATTTGAATGTGATAAAGAAATCAAATTTTGTTAGAAGTGACAAAACCATTGTTAGGTTTAGTCATCCACCTCTTGAGACTATTTTGATATCTACTGGCAACATTGATGTTAAAGCTTCTCCTTTCAAAATTGCTGATGATTAGACTCCTATTGTTAGCCTTGTTGAACAAAACAATTTTACTAATGAGTCTTTGCATGTTATTGGTCAACAGCTTGACCGTATTGAAGAAAAAATTGTTGAAAAAACTGTTTCTGTTGAAAAATCTGCTTTTGTTCAAAAACCTGTTTCTATCAAGACTGAGGAACCTTTGATTAATTTACCCAATCATGATAACAAATTTAAGTTTAAAACTTCTCAATCTAAAATTCTTGAATCAATTGAAAAAATGCTTGCTGATTTAAAAGTTAAAACTAAGAGTACTTCTACAAGTACTCATGCTGCTTGCACTATTTCAAAAAATGAAAAAGAAATTGTTTCTGATAAAGATACAGATTTTGATACTGTTTCTTCTGTTTCTGCTAAAAAGGTTTTTGATAATGATTTCCCAAAAATTAAAAGATTTGTTGGAAATTTCAAACCCATGTTTCTTACAAAAAATTGGTATTCAAAACCTACTCCTCCTGATATTCAGTTTGAAGAAAGACTTTTTCAAACTCAGTTTTCTGTTTCTGCTAATAAAATTTATGAATGGAATATTGATGGTTTTTCTGAACAAGAAATTATTAACAAAATGGGACATATGTCTATGGTTGGTATTGCTTACCAAAATAATCATGATTTTGATCAACCTGAAATTGTTGATTTACTTGCTACTAGTTTTTCTGGTACTCTTCGTGGATGATGGGATTCATATCTCACAGAAGAATCCAGAGATTTTATTAAAGATGCTGTTAAAAAGAATGATGAAGGTTTGCCTATTTTTGATGATCGTATTGGTTGAGGTATTCCTGATTGTGTTAATACCTTGATTTATACTATTATCAAACATTTTGTTAGTACTCCATCTAATGTTTCATCTCGAATTTCTGATTTGCTAAATAATTTGAGATGTCCTACGATGTCTGATTACAGATGGTATCAAGATGTTTTCCTTTCCAGAGTAATGCAACGGAAAGACTGTTTCAAGCCTTATTGGAAAGAAAAGTTTATTGACGGTTTACCTCCTATCTTTGCTCATAAGGTAAAACAAGAATTAATTGTAAAAATTATTCCATTGATTATGATAATTTAACTTATGGTGATATTTTAAGCACTATTAAAAAACTTGGAATTAATATGTGCAATGATGAAAAACTGTTAAAACACCAATTAAAAAATAAAATAAAAGCTAAATATGAAATGGGTAATTTTTGTGAACAATATGGTTTACCCCCAATTGTTCCTTCTCGGCAAAACTGTAAAAAACATGATAAAAGTCACAAAAATTATATAAAAAAACACAGAACTAATTTTAATAATTTTAATGCTAAAAAGAAAAATGTTTCTAAAAAATATGTTAACCAAAGATCAACTAAATGTCAATGTTTTAACTGTGGCAAACCTGGTCATTTCAGTAAAGATTATAAACAAAAACCTGGTAAGTTAAAAAACAAGTTTAACATGTTAAATATTGATGACAATGCTCAATAAGAATTATTCAGAATCCTTGAATCAAACAATTCGTCTGATTCCTTGGAAGATAATTTTTTTTCTTCAACTGATTCTTGCTATCAATCTGCTGATGATTCTTCTGATTCTCCTAATATTAAAATTGGTTGTAGAGATTCTTGTTGCAATGTTATTAACTCTGTTAATACTCTCACTAAAGGTGAAGAAAATGAAAGTTTGTTGGTTAAATTGATAAGTCAAATTGAAAACCCTGATTTACAAAAAGAATATTTGGATAAGTTTAAGAAAAACTTGTTAAAAGAAGAAACTAGTAAAAAACTTAAATCACCTATAAGTTTTGAAGAAACCTTGGAAAGATTTAATAAAAAGAAATCCAAAGATTTAACTGTTAATGATCTCCAACATGAAATTAATATTGTTAAACAAGAGATAAGTGAATTTAAAAATGTGAAAAGTGATAACCATAATCTTCAACAAGAATTGTTGATGTTGAAAATTGATAAAAATATTGATCAAAATAAGTCTGATAATGAACAAGAAGAGCACATAGATGGAGATGAATCCAGTCAACAGGCTCTTCTTTCTGATAAAGGTAATGTTGATGATTCTCAACTTGCTCTTGTTAACAACATACTTCCTCCAAAATGGTTCACAAAAGTTAAAATTGTTGTTTCTCATGATTATCATTTCACTGTTATTGCTATGATTGACTCTGGTGCGGATAAGAATTGTATCCAAGAAGGATTGATTCCTCCAAAATATTTTGAAAAATCAACTGAAAGATTGGTTTTTGCTAATGGTTCTCAAATGAAGATTAAATATGAACTAAATGATGCTCATATTTGTCATGATAATGTCTGTTTCAAAATTCCTTTTGTTCTTGTCAAAAATATGACTGACAAAGTGATTCTTGGTTTGCCATTTATGAATGCTTTGTATCCCTTTCTTGTTGAACATGATGGAATTACTACTGATCCTTTTGGACAGAAAGTAAAATTCGAATTTGCTTCAAAGCTTGAAATTGATAGTAATAATGCTTTAGATCTGTCTTATGATTTTCCTACTAATAAACCTATTCATGAACCACAGGTGAGTTTGTATTTCACAGACAATTTTCAAGGTAATGCTAGTAGTGCCAAATTGTCAACCATTGCCAATCACCCTAATATTCTTAATGATTCTTTGCAGGAATCAGGCAATGATGCGTGGATAAATACCACTAATAAGTGGGATAATAATAATATTTATATTTATACCACTAGTAAGTGGATTATTATGGCTCCCCCAACAGAGAGAAAAAACAAGGGAAAAGCTCCTGCACAGGACTATTCTCAAAACAAAAGGTTCCCAGCGGGACAACCTTTTAATATGCATGAAGGCGCATCTTCTGGGATAAAACCCAGTGGATCAACATCCCTTCAAGAATTTGTCCCGGCAATGGTGACACATTCCAATGGTGATATGATGATTGCTTTGCAGGAAGTTTTATCTAAAATATTACAACTCCACAATAGAACCTATTCAAAACTTCCAGATTCTATTAAATTTATTCCTGGTAACCTTCAAGCTTCTTTTACAAAAAAACCACCACAACCTATTTCAACAAACCCTTCAAGCACTCAATATTCACCTTGTTAACCATACTACTCAAAAAGAGGCTTATATGAGCCATTATGTTGACCTTTTTTCAGAAATGACCCTGTTAGGTCACAATCTGAATGACCCCTTGTGATTAACCCTAATTAATTAATTTAGCCAAGTAATTAATTAATCAATTAATCATGCAATTTAATGGAAGCACAAACAAATCACCAACTAACTAGATATGTAGCGAAAAATAAATAACACGGTGATTTGTTTACGAATGGGGAAAACCCTAATGGCAAAAACCCCACCGGGTGATTTTCAGGTCACCACTCCCGAAACTCCACTATTATCAAATCAAGCGGTTACAAGTAAAGGAATCCCAAGTACCTTACCAACCTACAGTTGAACCCTTACCCCAACACCCAATTGGACTTGATCTGTAGTGACAGTCTCCACCTTTGATGCACGGCTCCCAAGTACGTGACTAACCAATGCGCGGATCCAAGTACGCGACTTCAGAACACCAACTGAGGAAGAATGGTTGGCTGCAAAGTTCTTCAGTTCATCCACATGATGAATAGCAGGAAGATGCTTGGTTACAAAACCCTATGGTGCAAATACACAGCAACTTCTTGATGGAAGATGAACTAGGTCAAGAACTTCGTCTGTTGATCACAATTTGCTTGAACAAGGATTGCTCAATGATAATGCAACTTGTGTTCACCAAAACGGCTCTCAAAATAATCCTTTTATATGTTTAGGTTAGAAGAAAAGAAGGCCCAAAAACATATTCACGGATCCCAAGAAAATCAGATTGGAATTCTGACTTTTTAAATCTCGACAGATAGCAGGTGTCGAGGTAGCTATCGAGAGGTGTCGAGCTTTAAAAACTTTGCACTTCAGCTTGCTTTTTCTTGGACAGACTTGATGACTTCAACACTTGACCTTGAAACATGGTTTCTTGAAGTATTAAAAACACCTAGAACTACCCAATTACAAGCAGAGTGCGTTTTGTCAAAGGATTAGCCAATTTACATAACTAAGTGACATATGTTCTTAAACAAGTTAAAACATATATGTCCTAACAATCTCCCCCTTTGGCAATCCGTGACAAAACCACAACAAACAAATGGGCATATGAGAGAAGTCATAAATCACTCAACTTATATTCACTTGTTGAATACAATAAAATCTATCCTAACACAAACTCTTGAAAAACTTTGCAAGAAGAGAGCTTATGATAAGTAAACTTTGACAACCTGTATTTCTGAAACACTTTAAACAAAACTCATCAAGGCATCTTGTGTGAAACAGAAATAAATAGATTGCATACAAGTATAAAGAACATGTGTATAAAGATAGAAAAGAAACAACACATGAAGAGAGAGGTGAAAGAACCATACATCAACATATATAAGAGAAAAGATAAGTACAATGTATGTAAAAATAGTCAAAGGACCTCATATACAAGAAGACCAATGTATCTAAGAGAGAAAAAAAAAATACATATAGCCTCACTACATCCCTCAAAAAAAATAAACACTCCCCCTATCAAAAATGTCCTATACTAACTCTCCCCCTAAGATGACTACTCTCATAGCCCAAAACTACTCCCCCTTTTTGTCACAAGTGACAAAGGGTAGAGTGTCATGTAGACATCTCATCGGCAGAGCTAGCATCCCCATCATCATCATCATCATCCTCATCATCCTCAGAATCTGACGCTGCTGGAGTAGATGGTGAAGGAGTAGCCTCTGGAGCAAATCCACCCATGATCGCCTGCCGTCGTGCAATACGACCCACACGAACATTCACCTGATACAACTCAGCAGAGAGTGTATCAAGACGAGTGTCCATGCGCTGCAGCTGCGCCATGATATCACCAAGGGATACATCGCTCGAAGAGGAAGAAGAAGCAGATGTAGATGGAGCTGATCTGGAAGGTGCTGAATGGGAGGGAGGAGTGGCACCTGGCTGTCTCGACTTGAACTGCGCCTCACTACGTTTTACGGTAGCGGCATCTATGGTAGATATGTGTGTGAAGTGGTCGGACACAGGAAAGGGAAAGGAAAAATGGCGTAGAATCCGCGTGATAGCAGAAGGAAAGATGAGCTTATCACAGGACGCCGAATCAAGATAAACCTCTATGATAGACCGAATGAAGTGAGAAGGGAAGTCTATGGTCAGATGCTCAAGTAGAGAAAGCAAAAATCGGGCACGAGGCTCTGTGATAGAGTTATAGTGAGACAGAGGATGGAGAACAAAAGTCATCACCATGTTAATGAACCTAGGACCTTTAGCAAAAGGCCTACATGATGTGAACTGATGCTCACCCCAATCAGCAGGGCGCTCACAAAAAGCAGAAATGAGCTCATCTTTGGACACAGTCCTCAGACGCTCACAAGAGGGGTAATCTGGAAACTCTATCCTAGGTACCCGAAGCACATCTGCAACAAGCTGCGGTGTGACAGGAATGCGCATACCTCGAACGCGAGTGACAAAATGAGGTACTGAAAGATCAATCCCGTGCATGTTGGAGTAGAACTCCTGTATCAGCACGAGAGGGCAAGTGACCGGGATGTCACACAGTATCTGAAGAAGAGGAAGCTCCAGAACGCAGAGGGTTCCGAGCAGGAGTGGATTTACGTTTCGGTGCCATAGACACAACTAACGTAAAAGAATGAGAAAGAGATAGAGAGGGAGACAATCAGAAAAGTACCAACACAGTTCAAATATATCAAATATGTTGAACAAGAAGTACGTATGCACGGGAATGCATGAGCATGTGACATGCAAAGGAAAAAAAAACTTCATGGGCTCAGCCCAATCCAATCCTAGCAGCACACAAACATAAACCACACATCTAAATGCATGTAAATATCATTATAATGCAAATGAAATGCAATGTATGACATTTTGAAATCATCTAAGTACAAACCCAACCCAAAATTTCAATAAAAACTCAACAATTTTGAAAAACCCCAAATTTTTATGAAAAATCCCAAAAACTAGGTTTTCAAAACATGTAATGCATGAAAAAGGAAGAGAATAGAGATCTTACCAAGTGATTTGAGCAAGAAATGAACAAGATCCAAGTGGGTTGAAGGATTTGAGTGAAAGGAAAGTGAAAGGGAGATGAACAGCCACGAAGAGATCGAGAGAGATCGAGTGAGAAATGAGGAAAATCGTGATCTGCACTTAAATAGGCACCTCAGTAATTCTCGACAGCTGAGGTGTCGAGAGGTATCGAGGAAGCTGTCGAGGAAGGTATCGAGGATAAAGCCTTCGACAGATGCAGGTATCGAGAGGTATCGAGATGCAAAGAGAATTTCAGATACGAGAATCTCGATCGATCCACAAGGTATCGAGGAGACAGAAGAAATCTCGATCGATCCACAAGGTATCGAGACAGGTGTCGAGAAAGAAGACACAAACAGCATAAGTGAATCTCGATCGATCCAACAGGTGTCGAGAATCTATCGAGAAGACAGAAGAAATCTCAATCGATCCATCAAGTGTCGAGGAGGTGTCGAGATTGCGATAAGAAACAACTTGAGAAGCTCGACAGATGACCAGGTATCGAGGAGGTGTCGAGGAAGGTGTCGAGACTGCTGAAGAAGGCAGTTTTTCGAGAAGGGAAAAACACAGACATGAATGCAATCCAACACACATCTCTACCAAGATCCACTCAACATATAAACCTCTCAAAAACATCTCTCAACAAGAAAATAAGCACAAGGATCATGCAAAACACACACACACACTAAACAAGTCTAACCAATTTTATATTTCAAAAACAAGTTATGACAGTTTAGTGAGCATACATTAGCACATGTAAAACCATTGTGATGGCCAAATCACATTGTACCTGCACATGTATCAAAAGTAGCAAAGAATATTGCGTGTTGTGTGTGAAAAACATCGCAAGATTGCATATGTGTATAGATGTTATGACGATCTGAGATATGAGAAAATAACTTTTAACTCACACACAATCATAACTGTTTGATGGGGACTATCACCTTCAAGGTACATCCTATGACTCCCACATCTCCTAGAAAACACGCTTGCAATCATGTTTAAAGCATTTTTAATCTTTTTGCTTTTTATTTTCTTTGCATATTTTCTTTTATTTTTGCATATCATACATGGGTATATAAAAGAGAGAAAAGAAATACCCAAGATGTTAAGCATTGACATTGCACTTTTGCTATGCCGAAGCGTACGGATGTCTTTGACACTGCACTTTTGCTATGCCGAAGCATACAGGTGTCTATGACACTGCACTTTTGCTATGCCGAAGCATACAGGTGTCATTACAATGATTGGCGGGCAATAGTGGTGAGATGGTCATTTATGCCTTTCTCTTAGGATTTTCTAGTCCTACCCGTCAAAAAGAGTGATATGAGTGTTAAGTTTTAAGAGATAACATAATCTTACTCATCACAAACAAGAGCCACAGAGCTCACTTGCTTAGTTGTGCATAGAAATGCTCATCTAAGCTACAAGAGATACAAAATTTAGAAAACTTTGTTTCATTGGCCATCCAAGGTACACAAGTACCAAAGTACACATAACACACACTGTTTTTGTATTTTTCAATTTTTATTTTTTATTTTTATATTAAAAACAAAATAAGCAAAACTGAAAATAAACAAACAAAAACATGTTATCAAAGCAAAGCAAAAACTAGACTGACTCAGCAGAAAAGAAAAACACACAAGCAATGCAACAAACAAGAAAAACAAGAAGGGAGAAGAAAGTGATGAAATCACTTAGAGTCCTTTTTCTTCCACTCCTTGGAAGAACCTTTCCTTTGATAGAATCCTTGAACAGGCGGTGAGGGGGAAGAATTTAAACCGTTCAAGTTCGAAAGGAACATGAGGGCTTTCAGAAGATCTCCAAGAGGAGCAAGAGAGGATTGAAGCTGATTTTGGCTTCCAGATGCTGTCATACCATTGCTCTGTTGAGTGGCTAACCACTTATAGCAATTTGGTCAAGTGTGACCGGCAGCTCCACAATAATGACAGAGATGCTGCTTCTTTTGTTTAGGCTTTTGAGAGTTAGCCTTCTTAGCCCTAGGGTTTTTAGCATCTTTCTTATCTAGCTTAGGGGGTGCTCCTAAGATAGATTTTTTCTTGTCTAAGTTCTCACTAGCTACTTTAGTTTTAACATCAATGTTCTAATTTCAATGTTATTAGCAGGAGGAACAAAAACAGTATTGCTAGTAGAAGCAGTATTAGAGAAAGAAATACCATACCCCAAACCAGTTCGATCCGAAGCAGGTTTCTGATTGCTAAGCATCTCATCAAGTTTTGCACTTGAAGTCCTCTCCAGTTGAGCTCTAACTTGAAACAGCTCCGCTTCAAGCTTCTTGGTCTTCTCAACCAAAAAGTTGTTCTCAAATCTCAGTGCTCCAATAGTTTGATTCGCCTCATCAAACTTCGTGGACAGCTCTTCACGATCGAGTTCCACTTCACTGAGCTTCTTGGTGGCCAGCCTATATAATTTCTCATGTTTTTCAGAGAGCTTGTAAAGCTTCTCATAGGCTGAATGGATATCATCTTGATCATCCATCTTCTCAAATTTGGACTCCACCAATTCTTCTTCATCCACTTCTTCAACAATCCCTTCAGTAGGATTGACTGTGGCAGTGAAGGCATTTAAAATTCCGTCATCTTCATTGTCGGAATCATCTTCAGGCTCAGTGTCACTTAGGGTTACAGCAAGGGCCTTGCTTTTCCCAATGCTCTTCAGATATGTAGGACACTCATGTTTCATGTGTCCGAACCCATGACACCCAAAGCACATTGGTCCTGCGGGAACAGTATACTGACCGCCCTCTTTAGCATCCTTCTTCCCTTTGTCTTGGCTTTTAAACTAAGAAGAACTGAACTGCCTGCGGTCCTTGTCGAAGCTCCTTCCATTGGCATTCTTTATGAACTTTTTGAACTGCCGAGTAATGTAGGACTTCATCTTAGAATCTTCATCATCGGAAGACTCATCTGTATCACTGCTCTTTGCCTTCAAAGCCATGCTTTTGCCTTTGTTGGACTTGCCAATCCTAGATAACCCTATTTCATAGGTCTGCAAGTTTCCAACCAGCTCAGTCAAAGGAATCTTGTCTATATCCTTTGATTCCTCAATTGTCGTAATCTTGGCATGAAATCTCTCAGGTAGAGATCTGAGCACCTTCCTTACAATCTTGGGTTCAGAGATGGTTCCCCAAGATTGAAGGCTGAGTTCACTATGTCCTTGAGCTTGGCATAGAACTCATCAAACGACTCATCCTCCTCCATCTTAATTTCTTCAAAGCTTGTAGTGAGTCTCTGAAGTTTTGAATCTTTGACAGCCTTTGTTCCTTCATAGGTTGTCTGGAGGATGGTCCAAGCCTCCTTAACAGTTTCAGTTGAGGATATCTTCTTGAACTCCTCATTGGTGACTGCGCTAAAAAGGGCATTCAGCGCTCTGCTATTGAAGTTGGCCGCCTTGATCTTAGCGTCATCCCAATCGGCCGGTTCTTCTTTTGGCTTAGTCCAGCCAATCTCTACAGCTTGCCACACATTCTCATCTAAAGACTGCAAGAAAGCTCTCATGCGTACTTTCCAGTATGCATAGTTAGTGCCATCAAATAAAGGAGGTATAATTAAAGATTGTCCTCTATCCATGACAAACAGGGGTCAGTGGATCAACACAGCAAAGATTAAACCCTAATCAGAGTGTGCCTGCTCTGATACCACTTGTTAGGTCACAATCTGAATGACCCCTTGTGATTAACCCTAATTAATTAATTTAACCAAGTAATTAATTAATCAATTAATCATGCAATTTAATGGAAGCACAAACAAATCACCAACCAACTAGATATGCAGCGGAAAATAAATAACACGGTGATTTGTTTACGAATGGGGAAAATCCTAATGGCAAAAACCTCACCGGGTGATTTTCAGGTCACCACTCCCGAAACTCCACTATTATCAAATCAAGCGGTTACAAGTAAAGGAATCCCAAGTACCTTACCAACCTACAGTTGAACCTTTACCCCAATACCCAATTGGACTTGATCTGTAGTGATAGTCTCCACCTTTGATGCACGACTCCCAAGTACGTGACTAACCAATGCGCGGATTCAAGTACGCGACTTCAAAACACCAACTGAGGAAGAATGGTTGGCTGCAAAGTTCTTCAGTTCATCCACATGATAAATAGCAGGAAGATGCTTGGTTACAAAACCCTATGGTGCAAATACACAGCAACTTCTTGATGGAAGATGAACTAGGTCAAGAACTTCGTCTGTTGATCACAATTTGCTTGAACAAGGATTGCTCAATGATAATGCAACTTGTGTTCACCAAAACGGCTCTCAAAATAATCCTTTTATATGTTTAGGGTTAGAAGAAAAGAAAGCCCAAAAACATATTCACGGATCCCAAGAAAATCAGATTGGAATTCTGACTTTTTAAATCTCGACAGATAGCAGGTGTCGAGGTAGCTATCGAGAGGTGTCGAGCTTTAAAAACTTTGCACTTCAGCTTACTTTTTCTTGGACAGACTTGATGACTTCAACACTTGACCTTGAAACATGGTTTCTTGAAGTATTAAAAACACCTAGAACTACCCAATTATAAGCAGAATGCGTTTTGTCAAAAGATTAGCCAATTTACATAACTAAGTGACATATGTTCTTAAACAAGTTAAAACATATATGTCCTAACAGACCCTATTCCAGAAAATAACCTTGTTCAACAAAATGAGGCTTTTAGAAGCCATCTTGTTAACTATCCAGATATTACAATTGATCCCTACATTAGTCAACTCTTTGGCAAAGAGGATATCTATTCAACGGATACAATGACTATAATGGGCACTGACTATGCTAGATTGAGTCTTAAGACCCAATCTCAGTTAATAAGTGCTGTTGCCAACTTGCCAATAGATATACAATCTCGTATTCTGAAAAGCAAGGTAATGTTTAGGTCTTTTGACCTATGGTTCGAATGTTTCAAAACACTTGTTACAACTGGTAATTATGATCCTGCTAATTCAGATGATATTGGTGATATCCTTTAACAAGCTGATTGGAGAGAACACTTTGGGACTAGTCCCAAAGTATATGAAAAGAAGAAACATCTGTTTCCTGGCCTTCTGGTCAATTATGGTAATTATTCAGTTTCAGATGGTTCAGATGTTGCTAACAATTATGGTGATGATTCTGAGGATGCCAGTAAAAGCCCTAGCTGGCTTTCCCAAATGTTTGAGTATGGCTTTATCAGACTCATAAAATTAACAAGTCTTGACCAAGCCAGCCAGCTTCCACAAATCATTCAAACTGCTATTAAAAATTTTGAAAGTCCCTTTGATTCCATCAGATGCTGGAGCACCCTGCCAAAATGGGAAAGAGGTAACTGGATGGATGTCCAACCATCAAAACATCTTGTTCTCATTAATGGGTACACCTACCAAGGACAATGGTATGAAGGAGATTCTCACTTATCCTTCCAAAACCCCTACGCCCTTGCTGAGTGTTGGAGAAACTATTTCAATAATCAAATTCTTGAAGTCATTCAAATCCTATGGAAACATTATCATTTCATGGGAAGTACAGATAAAATTTTTGTTTTTGCCCCAGACCTTATGCTCCTGCCATCACTCATATGCATATAGCAGATCATTGTGATCCAAGAAGTTTTATCACTCTAGGGAAAACTCCAGAGTTTGAGCCACATCTATATTGTGGATCTTGCAATCAGTATGCTATTTACCATAAGCATAAATGCAATGATGATCCTCCGTGGGACCCATTTGATGGCTATCCATCCGATGCTGATGCTTGTTCTACGGATTAATGTTGTGGCCCCCTTGGGTTACTGTTAAAGCACTGCTATTTTGAAATTCTTGTTTTCACTGATAAAGTTATTTCCTCATGTTACTCCCACAGTCAGCAGCTGTTTAGTCAAGATACTTCTGATCTCTTGCAGTTGACTAATGATTGATTTCTCTATTTGTCTAGCCTGCACAATGGCTAAAAATGTTGCAATATTCAAATGATATAGTACCTACGCCTGACAAGTCCATGCACCCACGGTGATATTACTGTGCAAAGCCATGCGTCTGACAAAATTGGGGTTCTTTAGTGACATGTTTTTGAAGACTCCCACTTGTGGTGCACAAAAGGACAACAAGATGGCTTATAGAATCTACGTACAAATATTGTAGTAGCCATAATGCTCCTACATGTTCCATTATATGTTCCTTTTGCTTTTTGTCATCTCCAAGTCAGAAATTCTTCTTTTGGCTATGCCAAAATTGGTGGAGATTTCAAGACAAAAAGTGGAAAAATTAATATTCATAGATTACTGTTCACGGATTACTGTTCACAGATTACTATTCACGGATTATTGTTCACAGATTACTGTTCACCGACATTGTTCACTTTTTACTGTTCATGACGCTGTTCACTCCGAATTTTGCTTATTTAAGGGGGGCTATCCCTTAAGTTGAAATCAGAATTTTATTCTCAGAATTTTCTTTAGAACTTCTTAGAGAGTTTTCTTAGAAGCCTTCTTTGAGAGAGTTCCCTATTTCTACTACTACTACCTTGTTCCTACTACTACTTTTCCTACAAACCTTGTAACTAGGACTACTTCAAGCTTTGTAACTATTAACCTCTATTGTTGAGATCTTGTATTCACTACTACTGTAAGTGTTTAACTCTACTTTCAATAAGAAGTATTTTCAATTTTATATTCATCATACTACTTGTTGCTACCGCCACCTTGGACGGATTACCGCCATACCAGACGGTTCTAAATTGCTTTCATTTACTTTGAATTATTTTGATATATACTACTTGGCTGGTTCTACCGTCTTATTATTGCTTTAATATACTTGCATTTCCCTAAAACATATATTATACTGTGCTTCTGTCTATCTTCCCTTTTGCTGTGCGTCTCCCCCCCCCCCTTTTTATGGTATCAGAGCCACTCTTTTCTGGCCGGTGATAGTGTTGTAGTGTCTTTGTATCTTGTCCGAACCTTTGGTGCTCCGTTGTTGTGTCCCTTTCTTATCGTCATTGGCCCCACCCTAGGTGTAAAGTGAATTTCCAGAACCTGACTGTAAGGCCCATTTGAGCCAAGAGAGGGCGTGTAGGGCATGTGTGTGGTATAGGGTTGCTTAGGGTATGTGTTACGAAATGCAATGGTTGTGAGAAAAACATGATAATTGAGTGTTAAATCTAGGATAATATGGATAAGTTGTGGAGATCCAACTCCTTTATCAGCTCCAGGACAGGTTGTCCTCCTGATATTGTAAATGAAGAAGATCACACTGTTGAAGATAATGAGCTTCCTAATTTTCAAAAATGGAACATTCCCAAAGTTGATACTAAAACTATTTACAAAACTAGTTGGGCTGAAACCACTTTTCATCCCGTTTACAAAGTAAAAACTGTTGAACAAATATTTTTTATTTCCAAAACCCATGAAAAATGTTGCTTGTTTTCTAAAAGAAATATTAATGATTTCATTGCCAAAAAACTCAGTTATTTGCATATTGGTATGGTTCAAGTTGCTATTAAACCACTCACCCGAAAGGGTATTAATGCTTCTATTCTTATGTGTTTAAGAGATGCTAGATTTAAGCACTTTAAAGATAGCATTATTGGTATGATTACTGCTTCTTTGTATGATGGTCCTGTTTATTTCAACTGTTATCCTAATCTTACTCTTGCTTTAGATGATCCTAATATTATTAAAACATTGACTTTGAATATTGCTTCATCTGGTTATATCATGGACGAAGGTAGCAAACCTTTTGCTTTGATTTACCACATTTATTACAGATTATTAGGTACTCAGTTAAATCCGGGTTGTCTAAATAATAGAGAACCTTCTGGTAAAACTATGTTAATTCAATGTTCAACTCCTGATGCTAAAGTTTAAGTTCCAAAAATGATTCAATGGCAAGATGTCAAGCTTCCCACTGAATGGTTGTTGGAACAAGAATCCCCTGTTGCTAAACCTATTTTTGATGAGCTAGATCTCACAAATATTCAACAATATCTTGATGGTACTGTTAAAATAAGTTTTCAAAATATTCAACTTTTAAGGATTAACGAAGGAAGACATTCCTTTGCTGGATCTGAAAGTATTTCAAAAAGAGATCAAGATCTCAATGATTTTTTGCAAAAGAATTTTGAAAAACCCACTGATTTAAAACTGAAAGGTGTTTCAAGTGATAAATCTCAAATCAGTGTTATTTTCTATTCTGCTAAAGCTAAACCTTCTTCTCCATATGGCAGATCTACTAATGACGAAGAAGATGACGCTAAATCTGTTTGTCCATCTGATTCTGATTTTCCTCCTATTGAAAATCCTATTAACCAATTAAGAGTTTTGACTATTTTAGATGAAAACTTTGAAATTAATATGGTTTCATTATTCAATGAATTTATGCTTTCAAAAAACAGACCTAAAAGGAAATATTTCCAAAATAACTTTGCTCAGTCTGAAAAAGACCGTGTTAAAAGAAAATGGAAAGAAAAAATGCATCACTTGAAAAAACATATTTTGTTTTTTGATTTCCTTGAAATTATTACGTTTCAAAAGATGAAGTTTCAAAAAATCATTTGAAAGTGATAAAAAAATCAAATTTTGTTAAAAGTGACAAAGCCATTGTTAGGTCTAGTCATCCACCTCTTGAGATTTTTTTGATAACTACTGGCAACATTGATGTTAAAGCTTCTCCTTTCAAAATTGCTGATGATCAAACTCCTATTGTTAGCCTTATTGAACAAAACAATTTTACTAATGAGTCTTTGCATGTTATTGGTCAACAGTTTGACCATTTTGAAGAAAAAATTGTTGAAAAAACTAAATCTGTTGAAAAATCTGATTCTGTTCAAAAACCTGTTTCTATCAAGATTGAGGAACCTTTGATTAATTTACCCAGTCATGATAACAAATTTAAGTTTAAAACTTCTCAATCTAAAATTCTTGAAACTGTTGAAAAAATGCTTGCTGATTTAAAAGTTAAAACTGAGGGTACTTCTACAAGTACTCATGCTGCTTGCACTATTTCAAAAAATGAAAAAGAAATTGTTTCTGATGAAGATACAGATTCTGATACTGTTTCTTCTGTTTCTGCTAAAAAGGTTTTGATAATGATTTCCCAGAAATTAAAAGATTTGTTGGAAATTCCAAACCCATGTTTCTTACAAAAAATTGGTATTCAAAACCTACTCCTCCTGATATTTAGTTTGAAGAAAGACCTTTTCAAACTCAGTTTTCTGTTTCTGCTGATAAAATTTATGAATGGAATATTGATGGTTTTTCTGAACAAGAAATTATTTACAAAATGGGACATAAGTCTATGGTTGGTATTGCTTACCAAAATAATCATGATTTTGATCAACCTGAAATTTTTGATTTACTTACTACTGGTTTTTCTGGTACTCTTCGTGGATGTTGGGATTCATATCTCACAGAAGAATCCAGAGATTCTATTAAACATGTTGTTAAAAAGAATGATGAAGGTTTGCCTATTTTTGATGATCGTATTGGTCGAGGTATTCCTGATGGTGCTAATACCTTGATTTATACTATTATCAAACATTTTGTTGGTACTCCATCTAATGTTTCATTCCGAATTTCTGATTTGCTAAATAATTTGAGATGTCCTACTATGTCTGATTACAGATGGTATCAAGATGTTTTCCTTTCCTGAGTAATGCAACAGAAAGACTGTTTCAAGCTTTATTCGAAGGAAAAGTTTATTGACGGTCTGCCTCCTATCTTTGCTCATAAGGTAAAACAAGAATTAATTGGTAAAAATGATTCCATTGATTATGATAATTTAACTTATGGTGATATTTTAAGCACTATTAAAAAACTTAGAATTAATATGTGCAATGATAAAAAACTATTAAAACACCAATTAAAAAATAAAAGAAAAGCTAAATATGAAATGGGTAATTTTTGTGAATGCTATGGTTTGCCCCCAATTGCTCCTTCTTGGCAAAAGGGTAAAAAACATGATAAAAGTCACAAAAATTATAAGAAACACAGAACTAATTTTAATAATTTTTATGCTAAAAAGAAAAATGTTTCTAAAAAATATGTTAACCAAAGATCAAGTAAAGGTAAATGTTTCAACTGTAGAAAACCTGGTCATTTCAGTAAAGATTGCAAACAAAAACCTGGTAAGTTAAAAAATAAATTTAACATGTTAAACATTGGTGATAATGATCAAGAAAAATTATTCAGAATCCTTGAATCAAACAATTCGTCTGATTCTTTGGAAGATGATTTTTCTTCTTCAACTAATTCTTGTTATCATTCTGCTGATGATTCTTCTGTTTCTCCTAATATTAAACTTGGTTGTAGAGATTCCTGTTGCAATGTTGTTAAATCTGTTAATACTCTCACTAAAAGTGAAGAAAATGAAAGTTTGTTGGTTAAATTGATAAGTCAAATTGAAAATCCTGATTTACAAAAAGAATATTTGGATAAGTTTAAGAAAAACTTGTTAAAAGAAGAAACTGGTAAAAAACTTAAATCAACTATAAGTTTTGAAGAAACTTTGGAAAGATTTAATAAAAGAAATCCAAAGATTTAACTGTTAGTGATCTTCAACATGAAATTAATATTGTTAAACAAGAGATAAGTGAATTAAAAAATGAATTTAAAAATATGAAAAGTGATAACCATAATCTTAAACAAGAATTGTTGATGTTAAAAATTGATAAAAATATTGATCAAAATAAGTCTGATAATGAACAAAATGAGCACATAGATGGAGATGAGTCCAGTCAACAAGCTCTTTTTTCTACAAAATGAGCACATAGATGGAGATGACTTTCAACTTGCTCTTGTTAATAACATACTTCCTCCAAAATGGTTCACAAAAGTGAAAATTGTTATTTCTCATGATTATCATTTCACTGTTATTGCTATGATTGATTCTGGTGCGGATAAGAATTGTATCCAAGAAGGATTGATTCCTCCAAAATATTTTGAAAAATCAACTGAAAGATTAGTTTCTGCTAATGGTTCTCAAATGAAGATTAAATATGAACTAAATGATGCTCATATTTGTCATGATAATGTCTGTTTCAAAATTTCTTCTGTTCTTGTCAAAAATATGACTGACAAAGTGATTCTTGGTTTGCCATTTATAAATGCTTTGTATCATTTTCTTGTTGAACATGATGGAATTACTACTGATCCTTTTGGATAGAAAGTAAAATTTGAATTTGCTTCAAAGCTTGTAATTGATATTTATAATACTTTAGATCTATCTTATGAATTTCCTACTAATAAACCTGTTCATGAACCACGGATGAGTTTGTATTTCACAGACAATTTTCAAGGTAATGCTAGTCGTGCCAAATTGTCAACTATTGCCAATCACCCTAATATTCTTAATGATTCTTTGCAGGAATCAAGCAATGATGCGTGGATAAATACCACTAATAAGTGGGATAATAATAATATTTTTATTTATACCACTAGTAAGTGGATTATTATGGCACCCTCGATAGAGAGGAAAAACAAGGGAAAAGCTCCTGCACAGGACTATTCTCAAAACAAAAGGCTCCTAGTGGGACAACCTTTTAAAATGCATGAAGGCGCATCTTCTGGGGTAAAACCTAGTAGATCAACATCCCTTCAAGAATTTGTCCCGACAACGGTGACTTATTCCAATGGTGATATTATGATTGCTTTACAGGAAGTCTTATCTAGATCCTCACAATTTCATAATGGAGTCTATAGTGAATTACCAGATTCTATAAAATTTATTCTTGATAATCTCTATTTTGCTTTTATTAGAAACCACCGTTCCCTGTTTGGAAAAACCCTCCAAGCTCTCGAAATCCACCTTGTTAACCTTACTGCTCAAAATGAAGCTTATATGTGCTAGTATGCCAACCCTATTTCTGAAAACAAACCTGTTTCAGAAAATGACCTTGATTCAGAAAATGACCTTATTTCAGAAAATAACTCTATTTCAGAAATTGAGGCTCTTAAAAGCCATCTTGAAGCCTACATTAGTCAACTCTTTGGCAAAGAGTAAATCCATTCAATGGATAAAAAGACTATAATGGGCACTGATTATGCTAGATTGAGTCTTAAGACCCAATCTATGTTAAGAAGTGTTGTTGCCAACTTGCCAACAGATATACAATCCCGTATTCTGGATAGCAAGGCAATGTTTGGGTCTTTTGACCTATGGTTCAAATATTTCAAGAAACTTGTTACTGCCACTATTCCCGATCCTGATGCTTTAGATGAAAATGACAACGTCTTTATTCAGCTAGACTGGAAAGAACACTTTGGGAGTAGTCTCAGAGTGTATGAGCAAGAGCATCCATTTCCAGGACTTTTAGTTAACTATGGGGATGGAACAGATGATGATGGCAAGGACCCCGACTAGCTGTCCCAAATGTTTGAATTTGGCTTTCTCAGGTTCATCAAGTTAACAAGCCATGATCAGATTAGCTAGTTCCCGCAAATAATTCAAGAAGCTGTTAAAAAACTTGCTAGCCCTTTTGTTTCCATCAGATGTTGGAGTACTTTACCAAACTGGGTACGGGATAATTGGATGGAAGTCCAACCCTCAAAACATCTCGTTCTCATTAATGGTTTCACTCATCAAGGGCAATGGTATGAAGGAAATTCTTTCCTTTCATTCGAAAATCCTTTTGCTCTTGCAACATGCTAGAGAAATTATTTCAATAATCAAATTATTGATGTTATCTAAGACTTGTGGAAAGATTACCATTTCATAGGAAATACGGATAGAATCCATGTTTTTGGTATTAAACCTGTCTTCGCTGTTCGTCATTTAGAAAAAGCTGGTTATGTTGATCCAAGAAGATTCATTACTCCAGGGAAAATCCTATTTTTGAGCCACTCCTATATTGTGGATTTTGTAACAAATATGCTATTTACCATGAGCATGAATATGTTGATGATTCTCCACGTGATCCATTTGATGGATACTCGTCCGATGCTCCTTCCACTGATTAATAATGGTTGATTTCTCTATTTGTCTAGCCTGCACAATGGCTAAAAATGTTGCAATATTCAAACTATGATGTACTTACGCCTGACAAGCCCATGCACCTGCTGTGAAATTCCTATGCAAAGCCATGCGTCTGACAAAGTTAAAGAACCTTTAGTGCCATGTTTCTGAATACTCCCACTTATGGTGCACAAAAGGACAACAGGATGACTTATGGAATCTACGTAGCCATGATACTCCTACATGCTCCATTATTTGTTCATTTTGCTTTTTGTCCTCTTCAAGTCAGAAACTCTTCTTTTGACTATGCCAAAATTGCTGGAGATTTCAAGACAAAAAGTGGAAAAAATTACTGTTCACGAATTACTGTTCACAGATTACTGTTCACCAACACTGTTCACTTTTTACTGTTCATGACACTGTTCACTCCGAATTTTACCTATTTAAGGGGGGCTATCCCTTAAGTAAAAATCAGAATTTTATTCTCAGCATTTTCTCTAGAACTTCTTAAAGAATTTTCTTAGAAGCCTTCTTTGAGAGAGTTCCTTATTTCTACTACTACTACCTTGTTCCTACTACTACTTTTCCTACAAACCTTGTAACTAGGACTAGTTCAAGTTTTGTAACTATTAACCTCTACTATTGAGATCTTGTATTCACTACTACTGTAAGTGTTTAACTCTACTTTCAATAAGAAGTATTTTCAATTTTATGTTCATTATACTACTTGTTGCTACCGCCACCTTGGACGAATTATCGCCATACCGGACGGTTCTAAATTGCTTTCATTTACTTTGAATTATTTTGATATATACTGCTTGGCTGGTTCTACCGCCTTATTATTGCTTTAATATACTTGCATTTACTTTCAGCATATATTATATTGTGCTTCTGTCTCTCTTCCCTTCTGCTGTGCGTCCCCCCCCCCCCCCTCTTTATGGTATCAGAGCCACTTTTTTCTGGCCAGTGATAGTGTTGTTGTGTCTTTGTATCTTGTCCGTGCTTGTCCGAACCTTTGGTGCTACGTTGTTGTGTCCCCTTCTTATCGTCGTTGGCACCACCCTAGGTGTAATTGGAATTCCCAGAACCTGTTTCAACATAAATTATACTATGCTTCCATCTCTCTTCCCTTCTGTTATGCGTCCCCTCCCCTTTATGGTATCAGAGCCATTCTTTTCTGGCCGATGATAGTGTTGTTGTGTCTTTGTATCTTGTCTGTGCTTGTCCAAACCTTTGGTGCTCTGTTGTTGTGTCCCCTTCTTACAGTCGTTGGCGCCACCCTAGGTGTAATTGGAATTCCCAGAACCTATTTCAACATATATTATACTGTGCTTCCGTCTCTCTTCCCTTCTGTTGTGCGTCCCCTCCCCTTTATGATAGTGCTTAAAATATCATTGTTAGGACATATGTGTGTTTACTTGTTAAGAACATATGTCACTTATTTATGTAAATTGGCTAATCCTTTTGATAAAACGCACTCTACTTGTAATTGGGTAGTTCTAGGTGTTCTTAATACTTCAAGAAACAAGGTTTCAAGATCAAGTGTTGAAGTCATCAAGTCTGTCCAAGAAAAAGCAAGCTGAAGTGCAAATTCATTAATTCTCGACACCTGCTCGATAGCTACCTTGACACCTGCTATCTGTCGAGAATTACAAAATCAGATTTTCTAATCTGATTTTCTTGGGATCCGTGAATATGCTTTTGGGCCTTCTTTTCTTCTAACCCTAAACATATAAAAGGATTGTTTTAAGAGCCGTCAAATTGTACACAAGTTGCAAAAGCATTGAGCAATCTTTGTTCAAGCAAATTGTGATTAAAAGACGAAGTTCTTGACCTATTTCATCTTCTCTCAAGAAGTTGCTGTGTATTTGCACCAAAGGGTTTTGTAACCAGACATCTTCCTGATCTTCATTGTAAAGGATGAACTGAAGAACTTTACAGCCAACCTCTCCTTCTTAGTTGGTGTTTGAAGTTGCATACTGGGATCCGTGTATTGGTTAGTCACGTACTTGGGAGCCGTGCATCAAAGGTGGAAATTGTCACTACATATCAAGTCCAATTGGGTATTAGGGTAAGGGTTCAACTGTAGGTTGGTAAGATACTTAGGATTCCTTTACTTGTAACCGCTTGATTTGATAATAGTGAAGTTTCGGGAGTGGTAACCTAAAAATCACCCGGTGGAGTTTTCGCCATTAGGGTTTTCCCCATTCGTAAACAAATTACCGTGTTATTTAATTTCCGCTGCATATTTAGTTTTTGGTGATTTGTTTGTGCTTCCACGCAATTGAATGATAAATTGATTAATTAATAACTTGGCTAATTAATTAATTAGTTTAATCATAAGGGGTCATTCAGATTGTGGCCTATCAAGTGGTATCAGAGCTTGGCACACTCTGATTAGGTTTTATTTTTGCTGTGTTGATCCATTGACCCCTGTTTGTCATGGATAGATGACAGTCATTAATTATACCTCCTTCATTTGATGGCACTAACTATGCATACTGGAAAGTATGCATGAGAGCTTTCTTGCTGTCTTTAGATGAGAAGGTGTGGCAAACTGTAGAGATTGGCTGGACTAAGCCAAAAGAAGAATCGGCCGATTAGGATGACGCAAAGATTAAGGCGGCTAACTTCAACAGCAGAGCGTTAAATGCCCTATTTAGCGTAATCTCCATTGAGGAGTTCAAGAAGATATCCTCAACTGAAACTGCTAAGGAGACTTGGACCATCCTCCAAACAACCTATGAAGGAACAAAGGCTGTCAAAGATTCAAAGCTTCAGATGCTCACTACAAGCTTTGAAGAAATTAAGATGGAGGAGGATGAGTCGTTTGATGAGTTCTATGCCAAGCTCAAGGACATAGTGAACTCAGCCTTCAATCTTGGGGAAACCATCCCTGAACCCAAGATTATAAGGAAGGTGCTCAGATCTCTACCCGAGAGATTTCATGCAAAGATTACGGCGATAGAGGAATCAAAGGATATTGACAAGATTCCTTTGACTAAGCTGGTTGGAAACTTGCAAACCTATGAGATAGGGTTATCTAGGATTGGCAAGTCAAGTAAAGGCAAAAGCATGGCCTTGAAGGCAAAGAGCAGTGATACAGATGAGTCTTCCGATGATGAAGATTCCAAGATGAAGTCTTACATTACCCAGCAGTTCAAGAAGTTTATGAAGAATGCCAATGGAAGGGTTTTCGACAAGGACCGCAGACAGTCCAGTTCTTCTCAGTTTAAAAGCCAAGACAAAGGGAAGAAGAATGCTAAGGAGGGCGGTCAGTACACTGTTCTCGCAGGACCAAAGTGCTTTAAGTGTCATAGGTTCGGACACATGAAACATGAGTGTCCTACATATCTCAAGAGCATTGGGAAAAGCAAGGCACTTGCTGCAACCGTAAGTGACACTGAGTCTGAAGATGATTCCAACAATGAGGACAACGGAATCTTAAATGCCTTCACTGCCACAGTCAATCCTACTGAAGGGATTATTGAAGAAGTGGATGAAGAAGAAGAACTGGTGGAATCCAAATTTGAGAAGATGGATGATCAAGATGATATCCATTCAGCCTATGAGAAGCTTTACAAGCTCTTTGAGAAGCATAAGAAATTATATAGGCTGGCCACCAAGAAGCTCAGTGATGTGGAACTTGATCGTGAAGAGTTGTCCACAAAGTTTGATGAGGCGAATCAAACTATTGGAGCACTGAGATTTGAGAACAACTTTTTGGCTGAGAAGACCAAGAAGCTTGAAGCGGAGCTGTTTCAAGTCAGAGCTCAACTGGAGAGGACTTCAAGTGCAAAGCTTGATGAGATGCTTAGCAATCAGAAATCTGCTTCGGATCGAACTGGCTTGGGGTATGGTCTTTCTTTCTCTAATACTGCTTCTACTAGCAATACTGTTTTTGTTTCTCCTGCTAATAACACTGAAATTGAGAACACTGAGGTTAAAACTGAATTAGCTAGTGAGAACCTAGACAAGAGTAAATCTATCTTAGGAGCACCCCCTAAGCAAGATAAGAAAGATGCTAAAAACCCTAGGGCTAAGAAGGCTAACTCTCAAAAGCCTAAACAAAAGAAGCAGCATCTCTGTCATCATTGTGGAGCTGCCGGTCATACTCGACCAAATTGCTATAAGTGGTTAGCCACTCAACAGAGCAATGGCATGATAGCATCTGGAAGCCAAAATCAGCTTTAATCCTCTCTTACTCCTCTTGGAGATCTTCTGAAAGCCCTCATGTTCCTTTCGAACTTGAACAGTTCAAATTCTTCCCCCTCACCGCCGGTTCAAGGGTTCAATCAAAGGAAAGGCTCTTCCAAAGTGTGGAAGAAAAAGGACTCTAAGTGATTTCATCACTCTCTTTTCCCTTCTTGCTTTTCTTGTTTGTTGCATTGCTTGTGTGTTTTGCATTTCTGTTGAGTCAGTCTAGTTTTTGCTTTGCTTTGATAACATGTTTTTGTTTGTTTATTTTCAGTTTTGTTTTTTTTTTTTTTATATAAAAATAAAAAAATTAAAAAAAAATTGAAAAATACAAAAACAGTGTGTGTCTTGTGTACTTTGGTACTTGTGTACCTTGGATGGCCAATGAAACAAAGTTTTCTAAACTTTGTATCTCTTATAGCTTAGATGAGCATCTCTATGCACAATTAAACAAGTGAGCTTTGTGGCTCTTGTTTATGATGAGTAAGATTAAGTTATCACTTAAACTTAACACTCATATCACTCTTTTTGATGGATAGGACTAGAAAATCCTAAGAGAAAGGCATAAATGACCATTTACTACTGTTGCCCGCCAATCATAGTATGACACCTGTATGCTTCGGCATAGCAAAAGTGCAGTGTCAAAAACATCCATATGCTTCGGCATAACAAAAGTGCAATGTCTATGCTTAACATGTTGGGTATTTCTTTTATCTCTTTTTATGCCCATGCATGATATGCTTAAAAGAAAATATGTAAAGAAAATAAAAAGCAAAAAGATTAAAATGCTTTAAATATGATTGCAAGCGTGTTTTCTAGGAGATGTGGGAGTTATAGGATGTACCTCAAAGGTAATAGTCCCCATTAAACAGTTATGATTGTGTGTGAGTTGAAGTTATTTTCTCATATCTCAGATCGTCATAACATGTATACACATATGCAATCTTGCAATATTTTTCACACACAACACGCAATATTCTTTGCTACTATTGATACATGTGCAGGTACAATGTGATTTGGCCATCACAAAGGTTTTACATGTGTTAATGTATGCTCACTAAACTGTCTTAACTTGTTTTTGAAAAATAAAATTGGTTAGACTTGTTTAGTGTGTATGTGTGTGTGTGTTTTTGAGGATCCATGTGCTAAATTTCTTGATTGAGAGATGATTTTGAGAGCTTAAAATGTTGATTGGATCTTTGGTTGAGGTGTATGATGGATTGCATTCATGTCTATGTTTTTCTCTTCTCGAAAAACTGCTTTTAACTGCTGTCTCGACACCTCCTCGATACCTGGTCATTTGTCGAGCTTCTCAAGCCTTTTCTTATTGCAATCTCGACACCTGGTGGATCGATCGAGAAATCTTGTGTCTTCTCGATACCTTCTCGATACCTTGTCGATCGATCGAGCTTCTGTTCTTTGAAACTGGTTCTTATACCTCGACACCTCTCGATACCTTCAGGTGTCAACGGCCAAATCCTCGACAGCTTCCTCGATACCTCTCGACACCTCAGCTGTCGAGATTTACTGAGGTGTCTATATAAGGATCTATCGCGATTTTTTCTCATTTCTCTCGATCTCTCTCGATCTGTTCGAGGCGTTTCATCTCCCAACCACCTTTCTCACACTCAAATCTTCAAACCCTCTTCATTTTCGGTCTTCCCTTGGTTTCAATCACTTGGTAAGATCATTTTTCCCTTCCTTTTTCACGCATTTCATGTTTTGAAACCTAGGTTTTGGGATTTTTGGAAATTTTTGGGGTTTTTCAAAATTAACGAGTTTTTCTTAAAATTTTGGGTTGGGTTTTCACTAAAATGTGTTCAAAATGTCATACATTGCATTTCATGTGCATTAGAATGGTATTTACATGCATTTAGATGTGTGTTCTATGTTTGTGTGCTGCTAGGATTGGATTGGGCTGAGCCCATGATGTTTTTTCCTTTGCATGTCACATGTTCATGCATTCCCATGCATACGTACTTGTTGTTTAATATATCTCATATATATGAACTGTTTTGGGACTTTTCTGATTGTCTCCCTCTCTATCTCTTTCTCATTCTTTTACGTTAGTAGTGTCTATGGCACCCAAACGTAAATCCACTCCGGTTCGGAACCCTCTGCGTTCTGGAGCTTCCTCTTCTTCTGATTCTGCTTCTCTTAACCTTCGGTTCCGTGATGGAGATGCCCCCAAGGCATTTTCTGAGAACTTTTCTAGACGAGGTGTTCATTCGGAACGCCAAGTCATTTTGGCGAACTTCACCGACACTGACCTTCCCTCTGTCATTCACAATAGGGGATGGGAGTCACTGTGTGACGTCCGGGTCACTTGTCCTCTCGTGCTCATTTAGGAGTTTTACTCCAACATGCACGGGATTGATTGTTTAGTACCTCTCTTTTTCACTTGCGTTCGAGGTACGCGTATCCCTGTTACACCGCAGCTAGTTGCGGATGTACTTAGGGTTCCTAGGATAGATTTTCCTGACTATCCTTCCTGTGAGCGTCTGCGGACTGTGTCCAAAGATGAGCTCATCTCTGCCTTTTGTCAGCGCCCTGCTGATTGGGGTGAGCATCAGTACACATCATATAGGCCTTTTGCTAAAGGTCCTAGATTTCTAAACATGGTGATGACTTTTGTGCTCCATCCACTATCTCACTACAACTCCATCACAGAGCCTCGTGCTCGATTTTTGCTATCACTTCTAGAGCATCTTACTATAGATTTTCCTTCTCATTTCATCCTTTCTATCATAGATGTCCATCTAGATTCGGCGTCCCGTGATAAGCTCATCTTTCCTTCCGCTATCACGAGGATCTTACGCCATTTTTCTATCCCTTTTCCTGTGTCCGACCACTTCACTCACATCTGTGCCATAGATGCCGCTACCGTAAAATGTAGTGAGGCTCAGTTTAGGTCGCGACAGACGGATTCCACTCCTCCCTCCAGTTCAACTCCATCCAAATCAGCTCCATCTACATCTGCTCCCTCTTCCTCTACGGGTGATGTATCTCTAGGAGACATTATGGCGCAGCTGCAGTGCATGGACACTCGCCTTGATACACTCTCCGTTGAGTTGTATCAAGTGAATGTTCGTGTTGGTCGTATTGCACGACGGCAGGCGACCATGGGTGGTTTTGCTCCAGAGGCTACTCCTTCACCACCTTCTCCAGCGGCTTCTGACTCTGAGGATGATGATGATGATGGTGATGACGATGATGCTTCGGATGATGATGGAGATGCTAGCTTTACTGATGAGATGTCTACATGACACTCTACCCTTTGTCACTCGTGACAAAAAGGGGGAGTAGTTTTGGGTTATGAGAGTAGTCATCTTAGGGGGAGAGTTAGTATAGGACATTTTGATAGGGGGAGTGTTGATATTTTTGAGGGATGTAGTGAGGTTTTGATGTATCTTTTATTTTCTATTCTTTATAGATACATTGATCTTGTATATGAGGTCTTTTGACCAGTTTTACATACATTGTACTTATTTTCTATATATGTGGATGTATGTTTCTTTCACCTCTCTCTTCATGTGTTGTTTCTTCTCTATCTTTATACACATGTTCTTTATACTTGTATGCAATCTATTTATTTCTGTTTCACACAAGATGCCTTGATGAGTTTTGTTTAAAGTGTTTCAGAAATACAGGTTGTCAAAGTCTACTTGCCATAAACTCTCTCATTGCAAAGTTTTTCAAGAGTTTGTGTTAGGATAGATTTTATTGTATTCAACAAGTGAATATGAGTTGAGTGATTTATGACTTCTCTCATATGTTCATTTGTTTGTTGTGGCTTTGTCACGAATTGCCAAAGGGAGAGATTGTTAGGACATATGTGTGTTCACTTGTTAAGAACATATGTCACTTATTTATGTAAATTGGCTAATCCTTTTGACAAAACGCACTCTACTTGTAATTGGGTAGTTCTATGTGTTCTTAATACTTCAAGAAACAAGGTTTCAAGATCAAGTGTTGAAGTCATCAAGTCTGTCCAAGAAAAAGCAAGCTGAAGTGCAAATTCATTAATTCTCGACACCTGCTCGATAGCTACCTCGACACCTGCTATCTGTCGAGAATTACAAAATCAGATTTTCTGATCTGATTTCCTTAGGATCCATGAATATGCTTTTGGGCCTTCTTTTCTTCTAACCCTAAACATATAAAAGGATTGTTTTAAGAGCCGTCAAATTGTACACAAGTTGCAAAAGCAATGAGCAATCTTTGTTCAAGCAAATTGTGATCAAAAGACGAAGTTCTTGACCTAGTTCATCTTCTCTCAAGAAGTTGCTGTGTATTTGCACCAAAGGGTTTTGTAACCAAGCATCTTCATAATCTTCATTGTAAAGGATGAACTGAAGAACTTTGCAGCCAACCTCTCCTTCTTAGTTGGTGTTTGAAGTCGCGTACTGGGATCCGCGCATTGGTTAGTCACGTACTTGGGAGTCATGCATCAAAGGTGGAAATTGTCACTACATATCAAGTCCAATTGGGTATTGGGGTAAGGGTTCAACTGTAGGTTGGTAAGGTACTTGGGATTCCTTTACTTGTAATCGCTTGATTTGATAATAATGGAGTTTCGGGAGTGGTGACCTGAAAATCACCCGGTGGGGTTTTTGCTGTTAGGGTTTTCCCCATTCGTAAACAAATCACCGTGTTATTTAATTTCCGCTGCATATTTAATTTTTGGTGATTTGTTTGTGCTTCCACGCAATTGAATGATAAATTGATTAATTAATAACTTGGCTAATTAATTAATTAGTTTAATCACAAGGGGTCATTCAGATTGTGGCCTATCAATCACCATAAGTTAAATTATCATAATCAATGGAATCATTTTTACCAATTAATTCTTGTTTTACCTTATGAGCAAAGATAGGAGGCAGACCGTCAATAAACTTTTCTTTCCAATAAGGCTTGAAACAGTCACTTCTTGAAACATTCAAAAGCATTAAGTAATGGTTTAGGAAATATGTCATTAAGAGGGCCATATTGAGACCGACTGGATTCATCTCCATCCTTATGCTCATCTTGTTCATTATTAGACTTCTTTTGATCAATATCTTTATCAATTTTAAACATTAACAATTCTTGTTTAAGATTATGATTATTACCTTTAATATTTTTGAATTCATGTTTTAACTCACTTATTTCTTGTTTAACAATATTAATTTCATGTTGGAGATCATTAGCAGTTAAACATTGATGATGTAAACACTGTGGTAAATAATTTTGGAGGTATCAACTTTGTCAGATATGGTGTTAATAATGATAGATTTCTCATGACGCAAGAGATCAGAATAATATTGTAAATTCTTATCTTTATGCTCAGGGATCCAGTGAAATCTTGGAGGGAAATAACTTTTAGCAAGTTTGAGAGGATCAGAAATTGAGACTCTGTTGGGTTCAATATAAAACATGTTTTGGAAATATTGTTTCTTGATGTATTAAGGGATATTGGAGCTTCTGGGGAAAACAGTCTTAATAGGTTGGTTAACAAGGGTTATAACATAAGGATCATAACACAAGGCAAGAACAGAGGAGTAATTGGGCTTAGGGATAGTACCTAGTGGGTTGAAATGGTTAACAATGTCCAAAGAGGAAATAGGTTATGTTTTAACAATTGAATTAACAGTGGTAGGTGTCTTGTCTTTCGACCTTCTACTTGCCATTGGAACACTGCAGAAATTCACGGGTAAGGAAATCAGGGATGGAATTTTGAGATCCTTTAATATATTCAATATCAAAATAAAAAAACACTTAAAATAGCTTGCCATCTGGCAAAAATGTGTTTTGAAGCAATATTTTCAACATCTTTTTCAATAACATACTTAGCACTTTTGCAATCAATACGTAACAAAAAATTTTGGTTTAACAAATCACTTTGGAACTTTGAAATAAATAGTACTATAGATAAAATTTCCTTTTTAATAGTACTATAATTTAACTGTGCATTATTCCAGATTCCAGAATAGAAACGGACAATTTGTTCAGGTGACTTAGGGGAAACTCTCTGTTTCAGAATACCACCATAACCAATGTCAGAGGCATCGATTTCAACAATTTTGAAAGCATCAACAGTGGGAATACCAAGACACGGCAGTGTCTTAACATGAGATTTGATTTGTTTAACAAGAGAAGTATGGACATCAGACCAAGATGGAGGATTGCTTTTTAACCGGTCAAAAAGAGGTTTACATTGTTTCCTCATATCCTTGTAGAAATCAGCAAAATAATTCAATGATCCAAGAAATATTTGGAGCTGAGTTTTATCAGTGATAACATCAGGAAATTTATCAGCAAATTGTATGGCTCTATCAATAGGATGAATTTGTCCTTCAGAGATGTCATAGCCAAGGAAACGAACTTTTGTTTGAAACAGTTTGATTTTCTTAGCAGAGACAACAAGACCATTTCTCTTAATAGTATCTAGAAACAAATACAAATGTTTCCAGTGTTCATCAATGGAACTAGAGTAAACAAGAACATCATCAATATAAATAATGGTGAAGTGGCTGAAGGAGTTGAAAATATCATCCATAATGTTTTGGAACTCACTAGGGGCATTCTTAAGACCGAAAGGCATAACATTCCACTCATAATGTCCAAAAGGAGTGGTAAAAGCAGTTTTGTACCTATCATTCTCACTAATCTGGATTTGCCAGAATCCTAACTTCATATCAAATTCTGAGAATACTACAGCCTCACTCAACCTATGGACCAGGTCATTCTTATTGGGAATAGGATACCGAATCCATTCCAAAACCTTGTTCAAAGGTTTATAGTTAATAAATATATATATTTTTGATAAAGAACATAGATTATATATGATGATACGTAACAAACTGATTAGAAAGGTTGAGTTATTTTCACACACACACACACACACACACATATATATATATATATATGAGATTGGTTCAAGTTACACCTAGTATAACTTTAAGTAATGTTACACTACTCAAAATTTTTTAATTGGATGTGAATTTTGACAAATTCACCGTTAAATTTCCATTATCTTCGTATATTCTACATGCTTGCAAAATTTCAAGGTGATCAATGATTAATAGTTATACCATCAATCAATTGTTTAAATTCAAATTTTCGTAGTTTAAAATAATACATAAAGATGAGTTTATGGATTGAATGGTAAATAACATTCAATTAGCATGAAAATTGGCATAAATGTCAAAAACATATATATATATATATATATATATATGAGATGGGTTCAAGTTACACCTGGTGTAACTCTTTAGGTTTACACCTTTTTTAAACCATTGGATTTAAGTAGATCCAACGGTTAAAAAAAGATACTCATTAATGCTAATATTCTAATTGATCTCATTTATTATCCCTTATTTATTTCATTCCATACTTATCTCTTAACCCAAAAAAAGGTATACATATTCTCCTTCACTACAGTATGTTTCTCTCTCTCTCTCTCTCTCTCTTTCTCTCTAGGGTTCCACCTCTATGGACAAGTCACCAGCTGCAAAAAAAGCCATAGCCGCCAGTTGCATTTCATTCTTCTCAGACCATTTTGCACTCTTGTGCTTTTTCTTTTCTTTTTTTTTTTCTTTTTTTGACATGTGTATTTTATCTTTGGATGAAAATACAATTTTGTTGATCGATTTCTATAAGCAAAAGGGTCCTAAATCAAGATAATAGGTAGGCTACGAAAGCATTATAAAACAACATGTTGACAATGTTTAATTGAAAGCCATCCTTGGAGACATTAACACGTTTTGGCAAAATTGTTAATAGACTTCCTCCAAAACATTTTCATCATTCTTCTAACAAATTGCTTCTCCAATATAAAATTTTATCCAATTTCCATGCCATTTAAATACTGCAATTTGAATCACAAAATTTAAATAAAGGCACTTTAAAAATTGGATTCTAAAATGAGAATAATTATTATTTTGAATGGCAGTAGGTATGAGAGTATCGGACATCTTGCATTTACATGGTGGGATGCGTGTGTGTATATTTAAATCGTATAAGTCTAAGCATTTGAGTACAAGTAATAGGTACTTTATCACATGATGTTTTACTAGTGAAAACCTCAATAAAGTTGAAGGAAAACCATTCATGATTGGATATGATGTCCTTGTTATAGAAGCGAAAAAAAAAAAAAAAAAAAACCATATACTTCAACAATATTTTGAGAGAGTATGCTTACTATTAAACCTTACAAGCATCAATTTCTTATGACTTAAGAGAGGTTATTTTGAGAGATTGTGTTTATTGCTAAAGTTTTCAAGGCATTCGTACTTCTTGGATCCGTTAGGACTTAGGAGAGGTTATTTTGAAAGAATATGTTTACGGCTGAATCTTATGGGCCATTCACACTTATTGGATTTGTTAGGACTTCGCGGCTAATCAGTAAAAGAATTGTTTTTTTTTTTTTTTTTTTGCATTTTTTTAATAAAAAAGTTACCACCAGACTTAGCATCTATTGTGTATCTCTGTTTCCGTTTATTTTTAATAAAAAAATTGCAGATTATCATTTAAATTTATGCATTATTGTCTCCAATTTGGATTGATTGGTAGAGTAGTGTTGCCTCTACTCATCTTTCAATTGATGGAATATACAATCATCACATCAGCATATCACTTGGTAGAGTATATGTATTTTGCTATCGAAAATGTGGCTGTGGAGGTGGAACCCTAGAGAAGAGGAAGAGGGAGAGAGAGAGACGTACTGCAGTGGGGAGAGAGAGAGAGAGAGAGAGATACATATACCTTTTTTAGGTTTAGAGATAAGTATGGAATGACATAAATAAGGGATAATAAATGAGATCAATAAGAATATTACCATTAATGAGTATCTTTTTTAACCGTTGAATTTACTTAAATCCAATGGTTTAGAAAATGTGTAACTTGAACCCAACCCTATATATATATATATATATATATACACCAGGTGTAACTTGAACTCATCTATATATATATATATATGAATTTGTTAAATTTAATGAATTTGCAAGCATGGAGAATATACGAAGATAATGTAATCTAATGGTAGATTTGTCAAATTTTGCATCCAATTAAAAAATATTAAGTGGTGTAATATTGCTTAAATTACACCAGGTGTAACTTGAACCCAACCATATATATATATGAATTTGTTAGAATTGTTAGATATTGAATAGAGAGGAAAATGAAGAAGAATGAATATTTTTATGTTTGAACTCAAAAGGAAGTTGATAAGCACTTTACCTTGTATAGAATCCTAAATCATATATACTTTATTTGATTCGTGAAGATTATGTGATGATTTATTATTTTTCAATTTAATTAGTCTTAACTAAAAACTTTGAGCCCTGATTAAATGAAATTGAACCTGGAACTAGATGCGTTGTCACTCAGATACATACATCCTTCTTTTCGTTTTATTTTTTGTTTTCTTTTTCAGTTTTAGATTGTCTTGTTTTGTTTACAACGCACGAAAATCCTAATAAAGGTAATTAGGTGACAGCCTTTTCGATTTTGATTTTCTTGGTTCTAAAGCATTAATAGTTATTTTTTGTTTTGATATTTATCTTTTTCCTTTTGATTTCCTTTTTCAATCATGGTTTTTTTTTTTTTCCCTTCTGTTGGCAACCTATAAAGGTGGAACAATGGTGGAGGAGAGAGAGAGAGAGAGTCAGACGTTAAACGTTTTTGGGTTTAGAGATAGGTTTAGAATGTAATAAATTAGGGTAATTAATGAGATCCTAATAAGAATATTTGTAATAATGAGGGTCATCTTTTAACTTTTGGATCTACTTAAATTCAACGGTTTAAAAAATGTGTAACTTAAACCCGTCTCTCTCTCTTTATATATATATATATATATATATATATATATATATAAAGTAACAATTACTTTAAATATTGTCTATTTTTTAAAAAGATTTTTACAAGTATTTTTTTAAATATTTTTATCTTTACAAATATATCATTTTGTTTATATGAACACTCTGAATATATAAGTAGTGGCATTGTTGTTGATTGGATTGCTTTTCACCAAGTACCAATAATGGTCCATATATAAGTGATGTAATCCAATCATAAGTTAACAAATCTACAAATTGTTACAAAATATGTGTCCCTACAACTGAGTGTGCAAAAAAGAAAAAAAAAAAAAAAAAAACACCTAACCCGCCAACCCGCCTGACCCAACCTAATTCATACGGGTCCATTAAGTGTGATGGGTTGGATTAAACAACTAAATTAATGGGTCGGGTATATATGTATACACTTTGTTATGTTGCAAACTCTGCCTCAATTGCCCACCCGCTTTATTTCTCTCATCTCTTTCACTTCTATTTTATTTATTTTATTTTTTCACATTTCTCTTCCTTAATAAACTCTAGTTGTTCTCTCTAAGATTTTGTTATTAAATTTTACTTTATGATAGAACTAATTTTAGATTTTGAAATGTATCTCTCGTCAGTGTGATAAAATTTCAGTAATTCTTATAAAAAAAATCTAATATTTGTAATTAAATTAATAAAATTTGTAATTTTTTTTCTTTCATTTTTTTTTATTTGAGGGAAAAATAATAATTCAATTTATTTGAAATATTTTATTTAGTCAATTGAATTTGTTAACCCGCTGAGTTTTTTTTTTTTTTTTTGATAAGAAACTTGGATATAATTTCATTAGACCGAAACAGAATACATATTTGTTACATCTTTGAGCACTTGGTCTACAATAATGGGCGGAATGTCTTCTACCCATATCTGACATGTCGATAGAGTTTTGGCCATCTTAGCCATTAAATGATCTGCTTCATTTCCACTCCTGCGAACATGAGAAGCAGTCCAAGCCTTAAAACAGCTCAGGCTTTGCAAAGAGCCCTCAACAACTTTCTGAATAGGCCACGGGCTAGACTCAGAATTCAGCAAGGCCGTAATAACTACTTGAGCATCACCTTCGATTATAATCTCCCTTAAACCTAACTCCCATGCTAACTGAACACCTTCCTGCACTGCCCATGCCTCTGCCTCCAACGCCTTCAGTGGTAGCTCCACTCGTTTGCTCATGGCTCCCATCATCAACCCCTCTTCATTCCTTATAACCACCCCCACCCCGCAACTTCCAGACTCCTTAAAAACAGCCCCATCCACATTTATTTTATACCAACCACATCTAGGAGGAGACCAATGAGACTTAGGAAATTTTGAAGGCTTGCACAGGCCATGAGAATCCGGCCTAAACTCCTTAACATACTCTGCTACTTCTTTTAAGATTCGGCCTGCATCCTTCTGTTGCCCCCCATGTCTAAGAGCATTTCTGTGGTTCCAAAGGCTCCAAGCAGTGACTGCAAATGTCTCCCAATCTAATCCCGGTTTCACCTCTCTAATTTCCCATACTAAATCAAGGAAGTCTTGTGGCTAATTGGGTACAGCTGGCAGCTTAAGTCTTGAAGCACCCCACACCTCAGCCACCAAATTACACCCCCACAAGATATGCCCCGTTGATTCACACATTCCACATTGATCACAGTCATCCTCAATGTGAATTCCCCTAGCTCTCAAACGTTGCTTTGTTGGGAGGATGTCTCTGCAGGATCTCCACATGAATTGCTTTATTTTGTTTGGGCATTTTAACTTCCAAATTAAATTCCAAAGGGATCTCATCTTATCTTTTTCTGAGGCACTCCCTGCATCCACCTTGTGGCTACTCTCCTTCAAACATTTTTGGGCAACCTTGTATGCACTCTTCACCGAAAACCTCCCATTGGTTGTCCAAGCCCAAATTAACGAGTCATTCAACAAGCGAGGACTGATGGGAATCCCAAGAATTATATCAGCTTCATGAGGGAGGAATGAACTTCTTACTTTACTTACATCCCACGACCTTGTCTCCTTATCTAGCAGCCAGGCAACTTTGCTTGATTCCAACGTGGTCCTTGGGCTAACCACTTTGAAGGAATCCGGAGTGGGCAACCACCTATCCTTCCAAATATCAATTTGTTCCCCATTTCCAACAACCCACCTTGAACCTGAAATCACGACTTCCTTTGCTGCAAGAATGCTTCGCCAAGCATAGGAGGGTCTTCTACCTAGCAGGACCTCCTTAAAAGGCCTATCCGCAAAATATCTTGCTTTGAATACCCGGTGCACTAAGGAGTTAGGATTCTGTTGGATTCTCCATCCTTGTTTTGCGAGAAGAGCAAGGTTGAACGCTCTTAAATCTCTAAAACCCATGCCCCCTTCTTCTTTCGAAATACAGAGCTTCTCCCATGCTATCCACGCCATTTTTCTCTCCTTATCTTTCTGCCCCCACCAAAAGCTGCTCACCATTGCATTTAATTCCCTACAAAGCGAATCCGGCAACTTGAAGCAACTCATCGTGTGTGTGGGAGTGGCTTGGGCAACGGCTTTGATTAATACCTCCCTACCAGCACTTGAGAGCAATTTCCCTTTCCATCCCGCTATTTTCTTGCCCACTTGATCCTTAATGCGATTAAAGGCCTTCCTCTTCCCCTTTCCCACTAGAGGGGGCAAACCGAGATACTTTTCATGATGTTAAATGATTTGAGCCCCAAAAAACTGCATTATTTGTTCTTGAACCTCTCTCTTTGTGTTCTTGCTAAAGAATAAGGAAGTTTTATCCTTATTTAATTTTTGTCCCGACTCAATCTCATAATCCTCCAAAATTTTAAGGATTCTTCTTCCCTCATCCACAGATGCCCTACAGAAGACAATACTATCGTCCGCAAAGAAGAGATGGGAAATTTGGGGCGCCCCTCTGCATACTGAGACTCCCCTAATGTTTCCTTGCTCTTCCTCCTTTCTTAGCATTGCAGACAAGCCCTCAGCACACAGCAAGAACAAATAAGGAGATATTGGATCTCCTTGTCTAAGCCCTCTTGAAGGAACAATGTTTCCTTTAGCTTCCCCATTAATTAGCACTGAATAAGAAACTGTACTAATACACATCAGCACCAAAGAAATCCATCTCTCATTAAATCCCAATTTTCGCATAATTACCTCCAGGTACCGCCACTCCACCCTATCATATGCTTTGTTCATATCGAGCTTTAGAGCCATCAGAGCCTCCTTGCCTTTCCTTTTTCCATTGATACAGTGCATTGTTTCAAACGCTACAAGAACATTATCCGTTATTTGCCTCCCTGGAACAAAAGCACTTTGAGAATCATTAATAACATCAGCAAGAATCCTCTTCAGCCGATTTGCAAGCACCTTGGAAATTATCTTATAGCTTACATTGCACAAACTAATCGGGCGAAATTCAGTAATTTTTTGGGGAGACTTAACTTTTGGAATGAGGCAAATAAAGGTTTCATTCAGGCCAGGGGGCATCACCCCAGTGTTAAGAGTATGCAACACACAATCAATAACATTTGAACCAACTACATCCCAGTACTTTTGATAAAAGATTGGGGACATACCATCTGGGCCTGGTGACTTAGTTGGGTGCATTTGTTGAAGCGTGTTCCATACCTCCTCCGCTCTGAAATTAGCTATCAGTATTGCATTCATTGCCGGGGTCACTTTGGGATGGATAGCACTTAGGCTTGCTTCAAAATCAGCTGGCTCGTTTGATTTGAAGATGGAACCAAAATACTCCAAAAAGATACCCTCTATGTTTCTTGGGTCAACCTGCCATCTCCCTTCCGAGTCTAACAGCCCCACAATACCATTTCTTTTACGCCTCTGGCTCGCAGTCGCATGAAAGAATTTTGTGTTTCGGTCCCCCCATTTCATCCACATAGCTCTAGACCTCTGATTCCACATTATTTCCTCCCTAGTCAATATCTCATTAATTTCTGATTTCAGCCTCTGAACCTTCTCTGCCTCTCCATGAAGGCTATTCATAGCCTCAAGATGTTGAAGCTACTCTCTCTTTTGCTTTAATAATTGGTTCACATTGCCAAATTCACTCCAATTCCAACTCTTCAGCCTTTCCTTACAATTCCGCAATCTATCAACCAGTTGAACATTAGACAGATTCCCACCAACATCCCAAGATGATTCCACCACTTCCCTGCATCTAGTATCTCTTGTCCACATGGCTTCAAACATAAATCTCTTTTTTTGTGGTCTCCTATTCTGGTCTCTTTTCAGGCTTAGCTTAATAAGGCAGTGATCCGATATGGACATTGAAGAATGAAACACTCTTGCATCCGGAAATCTCAACATCCACTCCTCATTGGCCACAACCCTGTCAAGTCTAAGTTTGGTTCTCTCTCCCCCAAAACGTTCGTTGCACCATGTATATTTCTGCCCAATGAAACCAAGATCAACTAAGCCGCACCTGTTCAAGCAATCCTGAAAAGCCACCATCTGTTTTGCCTCACGCTCAGCACCGCCCCATTTCTCATTAGAAAATAGTATCTCGTTAAAATCGCCCAAAACCACCCAAGGCATATTGCATTGTTTACTTAGTGTATCGAGTAAGTGCCAAGAAATGTACCTTTTATTGGTTTCCGGGTGACCATAAAAGCCAGTGGCGCGCCAAGGCTCTGAGGATGGTGAATCACGAACAACCACATCAATATGCGAATTCGAACAGCTCTTAAAATCAATTAAGGTACCTTCTTTCCACAATAATGCCAAACCGCCACTTCTTCCATCACTGGGAACAATAATCCCCTGAGTATAATCAAGTTTCCGTTGAACACCTTTTATCCGATTTACGCCAGCCTTTGTTTCTGCTAAAAAGACCAACGTTGAGTCAGTTGTTTTCACCTTGTCGGTGAGAATTCGAACTGCCAGGTTTGACCCTAAGCCCCGGCAGTTCCAGGCTAAGAGAGTCATTGGGCTCGGCGGTGCTGCCTCGCAGCCACCGCCTCACCGCCAACCATCGTGCTTTCATGTTCTGGGACAACATGTTGTTTGTTTTTCCCCCTTCTACGTTTCAGCTCCAGAGCATTTGGATCTAATTCTGTTAAAGGTGTTGGGCCCTCCCTTTTTAGTTTAGTTTGGGCTTGTTTTTTCCTTAGGAGCATCTGACTTAATTTCCCTTGCCAACCTCTTCCAATGCTTGGATGTTGGGCCCATTTTTTCAGCAACCCAGCCCACGTTCTCGTCAAAACTCATTGCCATGGGGCCCATTTCGTTCCCAGGTAGTTCTTCCTCCACTTCGGACTGAATGGGGCTTTTATTTGGCGCCAGCTTAAATTTAAAAGGTGCCTCTATCTTGTCCGCATCAGCTTTTTCCCACTGCATAGCCATCTTCATGTCAGGTTGAGCTGATAGGATCCTTAGGCCATCATCATCTAAACTAGCTTCTTTTTCCTCCACTTTCTCTAGTCTCCCATTGACCTTTCCCAAATCGTGTAAACCACTCCCCAACTCCCTTTGGTTGTCAGAACTTTGGAATTCCTCCCCTGAAGTGTTGTGATTCACGCCTGATAGTGACAGCGCCAACTCACCTTTCCTCCCCTGTTCAGCTTCGGCCACCCTTCTTGGCTCCCCAATCTTCACCACTGCAGGCTCGGAGTGCCTCTGCCGGTGTACCTGACTTCTCCCCTGACCAGATTGGGCCGTATCTCCTCCATATTTCTTCCACGGATCGCCCCTTAACCAGGCCCCATACTGTAAGCTTTCTTCCTCATTCCCTCCATTTACCAGAGACCCCTCCTGACAATCTTTAATGGCATGGTTGAGCATTCCACACCTGTAACAAAAGTTTGGTAGCCTTTCATACTTGAAGATTACCCACCTGTTCTCTCCTCCTTCAATATTTATCTTCTTCCCCCGAATGAGCTTCTTTGTGATATCAATACTAACACATACCCTCAGGCATCTCCCCCATTGTACTCCTGAATCCGAGCCATCCACGTCCAACACCTCCCCAAGTTTTGACCCGATTACCCAGCCTGTTTCCTTTGTTCTGCTCTTGAGGGGCAGATTGAAAATCTGAACCCAGAAAGGACAGTGCTTCATCTCAATATCCCTTGGAACGAGCTCCCCCTCAAACTCCTTCATAACAATCAATTGTTTTTCAAACGTCCAAGGGCACATTTCAAGTACCTTCTGTTTGTCCTTTCCATCACCAAACTTCACAAGGAAAATTTCTTCATCTATTTCCGAGATTTGCAGTCCTTTATTCGGCTTCCAGAGCATTCTTAAGTTCTTCCTTAGTGTGTCTAGATTTAAGCTTTTCATGGTCAGAATCTTCATAACTACGCAATTTTTGCCCACAGCTTTCGCAGCCTTTGTATAGCTACTTCCTAGCTCTATGCCTTCATCTTTAGTGGCGGAGCCACATACATAGGTGGGGGGCCAAGGACCCCCCCAAAATTTTAAAAAATTAATTTATAGTATGTATATTATTTACATTTTAAAAAATGTAGCATGTAAAAATTGAAGTTGGCCCCCCCCCAAATTTTGAGTTATTTTAATGGTGCTCTTAAAAGAAAGAGAAATTATATTAAAATCATATAATTTATGAGGTTTAACAAATTAAACTATGTAGAAAATGATAAATTTTTATACATGTCTAATAGAAAAAATACATGACTTTTATATACTCATTAAAATTTAGATGATGATAAATTTTCTTAGTAAATTAATTTATATATATGTGTGTGTAGAGGATTGTTTTAACTAATATATTAGTATCATAACTCGGCCCCCCCAAACCAAAATTTCTGGCTCCGCCCCTGTTCATCTTCCACTTCTGTAAACGTTAGTTTGCTCCACAATTGTTTCAGTTCATCTGCCATTTGATCTCCTTATCACGCACTGCAACGCACACTACACCACAAACCACAACGGCCTTACAACCAAGACCCAGACCTCACACAGGGAGGTCACTGAAACTCCTGTAAGAGAACTACAGGACAAACACTGCTACCACATGTTAAAAACATGAGAGCACTAACCTGTAAATCGCCAATATAGTTTCCTTGTTGCTGTCCTCCTTTCTGAGCGACTGCACAAGGCCACCACATCCACAATCTGGAAATTTTTTTAGAAACTCAAGAATTGTAATAACAACCATGGTTACGAAATTTTAAAATAAATCATTAATTCATTATCTTTTTATTCTTTTTTTTTTTTTTTTTTTGAGGAATAAATGTTAGCATTGTCTTTGCACTTTCTTTCCGTTCTCATGGACCCAACCCGCTGAGTTGAAACTACTAAAATATTCAACCAACTCACCACTCGATTTAGAAATTGGTGGGTTGACACGCATTGAAATTTTTCCAACCACACACCCCGACGCCCTGCCTATAAGAATTGTTGTACAAATTGATGATGTAATATGGACCATATGGTTAAATGGGAAATACATCCAAAACATCATGGTGATTAAAAAATTTAAAAAACAAAAAACTTGGTGATAATAACTGAATTCTAGAAGACAATTTTTTAATCGATTCATGTCCTCGTGCTCTTTTTGTTTTATTTTATCTTCCTTTTTATGTTATTGTGCCCATAATCATGACCAAAGTTAAGACAAATAAATTGGTCATATTTAAAGTTTCAAACCCAAACGCCTGAGATTGTTGACTTGAAGTAAATTAAGCCGTGTTTGGTAGAATAAGTTAAACAACATATTTTTAATTTTTAAACAACATTACATATTTTTTTACACATTTTTTTTACTCACACATATTTCAAAAAACAACAAACAACATTATTCAAACTCTTCTACCATATACGTGGTTACTTTATAGTTTATACATTACCCCCACAATGTAATTTTTTTTTTTTTAATGTGGGTATCGAAAGTATTTAACTCTTTTTAGTTTTACTTTAAAAAAAAAAAAAAACTATTTCTGTGATGTCCAAAACAAATGTCCGTAATACAAACCAAGAATTTATAGAGAAACCAATATGGTAATATGCTGCTAAATTTGTTTTTTCAAAAGAAGAAAATAAAAAACAAAAAACAAAAAATCTATACTCAATGAAGGGTACGTGTCATTGGGACGCGGCACAAAACCTTAGGAGAACGTAGAACGTGTCAAACTTTTATACGACCACGTAATACTAAGTCAAAATGCCTTTTCAGTTTTTTTCCAACAAAGCAAACAAAAACGAAAACTCTCTCTTTTCAAAAAAGAAAAATGCTAATAAGTGACCTAAGGGCATTCGTTAATAATTTATTTAAAGAAAATTTTTATATAAAATAAAAAAAAGTAATTAATATTTTGACAATTTTTTTTATTTTTCATAAAAGTGATATCAAAACTTTTCTAAAATATATTATTAATGAGTACCCTAAAAACAGTGGTTTACATTACCCTTAAAAAAAAAAAAATCTCTCTTTTCACTGTGTAGCGTGTACACTTTACACTTTACACACTTTTCTGGTCGCTTTAATTCAACGCCTTCAACGGTTCTCTATTTAAAAGTTAAAACCACACGCTCTCCCATTTTCTCTCTCGCTCTTTGTCTCTGTCTCTTTTTCTTTGTTGCTGTAGCATTGTTCCATTTGGATCTGGTTGATTTGCGTTACAGACTTCTAGGTAAGATGTTGATCTGCTTCTTCTTTTTGTTGTTGTGGTCTTGTATTTCAAGTTACGTCAGTTAAATGCTGAACTGGGTTGGTCTTCTTTCTGAGTTTTATGGGTTAAAGTTGATTACTTTGCTGCCGAAATATCTTGTAAATGTAAATCATTGTTGCAGTTTCTGGGTTTTTCTTATTCATTTAGTTATTTGTTTGTTTGATTTTTTGACTTTTTTTTTTTTTTTATGTATGTGATGCGTTCTGTTAAGATTTGACAAATGCTTAGGGTTTTGTTCTTCCAAATCTTGCAATGCCTGTTGCCTTTGGTTTCAGTTTTGCGATCTGGGTTGATTGGAGTTTTGAGGCATTTTAGATTTTGATTTGGGAGCAAAGTGTTTGGTTTCTCGGGAATTTGAAGTGTCAAAATTTAAAACTACGGTTAATGAAGTTTGAATATTTGTTGATATACTAATTTGCGGTCAATCTTAGTTGCTTCAGTCAATTTTTAAGTCTATGAGGACTTTTGTAGTTTTGTTATCACCCCCTCTTCCCCTGATTTTGTATCTTTTGTTTGTTCGGATGCTGCTGGTCTGTACTTATTTAGGCGTTCTGCCAGTACTATGCCTTCCATGGCTAGTTAGTTTTAATGCATTTTACCCCTTAACCAAAAAAAAAAAAAAAAAAACATTTTGATGCTCCACGTTGTGGCAGTTTAAATAAAGTCACCATTTTTTTATTGCAAGTTTTCTTTTTTATCCAGAAAATTATAATGTGCATTTTCTATTTCTGTTGTGGTTTTTTTTTCAAGAAATAGCTTTCTTTGGTTATAATTTATTTCTGTACATTTCTGACTATGAAAATTATTATTTTAGTGAGATGATGCCAAAAATTAGTTAAGATACAAATTTCATGCTTTAGCCATATTTGAAATATTATATTTATACAGTCTTTCTAATTTGTAGCATTCTAGTTCAAAATGGAAAATGAGGATCAGTACCTACATGCTTCTATGCCAAAATTTGAGTGTCTTCTATTTGGTAAGCATTTTGTACAAGTTCCTTTTCATTTTCAATTTTCTTGTCATGAGGAGCATATTAACCTGATATGTATATCTAATTTCTAGATCTGGATGACACCCTTTACCCTCTTAGTTCTGGTTTGTCGGTACAAGTCACCAAGAATATTCAAGGTAATGCATGCATTGTAGTTGAAATGTTTAATTCTTCTGCAAATAAAGGAAAATCTTAAGTTCTTAACCTTCTCTGAATTCCCTACTGCAGAATATATGCTTCTAAAACTTGGCATAGAGGAGAAAAAGGTTCCTGAATTATGTTTTTCGTTGTACAAGGATTATGGTACAACGATGGCTGGTCTCAGGGTATGCTATGGTCTTAGTGTTCTTTTTCAAAAATTGTTTCTGAAAATATGTGTAATGTAGAGCAGGTTGATAATGAATTTCTCCTTTTATTTTTCAGGCTGTTGGATATAACTTTGATTATGATGACTTCCATGGGTACCAATCTCTCTCTCTCTCTCTCTCTCTCATTGTCTTCCAAACGTAAAAATTACAACTTCTGTCATCTCTTACTTTCCTCTTTAACAGTTTTGTTCATGGAAGATTGCCCTACAATTTGCTAAAACCTGACCCTGTACTGAGGGGTCTTTTGCTTAGCCTGCCTATTCGGAAAGTTGTGAGTTTCTTTCTCCCAGTCTATACATTCAAAGTGCTCTTGAGGGTTGGGGTCTTGAGGTTGGGTATCTTGGGTAGTAGCTTGCCATGTAGCTTTCTTCTCATGCTGATGTATCTGATGTATGGTCTTCTTTTTTAGGTCTTTACAAATTCAGATAAGGCCCATACTGCTAGAGTGCTTAGCAGGCTTGGATTGGAGGACTGCTTTGAAAGGATTATATGCTTTGAAACTCTGAATCCAACCAACAAAGAGAATGTTCCTGTGGAAGAGGATGACACAGAATTGGGGGTCCCAAGATCAAGTACCATTTCAGGGACAAATGAGTATATGAGAGAACCTAATGATAGTTCGGTACTTCCCAGGACCCCAGTTATTTGCAAACCATTTGAAGAGTCATTTGAAGAAGTTTTCAAGATAGCCAATATCAACCCTCAAAGAACAGTAAGAATATTAATTCATTTTCCTGGAAATTTTTTAGCTCTGCGGTGTGAACAGGTTGAATCCAGTTTGTGGGATTTGCTTTTGTTTTGCATCTTTCTTCCATGTAAAGCCTCCCTGATACTGATTGTTAGGGCCATTTACTCTCTCACCATACTCTATTAGTCTTCTGCATATTTTCCATATCTTGAATCTTTTGCCAGCCACCCACTAATCTTTTATTAACATTGTAATTTCTCGCTAATTTGCAGGTGTTCTTTGATGATAGTATTCGTAATTTACAGACTGCGAAGCATTTGGACCTTCACACTGTGATGGTAAGCTATTGATTTCAAATGATGAATGAAATTCCTGCATTTTGATTATTGTAATAGTGCTTATTGAACTAATTTAACTATATATGCATGGCTGTAGGTGGGCAGTTCGCACCGCAATGAAGGCGTGGATCATGCACTGGAGAGCATACATAATATCAGGGAAGCACTGCCAGAGCTCTGGGAAGCTGAAGAAAAGTCTGAAAACATTGCGTATTCAGGAAAGGTTGCAATTGAGACATATGTGAAGGCTTAGCTGTGGTGTGAAAGAAAATAAAGTTTTTACCACCCCCTAGATGCATAATTGTATTTATTCTAGATAGATTAGATCTCCTATCACTAATATAATTGAAGTCTTTATAATTTATTTGTGTCATGTGACTTGTTAGTTACCAAATCCATGTTTCTTGTAATAGAACGTCCTAAACTATATCCATTATATGCGGGGTGGATGATGATGCACCTCTATTTCTAACATTATTTTCTTTCCAGTTCCACTGCCTGCTTTCTTTTTATTTTATTTTTTTTATATTTTAAAACTCACTTTTCTTGGTAAAATTGTAATTTTGTTTTTTGGCCAACTTATAACAAAAAGCTAATTCAAAGTTTCAAACGCACTGAGCGATAAAAATCTGTATCATGGAAGATCATATTTTTAATTTGTTTCCTTCAGCTTTACAATACCTTCCAAGCAAGTCTGCCACTATGTTTCAGTTCTGGACCATTTGGCGGGCAGAATATTCTATGGAGCCTAATGTCGAGAGGAAGGATGAGAACGTCAGGGGAGAGGTGAAGGAGGTTTTCCACTGTATAATAAAGTAGATACAAAAAAAATATAAAATAAAATAAAACTTCTGAGCTAAGAGGTAAAGCAATAGTTGTTGATTTGCTTGGATTCAATTATCAAATTTGTTTTTGCTTATTCCAGTTTAAGAGTCATTATATTGAAGCTTCCAGGATAGATTCACTAGATTTTTACACTCTACGAACATGAAAACAAGTTAATAAAAAACTCATTCATAATAATAATAATAATAAAATTCCAATTGTGGTTCATGATTCCGCCCAGTGGCTTAAAGCAGCTGCAAGCAAAGAGAATATAACTTCTATTGATGGGATAAATGTGGAGCTTAATCTACTGTGTTGATCATATGCTGAACTCTTACCAATCCTATTATTAAACAATTTGTCCAAAATAGGTCTTTGCATTGATGCATTTATGTCCCCATAGACCTATAATTGGCTATATCCAACGAAAAAAAAAAAAAAAAACTGTAACTTATAACGGTTGGCAGACAAGATGTGAATTGGGGTAAGTGTCTTATAACATAGTAATACTTTGTCTCATTTCAATGGAGGGTATGGGATCCATTATCATTAGCATGAGTTTTTATTTATTTATTTATTTAAGAAAAGGATGCTCTATATTTCAAGAAAAAATATATTGGATACTATAGAAACTAGACGTTGAGCTAATGTTTAGTTTGAAATTTGGTGAGACTCTTTAGAATTTAAAGGCCTTTAGTTAAGTAAAACTAAAATAAAGAACATACAATGTAAGTTTAGTAAAAATATAAACAAGGACAAATTATAATTTACCCACCTGTGGTTTGCCCGAAATTTAAGTTGCCTAACTGTAATTTGAAATTTGACATTTTACCTACTTAAGGTTAGGTCAATTAGATTTCTACAACCCACCTCTGTTAAAAACAGAACTAAATATATAATTTTGCTTCACTTTTATGTCTCTCTCCTCCAAATACACAAAAAACATAAAAGTACAAGATAAAAAACTATCCATTGGAACATTTGTATCATGAATTTTCAAACCAAAAGTAAGCAACTTAAATTTTGGTCAAACCTCAGGTGGGTAAAGTATCAAATTTTAAACCACAGGTAGACAACTTAAATTTCAGCTAAACCGCTGGTGGGTAAGTTGTAATTTGCCCTAAAAACAAAGATGATGGGAATGTAAGACTTTATGGTCAAGAGATACCAAAGAGCAATAATTTTTTTTTTTATCTTTGATCAATAATTCATAAATATTGAGAGATTGAAGAGGTGTGAATTATAGGGTAAGAGTAAGATGGATGAAGTCAAAAAACTCATTATGAGTATTGTGTGATCGTAAAATACCTATTAAGCTAAAAAGAAAATTTTATAAGACTATTATAAGGCTGTTATACGTCTAACTATACTTTGTGGTATTGATTGTTGGATTGTTAATAAGTAACATGTTCATAAAACGAGTGTAACCAAAATAAATATATTGAAATACAAAGAAAGATAGAATTTCAATGCGAAGATTCACTTAAAAATAAGGCAAGATTTGTATCTAGATGTCTTGGAAGTTGAAAACACCACGAATTACCAACCAATTCAGTTACAAGACTTTTGACAACTTATTTAAGAAAGGTTTTTAGAAGAATTTATTTAAGTTTTTTTTTTTTTTTTTTTTTGGTTGAGATTATTACAATATGTTGCTAACCCTAAATCTCAAACATTTTTCTCCTAAATTCCCAAGCACTTTATATATGGGAGGTTCTAGTTAAATTACAAGACTCTTGACTATTTAAGATTTTTTTTTTTTTTTTGAGAATGTATTATTTAAGAAGTTTGTTGTGAAAGAAGATAAAATTGGAATATTGGTGTTAAACTGATGATAGAATATTTGTAACGTTTCACCTTACTAGTAGAATAGTAGTAGACATGATAATTTTAAGCCGTTCGTCCTTACATATAAATTCTCAAAAGTTACATGATATAGAAATAAGAAAAAAACATTATGGGCCTTATATTTACTTTGAGACCTATAAATGGTGAATCGTTGTGCTTGTACAACTCAATTTTAAGGTTAAATAGATAAAATTGGTGGATTGTCCTGTAAAATTGTAATTATCATCACATAGATCTGGAGAAAGATATGGAATACTAGTAAGAAGAAACCCAAAGTCAATTAGTCAAGGGTCTTAAAATTATATCTGAGATCCATAAGGAGGCATGAGAAGTATGAAAGTTTGAATTAATGGTATTTTGCCAATCTACCATAAAAGGTCCACCAAAGTCATATTAGGCAATAAATCCTTTCATTCAGAGCTCCCTAATTCACTGGTTAATCAAAGCCAACTGAATAAAATTTGAATTAAGCTCGTGATGCTGATCATATTGTAGTTAAAGCCTATGGTAATAAAATATCTTATGCTTTATTAGACCTATAGACAGTTAATCAGGCAGCCATGATTTTGCCCTATGTATATGTAATTGTGAATTGCACCTTGCTACTATTCAGATGGGAAATAGTTTTTAAGCAAATTCAGGGTTGTAAATTGCATAGGCAGGCCTCCAGTCCTTCACTGATTCGGTTTTTGTGGATGTTTATACTACCAACTAGCAATGAAGAAACAGCCTTCTGGAGGAAACTGCTTGGGAGTCATTGCATGTCAAGATCTTTGTGCACTATAAGTAGTTCTGGTTTGTGTAATATAAATAATGAAACCCTCACCATCTTAAAGAACTGTTACTTTGCAATCAGTAGACACATTGATGTAAAATGAATTTTATATACTCCAATGAGTATGGAAATATAATGTTTGAATCATCAGAGTTCATACTACTTCTATAGCATTGATTTTGGGTTCATATGAACATAAATATATAATGGGGAAAAAAATCTAGTGCAGAACATCTGTAAGGTTAGGAATTTAGGATCTTCCATTGACCAAATGATTGGTTCTACCTCCTATCTAGCAAAGCAATGGGGGTAAGAGAAGCTTAAATATAATTAGCCTTTCAATGAATACTTCTTCCCTGTAAATGCTTGAAACTTTGGCTCTTCTTCCTTCTGAGGTGGCTCTTGACTGCTGTTTTTTGGGGCAACCTAACATTACAAAAGCCAATATGCAAGAGATCAGTTTTAGCCCCAACTGCACAATAAGTAGGCCAATAGATGTATAAGAAAAATTGAGGGCAGCTTATATCACAAGAAAGCAAGACATACTTTTGATTTTTCATTTTCGGGTTGATTTACATTTGAACCAAACACGAGCTTTCCAGAAGGTTGACGTGAAGCAGGATTTGATGACTTGGAATCCTTGGTTCCATTCTGAGCTTCTGATTGGTGCTGCTTAAGAATAGGAGAAGAATCGGGCTCAACTGATTCTGTTGAGGGTCTTCCATCCAAACGTCTCCCAAAACCAGTGAACGGGCTAAACTTGGCTATCTTTTTGGCTGGCTCATCTTCAGCTGAAAAGCCGAAATAAATTCAAAGTAAGAGGTTAATAATTAAAACTTGTGAACAAGTGTCAAAATGAGGGGAAGACAAATGATGTAACAAACCTTCTGATTGTTTCCTGTTTACCAGTGCTGATTTTGCTGGTTTTTCAGGTTCTTTATAATCAAGAGGAGGGGCGAAGTCAACCTCACAGTCCGTTTCAATGATACTGACTGCAGCGGAGGGTTTTGTTTCAACTATATTAATGTAATACTTCTTATTGTTATAAGCAACCATGATGGTATCACCAGTTGTTAAACAAGAGTAGCTCCTTAATGAGGTTTCCAAACTGCAAATGAATATATGGAAAAGATAAATAAAGAGCATAATTATATGTACAAAAAGATCAAGGCTGATTTAAGGCAAATATGTAAATGGAAAAGTCATTGACTAACATAGCTTTGGGGTTGGAGACATCTAAGAAATCCTTGGTGTGTGGCTGCAGCTTAACATATGTTCCCTTTGCTAGGCTGGCATTCTTCAGTTGCACTACATCTCCCTCTTGTAGGAGCATGTTTTCCATCATCTAACAATATAAAAAAAAGCACTAAATAAGAAGAAAAACTTCTGAAGAACCACAGAAGATTCAAAAGATAAAACAGACAAAAAGCATACCCAGTATGGTAAATATATTAGTCCCTCATCAGCTATGAATTCTAGGACTCCACAATGAGTAACCCGTCCAGCAGCAGGATTGTTAAGTTCAAATAGCATAGGGTATTCTATTTGTAAAGATGCTGGAGTGCCAAAAAAAAACAAATGTCTTAGTTGGTGTTTTCATAAATAAAAGGAGATTTGCTTAAAAGCAAACCTACTTGCATCAGCAGAAGGGAACAGAATGAAGGAGGTGTTAAATTGCTGACTTACCAAGGCGATCAAGAGCTGAGGGAGGCATAATAACTGGAAGCGAAAAGAAAACTCATAAGTAATTTTTAAGCCTCAAGAACTATCGAGAATTAAGAGAAATAAGTATAGAGATTAAGGATAGTATCGCAGAATTAGTCAAGCAGTAAACGTACTTTTATCACCCTTTTCCAGATGTGGCTGCAAAGGTTCAGAGAAATAATTAATTTGGAATCCGAAACCAAGAAAAAATCAAGAGCCTAACCAAAGAGTAGGTACAAGGCCAACTAATGTCCATAATATTGAAACAATTTCATAAATTATTAGACATTGACAAGGTCAATAATGCAATTTGGTAAGCTTACAAATCAAATAACCCATTTAAAGAGACTCTTCTCATCACAATTAGTAGAGTGCAACAGAACTGATTCCACCAATTTCATTTAAAAATGGAATTTCTTATAATAAAGCAAATTAAATTCAGCAGAGGTAATTCTCAAACCTTATCAATGAAAGAGACAGGGTAACAACGATAACTGTGCTCAAAGGTTGAAAAACGGCGGTTTTCGTAAGCCTTCAACAATCAAAACAAACAATAAGATCTCTGATTAAAACCGCATCAAGAAGCAACAGATAAATTTGAAAACTAAAAACATATAAGCTCAACAAATGAGACCAAATGTTGCTGTCCCAGAAATAAAGCATCCCAAAGCTGAAATCTTACTTGTTCCACAAGACATGCAAACCAAGTTCAAAACCAATAAAGTACAAACCACCTTCCTAATCCAATATGGTTCCCACTTTTTTTTTCCTTCTTTTTTTAGGATAACAATTTAGCAAACACAAACCACAAAGAATACAAAGTTATTAACATACCATGATCACTGGTCTGAGAGGTTCTCACGCCACTATAAGATTGCTTATAGTCTGTCAAAAATCCAAACAAACAAATAAGCAAACAATTGTCAAACACAAAACCAATTCACAACAATGGTCAATCTGAACAAAAACTGATCATAAGGCATAAAAAGTTGAGTTCATGATGAAGATCCCATCAAACATATAGCATTCCATTACCAACCCAATACTCAAAAAACAAAAAAGAAGCATAATTTATTTGAATGCCCCAAAAAACCATTGAAAATAAAGGCAAAAGAAAAAAACCCAGATAAGTGATTAATGTAAAAGAAAAAGTAGAGGCTTATAGATCAGAATTTAATATTAAAAAAAAAAAAAATTGAACCTTGGTATTAGAAGGTTGCAGAATTGTAAACGTAGAAGAAGGGCAGTGAAGCGAATAGTTTTTTGATGGTGATGATTGCTGTGGCCTTTTATAGGTTAAGAGAGAGAGAGTGTGTCAACAAGTATGTATACAGTATACCTCGGTAAAGTCGGCATCAGATACCTCTCAACAATAGAATACAAGGCACTCGTGGAAAGCCCACAGTGGTTTCATTGTTTTCAAAACATTAAACTAAGGTTGGACCTAAGAGGTGTTTTGACTTTTGGGGTGGGCTTGAGCCTGATGCTTTGTTTGGGACTTCTTTTTTCCTTTTTCTTTAAAAAAAATTATTTACAATTTATTTATTTTAGATTTAAACTTTTTTTAGTTACGAATAATCTATAATATCTATAAATAGATTTTGATTATTTTTTTGATTTCTTTAAATAATGTTTTTTTTTTGGTATCTATCAATATTTTTTGCTTATATTTAGCAATTAGATTTAACTTTTTTTATATAAAACCCTCTATATTTACACATTCTTTTTTGTTTTCGACCAATACAATATTTTATTAGAATTTTAATACATCATATTTTTTAAAATTTCCAAAATAGATAATTTCATTATAAACACAATCTTAATACATACTTATTAATAACTATTACAATTATAAAATTTGATATTTAATAAGAAGAGAATATTATATTTTGTAGTACTTTCGTACTTACTAGTAATTGGGTTCTTTTGGAGCATATCCACATAGAATTCCATACCAACGAAAACAACTACCTAACATAGAACTTGACTTTTTTCATGTGACATTTGAGTTTATATATATTTTATATTAGATTGTTTACTTTTATTGGTGTGGAGGGTGCCTGAAGATTTCCCTTTAGGAATAATTGTACTTTTCTCAAGCTTTTTTTTTAAAACCCAATAATAAACCAATAAAGACAATCTCTCCTGACCAGCAGGGCTGGAAATTATTTTTTACTTTATGATTGATTAATTAGTTAAAAAATAAAAAATAAAATTCCCATAAATGTTTTATCTTTATAAATATTAAATAGTAACTTGAACCTTGGTCCACGTGCTTCTAGCCAGGTGGCACCCCATACCCAGGGTGTATTTGAAAACCGTTTATTTTACTGAAAACTGAAAATACTATAGCAAAATAAATTTTAAATGTATGAATAGTGCCATGTGACCCATTTTTTATGAAAGTTTTGGAGAAAAAAGAGGTTTGTGGGTCCTGTGAACAGTACACGAGACCCACTGGAAAAGCACCACAACCACAAACGCGCTTAAAAAAAAAAAAAAAAAAAAACGCAAATGCAGACGCGTGATAATCGATATCCAAACAGATACCCAATCTTCAATGTCGTGGGTTCTTGACTCCCACTCTCCTCCCAAATATAATTTTGAACCTTGAACCTCACCTTCATATATAAGATTTTTGTTTTTTTTAATTTATTTATGAGAAACAAATACACACATACACAAGGGAGAGAGAAATGAATTCTAATACAAAAACACACCACAAACTCGACTCCCACTCTCCTCCCAAATTCAATTTTGAACCTTGAACCTCACCTTCATATAATTTTTTTTTTTAGAAGCAAACACACCCAAGGAAGAGAAAGGAATTCTAACACAAAAACACACTATAAACTCCACTCAAAAGCCATGAAAAACCTTTTGAGTTTGGAACTTGCTTTGAAAGTGTCTGTGTATGTATATGTATCATATAATTCTAAAGTATATTTTTAGGCTAACTTGCAAATTACACCCCTAAGGTTTAGGGTATTTGGATTTTATACTTTTAAATTTTAGAATTTGGATTTTACTCCCTAAAATGCTAGTTCGCTTACATTAGCAGCCCCTCCATCCATATTTTCTATTAAGTGTCACATAAGCTTGTCACACATGTTTAGTTCATCCAATAAAAATGATGTCATGTCATTTTTATTATGTCATACACTTTTTAATTATTTTATGTGGTACTTTACAGAAAATATGGATGTGGGGTTGCTGATGTAAACATAATAGAATTTCAGGGAATAAAATTTAAATTTTGAAATTTTAAGGTGTAAAATCCAAATACTTCCAAATTTTAGGAGCGTTGTTTGCAATTTAGTCATATTTTTATAGACTTTAAATTGTATCATCTGAATTTAGAAATAAATTCATAATATTTTTAAATATTATTTAAACTTTATTGATAATTAAATAATATGTTTCAATTATTTTAATCAGACAAATAGAATGTTTCATGGTAAAAACAATAATACAATTTCTAATAATATAAGGTTGGTAATCTAATTTCTAAATGTTCATAAATAAAAATCAATATATCTAACTCAAATAATGAGAATAAGTTAATTAAGTAACTTTTTATTTATTTATTTTTTCTTTTATGAAAGTTAATTAAGTAACTTGTGAAAATAAATCCTAGATATATAATTTAATTTAGTAATAAATTCAAATATAGACTTATGTTCAAAATAAAATTAACCTAAAATCAGTCTCACTATTTGAATTGATTGCTCTTTATAATTAGGCCAAGATACTAATTGCTTTTCGGTGTAAGTGTGATTTGAATTTTGAACCATTTTATTTAATAACAAAAAATTTTATTTTATTTTATTTAAAGAGTTTTAACTTATGACGTTCGCTTTTGATGATAGTTGATAGTTCTTTATCATTAGATCAAGACACTAATTGATTTTTGATGTAAGTAAGGATTAAACCTTATATATTTTATTCAACAATTAGAGACTTTATCAGTTAGCCTAACTAAAATTGAAATAAACAATTTTAACTTTATATACGGGTACCTCCACTATAAGGTTGTTGGAGTGGACCAACCTAAACCCAAGTTGGCCTAAGATTCTAGTGCTATATATTATTAGGCGCTGAAATTAGAAGTATAGGCTGAAGTCAACATTGGTGTTTGATTTTGGGGTTGAGGTTGAGGCGTTGAGCCAGGTTTGGTTTAGCTTGGGCCCATATGTGATCAACAAGACAACAATCATGAAAAAAAAAAAAAAAAACAAAGAGTTAGGTTAATAGTGGCCAATGCTAGGCCCATATAAGCCCAATAGTAAACCTACTGTAACACTGTAACAACAGCAATAAAATCAATGTTGTTGTCCCTATTGCAAAGCAAGACAGCAGAAACCTTCTCTCTTCCACGGAGAGAGAGAGAGAGAGTTAAAGTTGAGCTTTTCTGGTGACATCCAAGGAGCTAAAAAATGGCCAAGCGTGAGATTTCCAGCACTCTGAGGAACTTGAAGGTAAAACAAAAAGTTACAAACTTTGCTCTTATTTCCTGTAGAGACATTCCATACTAGCTTCTATATGCAAAATTTAGATAAGCTCACTTGAGATTTGAACTGGGTTTTACTTAAATTTATCTGGGCATTCTCTAATTTTTTTGTTGGTTATAAATTTCAAGCCTTGTAAACATAGGATCTTATATTGGGGGTGTTCTTTTCTTTATTTCAATAGTTCATGCAAAGGGCAGCTCAGAGAGAAGAAAATACCAAGAAAGAAGAAGAGGTCAAACTTGTTGGGAATTTCAGTTCCCCTAGTATGGTGAATAGAAAGTGGTAGTCTTCTTTCTTTTTTGTTCTTTGCTATAATTTATAAAGAACTCTCTATTGTTTTGTGCTTCTTGATTTTTCTCTTCTCTCTTTTTGTGTGTGTGTGTGTGTGTGATGTGTATATGTGGATATATTCCAGTTCGTATGTGCGTAAAACTTTGCTTGCTTTAACATTAAAGTACAAATTGTATTTTTCTTTTCTGAAATCTTGAATCATTATAGGATTTTCTGGTTGTGTATTATGCACTGGATCTGGTTGATAATTACAATTTAGCTGGTTTTTTTGGTGCCCCATCACCCACGTGTAACCTGTTACTTTGGAGTGGTGTTTTCGCATAATTTGCTCTCTTAAGGAGCCTTATGCTTGCTTAAAAACAGATGCTTTTAGCATGCTTGTATTTGATACTGTAATTGACATTTTTAAGGCCTATAACTAGAGGTCTTTATCTTACCAATAAAGACATTTTATATGGCAAGCTAAGCCCCTTGATGTTGTAAACTAGGGACCCTTATGCTATAAATAGGTTGTAACCAGTGTGCAGAGCTCCCGATTCTACAGGGTTTGGGAGAGGTGATTGGTAGGCAATCTTACCACACATATTGTCAAACATCTGAAATAGCATGATGGGTCATATATCCTTGTTCCATTCTCATTATGATCTATAGGCTGCATAGTTGGTACGAGTTTGCTAGTTGAAAACTGTATCTCACACCATTTTTCTTGAAGGTTGTGTGAGGCATTTAAGTTCAATTATGGTTGGAAAACAAGTTGAAGAAAATGAGATATAAATTATTGGTGCAGACTCTGGAAACTTTCTTTCCTACTTAGGGATTATTTCGTATTTTCCATGTTGGGACACCATTTATTTCAGAGTTTTATTCTTTCAAATATTCTCATTTAGATATCAGTTGACATTTTGAACTTTGAATTTGGATTTTATTATGAGTGAGGATTTTTGGGATGGAATTGTGCCCTCATGTAATCCTTGAAGCCTTTTAAGAGTCTCTAATAATGGTTTGAGACATTACATTTTTAATGATAATTTTCTGATGAAAAATTCCCTTAGCTTGGTGTCATTCCAAGCCCCCTCAAGCAATGAAGCTTAGGATTTACGTTCTGCGACATCTTTGATACTGCAAGCTGCATTAATGTCACTTCTTCAAGTCTTGTCACTTGCCTAGGATTGAAACATGTCCCCACCCTAGTCCCTATTAGGTGTCATGGGTAGTCACCTCATCCATAGCCATCAAGGAGAGGTGCCTTGGCCCCATTCAAATTATTCCTTGAAAGGATGAAATATGGTGTGATGTGTTGTGGGACACATCATTCTAAGCAGGCTTTGGCCCTATGAACTAGATGTAACAATCAATCGATCAAATTCTTGTTTCTTTTGTGGGTTTTCAGTTAGCTCAATTGGTAAAGTCTTATATTCAAATAAGAGATTTAGGGTTTGAATCTTGCCTATACCAAAAGCCAATTGGTGTCTTTGCCTGATGATAAAAGCAATCATTATGGAGCAGATGTCATGGTTTAAATTCTATTGTATCTATTAAAAACATTTCTTGTTTCTTTACCTTTAAAGGGAAAGGGAATGGCTTACACATCATAAATCCAAAGGAATTTGAGAGATTGGAAAACAGGGAGTCTGTAATGTTTTCCTTGGTAGCCAAGATTCTTACCCTTCTTCTTGCTTCTTTCCTTTTGTGGTAGACTTGGGTTGGAAGATGTTAAGTGTAAAGGAGCAAGAATATGATCGACCATAAATTGTGACATCTAGTTTGTAGAGCCAAAGCCTGCCTAGAATGATGTGTCCACATCTGTTGGAATGACATCTTACCATAATTCTTCCTTGTAGGACATGAATTTAATGGGAATGAGACACCTCTCTCCTTGATGGCTATGGATGAGATGTCAACCCATGACACCTTGTGAGGACTAGGGTGGGGAACAGGTTTCAATCTTAGGCAGGTGACAAGACTTGAAGAAACGGAATTAATGCAGCTTCCACTGTCAATAATGATCCCCTCTTGGTGATGAAGCATTGATTTTTGAATTTTCTATTCTGCTTCGTATTTCCTATTTTTTCCCAATACGTTCTACATCATTTATAGACCATTTTTACTTCTGAATCAACTTTTGCATTCTTCTTAATCAACTTTTGTATTCAGACTTCAAATCATGTCGGCAGTCTCAATAAGAGATGTTGTATGTTACAAGTGTTTCTGTGGAGCTAGATTATGTGGATATCTGTGTACAAGCATAATTAAATCTTGGCATTGAAAGCTGCTAGCAAAAACTCTCACTGTGTAAGCGATATAGATCATAGGATGGTATTCTTTACCTAGAGGGGTCGATGAGAATATTAGTTTTCTGTTAAATATTCTTAGCAGTTCTATCTTATGTCAGGACAGCAGCACCTGCTTTCACCTTTTGTTGTAACATTATGAGCATCCATAATGTTTAAAATTTTAATGAGATGTCACTTCTTTTCTCAACTAGTAAATGAGAAAGTTGATAGATGGGGTTCACTCTTCATGGGTTCTTGGAAAATTCATACAAAAGCATGTTCAGAATTTTCAATTCCCAGTATTAATTGTTAAAAATAAATAAAACTCCACTATTTAGTTGCTGATAAAAAATTATCCAGTATACATCTTTAGACTACTATTTTTTGAGATGCATACACCCAACCATCTGGGGATGGTAACACAAATTTCTTATTAGCATTTGAAACAGTTGTAGCCTTTTGAAGTGCAGTTTCTATATACCATATCGGTGACCCTCTTTGTGGATGGTAGAGTGACTATTAAGAATAAAATTGCTTGATGTTGGGTTAATAAAAGACTTTTGAATGATATAGGTTAAAGTCACTTTGGTAATAATATTCTTGAAGTCAATTTGGACATGTATCACAGCTCTGCAGACTTTGTATGCCCTGTGATATCCAATTTAGCTTTTAATGTTATAGAAAAGGAGCAACTAGATTACTATTTTAGTATTTTTATAAGGATTGGATATACAACTATGAAATCCGCTGTAGCACATTGGCAATACCTATCAAAATAAAATTTAAAAAAGGATTGGATATACAACCTGTATATTTCTTAGATTACTCCCTTGTACTTTTGTTCATTCTTTACGAAAAGTCTTTATCACTCATAAAAAAAAATTGAAAGAAAAGGAAACAGAAAAGGGCTTGGAAAGTAGTTCCATCGTGTCTAGTGTGGAACATTTGGAAGGAAAGAAGCATAACATTTTAGGGACAAGAGCTTTCTGTTGAGAGAATAAAGTTTGCTTTTGTCAATTTATTTTCTTGGATGTTACTAGAGGAATGTAGACCTTCAAATGTATGTGATCTTTTGGATTCCTTTTTTTCACGGAGTGGTTGAGTATTAAGCTTGTATGCTTCAAAGGCTCTCCTTCAGTCATTGTATAGTGATTTTTTTATTAATATAAATGTTCTTATTTATTTGAAGAAAAAAAAGGGTTGACATGCAAGACATTGTACAGTAGACCTTTGTAAAGTAAGAACATCCTGTGTTTAAAGGCTTCATATTCTGCAAACATCAGTTTGATCTCCTCTAATATTCAAAAAGAATTGTAAACTTATATATAAGCAATGGATTGCTAATTTTCTATGGAAAATAAAACAGCTGCAACTACCCACGGGACCTCTCATTGACTTCTATTTCCCAACATGCTTTTGCTCCTTTTTTTTGACTTGTTTTGTTTGGATGGTTGTCTTTATACTTGCAGTTTGGTGATAGTGGAAGGTGATCCCCATCCTGGAGCAACTAATGGCCGCATGTCATTTCAAAGCTTTAATCCTTCTATTGATGTGAGTATAAAGGTCATGTGACCTGAAATTTCCAATGACTATTCCCCTCCTTATTTTGGCTTCTGTTCCCCTCATGCAAAGCCTTGTCATGATAGAAACTGAATGAAGCAGCATCTAACCCTGTGTCTGCCACTTCTTCTGGAAGTCAAAGTGGAGGAATATCTTTGAGGTGGGTTCACTTCTCAAATTATCTTATGTTTTTGTAATTCCTACAAATATATCATGAAAAATATATTGCCTAGCTGTTGAACAACTCAATGTGAAACTTTGAGATTATTGTCATAAAAAATATTTAAGTTGCCCTAAGCTAAGTTGAGCAAAGTGTTGCAACATTCTGTCAATGCATGCTGCATTTCTGCTACTATTGAGGTTGTCTAACCGATCCAATAATCTGAATATTGCAGTAATTTATTTTTTCTATCCAATAAGCTGAATATTGAAATTTTTTATATTATGTTAGGGCTGTAATTAATAGGAACTGTAGAGCCAATAAAATTGAAAAGAAGAATCCTTATTTGGCATGGAAGGCATAAAGCATTGTTGAGTGAAGTTGGGATTGTTTGGTCATTTCGTAAAACATGTGAATAAATCAATGAATCAAAGTACCAACCATCCCTTAGTTCTGAAAATTTTAATTAATATTAAATAACTGTTCTTGTTTGCATTGGAGTTAAAAATTGTGCCAATTACTGTACCCAGTTTGCATAATGAATCAAAGTAGCAAACATCCCTTAATTCTGAAAATTTTAATTAATGTTGAATAATCTTGTTTGCATTGGCGTTGAAATTGTACTGATTACTGTCTCAGTTTTCGTGATTTTATATACCTTTCTGAATGTATATGACAGTTTCTCCCCTATGTGAAAGGTTGGATAATAATATATTTCAGGAACATATTTAGTCTAAGTACTTTTCCAGTCTTGGTAAGATTGCGTATGTAGTTTTTGGGTCTGAATTTATTTGTGGATATATGTCTCATGTTACCCATTTTAGTTGGTTTAGAAAAGGTAGTTTCTTACAAAGATGATAACATTTCTCATTTTGAAGAGGAGAGATGTTGATGTAGGACAAAGAGGAAAAAAGCCAAATCAGATCTTGCAGATCTGGACAGTTGAGATTTTTGAATAATTTGGGTTAGGGTTTGGTGGAAAAAGACTGGAAAATAGTAAGAGTGTTCCTAATGACAAAAAAGAATTGTAGGATTTGGGATGAAAGAAAGGGGGGGAAATCAAGATTTGGGTTGCCATTTCAAACAGTAATCCATGCAGACAAATAGATAATGAAGGATCTGAAGATAAAATTTATGACTATGTGCTTTGGCTTCCATACATGATACCTAAAGAAAACTGCATTTACAAGTGATTCTTATATGCACTGATGGCACTACTGATATTTTTCCTTCTATTTGGATCATACAGAGAAAATGGATCATCAACGGATAGAGCAGGGAGCTCAGACACTGATAAATTAAGTTCCGAGGCTGAGGACCTTAAAAGAAAACAGTCCGAAGTAGTATCTGAAACACAGTACCCAAAAAAAACACCAAAAAATGTTCAAGGTAATGAACAATCATCACCGAGTAGTAGTAGTAAAGGCTCCTTCAAGAAACCAAAGGCAAAGGGTGAAAAGCTGGACTGGAGTGTTCTTAGACCATCAAAGTCTCATAAAAAACGAGGGTGAGCATATTAATGTTCACATTTACAATGTTGTGAACTTCTTTCTGACTTGCTTCGATGTCCCAAAATTTGAATCTATAGTCTCTTCTCTTGTTAATGATATTTTTCTTAGCCAGTCATTAATTTTAGAAAGCTTTTTAGGCTCCTTTCAAGCATTTTGGAATTTGGTGTGTAATTTTTTAGGGCGTTATAGAATATTTCCACCAATGGCTACTGTCAACTTTTCAAATCTAGATGAACTGTACTATTTTGTTCCATTACATCTCTAGTGCTCAACATCAACGTATTTTTCACTTGAACAACATATTTGATGGTCAACTTAATCCATCTGGTTTTGCATTATCCATAATTTTCTAGTATAGAGATTTATTTTTGAATGTCTTAATCTTCTGCATAGCTCATTAAGCTGGTTTGGAGGCAGTTTTCCTGCTTTGGATTTTGAAACCCAAATGAAGGTAGCTGGATATATATAGCTCCCTCGTATGTTGAGAGACAAGCAAGTAAAAAACTTCAGGTGGTTCTCAAATAGGCTGCTGTTTTGTTGCAATGATTGAGGTCAGTGTAAAGCTTCTACGCTTTTTGTGTTTTTTTTTTTTTTAAATCTAAAATAAACTCTGATGTGTTCAAGGTTTACAAACTTTGCCACTTCCGCCACTTCTCTCTTCATACACCACTGAATGACATCAATGATGTTTTTATTCTAATGGCTACCCTTTGCATTATATATAGCGTTTAGATTTTAGTCAAATTTGGTCTAAAAAAACCTATATTTACTAGCTCATTTGTAGATAGTAGATACTCCTACATCAAATTCAATATTGTATTTTTAAAATTTTATTTTATTCATTATTTATTAGTATTTTTTTTCTCTCTCTACCCTGTGATTTTTTTCTTCATCTCTCTTCCTCTCAACCTAGATCAACCCTACCATTGATTTTTCTTCTTCCTCTGTCTCCTTTCCTCAACTCAGATCGACTCTACCCACTAATTCTCTCTCTATCTCTCTCTCTCGCTCAAACCAAATTAACTCCTTCACAAACAACCAAAATCAACAGCAACCATTAAAGATGGTGGTTGTAGAGGCCAAATGGCAAGATCAGCCAAATGGCCTACGGATGACAAATATCTCGCTGATTTGAGGTGGTGGTTGAGGCAGCCAAATGACGAGATTGAGAGGTGGGTTTTGGTTGTCAATGGCAATAAGAGAGAGAAAGTGGTGGTGAGAGAGGTGTCAAAGAGAACAAATTTAAAAAAAAAAAAAAAAAAAAACATTTTATTTTAACATCGGCGATGAACAATGCTCGATAACAATGTTGAGGTATTGCTCATTTCTAAAATTTTGTGTTACTTTGTTGAGTCTAATGCGAGGTGTTTTTTGGTGGATTAAGTAAACCTAAGGCTAAATATTGCATTTGACGAGCCAGATGTGAATGCTCTTAGGTGGGTATTTCTATTGCACATGACATATCTTGCATTGAGAAATAATCTAATGTAAGAAAATGAGTTTTACAAACCAGCATATTAAATTTAGAGATACAAATTTATTCTCTATTGCATGGTCATTGGTGTTAATAAAAGAATGTTAATAATATGAAAGTGATGGTTTTTTTTTTTATGAAATATATGAAAATGATATTACTTCAATTATAACTTGTCAAGATAATAATTGCAAAAAAGATTATAAAAAATTGTATTCTAAGCTGAAACCTAAGCCCTAGCATTACTCTTTACTACGGTTTGCTCATATATCACCATCCCCAACAACCCCACCGAATAAAAAAGAAATGAGGTATGGTTCCTGATGCATTTTCAATGAAGGCATGATTTCGATGAGGGCATGAAGCTTGCTTATGTAATAATTGTCATATTTTGATAGTTATCAGCCAGGGGAAAGAGAAAGACTATCTTTAGAATATAATATATCCCACTCCTGTAAGGATACCAAGGTATCAACAAAATGAGAAACGAATATAATATTAGTAACTCTTATTAATATGTTGCAACCTTATTGTCACGCCCTGAATCCAAGTAAGAGCTAGGCACGTGACAACAACTACACACTTATAAGGTTTGCACCCTATAAGTGTGAAAGACCCTAATAACTAAAAATTTATCATCAAAGAAAATTTCATCAATAAATTCAAAAATGTCTTCAATAATGCAATTCTCAAAAGATCTCCAAAATAATAATCTTCCAACATCACAAAGAAAAATAAACTAAATCTTTTGAGACTATAGTTTGAACAAAAGACAATATTAAACATAAAAGTCCAAATCTTATTTTAATGAATCCTAAACTTCACTCATACGCACATCTCAGTGGAAGCCCAAACACATGCTACTCTTCTTGATCAGAATTTGAAAGGGGAAAGAGGGAGTGAGTTGACAACTCAATAAGTAACCCAAGTCCTAATAAGTTCTACTAAACAAATAGATCTGTAAAATAATAAGTTATACATAGATAGAATATTTTAATCTTATAAATATATCATAGATGGATTAGAAAATAATTAGTTTTTCATATACGAAAACTATAATTTACAATAGGTTCCAAAAACACATAAGCAGTTTCAAGTACTTAAAACTGTTTAAATATTCAAATATAATTCATATTCTTCACAATCTTTATGACTATGGTTACGTTATATACCCTGGGCATTAGATTAAGATGAAACTAGTTTCGTGCTAAAGTATATCCCCCATTAGTCGGGTCCAGAAACACGATAAGCTCGTGATACCCCAGATAGAACTAGTTTTAGTACCAATGAATAACCCTCATTAGTTGGGTATTAGAGTACCAATGAATAACCCCTCATTGGCTAGGTATCAGAGTCAAACATAGTCAGATTGTCCAAAATCATATATATCAAATCACAGTTCAAATAATAATATATCTCATTCAAATACATAAATATATATAAAATTATATATTCAGTAATCAAATATATTTGTGATAATTATTTATTCTTTACTTTAAATTAATGTAGCTAAAACAATTAAATAAAATTGTAACAATTATAAACAAATTTCAGTAGTTAAAATATAGTTGTATAAGCAAAATAAAACCAATTAGGATAAAGTTACTTACCTTAGCTAGCTCATCACAAAAGAACTTCTTTTTAACACTTCCTCTAAAATCCTTAGATATCACTTAAATAATTTTCAAGCACCATTTACTCAATAATCAAATAATTAAGAAAAACTGATAATGGTACCCAGCAAAAGAGAAACTACTAAAAATATCCAATAATGTTCCACTAATATCTCATACCCAAAAATTCTCATATTCTTAGTATCTATTTGGCATGATTAATTTTGTCAATTTATTTTATTATTCAGCTTATTTTTACTATTATTCATAGGTCCCACTGCACTTTATTATTTCAATTAATTTTTACTTTTATTTACAGTACTTTCAGCAAAAAGTAGGTCTGTAAATGAACCAAGTCATTCATAAACAGCTTAGGTTTGGCTCGACAAAAAAGCTCGTTCATGTTTGTTTGTTTATAAACAAGCCAAACTTAAACTTTAGTTTTAGGCTTGTTTAATAAACGAGCCGAGCCCGAGTAAAAAATATTGTTCATGAACAAGCTCGTGAACATTAAGGCTCGATATAAAAGTAACAAAACAAGTTGAGCCTAGGCTTATTTATGACTTTGGTAATAAAATTGATATGAGCTTGACAAGTAAACTCATATCCTTCTAAGACTTTAATTAATTATAAGTCGAGATCACTCATCCAAACCAAATAAGCTAGATAATAAACTTGATATAGGCTTGATATTATACTTGTGTTGGATCTCAAGCTCAAAAGTATAATATTGAACTTGAGTTTGGGCTTGATATTGAACTCGAGTTTGGCTTGACTAATGAATAAAGCCAAGCCAAGCCGAGCTCAAATTTCTATACTTTATAACGAGCTCAAGCTTGAACATTATTTTTAAGCTTGTATCAAGCTCAAGCCAAACTTGAACATTCTACTTTTGCTGTCGAGCCGAGCTTGAACATTTAGCACTCGACAAAGCTCGGTTTGTTTACCACCCTAACAAAAAGTTTTTAATTTCAACAAAATAAGCGAATCACAAACATACCCTTTATATATCTTCTTTATTTTTCTGCCACCATTAATGCCTTAGGGATATGGCTAAAACTCTTAGGACTATATCATACTAGAAGAAAAACAAAAACACCTGGACACTATTGCTTTAACACTTTTTTTTTTAATCTCTGCCACCTGCCGCCATTACTTGCCCCCATTGTACTCCAAGTATAAGTCAAGCACATGGCCTTACGGAAAAACAACCATTATTATAATATTATTATTTTATTATTATTATTATTTTTTTTTTTTTTGTGATAGCATGTTAGAACTCAAAGCCTAGGCGCAATAAGCTTTTTGTTTCCCATACTTCGGGCACTGTTCCTTAAAGAAAATATGAGCAGAAACCTAGCCCCTTCAAGAAAATTTTGCGGCTTCTATTTACGCTTAACGAACAAAGGTACAGAGAAAGATTAAATTATTGAGCATAGAAAAATCTGCGCGTACCTAAGGTCGAGTTTACCGAAAATATAAATCTAAACTTTTCTTTATTTGTATTATTAAAACTCTTTGAATATTTAAATAAAAAATACTCATATAAAAAATACTTTAATTCCAAATAAAATTTAGATTTGACAAGAATGAGATTCTTTAGTTCTTACCTCAAGTGTGCAATCAATATTAATTTTTTAGTGTTAGGTTTAAATTTGAACAAATAACAAATAACAACTAACTACTTATAATTTGTTGTAAAAATATTGTAAAAATATTATATACGTAGCACATCTCTAACAATAATTAATTGTAATCTTAAAATTGATGTTTATGTCACGCTTGCCTGGAAAGAAATAAATAAAAGTTGTCTTATTGTCACAGGGTCAATTTTTCTTTTAAATTTTCTGCCTATGATGGCACTAAGTCCCTGACTTAGTCTCAGCCAACACACACACACAGTATTTACAGGGCACCAACCCCAATCTTTATTACTCAATATAAAGTACAAAGGAAGTTTAGAGAATACACAAGAAATTCTCTAAGCAAAATTACACACACTGTTGTTGACAGCCCCAACAGCCTAGGATAAATGCATAGAAATAATTGTCACGGTAGTTACTGTCAAGTAACTGCCCCCTGTCCAGGACTTGCTGCCACATGTGGTTTGACTTAAGACATCATTAATTGATGCTGTTTTGGCGTGCTCTCCACATTTTCAGTCCTTACATAGCAAGTCTAAACATCCAGAAAGCTAGGAACTGCTTAGTAACTGCTGATAACTGCTACTGCACACTCTGCACATGCCAGCCCATGTCTTAACACATCATCATGGGGCTTCTGCCCATGTTCCAACAACCCACACACAATTGTTGCATCACGTTTTAGAAGCCTGCCCAAGCCCTTCTCATCAGCATCACAACCCATATATGTTATCCATATGCAGCACATCTAGTAACTGCCATCAACCCACTCACACAAGTCCATGCATTCTGCCAGCACCAACCAGCCCAATGTCTTGCACAGCATATCATCATCACAATAGCCCAGCACTGCCTTGCACTTAAACTACCAAGCCCACACACAAAGCAACCCTCAGCCAAGCCACCATTGCCATGCACCATCCCATAGGGTCAACACCACCTGCTGTTGCCCAACATCAAAATCCGTCTCTGCCCACCATGGCCCTCCTCTGCCATGGCCTTGGGGCATCATGTGGAGCAAGGTGCCTCCACATGTTGCCCCTTATCATACTCATCACTCTGAATCGAGCAGGGAGACCGGACTTGTCCCCCTTAAAGAGCAATTAGGAGCTTCATTAGATAGGTATGAGGAGCCATTGGTGTCTTGAGAAAATATTGAGCCAAGTGACTGGTCTGATGTTGTCCAAGCACTCTAATTCTTCATGCCATGATCAGCAACTCGTAAAACTCCTAACATTTATATACCTTAAATTTAGGAGAAAATTTATGTGATTACTTTTTCACTACAATAAATTTTAATATAATTTTTTTTATAGAAAATTTAAAAATTTGTTAAAAAAATCAATAATTTTTTTCTTTTTCCATAAACAATTGGGAAATTATTTTTTTTTTCTCTGGCACTCTCTAAATGTTGGGGCAATGGCCATTAAACTTCTTGTCGTTAGTAGTCTTAACGCTACAACATCCACCTATGCATCAGTTCTACAGTCTTAGATTTCAGTTTTGAAAGATTACTGGTTTTGGGTGTGAGCTGTGTGAGATTTTAGTCACAACTTGAATAAAAAAAAAAAAAAAAAACATAGATCTGACTGCAATTTGTACATCACCTAAGCTTTGGTTCTTCTTCTATTTTTCCTTTTGCACTCGTTGCATATATAATAATAATACTGTAGGAATTAAAATCCGTGTGTGACCATTTTGATTGCCGTGAAATTGTGTCTTGATTGGATAATTTTTAAACTGGAAGGCTTTGGTCTTTGTTATCTCTGTTAATTGCTATGGCTTATTAGTTTAGGCATCAAGGAAGTTGTTATTGTTGCAGGGAGCGGTGGGACCACGAACGGCGCTGTTAGTACCATGGACTACGAGATCCATGGCGGTTCCATTGAGGGAGATCCTCTCTCTCTCTCTCTCTCATTGATTTCTCTCTCTAGAAAAAATTGAAACCCAGTTTCTCTCTCTCAAACTAGTGAAATTGATTTTTGTTTTGTTTTTAAGTAGTATGAGATGCAAAACCAGTTTTTTCCAACATGAACCTCACGTAACAGATGTATTAATTTGGCAAATGTGTGAAGTTTATGGAGTGAATTGGCTAAAATAAAAGTTTAGGGGATGTAATAGCCATTACTTCAACATTCAAAGGTTGTCATGATATATTTCCTTAAAAAGTTTCTAAAAATACTTCTTAAACCAATGCTCTTATGATATCTGTTAACTTTTTTCTAACAATATTTACAGTTTCGATTTATAGAAGAAAGGATTATCGAAAAAAACGAAGAAGAAAGAAAGGAAATATTTATTGCAATGCGATAATCATAGTCGTTACATTCGCTGAATGCAAATTAAGCATCATTAGTTCAGTACTAGTTACAAAGCCAAAAGCAAAACACCTTAACCTTGGATGAGCATTACCATTTAGAACTCCTATGCTGGTTTCCAACAAGAAATGGCATAGAGAATACGCCCCTTCCATCCTTGTAACATCCATTGGCCATCCTTGTATATGACAAAATCCTTATGGTACTCTGACTTCACTGCCTTCTTCGCTACCAGCACTGCTTCTTCATCTATTGGGAGTTGCCTGAACCCAGCCCTCAAAGTCCTGACCTCCCATTTATCGAAAGTCTCTGGTCTTTCAACCCTTTCCAAACCTTCACACGCTATGACGTTCATAGCATCCCTCCCAATTCTCTCTTTCTCAAACTGCAACCTTTGGTGATCTTCGCAAGGCATAGTGGCATCAAACATATCAAACAATGCAGAGTAGTAGAAGAGTGCCTCCCGAAATCGTGTGAGGAAGAAGGGTGCATTATATGCTCCATTAACAACCCCATGCACGAATAAATCTGGATTGATTCTTTTGATCAGGTTTAGGACAATGTCCCTTGGACAGTTTATTGCCACTATTTCATCAGGAATGTTATTCAACCGACACATACAGTTAACAACAGTTAGTTCATCCCTGTCAATTTTGAGATCCTCCAATCTAATTGTCTCCCACTTCTGTGCTATGGCATTGTACTCAAATGGGACATTAATTCTCTTGCAGTAATTTTCCAATCGACGCCCTGTCTCCTCAATCCTTTCTGCAGGCCGAAAGCCTGGTTGGGGAAGTTCAATTCCTGTTATACGAATCTTGAGAGGTCCACCAGGTATTATAGAGAGACGTTGGATGAGGCAGGGCCATTGGAGACCATAGAGAATGCCAAAATCAATAATATGAAGTGTTGTTGCCTTCTGTGCTTCTGCTAGTTTTCCAATTGTTTGATTAGCAAAGAAATTTGACATCCTTTCGAAAGGGCATACTGTTATGTATAGTTGGAAAGCTTTTAAGTAATCAGCAACTGATGTCCCATTACTCTCAAAGGGTGTGTAAACTGGAATTCTGGTGCCAGCCAAGCGTGCTTCAAGGGCATTAGCAAAGTAATGGGCTAATCTCTGGTTCCTATCTCCGAGGGGAGAAGAGTGTTGCCTAATCTGCTTGAGTAGTTCATTTGCAGTTTTTCGGTTACTAATTGCCACATATTGTGCACATTGAGTTAGTAGACCCCAAAAATCTACTATCACCCCCTTTTTACCTTCATTCTTGGGAAGTGTTGTTTTACCATGAGATCCTTTTGAATGACTGTTGTGCTGCAACTTTTTTCTTCCTCTGTTTCCTCCAGATTTATGAAGAGCACTTGATGCAGACTCGCTGTCTCCACCAGGAAAATGCAATATCTTATCAAACTTCTCTAGCAGCTCAGAATCAACTTCTCCAGCATCAACCAATGAATGTTTGTTGCTCCTCCCTTCTTCAAGATTGTCAGTATCCTCACGCTGATGATTTTTATTTCCTATTGATCCACTTGGTGAGGTGTAGCTCTTCTCTTGCTTGCCCACCATACCCTGGGTGTACTTTGGAGGCACTGGTGGGATGCTTTCCAAATCAAAGACTTCATATTTGCCATGTCGAATGGACTTAAGTGCTATGCCCATCCCTCCCTTGACTTGTGCAAATGAATGCATCTCACTAAATGAATTAGGTAGCAAAAGGTTTTCACTTTGAGAGTCAATAAGAGAAGTTTGTATACAAAAGGAATTGGATTCCCCTTGATCATGACTCCAACTAGACTTGATTAAATTGTCAGCAACAGAATAGCTATTACTGATATGAGTTCTGCTGTTCCCAGCAACAAGTGCATCTGGGCACTCGTTGTTTTGATCAGTTAATGGATGATCCTCCTGACCAAGGATTTCATAGAATGATTTTTCAGCAGCCTCGAGGGCTAGACTGTCCTGTAACATGCGGGGCCTAGCCTCCAAGTCTTCTTCCATAAACATCTCATTTATGCACTTGAGAAGAACACTTGGATCGCTCGTGTATGAGGGCTCTCCCCCCAGGCTTGTGCCCATAGATGGACTTGAATCAATAGGATGCTGTGTATAGTTTGGAAGGAAAGAATCCAGGACAAATTCATGATTGTCTTCAGGAAGATTATCCATAAAGAGATCTATAAGTGATAGGAACCAGATCTCACAACATTTGACTTTCAAGAAATCTATAAGTGAAATATGCAGTACTGAAACCTGTGGCTATGAAGCTTGTAGGATTACTTGTTTTTGGCTACAAAGATGAAGAAAAGATAGAAGATTTACGTAGCATTTGATAGAAGCAGATATGCATGACCTATTGAGATGAAATTTTCATGAGGTCTGAAAGATGAGGAAAACAGAAAAGAATATCTTGAAGCTAATGGGAGAAATAAACAAATGTATAGAAGAGAGAGCCTAGGGGACACCAACGTAGCTGAAAAAAGAGTATGTGGAAGGCTTAAGATGGTAAAGGATCATGAACTCCTATTAAATGAAGTTAAACAGTCATCTTCATGGTACTGATCATTTTGGGAAGTGGGAATACTGGTCCTTTTCATAGCCAAGATTATATGATGTATTATTGAACAGTGTCCATCACCGTGATTGGTAGAGTAGATAAAATAAGGGTTGGGCATGTGTCCAGTGGCTAGTTCCACTGGACATATTGAGATGTAGACAGGTGTCGAATTTTGATTATGTGTCTGTATTTTAGCGTGTCCAGTAGAATTGGCCACTGGACACAAGCCTCTCCCATAAAATAATGTCTCCTCTATTTGGTGTTGTAAACAATTGATTTCTTTCTCCAATAAAATCTATGTAGATTCTTTGATTATATATATATTTTTTAGGAATTCTTTTTTTATATTATTATACAGTATTGTTTATTTTTTTCACATTCTTTTTTATTTAAGTCCATGATTCCGGGCGTGGGACTTAAATATGACTGCATCCGCTTGGCAATCATGTGGGACTTGCTAGTTGTTTATTCTTATTCACCTTAAAACATTAAACTAATTATAATTATGGACGAAAATCCCTTTATAATATGTATATAAAAATTTTTTAAGGAAAAAAAATCTTAGATAGGATTGCTTTGGTACGATACATTAGGTCCTCAATTAAATTAAAACATATAGATATTAGCCATACAACCCCAACACTATTAATTTTCCCAAGAAGAAGTATATTCAATTCAGTCGTGCGTTTGAATTTAATTAGAGAAATTTTTTTCTTTAGAACCTAGCCAATTGTTTATGGTCACTACAAACCCCCCACAATGCCAAGCCTAAATTATTTCTACTTATATCCTTTTTATTTTATACACGACCAATGTCATGTATTTTTAATGGGAAACTGAAAGAGTGAGTTTGGAGGATAAAGAATGAACCTATTTAGGTTTATTCATGAACCTTAATCAAGGCTTCATAAAGTGAGCTTGGAACAATTGTAGAAGCTAAAGGCTCATGAGTAGAACCATGTACTAGTCACAAACTCAAAAATAAGCTCTAATTAAAGCTAAAATATTTGCCATAAGCTAAAATAAATAGGCTAGCTGATTCTAAGGCATTCTGAACACATCCCACAAATTCAATAGGTTCCTAAGGGGTTTTCTCAACCCAGCAAAGCCAAGAACGTTAGATTGATCAAAGATTTTCCCAAAATAATCATTAAAGCAGCTGATCCTGTTATCCAATCAAGAACAACACTCAAGGTTGCCATTTTTCCTAAAATCCAACAATCAAAAGCCTTAGTTCCTAGGAAGAGAAGGATAAAAAGAGCTTTCTTAATCCATTATAAATCCCAAAGAATGAAGCAAAAATAAACTAACTTTCAACAACCATTCAACATCCATATTCACTACTCTAACTTGGGTTAAATCCAGCAGTTCAAAGAAATGGTGTTTTGTGTGAGTGGTAGCGCAAATAGTTTCATTCCTCTCTCTGTCATCAACTCCCTCAATCTCACCACTTTGTTATGCATAATTGAAGATAATTATTTGTAGGTTCTTTTTTTAGAATCAATAATTATTTGTAGGTTAAAATGCAAAACTCACGCACCTTATAAGTTTCACTAGAATTCATTTCAATCGTCTAATTTTGTTTTTGTGTATTTTCAATTTTTTAAGTTTCAAAAATTTTCAATTAAAGCTTCTCCGTCAACTTCCATGAATTTTTTTTTTTAATTATGGAAAATATTTTTCAATCATTAATTGGATTTTTTAATTGAAAAAATTTGAAGAAAAAAAATTAAAATTTTTTTCAATCATTATTGTGCAAAATTTTAATTTTTTCAATTAAAAATTTGATGGAAAAACCTTAATTTAATAAACTTGAAATTTAGAGAACTGAAACGAATTTTGATAAAACATAGGGCGTAAGTTTTGAATTTCAGCCTTATTTGTATCACTGTTTAATACTTAATAGAAATTCATTTTGTCTTCATTGTGAGCTTAAGTCCTTGCATGATTTTTCTTGCTACGCACCGCTAGCCTCTATGTGATTCTAGAGTAAATTGTGGGCTTAACTTCCTATTATTTTGAACCCTGGTCAATGGGCCTTATTTATTAGCTCTTCTAAAAAATGACCCAAACACCAACATATAAGTTACATTGATTTTTAGAGCTGTCATGGATTCGATTGAGGATTTCTTAAACTGGGTAGATTATTTGGGTAGAAATACCCCAAACCTTACCCAACAGCCTCCCCTAATTTTGATGGTAGAGAGTGGTGGCTAAAAGAGCCAAGAATGGCAACCATATATATTTTTTTAATGGTCTAGCTCTTCTACAACGGCTCTCTTATAAACATTTTTTGTTCGCCCATGGCTTCCATTGTACGTGGTCATTGAACCACATATATATTTTTTCCATCCCAATTTTCCCTTACTTATTTTTTTCTCTTTGTATGAAGAAGGTTGTTCTATGTTGGATCGCTTTTTTGGTTGGGTCAATCAAATGCTTAGGATAGGTTTATATTCTAAAAATAGTTTTTAAAACCACAAAAAAATGTTTTTATTTTTTATTTTTTTAAGAATAAGAATGAAATAAAATCTATTGTTTTAGTCAAAGTCAAGGGTTTTGGGAGGGATGTAAATACTTTTTAGGTTCTACTGTCTTTTAAATTTTTCACTTTTTTCGATTATCTTCTTTGGGTCTCACTTATCTTAAATAGTTTTTTAAATGGATAATCTCTTTTTATTTAATAAGAAATTGAAATGTCTAGTTGAAAAACTACTTGAGGCAAGCTAAATCCATGTTTTTATTTATTTATTATTTATATATATTTAAAAACACAAGTAAGAAGAAATGAGATTTTAACACAAAAGCATAGCATAAACTCTATGGTAACTTTTTAAGAAAGGGTGTGACAACTTATATTATACACAATACATTCTTAAATAAGGACAAAGTTTAGCTACAAAATTGGTTATAGTTTTAGGCTACAACTTTACTCAATAAAATAAACATTACTATATATTTTGAAAGTCTAACCGTTGAATTGCATGTTTTTTACGCTCTTAATACACATGTTAAATTCTATGTCAATCGAATATTATTTACTATATGATCTATAAGCTTATATTTTATGCATAATTTTAAATTACAAAACCTTGCAATTTAAACAATTTATTGATGACATAGCTATTGATCTTTAATTTTCTAAAAATTTTGCAAGCATGGAAGATGTGGGGGCGTGGTTTTGGTTCCTAAGTCCAAAGGGTAAAATGATTCAAGCCCAAAGAGCCCAACACAATAAATTTGTAGAGAGTGGAATTAAAAGTTAGGTCTCAATGGATCAGACAACGAGCACAATGGATCAAAGATATTAAGAAGGCAAAGAAAGATAACTTTAAAGAAAGAAAATCTTTCCTCGGTGAAGTCCAAGGAGAATGATTCTGGAATTTAGAGAATGATTTTGGAATTTAGTTCTTTTGGACTTGGATACAATTTCAGTTCTTGTTGCTACAGTGTGTTCCGACAGATTTTCCGATCCCCTCTCCTTGGAGAGTCCCTTACATTATATAGCACCCTTTAGATGATCTTGGCCCTCCATTTGTTGATCGTCCAGGCCACTACTTGAGTGTTTGTCCTGTTAGACATCTTTCCAAGCCCCTTGTGAGTTAGGGCAATCATGACAACACTATTCAGGGGCCATCTCTACATAAATGTAGCTAGGAGGTTTGGTGGGATGCATTAAATGTGGTGGCAGCTGCCATCCCTTCAGTCATGTCAGGGCTAACCCCCTCCTCGAAACTCTTTCTCTTTAGTATGACCTCCTTTGATAATGTGTCACTAACACAACCCTACTGTCCGAGCGTGTGATCTCCTTGGCACGATAATGGCCCCCTCAGTCATGGGTATGACACATGGGACAAATACCTTATTTAAATTCTTATACCCCACAATAGCCCCTCAAAACTTCGGCTTTTTCTCTCTTATCCGAGGAGAAAAGTGGGGTCTTGACCTTGGGTAATTAATTCCACGTGTTTCTTTGACTTCCACATGTGAAAATGTCACTTCGCATGCCCCACAACTGTTCTGGCGCTTTGGAGTCCACAACATTCAATTAAATGCTCTAGGCAGCGCTTTGTTTCCCACGTCCTACGGTGAGATAGAGATTCTACGGCTGACATTTCTTCTTAAAATTTGGGCGGGATAACTCCCACCCAATTCAGCCTCCTATATAAGGCGCTTGGGGGATTTATTTCCCTCACTTTACCAATCTTCAAACTCCCAGGACTTCCCAAATCTCCAAACTCTCAAGACTTCCCAAATCTCCAAACTCTTAAGACTTCCTAAATCTTCAAGCTTTCGAGAAGCTTTTGAAGTGACCTTTATCCTTGTTTTCGTAAGTTTCTTTGTTCTTAGGCTATTTTCTCGTCGGCCAATCTTTTTGGCCTTATACTTTTTACTTCTTCTTTCTGAATATCTCCTTCGCTTCTTTTTAGTCTGCTATAATGGGTAAATTCGCCCACCTAGTAGATTCCCCTACTGCTATGGAGGGGTTTAGGGCCTTATACCACATTCCCCAGGGCATTTCCTTGCGATACTGCTCTCTGGGCGAGTGGCTCACCCACAGGAATGAAGGAGAGGTCGTCATTCCTATGATCGCCTTCATAGAAGGGGGAATGAGGCTTCCCATGGGTAGTGTGATTAGAGATTATCTAATCGCCCATAGGTTATGCCTCTACTAATGCGCGCCTAACCTATTTAGGATTTTGGGTAGTGTAGACACTCTCAACGAGCAGATGGGGTTAAACCTTACCTGGCACGATGTCGTTTAGATGTACGAGTGCCATCTGCTAGCAAACTCGGGCTACTATCTTAAATCTAGGTCTTTAATGGTTAGGCTTGTCTCGTGTCTTCCCAAGTCAAACAAGAGCATGAAGGATGACTACCTGATCTCCTTTGGTGAATGGCATAATGGTCTTCACTGCCTAACTTGAGAGGGAGAGCCAGGTGGGGTACCCTAGGTTTAGGTCTTTTAACATGGGCACTAGTTCCTTAGTTTTACTGCTCTCGATTTTCCTTTAGTATTTTGTTTCTTTTTTATGGAGGGCCTCAACGTTCTAACTGTGGTTTTGCTTCTCGGCTATTTTTGTAGATAAAAGATACGTGACCCCCAACATTAACTTCATCAACGTTACAGACCTCAACAAAGTACTAAGGTTCGAGGTGTTCATGAGCGAGGACAGACAGTTGAGAGTCGTTCATCTCATCCTCGACTTCCAGCGGACACTTTGGGATTTCAGCCTTTTCCTGCTCTCCCTCCCCCTTCTCCTCCTACAGTTAACCCTTTCACTGTGGCCAACCTGAAGAAGAAAAGGAAGGAGAAGGAGGTGGCTGAGAAGGGGGAGGTGGTCCCTCAAAAGAAGCCCAAGCAGCAAAAGACAGCTAAAGGCCAGAGGAGGGCCTTCTTGGTTGAAAGTAAGGAGGCCAAGCACTTTGCTGACGTGCGCATCCAACTTGGAACCCCCGGCTGGTGTTGGATGGCGCGGCGATACCTTAGAGCTCCTTCATTAGGGAGTTTCAAAGAGGTCACACCCATCACTTGGCCAAGGCTCAAGAGCAGCCTCTCTTGCTGCCCAAGGACATGGACGCCTTGAAAAACATGAGGCAGTCGGATCTCTTCATGTCCTTGAAGAGGGACTTAGCCTTGGTGAGCTTCTCAACTTAGTTCTACTGATCTCGTGCTAGTCTTTTGTTTACTTATCTCACAGAGTATTTTTGTTGTCTTTGCGCAGGCCATCCAGGAGGTTTTCACAACCGAGGAGTGGGTGAAAGATGCTCGCAACAAGGCGAGGCTCACAGATAACCTCTGTACGGAGGCAAGTAAGTCCCTCGCCATCGTCGAGAGCAGGAACAAGGAGCGCCTAGGTGGCTTAAGCAGCTGCGAACACTGTAGAGTAGAAGTTTTATGACGTCAGAGTGAAAGAGACCGAGGCCTGGCTAACTGAAGAGTTGGCTAAGGTCTGTAGGGAATACTGCCTCGAGGTCTAGACTGAGGCCTTGAACATGGTTGGAGCTCCTACGGACTCGAAGTGGAGGAAAGTCGAGAATGTCTATTATCCTGAAAACCTCCGAGAAGCCCCTGAGGCAGCCCCCGAGGAAGCCCTCCCTGCTTTAATTGTAACTGAGCAGCCTCTTCCCACCCAGTCCCTTTTTCCCCCTCCCGAGGCCACTAAAGGGCTTGGCAAGGTTGGTGACCAAGGCAGTGGGGTGGAAGTGGCCAAGGTTAAGGAGGCTATCTAGAGCAGAGCCTGGCTAGAGGATAAAGGCAAAGGCAAGAAAGTCGCTCTTAAGGCGAAGGAGTCCTAGCCGTCCAAGCCTCAGGCTGTGGCCCAGAAGAAGAAGGACACTGATCCTTCTGTTCCCCCATCAGTCAATAAAGAAGACCCTCCTTTAGTGAAGGCTTAGCTTATGATTTTTCTTTCTTTCTAGGAGTGGTTCTACCGCTTTAGGATGGATGCATAACAAATATGGCCCAAAAAAAGAACGCTTGTACAACTATTGGTCCCCAGATAGCCAAAATCGGGGAGCCTTCCTTCGCACTTTGTCAGCCTCTCCCTTATCCTTGGGCAAGATGTCATCCTTAAGGAATAGGACGATAGGATCCATCCAACTGGGTCCCACCCTAAGTTGATGAATCTGGACCTTATCCCTCTTCATCTCGGTAGGGTTGCATAGGTCCTCAACCAGGATGACCCGAGGTAGACTCTGCGCTGAGGAGGTTGCAAAAGTGACAAGGGAATTAGCATGTGTATTTCTGCTTCTAGGGATTTGTTGTAAGGAAAAAGAGTCAAACCCTGATTGCAAGAGCCTAACTTGGTTCAGGTACTCTTGCATTCTCACATCCTTGGCTTTCAGTTCTCCTTTTACTTGGCCTACAGCCAACCTCGAATCTGAAAAAATCTCCAATGTTCTTCCTCCCATTTTCTGAAATATAACCATTCCCACCAACAAAGTCTCGTACTCAACCTTATTGTTTGTGGCCGAGAAGCCTAGTCTTAAGGATTTCTCAATAATGATCTTTTTAGAAGATACTACAACTAGCCCCGCTCATGATCCCCTTTGATTTATTGCACCGTCAATATACACCTTCCAAGATAGAGGTCCTTGCGAGGAGATCATCTTAACTGATTTTCCATCCATGCTCAGCCTTTCACCGTTTTCTTCAAACGAAGGCTCAGCAAACTCTACCACTAAATTGGCGACGACCTGGCCCTTTATAGAGGTGCGAGGCATGTATTTAATATTGAAGACTCCTAGGATCATTGCCCATTTTGCAACCCTCCCTATGTAATTAGCTTTTCGAAGCAGTGATCGGAGAGGGAGTTGGGTTAGAACCACAACAGTGTGGGCCTGAAAGTAATGTGGGAGCTTCCGTGTAGCATGCACTACTGCCAAGATGGCCCTCTCCAATGGTAAATAGCGAATCTCTGATTTGCTCATATAATAGACTAGTCTTTGCACCCTATCATCATCTTGCACCAGTACTAGACTCACCGCATGTGAGGCTACAGCAATGTAGGCGAATAAAACCTCTTCCTGTTTGGGCTTGGACATAATAGGTGGTCGGGAAAGATATTCCTTCAACTGCTGGAAGGCCAAGGAGCACTCCTCTGTCCATTCAAATCCCTTCCACTTATACAACAACTGGAAGAAGGGCCTACACCTGTTCGCTGACCGAGAAATGAATCGATTCAAAGCGGTAGTCATTCCTGTCAACTTCTGGACCTCTTTGGGATTCTAAGGAGGCTACAGGTCATTAATGGCTCTAATCTGATTAGGGTCAACCTCGATTCCGAGGTGGGTAACCATATAACCTAGAAATTTGCTAGAGCCTATGCCAAAAGAACACTTAGCCGCATTAAGGCGCAGTTTGTGTTTCCTCAGTATCTTAAAAATATTCCCGAGGTCACCTATATGCTCGGACTTTACTTTACGTTTTACCACCATATCATTTATGTACACCTCAATATTTTTGCCTAACTGAGGCTCAAATATCCTGGTCATCATCTTCTGGTAGGTAGACCCTGCGTTTTTCAATCCGAATGGCATTAATTTGTAGTGGTAATTCCTAGTAGGTGTAAGAAAAGCAGTCTTTTCCTGATCGTCCAAAACTAGCAGTATTTGATGATAACCCTGAAAGGCATCCAAAATGTTCATCCGAGGATGGCCTACAATAGTGTCCACTAATTGATCTATCTGAGGTAGGGGGAAAGGGTCTTTTAGGCAAGTTTTATTTAAATCTGTAAAGTCCACACACGCGCGCCACTTTCTAGTTTTCTTCTTCACCACCACTGTGTTAGCCAACCATTCAGGGTAGAATACCCCCTTTATGGCCCCAGCCCGCTTAAGCTTAAGTACTTCCCTCTTGACAGCATCAAAATGTTCCCTAGGTGGGCGCCGAGGTGGTTGATTCTTGGGGATGGCAGATGGATTGACGTTTAAATAGTAGAAAATGAAATCTGGATCTACCCCAAGGGTGTCGTAGGTGCTCCACGCAAATACATCAATATTTTTTTCTAAGGAAATCCATCAGCTGTTGTCTTTCCCGAGGAGGCAGCTGAACTTCGACCTGAAAGAACTTCTCCTCATCATCGCCAATAACAACCTTTTCCAGTTGTTTACACTTAACCGCTTTTGCCACTACCCCCATAAACAACACCAGCACCCTTGATTGCTATAAATCATATTCAGTAGACACCGAGGGTTCACCTCTGACCTGATGTCTAATTGCAGTCACCAAGCACTGTCTAGCCATAGATTGGCTTCCAACTAGCTCCTTGACCCGGTTCCTCGACGAGTACTTCACTTTCAAGTGAAGGGTGGAAGACATGGCCCCTATGGCGTGAAGTCAAGGTTTTGCCACAATAGCAGTATAGAGGGAGTAGGCATCTACTACGATGAAATTCACTTCCATGACTTCTGACCCCACCTGAATAGGTAATCTAATTTAGCCATTCAAGAAGATAATCTTCTCATCAAACCCTATCAAAGCGGAGTCATAACAGGTCAGGTTCTCGGGCCTTAGCTTCAGTCTCTTAAACAGGTCATGATACATAATTTCTGCACCGCTGCCCTGATCTACCAGCACATTTTTCACATCATACCCTCTTATCCTGAGAGTGACCACAAGGGCATCATCGTATGGCTGTAGGGTTCTAACTTTGTCCTCATCGGAGAAGCTCAAAGCTGGTTGGACCTCCACTCTACTCCTCTTCGAATTAGGGGGTAAGTCTTCGATAAATGGTTGAGCTATAGACAGCACCCTGGATGGCCGAGAACTAGTTCTTCCTAGAGCAGCAAAGATAACATTAATTGTACCTAAAGGTGGTCTTACAGAAGCATCTATCTGAGCCCCTAATCTTGCCTAACTGCCCTGTTCATTAGGTTGATACAGGAATTGCTTTAACTTTCCAATTTTGACCAACTGCTCCAAATGACTCCACAATGTCTTGCAATCCTTAGTGGTGTGCCCCCGCTCCTGGTGGTACTAGCAGTGAAGACTTTGGTTACGTTTCGTGGGGTCTCCTTCCATCTTGTTCAGCCACTAAAAGTAAGGTTCGTTCTTAACTTTCTCTAGGATTTGGTGTATAGGCTTTCAGAATACAGTACTAACTACCTGAGTAGTAGTAGACCCAGAATGCCTCGTAAAGTCTCTCCGAGGTCGGTTGTTATTGTACCTATCTAACCTAAAGTCCCTTCTATTTTGAGGGACAACTTTAGTTTTCCCCTTTCCCTGTTGCTGGTCCTCCTCGACCTGCTTGTACTCGTTAATACGGTCCATGAGCTGACGCACACTCCTAACCGGTTTCTTGGTCAAAGACTTCCTCAGATCGTGATCGGCGGGCAAGCCAACCTTGAAAGTCCTTATCGCCTCGTCATCAAAGTTCTCATCTATCTCGTTGAACATCTCCTAGTACCGGTCAGAATACGTTTTCAAGGTCTCCCCCTTTCGCATGGTCATAGACAGCAGGGAATCGAAAGGCCGAGGAACCCTACTGCAAGTCACAAAACAAGCCCTAAAGGCCTTAGTAAGCTTCTTGAAGTAACTAATAGAACCTTCTTTCAGACTGTTGAACCATTTCATCGCCACGAGCCCTAAACTAGATGGGAACACTTTGCACATCAAGGCTTCGTTCTGGGAGTGAATGACTATTCTTTGGCTAAGAGCCCTACTTATAGCATCATTGCCCGGACCTTTGCGAGATGGGCTTTTACTCCTCCGTTTGTAATGACGGTCCTCGTCGTACGAAAAAGACTCACTAGGAGGAGTCTTGGACCTAGGCCTATAGCTACCATCCCCATCATCATCAGAAGAGGGGCCAAAATCTGCGGGAGTCCTTCTTTGTCGCTCGCGGCATAGCCTCTTACGAAGATGGTCAATCTCCAACTGCATGCTTCTGGTATTTTCCTCATGAGAGATGTAACTTCTGCCTCGAGATTAGCTCCTACTAGTATGCGTGGTGTGCGCACTAACCTCGCTGTCCTTCCTTCGCTTAGGTTGAGGAACTGATCTGGCGTTGGGAACCAATAAACTCCTTCTGGTCTTGCCCTGATCCTACCATGGTTGGACGTTGAACTCAATAAAGCTCAAGCTTTCCCATAGACGGCGCCAATTGTGGGGGCATGGTTTTAGTTCCTGAGCCCAAAGGGTAGAAGGATTCAGGCCCAAATAGTCCAACACAATAAATTTGTAGAGAGTGAGCTTAAAAGTTAGGCCTCAATGGATCAAACAACGAACACAATGGATTAAAGACATTAAGAAGGCAAAGAAAGACAAGTTTAAAGAAAGGAAATCCTTCCTCGGTGAAGTTCGAGGAGAATGATTTTGGAATTTAGTTCTTTTAGACTTGGATACAATTTCAGTTCTTGTTGCTACAGTGTGTTCCCTACAGGTTTTCTGATCCCCTCTCCTTGGAAAGGCCCTTACATTATATAACACTCTTTAGATGATCTTGACCCTTCATTTGTTGATTGTCCACTCCTCTACTTGAGTGTTTGTCCCATCAAACACCTTTCCAAGCCCCTTGTGAGTTAGGGCAGCAAAGATGGCACTGTTTAAGGGTGTTCTCTACATAAATGCAGTTAGGAGGTTTGGTGGGATGCATTAAATGTGGTGGCAGTCGCCATCCATTCAGTCATGTTAGGGTTAACCCCTTCCTCAAAACTCTTTCTCTTCAGTATGACATCCTTTGGTAACGTGCCACTGACACGACCCTACTGTACAAGTGTGTGATCTTCGGCACGATAATGACCCCTTTGACCATGGATATGACACGTGGGGCAAATACCTTATTTAAATTCCTGTACCTAGCAGAAGATATAAGAAGAAAATGTAATTTAAAGGTAGATTTGTCAAAATTCATCTCCAATAAAAAAAATACTTAGTAAGGTTGTAACTTAAGGCTGTAAGGACACAAAAATTAGCCAGCCCAATCCCACTTCTAGAATAGTGAGGATTGTACTCAATTAGGCCCAAATCAATAGATATTTGTAACAAAGTGGGTTAAACAAAAAAAAGGAGGGGATTTAGCCCGAGGACAAAAATATGGAGAGAATAATTACAAATCAAAGTTTATGTATATATAAGACTTATCACAAACTTTCCCGAGGAGGCAATTCTTACACAAAATGATACACTGTTCACTTTCTTCTCTCAATACTCTTGTTCTGGTTTCTCTCTTTCCCTTGTTTTTATTTGGATTGGGTTGTTTGATTTTTGTGTCCTTATAAAAATTATAACAAATTTTGTAACTAAACTTTGTCTCTAAATAATGTGAGATAATTATCTCTATTTTTTGAGAAACAAACCACATACACAATTGTCTATTTTTTTCCCCCTCGATTATCTTAAACAATAATTAATGGTAAAGAAAGAGGTATTCTTTCCTTTCCTTTTTTTTTTTTTTTTTTTTAATTTTTATATAAAATAAAAATTCTACTCTAATCTAATTTAAATGCATATGTATGTGAAACTCTCTACTAGATACTTAAACTTTCTACTAAATACTTAAACTTCGGTCGGCTCTTGCCTCCACCCCCCCCCCCCCCCCCCCCCCCACCCAAAACCCTTGTACTCCGGCCATTCTCTTTGCTTTCCTTTGTAAAAGAGAAGTAGCCAATGCAAATGTTTTACCAAAAAAAAAAAAAGGTTAAGGGCTCGAGTAAAGAAGTGGAAGTGCAGAAAATGGACAAGCAAGGAATTCCCTTGCAAGTTGTAACCAAAACTCATTGACCCTTCCCTGCTTCCAACCCGTTTAAGAATACATGTTCTGACCCGACCTGCCGCTTGCCATGTCTAACGTGACGGCCACTCTTCTTATGAAGCGTTCAGCGCTTCTCACTTCCAAGTAGTGAACAACAAAAGAACTTGTCCATGAGCCTAAAATGGTCGAGCCCGGAGCTTACCAGCACTCTGAGGTATAACAAAATTCAAAACTTGCTCTTATTTTCCGTATAAGCTTCTATTTGCGAAATTTAGATAAACCCACTTGAGATTTGAACTGGGTTTTGCATTAATTCATCTGGGTATTCCTTCAATTTTTATGTTTGCTATCAAATTCAAGCACTGTAAAACTATAAACTTGATTGGTTTTTTTTTTTTTTTGGTAAATGGAAGTTCTGAGAGAGGAAGGTGATACTTTTCTTTCATTTTTATTCCTTGCTATAATTTTATAAAGGGCTCCCTGTTGTTTTGCTTGAATATTTGCTTGATGTGCAGTCATGCATGTGAAAATGGTTTTTTGCATTGTTTTCCTATCTGGTTTCTGAAATCTTGAAAGATTATACGATTTGTTGATTGTGTAATATGGTTGATAACTGCAATTTAGCAGGTTTTGTAGTCCCATATATAAGCTGTCACTTTGAAGTGGCTTTTTTGCTTTTTTTTTTTTTTTTTTTTTTGGAGGAAGACCCTTATGCTTTCGTCAAAACGGATGGCCTTAGCCTACTTGTATTAGATGCTGTAATTGAGATTCTTTTAAGGCCTAAAACCAAAGGCCTTATGATGCCATTAAAGACTTCTTAGATGTCAAGCTAAGCCCCTTGAAGCTGTAGACTAGGAACCCTTATGCCGTATACCAAACACATTATGTATTGGTGCAAAGGCCATAAGCTTTGTAAATTGAAGATTCACAATGTCAGATGCAATGATTTCTGTGCGCTGTTTTAGAGGCTTACCTTGATTCTATACATGTTATGTAGTCAAACATCTGAAATAGCATGTTGGATCATATAGTAAAAAGTGATCATGATGAGCCCAAAATGTGATTATGTAACAGCAGAAATAACCACCATAAGATCCATCAATTTTTTCAATATTCATGTGTTTTTTTCTCATTGTAATCTATAGGCTGCATAGGTGGTGTGAGTTTGCTAATTGACAACCCTCCGTTACACCACTTTTCTTGAAGGTTGTATGAGATGTAAGTTTCATAATGTAAGAAGCTCTAGCTGAAAGGGGGGTGGGGGGTGGAGAAAGAGATGCAGATTGTAGACCATGTTGACTTCTGAATTAACTTTTCTCTTCAGGCTTCAAACCATACCGGAAATATCAATAAGAACTCTTGCACATTACAAGTGTTTTTGTGGGGCTACATTATGAGGATATGCAGTTTACAAGTATTACTAATCTTGCTATCTGAAGGTTTCTAGGACAAACTCCCATGGTGTAAGGATATCAATCATGGGATGTTATTCTCTACCTAGTTGGATCGATGAGAATGTAAATTTTCTATGAAATCTTCTTAGCAGTTCTAGCTTATGTCAGGCAGCAGCACCTGCTTTCACCTTTTGTTCTTACATTTTGAGCATCCATAAATGTATAATGAGATGAAACTTCATTTCTCAACTAGGAAAAAGACGAAGTTGATAGATAGGGATCACTCTTGGCCATGGGTTCAAAAATGGGAAAATTCATACATGAACATGTACACACTATTCTCAGGGCCTCTGCTTGGTGATTGGTAGACCATAACCATTGTTTGTGCATCCCACCATTTTGGGGATGGTGATTGGTGACACAGATTTCTTAGCAGCGTTAAAAATAGTTGTAGCCTTTTCATTTAGATTTTATATATACCTGATCAGTTGAGCTCTTTGTGGATGGTGTAGCAATGACTGAGAATGAAATTTCTTGGTGTTTTGAAGGCTTTTGAATGATATAGGTTAAATTCACTTTCATACAATATTTTTGAAATTACATTTTGGACATATATCACACAACTGCAGACTATTGAGTTTTAATGTTACAAAAAAGGAGCAATTTGTTTACTATTTCAGAAATGAAAAAGGGTTAGTGACATGCAAAATTTTCTACAATATCCATTAGTAAAGTAAGAGCAGCCTATATATATATTTGATGTCCTGTAATATTCAACACATAATGGGAAACTAAGATACAAGCAATGGATTCTGTGGATACTGGATAATAGAACAGCTGCAACAACCTACTGAAGCTGCTTATTTACTTCTATTTTGCAACATGCTTTTGTTCATATTTTGCTTTGTTCCATTTGAATGGTTATCTGTTTAGTTGCAGTGTGGTCATGATGGAGGGTGATCCCCATCCTGGTGCAATTAAAGGTTACATGCCATTTCAAAGTTTTAATCCTTCTATTGATGCGAGTAGAAAGGTCAAGATACCTGAAATATCCTATGACTATTGACCTCCTGTTCTTCTCTTTTGGCTTCTCTCAATGGTCAAGTGACCTCAAATATCCAATGACGGAGGGTGATCCCCATCCTGGAGCAATTATAGGTTGCATGCCATTTCAAAGATTTAATCCTTCTATTGATGCGAGTAGAAAGGTCAAGATACCTGAAATATCCTATGACTATTCAGTATTCACCTCCTGTTCTTCTCTTTTGGCTTCTGTTCTCCTCACGCAAAGGTCAAGTAACCTCAAAAATCCAATGACTATTCACCTCCTGTGCTTCTCCTTTAGCTTTTGTTCTCCTCATGCAATGCCATGTGGTGGTAGAACCTGAATGAAGCAGCAGCAAAGCCAGTGTCTGCCACTTCTTCTGGTAGTCAAAGTGGAATATCTTTGAGGTGGGTTATCTTCTCAAATTATTTAATGATATTGACTTTTGTTATTTGTACAAATATGTCACTAAAGTTTAGAAACTTTGCATAAAAGATGATATTTTTCTCCAATTGGGTTGAGCAGATTGTTTCAAAACTCTGTTATTGCATGCTGCGTTTCTGCTGCTATCAATGTTGCCGATTCAATCCAATAATTTGAATATTGAAACTGTAGTGCCACTAAAAATGGAAAAATAAGAATCCTTAGATGGGATGGAAGGCATAATGCTTTGCTGAGTGAAGTTCAGATTGTTTGGTCATTTCATAAAATAAGTGAGTGAATCAACGGATCAAATTAGCAGACATCCCTTAGTTCTGAAAAAATTGAATTAATATTGATTACTTGCTCTTGTTTTCATTGGAGTGAAAATTGTGCCAATTTACTGTACCCAGTTTGCATCATTTTATATAATTTTCTCCCCCTCAGAAGGGTTGGATGGTTATACTTTTGGAATGTATTTAGTCTGCGTACTTTTTCTGAGTTAAGTAAAATTTCATATGAAGTTCATTTCACAGGTCTGAAGATATTTGAGGGTGTACATCTCGTATTACCCATTTTAATTAGTTTACAGAAAGTAGTTTCTTACAAAGTTTTTTCTAGTTTTGAAGCTTTCAAGGGAGATCTTGGTGCTGACTATCTTCCATACAGACTTATTATATAGATATATTTGTCAATAGTACATAAAATTTGAATAAATCCATGTAGCCAAATAGATATTGAGAGATCAGAAATAAGATTTAGACTATGTGCTTGCATACATGCCTAGTGAAAAATGCAATCCAAAATGTTCTTATTTGCAATGTTGACACATCTGATATTTTTTCCGTCTATTTGAATTTTACAGAGAAAATGGATCATTAATGGATGAAGCAGGGTGCTCGAACACTGATAAATTGAGTTTTGATGCTAATGGGGCCTTAAAAGAAAAAAAAAGTATGAAGTGGTATCTGAAACATAATACCCAAATATATCACCAAAAAATGTTCTAAGGCAATCAACAATCATCATCAAGTAAATGAGTAATGGTAAAGGATCTTTCAAGAATCCAAGAGGTGAAAAGCTGGAATGGAGTGTTCTTAGACCGCCAAGTCAAAACAATAGATGATGAATATATTTGTTATTCAAGTTCACAATTGTTTGAGTTTCTTTTTTATTTGCTTCCCAAAATTTGAATCTATATCTCTTTTATTAATGATATTTTTCTTAACTAGTCATTAGTTCTAGAAGGTGGAATTTAGCTCTTGCTCCTTTCAAGCCTTCAGAATTTAGTGTGTAGGCTTTAGGGCAATATAATATCTCCACCAATGACTACAGTTGAATATTCAGATATAGATAAACTATTAAACTTTACTAGTTTTTTCCGTTACAAATGTAGTATATACTACATTGAATAGCACATTAACCACTTCCAACATATATGATGGGCATTCTATCTGGTTTTGCGTTATTCGTAATTTTCTATTATAGAACTTTTCTTTTCTGAGAGTAACATATCATATAATATGAATCATCTTCATATCCTTGTCCATGGCTTTTCAAGATGGCTCCGAGTCGGTTTTCCTTTCTAAAAAAAACTTTGTATTGTACTCGAATAGCCTGCTGTTTTGTTGCTATGAATGAGGTCATTTTAAAGCTTCTGCACCTTTTTCTGTTTTTCTTTTACCTTAAAGAAACCCTGAGGTAAATGCTCATAGTTTACAGAAGATTTGCCACTCCTCTCCTCTTGCATCAATGAACGACATCAATACTGTTTTCAGTCTACCCTTTGCATGGTATCTTGCGGCCTTAATTTTGTTCATGTTGTTTACAACAACTGAGGGAAAGAGATTCAAACTCAAGTTTTCTTCCATGGAAGAATCAGACAGTGCTACTTGATAATAAGACTCTTTGCATTGGAAGAATCAGACAGTGCTACTCGATAATAAGACTCTTTGCATTATTTATTGTGTTTTGGTATTATTAGTCCATGGCATAGCTTGCATTGAGAAATAATTTACTTGAAGCATTTTGTGTCGTATAAGAATGAAAAGTCTAGATGACAATAGTACAATACTATAGATTAACATGGGTTGCTCATCTATCATCGTCCGCCACCCCTACCTAAGAGGTGAAAAGGACTTTAAGATTCCTGATGCCATTTTGATGTAGCTTGTTGCTCAGATTATCACACCCGTTGTTTCTAGTCTTAAACAGTGGAACATGTGCTACCCGGAAAAGAAAAAAAAAGGACAAATTGTTGAGTATGCCTTGGAGGCTCGAATCCATGAAGGAAGGGGGTTACCTTATGGCTATGAACAATATTACGATTGAACTCATGAAGTCAACAAAAAGGAAATATTGATTGCAATACAATAATTCGTTGTTATATTGTCTGGGATAGCAACAAACCAAGCATCAGTACTTGTACATCCAAAGCTATTAGTGACTATGCCAAAAGACAAAACCAAAAAAAAAACATAGGATTTGCAGTACTATACAAAACTTCTAAGCAGTTTCTTTTTTTGATGGGAACTTCTAAGCAGGTTCCCAACAAGAAAGAGCATAGATAATACGCCCCTTCCATCCTTGTAGCATCCACTGACCATCCACGTCCACAACAAAATCCTTATGATATTCTGACTTCACTGTTTTCTTCACTTTCTGCACGAGTTCCTGGTCTAATGGGACCTGCCTGAACCCAGCCCTCAAGTTCCGGACCTGCCACTGCTTGTAGGTCTCTGGCCTCTCAATCCTTTCCAAACCTTCACACGCTACGACATTCATGGCTTCCCTTCCAACTATCTCTTTCTCATACCGCAACCTCCCAGGATCTTCAAGAGGCAAGTTGGCATCAAACATGTCAAACAAAGAAGAGAAGTGGTACAGTGCCTCCCTGAATCGCGTGACAAAGAAGGGTGCATTGTATGTTCCATTAACGACCCCATGCATGAATAAATCTGGATTGATTTTCTTGATCAGCTTTAGGACAGTGTCCCTTGGATTATTCATTGCCACTGTTTCATCAGGAATGTTCTTTAACCGGAATAAACAGTTAACAACTGTTAGTTCATCCCTATCAATTTTGAGATCCTCCAATTTGATAGTTTCCCATTTCTGTGCTATCACATTGTACTCAAATGGGACATTGAATCTCTTGCAGTAATTTTCCAAGCGACGCCCCGTCTCCTCGACCCTTTCTTTAGGCCGAAAGCCTGATTGGGGAAGCTCAATTCCCGTTATCCGAAGCTTAGGAGCTCCGCCAGGCCTTTCAGAGAGACGTTGGATGAGGCAAGGCCATTGAAAACCATAGAGAATGCCAAAATCAATAATATGAAGCCTTGGTGCTTTCTGTGCTAGTTTCATAGCTGTTCTATTAGCAAAGAAATTTGACATCCTTTTGAAAGGGCATGCGGCAATGTATACCTTATAAGCTTTCAAGATATCAGCAGCAGATATCCCATTACTCACCATGGGATGCATTGACACCCTGGTGCCAGCCAGGCGTGCTTCAAGGGCATCAGCAAAGTAATGGGCTAATCTCTGGTTTCCATCTCCGAACTGAGAAGAGCGCTGCCTTATTTGCTTGAGTATTTCATTTGCGGTTCTTTGGTCACTGCTTGACACAGCTTGTGCACATTGAGTTAGCAGACTCCAAAAGTCTACTATTTCTCCACCTTTGTTACCTTGCTTTTTCGAACGTGTTGTTTTTCCATTAGATCCTCCTGAATCCCCGTTCTGCTGCAACTTTTTGCTTGCTCCGTTCCGTGAAGAGTCACGAAGAGCACATGATTTCGAATCATGGATTCCACCGGGACAAAGCAATACTTCATCATACATCTCTAGTGACTCAGAATCTCCTGCATAATTCACTGATTGTTTGTTGCTCCTTCCTTCTTCTAGATCATCAGAATCCTCACGCTGATGATTTTTCCTTCTACTTGACCCATTTGGTGAGGTCTGCCTCCTATTCATGTCTGCGTTTTCCGCAGCATCTGTGGTTTTCTTTGGAGACACTGATGGGCTGCTCTCCAAATCAACGATTTCATGATTTCCATGTGGATGGGACTCAACTGGCTGTCTTTCACTGAATGAATCCCGTAGCAGAGAGGCGTATCCTGAAGAGTCTATAGCAGAAGATTGCATAGAATAGGATTTGAATTCACCCTGATCATAAATCCAATTGGATTCAACCAGATTGTCAGCACTAGTAATAGTATAGCTGTTACTGCTATCAACACTGCTGCTCCCATCAAAATAACCATCTGGGCTCCCAATGTTTTGATCAGAACAAGGATATGAAGGATACTTCTGACCAAGGACTTCATAGAATGACTTTTCAGCAGCCTGGAGGGCCAGACAGTCCTGCAACATGCAGGGTTTAGCCTCCAAGTTTTCTTCCATAAGCATCTCGTTTATGTACTTGAGAGTGGCATTGGAAATTTCACCACTATCTGCTGGATCTCCCTCCAGGCTGGTGCCAGTTGAAGATGGACTTGAATCATCACCAGGATCCTGAAGTGGATTAGTTGGAAGGAAAGGCTCTTGGAAAAATTCATGGTTGACTTTAAATCTGTTTGCAAGATCTTGTTTTGAACGTAGTGTAACTGAGCCATGGTTGAATGAATTCTCATTCATGAATTCAGGACCTTGGAGTTCTTCAAGAAGGGTATCCATAAAATAATTTGACTTTAAAGAAATCTAAGTGAAATATCACAGTATAAAGAAGCTTGAAAGATAAGAGAAAAGATTGAAGATTCACCTATTCAAGTCAGTGGCAGTAGCAGAATTGCAAGACATATTAAGATGATCTTTCAGGGAAAAAACTAAAAAACAGAAGAATATCTTGAAGTTAACGATATAAGTTAAAAAACAAAAACTAGAGGAGTCTCTAGGAGATATCAGATATCAGTGTAGTGAACAAAGAGTATCTGATAAAAGGTGGAAGATCATGAGGCACTATATAGAGCTATGATCTTGATAGTAGTGGTACTGAACCTTCTGGGAAGCACACATAAAGTGAGACAAAGCAAGCCGCCAGCCCTTTTTTATCAGAAATCTTCTATTAGTGTGTTGGGGCAAAGCGGAACAATGCTAATGTATTCTGAACGTATCAGATGAAGATGGTGTGTTTTGATTCTTATCAACAAGTCATTTGACCAAAGTCCAATGTGAACGCAGGATTTATTAGATAATTTTATCTGAATGAGTGATGTATGAGTATGGCCCATTCACGGGCCACTGATTAGAGTCGGGCAAGTAAAAAAAAAAACAGGAGATTGTAATGAAGTAAAGCTAAAAACCTTGATTATCTGGTTTAGTTACAACTAATTTCTTTATCTAATCAATTCTATCTCATCTTTGAAGAAAATTTATATATATATATATATATATATATATTTTTTTTTCTTCTGATTATGACTCACTTTTATGTAATAGGGTTATATATATATATATCATTTTAAATTATGATACGTCGATTAAATAAAATATTGTTTAGGTCAAATCTGATAATAAGTTTTGTTAGTTAATTGTTAACATCAGTTTTTTTTTTTTTTTAAATAAATAAATAAATATATATATATATATATATATATTTAAAAGTTGAAGTGTAACATTTATTGTTACTACGTTTCTGTTAAATTACCTCATCCTCCACATCATTTTCACATCATTATTTTTTCCATATTTATTATATACTTTTAATTTTTTTGACATTATTAAATATATAAATACTTTAGCTTTACATATTCATCTTAGATGGTTTTAACTTTATATATTTATCTATTTTAATTTTAATGTTATAACTAAATATTGTCTATACATATTCCTCTTAGACGGTTTTAATTTTACATATAATTTTGCCCATTTATCTTCCTTTATTTTATCTTTTCTTATTCTCATTCTCTTACTATAAATTTGTCATTCTTTCCAATTTATACATATTTTATTTTCCCACACTAAAAGGTTCTCTCTCTCGCGCACATTTTTTTTTTCCATTTTTTGTTGGATTTTTAATGAAGTTTATACACCCATTGTCTTATTATTGACTAACATTGTCTTATTATTGACTAACTTATATGTGTTCCTCGATGCACATATTTTTTTTATCATTTTATTTGAAACACTGAATACTTTTAATGTTGTTGACCATATTTAGGAGAAAATTATATTATAATATGTCTATATTTTGTGTTATTGTCAGGTTTTAGTTGATTTGAAAACAGCGGGATAGTTTGGACAATATAATGAAGAACAGTTAATGCAGTTGAAGAAGATGGTCTTTGTGCAGTTTCCTTTCACTGGTTGTAAATATGTTGTTTAACAAATTAGCACCAAATTGTTATATCTTTATTATGTGATGCTTTTAGATGCGTGAGTAATTGTTTTTAAGTATTTACAAATATTTTGTATTGCTCATCTTCCTTGTCTCATTAGTATATTTTTTTTGGAGATTTTTAAGAAAAAAAATTCAATTTCGAGTTTAAAATTATTTATTTATCTATTCATTTTTTGCATATTGGATTAGATGTAAGATTAGATTATGACAGTATTAACATAATATTTGGCTTGATTACAATCAATATGTATAATAGGGTAAAATTTTTGAATTTGATTATGCATTGAATATTTGGCTTGATCACATCACATTTGAAATGTTTTACATATTCGGGAGAATGAGTTTGACTTTGATGTGAGTTTTATTTTTTCCTTTCTTTTTTATTTGAATTGTAGTTTTTTATGAATTTTATAAATTTTTTAATACATTTCTCAGTGTTTTTTATTGTATAGTAGAAAAAAAATTGGGTTTGCAAAAGTTATTTTTTTAAAACTAAAAAATAATTTCCAAATTTTAGTTACTTTTTAATGATACACAAAATGTTATAAATAATTTTTATTAAAAAATTAATATTTTTTCAACCTTTTGAATTACTGAAAAAAAAAAAGTATTGTTTTTATTTTGATATGACAAAAATTATATATTACATTTTTTATCCTCACTATAACAAATGAAAATATGATTATGAAATACATTACTATTTAAAAAATGGTCTAAACTGTAAAAATAAAGTTAATGAGATTACCCTAAAAATATTATCATGTACAACGCACGAGATCTGCGGCTAGTCTATATCTATATATATATATATATATATATATAGATATATATCTAAAAACTGAAGAGTAGCATTTATTGTTGCTATACTCCAGTTAAGCCACATCACCTCCACGTCATAATCTTTTTTATTTCTAATTTTTTGATAATTGTTTTTAACACTTATTTTTTAGATATCTACACTTCTCTAACATTTCTTCTTCCCTTATCTTTTCATCTTCCCACTATTTCTCCAACCTTTCTCACTCCCTTATCTTTTTATCTCCCCATTATCCTCTACATTAATATCATTTTTCCTCTTTCCCTTCATCTTCCTTTATTTTTGTCTCTTCTTATTCACACCCTTTTACTATAAATTTGTAATTATCTCTTGCATTCTATGCATAGTTTTCCCTCACAAAAAAAGGCTCTCTCTCTCTCTCAATTTTTTCGTGGATTTTTTTTTTAAAAATTTTTCTTGCATCTCTATTTTAGGTTGATAATTTTTTTATATTCTTTAAAACTCTACTTTGGATTAATGTGATTTAGTTTTATTTTTTAAATTGTTGTTGTTGTTGTTTTTTTTTTGTTTTTTTTTTTGTTTTTTGTTTTTTGTTTTTTGTTTTTGTTGGGTCTCTTTGATTGTTAAATGTTATCCTATTGCGTTATAAAAAAAATTAAATGTAGCATATAAAAATATAATATTATTATATTACATAGTATGATTCGGATAATTTGGTATTTATTCTATTACATAACATGATTTTTTATAGTGCTCAATTTAGATGTTAAAGTATGAGACTTTACTAATTTTTATTTATTTTTTAATCCTTTGTAGTGGATAAAGTATTCTTAATAGTTGTATTAGAAGTACTCTATAATACCATTTATTTAGAAAAAAGCAAAGGTTAGCCAAACGAAAATAATCGGATGGGTGACAAATTTTAGCTTTTGCAATTTTATTTTAATTATTATTATTTTATAACAATGCATATATAGAAGTTTAATTCTTAGATTTTGCTAATAATTGTTTATTAAATAATATGTTTTTTGTGGACAAAACTACATATTTTGCAAAGAAAATAACCTTAATAGATTATCAACAACAATTAATTTTTTAGATTTCCTAATTGGTCCAATTAATCATTGTTAAGTTTTATTAATTTTTTAGTAACTTTTTTTGTGTTTTGGATTATAGGCAAAAAAAATAAGGTTTGAGAAAGTTTTTCTAAAACTAAAAGAATAATTTTCAAATTTTATATTCTTTTTAATGATTCACAAAATGTTATAAATAACTTTTGTTAAAAATGAATACTTTGGTTGACTTGCCTTTTGAATTTCTGAGAAAAATTATATTATTTATATTTTGGTATGACAAAATTTATATTTATGATTTATAATTGTTCTTATATTACATTTATGATTGTTCCTATAGATTACAAAATACGTTACTCATTATTAAATTAGTTTAAATTGTAAAAAAAATTAATAAAACTACCATAAACATATTTATTACGTGCAATGCATGGGTTCGCGGCTAGTTTCTCTAATTTTTAGTTCCCATCATTGTGAAAGAAACTAATAAAGTTTACGCATGATAATACAAACTGTTCCACATTTACTTGTAACTCATATCATATGGAACAATAAACTCTCCCAAAAACCTTTTTTTTTTTTGCTGAATAAACTCTCCCAAAAACATTAAAATTACAGTTGAGGATCCTTTAATCTTTTAATGTTGTACTCTTTATTATTTCACATTCTTTTAAGATTTAGTGTTCCAATGTTGGGACTTATCTGAGCTCCGCATCTGGTGGTAATAACAGCTAATTTGTGTTCCTCGGCTATTTAAAAAAGTCTCCATCATTCTTCACCTAGTTTCATTTGACTAATCTCCAATGACATCAACTTTGACTACAAACTTTAAATACCTTTTGCCTTTGATTTCTTGGAGCTCCCTCTCAATCTATTTTGCTTATCGCCCAAGCCTTATGTCTCTCACCCACTCTCTCTATTTTGTTTTGGGTTTTGACTAACCAGATCATGAAATTCATTGGTTGAGACAAACAGGGATTATCCACATCCTGATTATATTTAAATCACAGGAAAATTTCAACAAGAACAAGAAAGAAAAGAAAAACTTTGTGCATAACCACTTTAGACCAAAGTTATGCACACATAATTGGAGTCCAAATTCATGTATAACTTAAACTTTGAATTAATCCCAAATTATTTTAAGGTCTCAATTGAAGAAGTCTCTCTTTATTTCTTGGTATAGACCCTGCAACTTGGACCTAAAAAACAAAATAATTATGATGTATTCATTTGCTAACAGCATATAAATCAAAGATAAAAAAGCTTAAAAAATGTTGTCTTTTGTGTGTAGTGGGTGGCTGCTGGACCAGTCTACCGCACTTACAAACAACTCTGGCAGTCAAATTAATGTTGGATTTTTATGTCTCCTATAATTCAGATACATCCCTTCTAGCATGGATCTTTAACCTGGGCAAAATTTTTTATTCTTATTTTCTATAATATTTACCTTGGACTAACTTAACTTTTAAGACCCTCTAGAATTTTATATAAGCAGCATGCCCTACCAGTAAAAATCATTATGTCAATTACTTTTATGTAGGCCCTTATCATCACTATCTCAAAGGCAAACTTTAATTTCATGTCATAATTCATTAAAATATTCTGACAGTAGGACAGTTTTGTTTCAGGTTTCATGTTCTTTGTGCATGTGAAAACTCGGTCGAATGCGATTCCTGCTCTCCATGTAAGTTGAGAAGGCAATACCCTTTTTAATAATTTATTAAAATGGTAAAGTTATTATTCGAATAACATCATTTTTATATTAGTATTTAAAACTTAAAAGACAAAAATTGTAAAAAAAAAAAAATTCGTCAATAAGATTTGACGTTGAGAGCTGCAATAGCTGCTCATTTCTATGTGTCAAACTTTTGGTAGTTTTGCCTAAGGTATGTCTGATTAGGGTGAAAAATATGAAGGATGAAAAATGAGGTGAAAAATGACATTTTTTACTATTTGGTTAAAAGGAGGAGGAGAAGAGAAAAATGGTGAGACCCACAAATTTTTCCCCTTCAAAATACAATCTCTCTAAATTGGAGTAAAAAGTGAAAAAAATATTTGGACAAAAATGCCCCACCTCTTTTTAATGTTTCTGGCTTTTTTTTTTTGACTTCTCCTTTGTAACGTTGGCTTTTTGTTTTTGTTTTTGTTTTTTGTTTTTTTCTTTCCTTCTTTGGTTTTGTCAGGTGGTGGGTTCTTCTTCTTTTCTTTCTTTTTTTTTTTTTCCTTAATTTAAAAAAAAAAAAAAAACACTTTTGGATGATTTCTTATGTTATTTTTTGAAATGTCCACTTTTATCTATACACAATTTAAAAAAAAAGTATAATGTATTACTTTTTGTTTTATTTAAGAGGGACATGATGGTAAATTTATACAAACTTTATTTTCAACTAAACCAAAAAGTTTTCCATCCCTCCACTTTTTCACCCTCTCAACCAAACACAAATGAGGAAAATTAAAAATTTTTCTATCCTTCCACTTTTTTATTCTCCTTTTATTTTCTATTCTCTCACTTTTCTATCTTCTCAACCAAACAGACCCTAAGGGTAATGTATAACCATGCTAGCCATTACACTAGAAAAAAAGAAATTAGAAAAAAAGAAAAAAAAAAAGAGGACTTGAATCCAGTTAAACAGTGTGTGCACTTGAGGCCACAAGGTTTTCCCTGAAACAAGCAATAGATTCGAAATAAGATTAAGCTTAGCTTGTTTATCAAAATTAAGGAATTTAAAAATGATATTCCCTTAAAAAAATTTTAAAGAAAAATGTGCATAACCTGAATAATATAATTATTGAATTGTATGTGCACCGATACATTGTTAGTCATTATAACTTGAAATTTTTTGAGCCTACTCCAATTTGCGTTCACGGACATATCATCACATTTGTATAATTGTATCATGAGTTTTGTTTTTCTTGATGATGTTTTATGATCACTTTTATCTTTACCACAATTGAGCTTGGCTTGTTTCATCTAAACAATTATTGAGGAGAGAAGCCTTTCCTTGTACTACTCTTTGTCTACACCCTTTCAAATATAGAAAGAGTTGTCAGAAAACTACTGAGAATATACTGTCATAAACATCATTCTCACTTTTGCATGGTGCAATATTATCTTTGAACATGTTGAATCATGATGCCAAGAGAAGTAGCAACAATTATGCATTCTCTTATAATTGCAAGGCATTGAGTATTTTAGTGATATTGGCTACCCTGAATGCTTTTCAGTTTTCACATAGTAATGTTATCTTATATATAGTGAGCCACAATGCCAAAAAAAACTACTTATAGTCATATCTACTTCTCACTTATCTAAATTACCGTCAGAATTGAATGCATGAATTTCGACATTGACTGCAACTCTGCAATACACTGAATTTTTTTGTTACATCATCTAAGTAAGCAAAAAAGGCATCAACAATGATTATGCCAATATGAATGTGATACAAATATGAAACAGGAAAAAGAAAGAGGCCTATAGGACCTCATGAAATCCACCATTTCTAACTAGTCATAACTCATAAGCAGCATCAATTTTTACTCCTGAGTACGTTTCCAACAGGAGAGAGCATGGATAATTCTCCCCTTCCATCCCTGAAGCATCCACTGACCATCCTTGTCAATCACAAAATTTTTATTGTAATCTAACTTTACCCTTCTCTTCACTTCATTCAAGAGCTCTAGATTTAGTGGTAGCTGCCTGAAACCGGCCCTCAGATTCCGAGCTTGCCACCGCTTGTATGTCTCTGGCCTTTCAGCCCTCTCTAAGCCCTCACATGCTATGACATTCATTGCATCCCTTGCAAATACTCCTTTCTCAAAAGCCATCCTATGTTGGTCCTCGCGAGGTACAGTGGCGTCAAACATATCAAACAATGCAGAAAAGTGGAAGAGTGCCTCCTTGAATCGTGAAAGAAAGAATGGAGTATTATATGTCCCATTAACAACCCCATGAATAAAAATCTCTGGATTGATTCTCTTGATTAATTCCAGTACAATATCTCTAGGACTGTTCATTGCCACCATTTCATCAGGTATGTTCTTTAACCTGTATATACAGTTTACAACAATTAATTCATCCCTGTCAATTTTAAGATCCTCCAATCGAATAGTTTCCCATTTCTTTGCAATGACATTGTACTCAAATGGGACATTAAACCTCTTGCAGTAATTTTCTAAGCGACGGCCTGTCTCTTCAACCCTTTCTGCAGGCCTAAAGCCTGGTTGAGGAAACTCAATTCCTGTTATATGAAGCTTAGGAGGTCCACCAGGTCTAACAGAAAGGCGTTGGATAAGGCAGGGCCATTGGAAACCATAGAGAATGCCAAAATCAATAATGTGAACCCTTTTTGCTTTCTCTGCTACTTTCAGTATTGTTCTGTTAGCATAGAAATTTGACATTGCCTTAAATGGGGATGCTGAAATATATACCTGGTAACCTTTCAAGATTTCAGCAGCTGAATACTCATTACTTGCAAGGGGCATATACAATGGAGGCTGGTTAGCCAAGCGTGCCTCAAGGGCATTAGCAATGTAATAAGCCATCCTTTCGGTTCCATCACCGTAGGGAGAAGAGTGCTGCCGAATCTGCTTAAGTAGCTCAGTTGTAGTCACTTGGTCATTGCTTGCTACAGATTGAGCACATTGATTTAGCAGAGTAGATAAATCTACTATCTCCCCCTTGTTAATTTGTTTCCTCGAACGTGTTGTTTTATCGGTAGATCCTTTTGATCGCCCATTTTTCTGTGTCTTCCCATTTCCTTCATTTTGTGATGCCGCTGCTTCATGAGGAGTAAATGATACAGAATCAACAGTAGGCTGACAAAGCAATACCTTATCAAACAACTCAGCTGGCTCAGGCTCTTCAACATAAACTGCTGGATGCTTGTTTCTCCTCCCTTCTTCTGTATAATCATTATCTCTGTCTTGATGATTTTTTTGTCCCCTTGACCCATTGAGTGTGTTCCCATTCTTTGGTACCTTACGTATTACCTCCCCAATTGTCTCCTTTGGCTCTGGAGGCACTGGTTGGTTGCTCTCCCAATCAAAAAACGGATTGCTACCACTTGGAAGCCCTTGCTTGATCTGCTTAACCGACTTTATGTCACTAAACAAATGTGGTACTAGAAGGGAGTTTTCACTGGTGTCAAATGGAGAAGGTATATGATCAGCGTATTTTAAGTCACTTTGATCATGGTTAAAATTGAACTCAAACGAGTGTTTGACAGCAGTATAGCTACCAGTGCTTACAATACTGCTACTTTGTTCAAAACTATCATCTGGGCTCTCAGCATTTTGATTGAAACAAGGATGGGGTTGCATGGGTGAGGAGGGATAGTTTTGACCAAGGGCATCATAGAAGGATTTTTCAGCAGCCTGAAGGGCTACACAATCCTGCAACATGCAGGGCTTACCCTCCAGGTCTTCTTCTAGAAGTATCTCACTTATGTAGTTGAGAACAACAGAATTGGAAAAGCTACTGTTCTCAGATGAATCTCCATCCAAGCTTGAGCCTGAATTAGATGAACTTGATACACTTGGAGGGTGTAGATTGGTTGGAAGATTGAAAGGTGGATTAGCAAATTCATGATTGTCTTTAAACCCTTCTACAAGATCCTGATTAGACGTAACTGAAGTTGAAGCATGGTGAAGCTTAAATTCATTTATTGAACGAGAAAGACCTTGAAGAAGTGCATCCATATATGAGGACCAACTATCAACAGGAACCAATGAAGAAATCTAACAGTAATTGAAACCTATGGCTAGGAAGCCAAGTGATAATATTAGGCTCAGTTTGGGCTGCAGAAGTTATTTTTTTCTTTTTTCTCAGTCAAGAAACAAAAAATAAAAAAAAACATAGAATCAAATGAACAATTGGGAAAAACCCAGAAACAGGAGTTCAAGATTTCGAAGATAAAGGTACAATAGCATTAAAGTAGACATCACCATGAGAACAAAAGAACAAATCAAATAATAGTTAATGAAGCTAAAAAGAGATGGACTTGGTGATTACCTTAAAGAAATGGACATATAATATAAACTTGGTATATAGTATAAATGCTTTCCCGTTTCAGAAAAGATGTAGTAGGGTCAAAGGGTCATCTTCATATTACTGAACCTTCTGGGAATTAGTCTCTTATAGTTTTATTGCATGTGGTATAAACTCAGCCGCCAGCTTGTTCTAATCTTCAGCTAATGCCAATCACTGTCAAACACCCGTGTCTAAAATTAACTCTGTTGCAGCCGAAAAATGAAGCTAGACATGTGGGGTAATTTACAAGTGGCGAAATGAAAAGCTACTTCATCCACCTGTCGTTGACCATATCTTCCATTGCATGCGTCCATCATGTTTCTATCATTGGACACCAATAAAGACTATAAAGTTGACGAAAAATCTCAACCCAACCAAAAAAAAAAAAAAAAAACAAACAAACAAACAAACAGAAGGGAAGAAAAAGAAAGAGTTAAATACTCCACCACACAAGGAAGTATAATTATAAAACATTATTAGTGAATAGTTACAACTTAAAAGTAATTTTTTTTTGCATTATTGAACTTAAGCTACAACCATGTCTTCGCAAAATTCTTAGTTTATATTGTACTAGTAATATAAACTTATTATATTACATTATAGATATACAAAATGTGTATAATGTTGTATCTATTTAGTGTCCGTTTGGGAACAGTTTATTTAACTAAAACTGAAAACTTTTTTGTTGAAAGTACTGTAAATAAAGTTAAAATCTAGTTGAAATAGTATAATAAGATTTATGAATAATATCAAAAAGTACAATAAAACCTAGTAGCAAAAAAAAAAAAAAAAACTGAATAGTAGAAGGGGAAAAAACAAAAAAGCGAAATAGTAAAAAAATGACTTTTTTAGTCAATACCAAATGCATCGTATTTACAATATCTATTAACTATATAAAAAGAGCCAATAGGCCAAAGAGTAGTAACTTTTGGTTTATTCAAGTTTTGGAATTATGCTACTTTCTAAAGTGGCTTTGGTTTGGTGAGCTGACATTTGTTTTCTTTTATACCAACTATGCCCAGTTTTTTTATTTTTATTTTTATTTTTTATTTTTATTTAAACGTGGATTTGGGTTTAAGAGTTGTTATGATGATACAATAAATTGTCACAATATTTTAATAATTGTTAATGTGTTAGATCTTTGTTTGTCTAAATAAAATAAATTAAAATAGTAGAATATGAGAGTGGAACCAACCACAATTGAAATAAAGATATTGTGAAAATGTTGTGACTTTGGTGTCAGTTCTTATAGATCAAAATAAAATAAAATAATAAAATATTAGACTGAAATCCACTACAACTAATAATAACGGTATTGGATTATGAAAACGCCATAAAATTTTGTTGTCATCACAAATATTTTTACAACTACTGAGGTGTAAGCTCCTTATATATATATATATATATATATATATATATATTTGAGAATCCACATCATAAGACTTTTATTCAACTAAGGCTACGAAAATCAGCCTAAAGTACATCTGCAATCTCTGGTGGTACATCTTCCATCTAGACTTGTAATGAAGAAAAAGAAATTGCCCGTCTCGCAATGGAGTGAGCTACATTATTACAATGCCTCCTTACATGAGAAAAAGAAATACTGGAGAACTGAGAGGCTAAGTATTGTATATCATTGATAATATGACCAAGCTATGCAAGGCTGTGAGAGTTTGACTTCAAAGCGTTCATGAGGATTAGTGAATCGCCCTCTAAAACCCCCTTATTGAGACCAGTTTCCAATGCCAACTCCATTGCCCGCCGAGTTGCCAAGGCCTCAACTTCAATAGCTATACTAGGCAGTGGGATTCGCTGCGCCAAGGAGACCATCACCTGCCCCCTGCTGTCTCTAATCACCACCCCTATTCCCGCCTGGTTTTCATCCTTGAAAAGTGCCCCATCAAAATTAATCTTGTACTGTTGGTGCGCTGGGGGCTGCCACTGCATTGGAGGTCGTCCTGTAGATGCCGTTGCTGAAGAATTATGCAGCAAGAAGTCCTGTAATCTGGTTCGAGCTTGCTGCACCAGGTTTGGGAGATTTTCGCATCTTTTCCCTACCCTCATTTCATTCCTTCTCTTCCATACAGTCCATACAACCATAGCAAACAGGTCCGAGTCCTTGTTCTCCGCCAAAATGCAGCCCATGAGATCAACAAAGCTTGTCGCTTGCCGTAGACTGCGCTGGTTCCAAACTTGTTCTGAGAGCCAAATTTCCTCCAACTTCGGACAGAGGTAGAGAGCATGAAGTTTGTCTTCTTGATCACAGCAGTCATCAGTTAACACCTTTCTTTTCACTAAATTCAGCTTCGTGGGGAGTGAGTTTTTTGCAGCTCGCCAAACTAAGTTCTTCACTTTGCTTGGCACATTGAGACTCCATATCCCTTTCCACAGTGGCTTGAGCATCAAAGGATCAGACTGACCCGGTTGATGATTCTGAAATTCTGTCTGCAAAAACCGATAACCCGACTTGACTGTGTAGACTCCATTTGCACTGTGAGGCCAAATTAATTCATCCGGTTGCTCGATGAGGCAGAGGGGAATGCTTTTCACCATTGTTGCCTCAAAATCTAGCAAGGTTTCATCAATTAACTCAGTCTTCCAGCATCTTCGTTCTTAATCAATCAAGCTTTGGACTTTTGCTTCAGCCAAACAACCTCCCCGTGGAGATAAAACAGCATTTGAATGTTTTTGTGGCAGCCACCTATCCCCCCAGATATGGACTGACTTCCCATCTCCAATTCTCCAAATAGCTCCACGTTTAATCACATCTCTCCCTTTTATAATACTCTTCCAAGCATAGGATGTCGAGCTTGGACAAGTGGCCTCCATGATTGAACAATTTGGAAAAAATCTCGCTTTAAAAATCCGGTAAAACAGTGAGGATTTATCATGTAGAAGTCTCCAAGTTTGTTTAGCGAGCAAAGCATCATTAAAACGGGATAAATCCTTGAAGCCCATCCCTCCTTGCTCCTTTGGCTTACATAACTCTTCCCACCTTACCCAATGCACCTTTCGACTATCTCCTCGCTGCCCCCAAAAGAATCTTCGAATGAGAGCTTCAATGTCATAGCAAAGAGTAACCGGTAATTTGAAACATGACATAGTGTAGGTAGGTAATGCTTGAGCCACCGCTTTAATTAAAATTTCTCTCCCTGCTTGTAATAGAAGCTTTCCTTCCCAGCCTTGAAGCTTTTTCCAGACTCTTTGCTTAATGTTGTCAAAGCTATCCTTCTTTTTTCTCCCTATAAAACTTGGTAATCCCAAATACTTCTCATATTGCTTGACCACGGGTACTCCAAGGGCTGCTTGAATTGAAGCTTGCATTTGCTGGGAAGTGGACTTACTAAAAAATAGAGTAGTTTTATCTCTATTTATTTGTTGTCCCGATGCTTGCTCATAAGTGGCTAGGATTTCCAAAAGCTTCTCACACTCATTAATTTTGGCCCTGCAAAAAATAAGGCTGTCATCTGCAAAAAGAAGATGTGTTAGCTTTAGTGCACTTCTACAAATAGAAACACCCCTTATATCTCCATTCTCCTCTGCTTTTCTCAACAAACCATGGAACCCTTCCGTGCATAATAAGAACAAGTAAGGAGACAAAGAGTCTCCTTGGCGCAGCCCCCTCGAGGGTGTGATGTGGCCATGTGGTTCTCCATTAATCAATACAGAATAAGTAGCCTGTGAAATACATTGCATTATCATATTTACCCAAGTGTCTCCAAAACCCATCTGCTTCATCAATTTCTCCATATACAACCACTCCACCATATCATACGCCTTGCTCATGTCTAGTTTAAGTGCCATATACCCCGTCTCCCCCGAACTATGGTTTCTCATATAATGGAGGGTTTCAAAAGCCACCATAATATTGTGGAAAATCAATCTGTCCTTCACAAAAGCACTTTGTTGTTCTGACACTAAGTGGAGAATAATCTTCTTCAACCTGTTAGCCAAAACTTTTGAAAAAATTCTATACAATACATTGCTGAGACTTATAGGGCGATATTGTGAAATATATTCGGGACTATGAACTTTAGGGATTAAAGTTATAAATGAATGACACAAAGATAGAGGGAGATTACCCGAATTTAGGAAATACAGAATATCATCAACCACATCGTTGCCCACCAAAGACCAATAATGTTGGTAAAAAATGGGTGGCATTCCATCTGGTCCGAGTGATTTCAGTGGAGCCATCTGCTTAAGAGCTGTCTCTACCTCTTCTTTCTAGAACTCAGCCATCAAGTCATTGTTCATTTCATCTATTACAACCCAAGGTATTTGTGCCAAAATCTCATCAAAATTCTCCGGGTTTTGGGAAGTGAAAAGAGCTTGATAAAACTCCAAAACAATCTCTTCCACTTGGCTAGGATTAGTGCACCATTGACCATCATTATCATACAGCCCTTTGATGTAGTTCTTCCTTCTTCGTTGTGAGGCTTTGCTATGAAAAAACCTCGTATTCCTATCCCCATCTTTTAGCCATTGCACCTTAGCCCGTTGCCCCCACATCTGTGCCTCTTTATCAAGAAGTTCATTTATTTCTTTCTCCAATTTCCTCATCAATCCCCCCGAACCCCCACTGCATGCTATCCTCTCGGCCTAGACTAATTTTTTCCTCTTTTGTTCCAACTCCCGCTTCAAATTTCTAAAACAAATTTTACTCCATTTGGTTAGCCCTTCCCCACACTTATCAATTTTTTTTTATCACTTTTTCACCCCTTGGATCATCTCCTACCTGCTGCCATACCACCTCAATTGTTGCCCCACACCCCGGATCACTCATCCACATTTGCTCAAAACGAAAAGGCCTCTGTTGCTTGCAGTCCATTCCATCCGGATTAATTAACAAGGGCTTGTGATTCGAAGTGGTAACATCAAGATGATGAACTTGTGTATCCGAAAACAAAGAAAACCACTTATTGGTTGCCACTGCCCTATCTAATCTCTCCCACACTGTGAAATTATCATAATGCTTATGCCACGTAAACTTGGATCCCACAAAACCAAGGTCCATAAAACCACACTCATCCAATATATCTCTAAAAGCTTGCATCTAACTATGAGGCTGAGTTCTACCACCTAATTTTCCAATTGCTTTGTAACTTCATTAAAATCTCCCGCACATAGCCAAGGTGCTTGACTTCTTGTTTTCAAATTTCTCAACCGTGCCCAAGCTTCATGTCTGAGTTGTGTATCCGGTTCTCCATAAAAGCCGGTGAATCTCCACTCCCCTTCCTTGTTTTTGCAAATTGTGGCATCAATATGGTTCTTTGAGAAAGTCTCTATGGTTAAATCAAACTCCTCTTTCCAGTACATCACTAAACCCCCTGATTTATTTCTCCTAGGTGCAATAAATCTATTCTTAAACTTCAAACAATCTTGAATGAAAATTAGCCTAGCTTCATCCGTCCAAGTTTCGGCTAAAAACACAACGGAGGGATCTTTTGCCCACACTAATTTTGCGAGCTGATTCTCTGTACGTTGGTTCCCAAGCCCCCGATAGTTCCAACATAAAAGACTCATTGGTTCTGGCGGGGTTGGGAACCATCCTCCGCCAATATCTCTTTGTCACCTTTACCAACCCGAGAAACAGTTTTCTTTTTCGTCTGTAACTCTGGCTGACCCCCAGTAGGATGAGCACTCCTCTTTGAGCCCACTGCATCTTCCATGATAACATCCGTGCCTGTGGAATACCTTACTTGACGCTTCCAGGTAGCTGCATTCACTGTGTTGAGTTTTGAAGTATCAGATAGAACAGTTAAAGGTGCACGAGTACTACCTGATGGTGTTACACGAGCTTGAGTGGCCTTCATGAAAATCTCATTTATTGTCATTGACTCCACCATATTTTCCTTACCCGTGGGAGAGTTTGATTTGGACTGAAATTCTGTTGCCGTGTCAAATTTACTCAAGTCCCTATTTATCTCCTCTAATTTCTATTCAAACAACTCAGCAGAGAATCTCCCTTTAATCTGATCCGTATCTCCAGCAATTACTTCATTTTGCACATGTGAATCCGTATGGAAAGGCATTGATTCCAGCGGATTTGCCTCCTGAATATCAGGAGATTTAATTCCTCCCTGATTTAGTGTCTCACTCCCTTGGCTTGACCTGATAATCTCCACCACTGGACCTCCGCGTCGGATCACCATCGGTGGTTTTGCAGGCTGCTTTGGGGTGGTTGTTGTGTTTGGGCTTGTAGCTTTTTGTTTGTAGAAACCTGGAACAGATACTGAGCTTCTTTTTGATCGCACAAACGGAGATGCTCTAATCCATGCACCATACTGTTGGGCTTCAGATGGTATCGTGCCACCACTCTCAATCCACAACTCGCAATCCCGGTCATCGTGAGTGAGGCTACCGCACCAGTAGCACAGATTTGACAGCCTCTCATACTTAAAAGAGACCTAAGTTTCCTTCCCATTCTCCAAAGAAACCACACGGCCTCTGCATAAAGGTTTCACAATATCCACCTTAACTCTTACTTGAACAAAGCCATCTCCCATACTATCACCCTCCTCCGTGTTCTTGTCTACCAAGCTAGCAGTGCCGCAAATCTTTTCTGCTACAGCCCTTGTTCGAAAACGAACTGGTAATTCATGTACCTGTATCCAGAAAGTCACCATATTAAAATCAATCTCTGATACATCAACCTCTTTATCATACCTACGCAAAACCATAAGGTGCTTATCAAAGCTCCATGGTTCTGTATTAAGAACTTGCTCCAGATCAGTTTGGTTATCGAATGTAAAGAGCACCACGTGGTTGCTCTCTTTTGTCACCCTAAAACCGTTTTTCATCCTCCATATGGGTGTGAATGTTTTGGCAATAGCCTTCACATTCAAAGCCCTCTTGGTGAGAAACTTTGCCGCCAGGACAAACTCTGGAATTGCTTCTTCCTCTGTGATACTAACTTGGGAACCCTCCATGTCCGAGAGAGTAAGACAACTCCAAGACTTTGCTAACTCCTCCATAAAGCTGAAAAACAAACCAGAAACACCCGACAAACAAAAAGGAAAACTCAAGAATAAACAAAGGAAAAAAGTGTTTCCCCACCCCCGAAAGAAAGGAAAACCACTAAACCTTGAAGGTAAACCTGTTACCTCAAGGTACAAAGACACCTTCCAAGGAAGGGACGGCTATTCTACGACCTAGGAGAAGATGGAGAGGAACCACCTTTCGCTAGCGAAGAGAAACTTATATGAAAGAGTTTTATCTCGATGTAAGCTCCTTATAGGTTACAATAAAATATCATATTGGAACCAACCACAACTAAGAATAAAGGTATTGTGAAAATAGAAGTGCTACATCCATAATATTTCTCACAACACTTTCATAACAAATCATAGGTGGTAAATTGTTATTGATTCTAATTTAAACTTATCAATGAAATTATTTTTTTGCCAATCAATAACAACTTGTAACAACTTACTACTTATGATTTGTTGTGAAAATGTTGTAGACATAGCATTTCTCTTATTAAAATGTTAAGATATCTTGTTGTCGTCATAATATATTGACAACTGCTGAAGTGTCAATTCTTTACAAGTCAAAATAAAATATAACAAAATTATAAAGGTATTATTATTATGAAAATGTTGTATTATTCTATTGTGTTTCTAGAAATTGTTTTTGGTTTAGTCAACATTGTTGAGCCAAAATTCACAATTTCGTATCCAGTTTTTTTGGGTTGATTTTTTTTATTCTTATCTTTAAGTAGAATTTTAAGTAAAAACACAATTTTACACACCAAAAAAATCAAAAAGTTAGGATAAAAACACTTTTCATCCTTTATATTTGGAGTAGTTCACAATTCCTCTTTAAACTTTAAAATCAAGCAATTTTTCCATTAATAGTTTGGAAAATAGCAAATATGTGGTATTGTTATTCTCTCAGTTAAACTCTAATGAAAGCTTATGATTCTTAAAATATTCCATTGTGTAATGTCTAAAATACTTCAACTAAATTTTAACATCCAAAAAATTTTCTTCACATATTTTGAGTTTTAGATGATAATAATGCTTAGAAAGTTGGAATTGTGAAATAAGGTGTTTTATTTATTACCCAAAGAAAATTGATTTTCTAGGTTTAATCCTTTGAAACTTCAAATTTATCTAATGGAAAATTCGATGGCACATGCCTTTTATTTTCTTTTTTCCTTTTCTTGCCTAAAATGGGTGTTCGTTAAAAACTAAATAAGCTAAAAATTGCAACTAGACTCATGTAGAATGATAAAGAAGAAAGTAAGAATGACAAAATTTTCATTATGTATGGTTAAAGGTATTTGATGACGAGCTTCATTTGTAGCATATGACATCATTCATGATAAAAATTTAAATATGTAACAATGTCTTAGCAAAAATCAGTTGCTTATTATTAAAAGATGATGATATTCATTATCATTCGTAGAAGTTTTTAGTGAGTGGATATTACCTTTAGCAAATAAGTACTAAGAAATTATTATGGTAAAATAGATATTTATATGTCAAATAGCTACCATAACTTTGTATGTGATTAACTATCAAAATTCTTATATGAATAAGATTAACTTTGTATGACATACATTTTTTATATATGTATATAATTTCATACTTCTTCAAATAGATATTTTACCTTAATTTTCTCACTTAAGAGATAGCACGTACCTTGCACGTGCCACCCTAACTAGTAAACTTGTAAAAGTCCTATACCTAATCATGTTAGATGGTTGAAAGTTTGGGTTGTACAACCCTAAATTGCCTATAGGAGCTGCTGGTATTTGTATTTCTTTTTGACGGTCAGGACTGCTTTTTATCTTGAAGCTCCTCAATCAAGACTTTGTTTTTTTGGTTTCCCAATTAAATTCTCCATTGGCATGGTTTATCTTTGCAGAGATATTCATAGAATTCGCAATATCTTTGCTTTTCTAATAAGAAATGCCATGAATATTTTAAAATATTATTAAAAATATTTCACCGACATGTTTGAAAAGTTTCAGTTAAATATTGAATGTATATAAAAAAAAATTTATATAGAGTAAAAATTTATGAAAAATCCAAGCAAAAGGAAGATTTTGGAATATATTGAGTGATATATTTGAATCACCTGGCTTTATATAAAAAATGATGACAAATTTATCAAAAAATTGGAATGTATTGAGTGATATTGGGGTATATATATTGAAGTTACTTTTCTCTATAAAAGAAATGACAAAGTTAAAATATCAAAATAATGCAAATAATTTTCGGTCATCACATAAAAAAATAGTGATAAAAAAAAAAAAAACTTTTCCATTGACATGATATATACTGAGTTTTTTGCATTTATATGATTCATATCTTTTCATATGGAGATGGGTCTCATATTTGTGAGGTTTACCCTTGTATAAAATGATATTACACTAATCATAAATAGATCCATCATAGGAAGGAAAGAGGCAAAATACTAGTGATAAAAAATATTTTTTTGGTAAATCCTATAAAAAAAACCTTTTATGGCAATTATGATTTTTTTTTCTTTTATACAGTAGTATTCACATCATTTTAATTTATTTATCTTTGGGTCTGTTTAGGATCCACTTATTTTGCTGAAACTGAAAACTTTTTCTGAAAGTACTATAGATAAAGATAAAAGTTAACTGAAATAGTATAGTAGGACCTATGAATAATACCAAAAAGTGCAGTGAGGCCATGAATAGTAGCAAAAATAAGTTGAATAGTAAAATAAGCTAGCTTTTTAAGTTAGAGCCAAACACTACTGTTTTTATTGGTTTCCTTTCATTAGTTTCATGGAAATATTCCCTATTAGTCTTCATCATTCATAATCACTAAAGTGACAAATTACGGGTTCCCTCTAATTGAAAGGGAAGATTTTTTGTCCCCATTATATATTTCCACTACAATATATATATATATATATATATATATAGTGGCGGCTCTAAATTTTCTTTTAGGGGGGTCAATAGTGTCTTGAGTTAGGATTTTGTTGTTGGGGAGTAAAAAATAAAATGATTATTATTTTTATTTTATATATACAATTGTCATATTACATACAATAATCTAACATAGTATTCTAAATAGTATACAATACAACTATATTGTAAAATAGTCTAAAAAAATTATTAATAGTTTAAATAAGTTGAATGGTAGCAAAAATAAGTTGAATAGTAAAATAAACTGGCTTTTTAAGTTAGAGCCAAACCCTATTTTTTTTTATCGGTTTCCTTTCGTTAGTTTCATGGAAATATTCCCTATTAGTCTTCATCATTCATAATCACTAAAGTGACAAATTACGGGTTCCCTCTAATTGAAAGGGAAGATTTTTTGTCCCCATTATATATTTCCACTACAATATATATATATATATATATATAGTGGCGGCTCCAGGATTTTCTTTTAAGGGGGTCAATATTGTCTTGAGTTAGGATTTTGTTGTTGGGGAGTAAAAAATAAAATGATTAATTATTTTATTATTATTATTATTTTTGTATATACAATTGTCATATTACATACAATAATCTAACATAGTATTCTAAATAGTATACAATACAACTATATTGTAAAATAGTCTAAAAAAATTATTAATAGTTTAAAAATCGGTAAGAAAACAACGATAGAATGCATATAAATAAATAACTAATCATAATATTTGTCAAATTAATTATAATTAATTATAATCATATGTAATATCAATTAAATAAAAATATATGATAAAGAAGAATAGTAACACACCTAAGAGTAGGTCTGAGAGTAAATGTTAAACTAAAGAAAATAAATGGTAACTTATATAAGATTTTGCTTTTGAAGTGTATGGATTTTTAACCACACATGTGATCATTCTCTTGGAATTGGAGCAAGCACTAAAAGACTTTTTGGACTCGAAAAACTGTAGAGAACACTTATCAAACTACTTGATTAAATAGAAAGAAAATATAGAAGGGAGAAAGAGAGAATGAGAAAATAATCATAGATTTAAATACAGATCAATTGGTTGTACAAGTGGTGTAATTTTTTGTTGATGAACAAGAAAAGTGCAGGAAAAAAGAGTTTCATTCTACCATCAATAGTAAAGTAATTAAGCCAGAATCCAGAGTGAATGTTTATTTATTTTTTAACAAAGGAGCAATTTTAAGAGTAGTGCTACTAACAAAACATTTACACAATAAAATGTAGATAGCAAGTTGTTAGAAGTATATAAAAAAATGATATCAGTTATGGGTTTAGATAAAAAGCCAATTACAACTTGTCACTTAACATTTATTGTAAAAATATAGTGAAAATAGCACTAATATGATCATATTTCAAGTTTATTTTAATTGGATTTAAACAAAATTTAGGGTTAGGGTGTTCAAAAGTTTATTTTAAGGGTCAAAAAAAAAAAAAAATTAAAAATTAAAAATTTTATATATAATTTTTTTTTTGGGGCCAAGCCGGGGGTTCATTTGAACCCCTGGGCTGGCTGTAGAGCTGCCCGTGTATGTGTATATATATATATTTTGTGTAGCTGGATATGCATTTTCACTACAGTTCTAAGATATTATGATATGTATATATATATATATATATATATATATTTTGTGTGGCTGAATATGCATTTTCACTACAGTTCTAAGATATTACGATATTTTCCTATACTATATAAACCTTACTGTTGATAAACTGGTGCCAAGTTTAAAGTTTGACTAGTAAAAAATTTGTACTACATAATAAATTTTTTTAAGTGTTCAAGTTTTAGCTACAAAATGGAAAAAGAGGAATGATTCCAGCTAATAACTTTGGCTTCATAAAACATGATCTTAAACCGATTATCTTAACCTTTTTTTTTTTTAATGGATTATCTTAACCTTAGTTATAGACTACATTATTTTGCCCATTTCTGTTTAGTACAAAACTGAATGGAGTAGCATACCAACATTTTTTTTAAATTAAATAAAATTAATCAACAAAGGACAAAAACTTAAAAGTAAAAATAAAAAGAGCACCCCATACAACCAGTATATCCACTTTTGGATCCGGATTTAGAATAAAATGTATAGTAATATTTGTTTACAGCCTCCAAAACCGGAAAATAGCCTCCAATGATAATATGTTATTGACAAAATGGATGGCTGCTGGCCAGCATTAGCGATCAAAAAGCACAACAATAAGTGTATAAAACGATACTAATCAATCGACTTTATTTTGATGTCAACTAAAAGTTATCCTTTGTGTTGGAGGTGGATTATGATGGACAAGATTCATCCCATCTAGCTAGGTTGAATCTTTTCCTTCTTATCTCTCTCTTTTTTTTTTTTGGAGAAACAAACACACACACACACAAGGGAGAGGGAAAGGGGTTCTTATCTCTTTCTTGAGCCTTAAATCATATATGATAATATATTAAAGTCAAATCACCATCGCAATGTAAACTGAATTTAAATTAGCTTCTAATTATAGTCTAATTTACACCAAATGTTCATTTTAATTTTCTTAGGTGCCAAGTGAGTAAAGTGACTCATTATAATACTTAACCTAAAAGCTAAGGTGATCATTTTAATAGAAAGAAAGTTAATGAGAAACTTAGAGTTTAATGTCAATACTGTTGCAATTATTACTTGGGTGATCCTAAGCAGGGCACAAGCCATTTGCATGGTCATCTAGTGAGATGTTCATGGCTGAAGTTTAAAGATATAGGAGATATGCGACAGTAAGTGTTACTTAAATAACAAAAAAATATGGATGGAAAAATGTATTTAAATACTTACCATTTTGATCAAGTTAAAGTGAGGAGTGTAATCTTGCTAGCGTGGTCATCCTACATGAATACTTACTTTTAGTGGTTGAGCACATTGGGTTTAGAGAATTTATGGGTTCTCTTCAACCCATGTTTAAATTTGTTTCAAGAAATACTTTAAAGAGGGAGAAGACTTTGAAGATGATGGACAAGAATGAAAGTAGAATAACAATCATAACTGATATGTGAACTTCAAGGAACAAAAAGAGAGGTTCATGGTTATTACTGCTCACTTTATCAATCAAACTTGGACCTTGCAAAGTCAGGTTTTAAGGTAATTCTCTATTACTATTTGTTTTGTAGTATGAATATATGATTTATTAAGCCATATGAATTGTACCATATGTCATTGATTATAGTGTTTATTGAGTCATGTTAGAATTATTTCTATTAATTTTCTAGGTTTGTTTACCTTCCTTTTCCACACACAAAAGATATTCTTGCTGATGTCCTAGTAGATTTTTTTTAGGTGGAACATTGATAGGAAGTTATCCATAGTAATTGTTGATAATTGTAGTACTAATGATATCATGATAAAACTTCTCTTGAACAAGCTTGACATTAGTTCTCTTATGTTGTATTGGTCTATGTTGCATATGAGGTGTGTTGGGAAATTTAGACACCGGTTGATAGAATTAACAAGTTTTAAATCTAAGTTGTTAATTAGATTTTGTTAGGTTCTAAAGACTTAGGATTTCATATATTTAGAACTCTAATGTGTATTGTTGGCAAACCATGATCAAAACAGGTTCTTAGTCTTGTTTAGACTTGCTCAAAGTGTGGGCGTTTTATGTAAAGTTGGAATCGAGTGGTTGCAAAAGTATTAGTGACTTTCGGTCTGGCTCGATCGATCGAAAATTAGACTCGATCGATCGAATCTTGGACAGAACGTTTTTCTGCAGAATTTTCCAACTCAGCCCAAGCCCATTAAGGATTAGGGTTTCAGATCTACTTCTCCCACTATATAAAGGAAACCCTAGCCACGTTTTTAGAGTAGCTCTGGATGCTTTTGTTGCTTATATTTGCAGTTTGTGTGAATCTCTTGTGAGATCCTTGAGTAGCTTTCCTTCACATAAACTTAGGGTTTTCAAGGTAGAGATATTATCAACACCTTGATGATCAACTTAGTTGCTGTCATTGGAGTTTAAAGAAACGCAAGCAGGAGTGCTTGTACTTAATTGGAGAATCCAAGAAAGAAGGAGTCCATGGATTCGGAGGTTGCACGTGGTCGTGTCAGTAAGTTTTACTGGTGGGTAGCATTAGGAAGTCGAGCGTAGGTGCTTGTAAGACCTTTTGTATGAACTTCGATTCTTTCATATAGTGGATTCAAGTTTACCTTGAGGATAGCTAGGTTAAATCCCCCCCCAGGTTTTTTACCGGTTTGGTTTTCCTGGGTGATCATATCTTTGTGTTCTTTATATTTCTGCTGCTTTATATCTTGATATGATTAATTGATTGTGTTAACCTAGATTTGCATAATTTGACTAAGTTAATCACTTGACTAATAATCTAGGTTAATCCAATTGTTGTGTTTTAAGGGGTCTAAAAACTTAATAGATTTATTATGAATAAAACTTGTTAAAACAAACAAACATCAATATCATGTCAAAATCATGTAGCAGAAAAATAAATAAGACAAGATATAATGACCCAGGAAAACCAATGAAACAAACTAGTTTCACAGTAAAAAACCTGGGGGGAAACCTTCTCGAAAAGCAATCCACTATAGTAAAGAGAAGTTTCAGATCTAGTACAAAACCTGTCCCTAGACTCTACAATCCCCGTAGATGAACTCATAGCAGAAACCTTCTACCGCTTCAGAACCTCTGAACTCTTTAATATATGAACGCCACCCTTTGATGTTGCACGAATCCTAGTACGTGACTAACCAATTGCACGGATGCCAATACGCGACTTAATCACCAACTAGAAGAAGATTGTTGGCTACAAAGTTCTTCACTTCATCAACAATGAAGATCAAGAAGCACTTTGTTACAAAACCCTATGGCTCAAAGACGCAATAGCTTCTTTCAGAGAGAATAAGGCATCAGTCACCTTTTGTATATGTTCTCCTTGTATTCTCTTATGTGACGGCCTCTAAAATAAGTCTTATATAGTTCTAGGATTGTGAGAAAAGAAACCCTACACAAATACAAAAGCTTGACCCAAAAATCAAATATGAAAATTCTAATTTCCGTAACCTCGATAGATAGTAGGTGTTGAGCAGGTGTCAAGAAGGTGTCGAGCTTTAAACTTCGACAGATACAGCTATTGAGGAGGTGTCAAGCAGGTGTTGAGGAGATAGAAGATTTCTTGATCGATTCACCAGCTGTCGAGAAGCTATCGAGATTGTGATAACAATCAACTGAAGAGCTCGATAGATAGCCAGGTATCAAGGAGGTGTTGAGCAGCTATCGAGCTATCTGTCCAACTTTAATGAACAGCTTTTCTTCACTTGTTTCTTGGTCCAATATTTATGGCTTTAATACTAGACTTGAACAACATGTTTCTTTAAGTATTAAACACATCCTAGATCTACCTAATTACAAGTAAAGTGCGTTTTGTCAAAGGATTAGCCAATTATATAAAATATTGACATATGTTCCTAATAAGTGAATCACATATGTCCTAAAAAGGTGTGCTGCACATATCTTGAATTTGGTTGTTCAAGATGGGTTGTCTCTTATTGGTGATGTTATTGAAAAGATTCGTGATAATGTGATTTATTGGACTAGATTACCAAAAAGGAGGCAGAAATTTGATGAAAATGCATGTCAAATATTACGTGCTCAATGCACCAAAGAATTGGTCTTAGATTGTAAGAGACGTTAGAATTCAACTTACTTAATGCTTTCTACTGCTTTGCATTATAAAGATGTTTTCTCTCGTTTGGTTAAACCTGAAGCATCTTATACTTGTTTACCACTTGATAAGGATTAGGATGTAGCCAATGACATTTGTGGGAGGTTGGAGTTGTTCTATAGTGTGACTTAGTTATTCTCTAGTCATAGCTAATATGTATTTTACTTTGGTGTGTGAGTTGAAAATAACATTGAATGAATGAAACTTTTTCTCAAATGAGATGATAAGTAGAATGTCATTCTTATTGGGTTGATGTTAATGTTGTTATGGGTATTGCTAACATCTTTGATTCAAGATATAAGGTAAAGTTGTTGGAGTTTTACTATCCTAATATTTATGATAGAAATTTTGATTTAAAGATAGAAAATAGAAAAATTAAGAATATTTGTTATGAATTGCTTGATGAGTATGAAGAAGCAGATGTGGCCCCTATAGATATTAAAGGAAGTTTTCATATGCCAACAACTACTTTAAATGATGTGGCACAAATTAAATATAGGTTCCAAAACTCTCTTGCATCTTTTGATTTGTTTGTCAACAATACTTCAAGAAAACATTATAGTGTTAGAATGGAATTTGATCATTACATTGATGAGAGAGTGCTGAAAAGGAATGAAAACTTTGATATTTTGTCATTGTGGAAAAGTAATGGTCTCAAGTATCCTACTTTACAAAGAATTTCAAGGGATATTTTAGTCATTCCTCTCATAGTTGTTACTTTAGATTCTGCCTTTAGCATTAGTGGGAGATTGTTAAATCCAAACCGAAGTCAGCTTCATCCTAAGACTATAGAGGCATTAATGTGTGCTCAAAATTGGTTATGGAGTGAAATCAAAGGTTAGCAATTGTATTTATAAAATGAAATCAAAATTGTATTTTTATATTTTCTAGTTATAATTTGATGAAATTTATTCCTTTTTTTTTAAATTCATTTTTGTTGTAGGTTCTTCAACTATTCCAAGAGATTGTACAATACAAACAATTCTTGATGATGTCGATCCTAATGAAGATGATGGAAGTTGTGTCACAGCTATGGGCGATTAGTTTTATGTTGAAGACTTAAAATTCTAGCTTTTGTTTTTGATGATGTTTGTAGGGGTGATAGGCCCAGTAGTATATATCTATGTATATATATTAGGCCGAGGGGCCCAATCTGAGGACATTAAGTAGTCTGAGGACGGGTAAACACTGTCATGGCCTGTGTTAGTGAATGAAGAAGTGAGGTTTGGTCATAAGAGTCCAAGAAGGTGATTCGAGGAGAAATGCCTCCTCGACTTATCAAAGTTGAGGTTCGAGGGTGTGGTCTGCCTTCCAAGGCAACATTTCGGGAAATTCTACTAGTAAGGATACACATCCTGAAGGTACAAGACAAATGGGGACTATGAAATATCTAAGAGAAAGTTGCTACCACTGCATTAAATGCTTTGCAGCTAACTCTCTAACTGCATTAATGTGGAAGTGATACCTAAACAGTATTTTTTAGCCTTACAGCTACTCCCAAAGATTTCAGGAAGGTGCTGATGGGACAATGATCAACACTAGCAATCTAATCTACACGTGGAGGGTAGAGATGAAAGAAGGAAGATAGTATAAAATAGAAGGAAGATATTGAGGGAGGGAGATCGGGGAAAGAAGAGAAAAAATACTGTAGCAATAAGAACGGTGCTTGTAATCAAATTCAAGAGATATATACAAGAACTGATCTCCTTGGATTGTGCCGAGGACGATTTTCTTTACATAAAACCAGTCTATCTTTACTTTATTATGATCTGGATCCATTACAATTGTTACCTAACTTATTAGAGCATAGTTTTCTAATCCACTCTCTTCAAATTCATTGTATTGGGCTCTTTGGGCTTAGATCCTTTTACCTTTTGGGCTTAGGAACCAAATTGTGTCCTTACAATTGGTGTCGTCTGTGGGGAATTCTTGTGTTGTAGTGAGTTTAACATTCAATTATGGTAGGTTCGGGTCCGAATCGGGAAGAATCCATGGGGTCTCAACGTTAAGATCATTTTCTCAATCTCGAGCGAATAAGGAACTGGGAGGTTAGTGTGCATACCACCCATACTAGCAGGAGCCAGTCTCAAAGTGGGAGCCATGTCTTTCATAAGGAGAACACCAGAGCCATGCAACTGGAGATTGATCGTTTGAAAAGAATGTTACGCCGCGAACGACAAAGATGGAGTCCTTCTAATTTTGATTTTTCTTCTGACGATGATGGGGATGGCAGCTACAGTCCCAGATTAAGAACTCCCCCCAGTGAGTCTTTCTAGTGTGATGAGGATAGTCATCATGAACGCAGAAATAGGAGCTCATCTTACAAAGGCCTGGGAAATGATGCTATGAGCAGAGCGTTAAACCATATTTCCAGATCACCTTTCACACGCAAAATTGAGGGAGGAAGACTTCCTCGGCAGTTCACTCAGCCAATGTTCACCATGTACAATGGTCGAACAGACCCAGTAGAGCATGTGAGCCACTTCAACCAGAGAATGGCTGTGCACTCCAAGAATGAGGCCTTGATGTGCAAGTTATTCCCATCCAGTTTAGGGTCTGTGGCGATGAGGTGGTTTGATGGCTTGGGAGCAGGCTCCATTGATTCCTTTAAGGAACTCACTCGGGTGTTTGGATCTCGCTTTATTACATGCAATAGAGTTCCTCGGTCCTTAGATTCCCTGTTGTCTATGACGATGCGAGAAGGGGAGACCCTGAAAACGTATTCAGATAGATACTGGGAGATGTTCAATGAGATAGATGGGGACTTTAATGACATGGCCACAAGGACTTTCAAGGTCGGCTTACCTGCCGAGCATGATTTGAGAAAGTCATTAACCAAGAAGCCTGTAAGGAGTGTGTGTAGACTCATGGACTGTATTGACGAGCATAAGCGAGTCGAGGAAGACCAACAACAAGGGAAAGGAAAGGTGAAGGTTATCCCTCAAGATAGGAGGGATTTCAGGTCGGACAGAGACAATAATAACCGACCCTAAAGAGACTTTGTTGGGCAATCTAGGTCTACTGCCACTTAGGTTGTTAGCACGGTGTTTTGTGAGTTGGTGCAACAAATCTTAGAAAAAATTAAAAATGAGCCATACTTTAAATGACCAAATAAGATGAGAGGAGACCCTATGAAGCGCAATTAAAGCATTCATTGCCAATACCACCAGGAGCGAGGATATACCACAGAAGATTGTAGAACCTTGTGGAATCACCTAGAATAGCTAGTTAGAGAAGGGAGGTTAAAGCAATTTTTGCATCAGCTAATGGGCAAGAGGGCCAGTCAGGATTGGGACTTTGGGCACAATTAATGTTATCCTCGCTGCTCCAGGGAGAACTAGTTCTCATCCCTCCAAGGTGATGTCTGTAGCACGGCCACCTGACGAGGATTCCAACTCTGAGCCGAAGAGAGCTAGTGTAGAGATTTGACTAGTATTGTGTTTCTTGAACGAGGACAAGGTTGGCACCATACAGCCACATGATGATGCCCTAGTGGTCACCCTCAGGATAGGAGAATAAGATGTGAAGAGGGTGTTAGTGGATTAAGGAAGTGGGGCAGAAATCATGTACCTTGATTTATACAAGGGGTTAAACTTGAAACCTGAAGATTTGATAGGTTTATGATTCACCTCTGTTGGGCTTTGATGGGAATGTTGTTATTTGAAGGGGCCAGATTAGACTACCTGTGCAGGCAGGTTCAGAGGTGGTGGAGGTGAACTTCATTGTGGCAGATGCTTATTCTCCTTACACTGTCATTGTAGCAAGACCTTGGCTTCATGCCCTGAGGGATGTTTCTTCCATCCTCCATTTAAAAGTGAAATATCTGTCTGTGGGTCAAATTGAAGAGCTGGTTGGAAGGTAGTTCGTGGCTAAGCAGTGTTTGGTGGCTGCAATTATGCATCAGCCTGAAGCTGGGTCCTCAGCCTCTGTTGATAGGGGTTTATAGCAATTAAGGACTCTGGTATTACTCGTAGATAAGACATCAGAAGGGGCGAAGTGTGAGGATTTATAGAAGATTGTTGTAGAGGGTGATTTGGAAAAATTCTTTCAGGTCAGAGCTTAGTTGCCTCCTCTAGAGAAGGAAGAGCTGATAATGTTTCTTAAGAGGAATATTGACGTGTTCACATGGAATACTTACGAAGCTCCTAGGGTGGATCCGAACTTCATTTTCCATCATTTGAATGTCAATCCGTCCGTAACTCCCAAAAGCAATCACCCCGATTTTCGTCTAAGGACCATTTTGATGCTGTCAAGGATGAGGTGACTAAACTCAAGCAAACCGAGGCTATTAAAAAGGTGTTTACCCTGAGTGGCTAGCTAATACTATAGTGGTGAAGAAGAAGAATGGGAAGTGGCGAGTATGTGTGGACTTCACAGATTTGAACAAGGTCTGTCTAAAAGATCCTTTCCCCATGCCTCGGATAAACCAACTAGTGGATGCAACTGTAGGCCATCCTTGGATGAGCTTTTTGGATGCCTTCCAAGGATATCACCAAATACCACTGGCTCTGGATGACCAAGAAAAGACAGCTTTTGTCACTCTTACTGGAAAGTACCACTACAAGGTGACGCCCTTTGGATTGAAGAATGTAGGGTTTACCTATCAGAAGATGATGATTAGGATGTTCGAGCCACAATTAGGCAAAACTATTGAAGTTTATATAGATGATATGGTGGTGAAGAGTAAGGTGGTGTCTGAGCACGTGGGGGACCTCAGGAATATTTTTGAGATACTGAGGAAACACAAACTGCGCCTCAATGCTTCTAAGTGCTCTTTTGGTGTGGGATCAGGTAAATTTCTGGGCTATATGGTCACTCATTGTGGAATTGAGGTCAATCCTAATTAGGTGAAGGCAATTAACAGTTTACAGCCACCTCGAAATCCCAAAGAAGTCTAAAAACTAACAAGAATGACTGCTGCCTTGAACCAGTTTATTTTTAGGTCGGCGGACATGTGCAGACCTTTCTTCCAGTTGTTGAATAAATGGAAATGATTTAAGTGTACCGAGGAGTGTGCTTTGGCCTTCCAGTAGCTTAAGGAATACCTTTCTTAGCCACCTGTTATGTCTAGGCCCGAGGTGGATAAGGTCTTGTTTGCTTACATTGTTGTGGCTTCCCACGCTGTGAGCTTGGTGTTGATATGGGTTGACAGCGGTGTGCAGAGGCCAGTTTACTATGTAAGCAAGTCGTTGCATGAAGTCGAGGCTGGTTATTTATCACTGGAGAAGGCCATTTTAGTAGTAGTACATGCTCCACGTAAACTCCCTCACTACTTCCAATCCTACACAGTTGTTGTTTTAACCAAACTTCCACTTTAATCACTACTTCGGAGTGCTGATTACACTAGAAGGGTTACCAAGTGGGGTATAATCCTAGGGGTTTTTGATATCAAGTATATGCCTCGCACCTCTATCAAGGGCCAGATTCTCGTAAATTTGGTGGCCGAGTTTGCTGAATCCCTATTGGAAGAGGAGCCTGAGAAGTAGAGCATGGATGGAAAATCAGTTGGCATGATTTCCTTGCAAGAACCCTTATCCTAGAGGGTATACGTTGATGGTGCGGTAAATCAAAGAGGATCTGGAGTGGGGCTAGTTGTAATTTCTCCTGATAAGATCATTATTGAGAAATCTTTAAGGTTAGGTTTCTCGACCACAAACAATGAGGCCGAGTATGAGGCTCTATTGGTAAGGATGACTATGGTTCAGAAAATTGGAGGAAAGACAGTAGAAATATTTTCTGATTCAAGATTGGTTGTAGGCTAGGTGAAGGGAGAGTTGAAGGCTAGGGATGCGAGAATGCAAGAATACTTAAATCAGGTTAGGCACTTACAAGCAGGGTTTGAGTTTTTCAACTTACAGCACATACCTAGAAGTGGAAACACCCATATTGATTCTTTGGCACTCTTGCAACCTCCTCGGCATAGGGCTTACCTTGGGTTATCCTTGTTGAAGGCTTGTACAAACCTACTGAGACAAAGAAAAAGATGGTCCATATTCATAAAATTAGAGTGGGACCTAGCTAGATGGACTCTATCGTGCTATTCCTTAAAGAGGATATCTTGCCTGAGGGAAAGTCTAAGGCTTACAAAGTGCGAAGAAAGGCTCCTCGATTTTGGCTGTCCAAGGACCAAAAGTTGTACAAGTGCTTTTTTTTCGGGCCATATTTACTATGCATACACCCTGAGGCATCAGAGCTACATCTGGAGGAGTTACATGAAGGGATCTATAGGAGCCACATAGGAGGCAGATCTTTGTCTCAGAGGGCCCTCACTCAGGGATATTGGTGGTCGAACATGCAGAAGAAAGCACAAGAGTATGTAAAGAAGTGTGACCAATGCTAGAGGTTTGTCCCCAACATTCATCAACCAGGGGGTATTCTTAATCCTCTGACCAGCCCTTGGCCTTTTGCTTAATGAGGCTTAGATATTGTAGGGCATTTCCCTAAGGTAGCAAGAAATAAGAGATGGCTGCTGGTCGACACGGATTACTTTACCAAGTAGGTTGAAGCCGAACCATTGGCAAATATCAGGGATGTGGATGCCAAGAGAGTTTTTTGGAAAAATATATTACTTGGTTTGTGATCCCTCATACGCTCATCTCAGACAACGGTTTTCAGTTTGATAAAAAAGCCTTCAGGAGGTACTATTGTGATCTGGGCATAACGAATATGTACTTCACCCTAGCCTATCCATAGGGGAATGGACAGGCCAAGGCTATCAATAAGGTGATAGTGAATGGACTCAAGAAGAGGCTGGATGATGCAAAGGGAAAATGGGTAGAAGAGCAGTCACACGTCCTTTGGATATATCGGACTACACCTCGTAGGTCAACAGGGGAGACCCCATTTTAAATGACTTATGGAGCTGAAGCAGTGATTCCTCTAGAGACCGGATTCCCAACACTAAGGACGAGTTCTTTCACTCCGGGCAACAATGATGGGCTGCTAAAGAAGAGTTTAGATTTGATTGAAGAGCGAAGAGAAATTGTCATGGTTCAATTGGCATATTATCAATATAAGCTCAAGCAAGGATACGACGCCAACGTGAAGTTAAGGCTATTAGCACCTGGGGACCTGGTATTGAGGAAGGTTTTGAGTACTGCAAAGAACCCAGTATGGGGAAAATTAGGGCCCAATTAGGAAGGGTCATATCGCATTACCTCAGTGGCTGGAATATGTGCATATTATCGGAAGATCTAGATGAAAATGTTGTACCACGCTATAAATAACCTACGAAGGTATTATTACTAATGAAAGCCTTTTTTGTCATATTTTCATTTATTATATTATGCGTTATCCTTCTTATTTGCTTAAGCGTTAAATAGAACTTTAGTTATACCTGACTCCTCGGACCACATACTTTGGGTAAATTAATACTTTATATCATTTTTCTAAGTGTTAAACAGAACCTTAGTTATGCCTGACTCCTCGGACCATATACTTTGGGTAAATTAATATTTCATATCATTTTTCTAAGTGTTAAATAGAACGACCACATGCTTTGGGTAAATTAATACTTTATATCATTTTTCTAAGTGTTAAACAGAACCTTAGTTATGTCTGGATCCTCGGACCATATGTTTTGGGTAAATTAATATTTCATATCATTTTTCTAAGTGTTAAATAGAACCTTAATTATGCCTGGCTCCTCAGACTACATACTTTGGATAAATTAATATCTCATATCATTTTTCTAAGTGTTAAACAGAACCTTAGTTATGCCTAGCTCCTCGAACCACATACTTTGGGTAAATTAATATTTTATATCATTTTTCTAAGTGTTAAACAGAACATTGGTCATGCCTGGTTCCTCGGACCACATACCTTGGGTAAATTAATACTTCTTATTATCTATTTAAATATCAAACAGAACCTTGGTCATGCCTAGATCCTCGGACCACATACTTGGGGTAAATTGATATTTTCAATCAGTCTTCCGAAGTATTAAACAGAATCTTAATCATGTCTGGCTCCTCAAACCACATGCTTTGGGTAAATTAATACTTTCTATTATTCATTTAAGTATCAAATAGAACTAGACGTGTTGAATGGCAAAGACCTTCCTGGTAGTAACTTGAGCAAATGGACATTCATGGCCATCACTTAAGGCATTTGTAAGTATATTAAGTATATCTATTATTTGTTTGAGAATTGATTGTTCCTCCAGTCCTTTAGACTTACTAATAAGTGGGGGATTAAGTGGAGTCAGACATGTATGGATACTCTACCATTGTGTATGTTTTTGGAGTAAAAGATATACTTTGTTGAGATTTCAAACACATTATCATTTACACAAATAGCTAAGTGAAATTGTGCCTCATTTTCACATTGATTAAGTGTTAAATAAAATAGAAACTGTATCAAGACTTGTATGAGCATCACAAGAGAAAAGGATATGTTCATAATTTTCATTAAACCAAGCCTTTGAAAAAGGCAAATAGATTACAAAAGGGTGAATGGATTACAGAGCTTGGAAACAAAGACAACAGTTAAAAAAAGAAAAAAAAGAAAAGAAAGGCAACCTATGGCTTCATTTTTATTACAAGTTTGTCCTTTGGAGTCTTGGCAGGCTGGGTAGAGGTTGTCGTGGAGGATGCTTAACCTTTGCCTTTGAGGTCTTCCTTGGTAGGTATAGGGAGAGTTGCCAGCACAATCTTCATGTTGTGGGAAGCCTCTTTTTCCTTGGAGGGATCTTTAGAGGCAGTTGGAGGTAGGGTGACATCCTGGGCCACTTCCTTAGTTTTGTTTGCTGTCTTTTCAGCAACCTCGGGTAGCTCTGCCTCCTTGGAAGGGATGTTGGCTATAGGAAGAGTTTTGGTTGAGCTTTCCTTGCCTTCATCTACCTTCTTGGAGGCAGTGTTAGCCTTGGAGCTCAAAGAGCCTGAGGCATGGAGGACTGGAGCATGGAGGATAGTACACACTCTTTGCTCTCATATGGGAAGAGGAGGCCTCAACCCCGGCTTGGTTAAGAGTCTCGTTCCATACTTGGAGGCAGTAAAATCTACATACCTTCGAGACTTCAGCCCTGAGGGCTTCCTTAGTCTCTGCCATACCCACGTCGTATCCATCCTGCTCAGCTTGCTCCTTGGCCTTCTCGGCCTGCTCCAATTTCTTTTTCAGGACTTTAATTTGGCTTCTGGCTGCGGAGAGCTCGTCCTCAGCCTGGCAAAGCTACTTGCGTTGAGCCTTCGCCTGCCTCTCTACCATGTCTAGTGTTACCTCAGCATTTTTCTTATCTCTTTCAGCTTCAGTGAGCTTCGTGGTCAGCTCTTGGGCTTTCTTATCTGCCACTTTGAAAGCCTAGCCTTTATCACACACTTCAGTGCTTGAAAGCTGGATGAGAGCGGAGTGTAGCCTAGAATCAAGTGTGTCGCTCATAGTTGACCATCACTATGGATGAACACCTCGGCTTTAAGGATCTTGTCTAGGCTCTCTTGATTGATGAGATTGAAGTTCAGAACAATGACATGCCTATCTGCAAAACCATTAGGGAAACAAAAAACTTCGTCAACAATAGCACAAATTGAAGGAGAGCTTAGTGACAAACACAAAAAAAAAAAAAGGGAATAAAATATGTTGAAGGGGGAGTGGAATGATTTTAAAATAATTAGCCTAGACCTAAAACCCCACCTGGTGTCCTCTCTCTCGTCGGGCAGGGGAGGCCATCGTGCCACTCCTCTGAAACGATCAAGAAATCCTTGTTCATGCCTTTGTTGGAATCAGGGAGGCATGAGATGATCCTAACCTTGGGGTACCTAGTTTTTAGGTAGTACCCATATCCCTTTAGGTGGTGAAGGTTGTAAACCCAATTGATATCGTGGTGGGTAAGGTTTAAGCCCATTTTCTCATTAAGGGCGTCTACACTATCTAAAATCCTAAACATATTTGGGGCACATTGGGTGGGAACTAATCTATGAATCCTAAGGTAGTCTATAGTAACTGTGCCCATAGGGATTTTCATCCCTCCCTCTATAAAGGCAATCATTAGGATTACCACTTCTCCCTTCTGCCTATCAGTGTGCCAATCCCCTTTCTTACAATACCTAATGGAGACTCCTGGTGGGATTCTATATTGAGCTTTAAAGCTCTCTATACTCTTCGCGGAGTCTACTAGGTAAGCAAATCTACCCATATTGGAAGAAGGTTTGAGGAAACTAAGATGGTAAAGGGAAAATTAGGAAGGCCAAGGAGAAGAGGTCTCTGTGAAAAGAAAAGTAAAAGGAAAAGTAAACAGAAAGGGTTAAGTAGGAAACTCTCCTTGGACTATCTCTTGATATTTATGAGTGCAAAAGTTCAATGTGTAAGTGCTAAGGTGAGGTGAATGAAGTGATCAGGCAGTATTTGTATCAAAGAGAGAGTGACAAGCGGGAAAATTCCCACCTGAGTTCCAATAAAATCTCCAGCCGTTGGATCTGCATCGCACCGTAGAACATGGGAGACATGGAGCCGCAGAAATTTAATGAAGGCACGTCTCGGATGCCGAAGCATCAGGAGTGTGCGTTAGGCAGTTAAAAAGGTACCTGTGTAGATAGAAATTATGTGTGATAATAGCGGAGCAGTGGTAGTGATATCGAAATCCTCATTTCTTCCCGAGGAGCCAGAGAGGAGAATTTCGAGGGGCTATTATAGGGGTGATAGGCCCAGTAGTATGTATCTATGTATATATATTGGGCTGTGGGCCTAATTCGAGGACATTAAGTAGTTTGATGATGGGTAAACACTGTCATGGGAGTCCGTGTTAGTGAATGAAGAAGTGAGGTTTGGTCATAAGAGTCCAAGAAAGTGATCTGAGGAGAAATGTCTCTTTAGCTGATCAAAGTCGAGGTCCGAGGGTGTGGTCTGCCTTCCAAGGCAACATTCTGGGAAATTCTACTAGTAAGGATACACATCCTGAAGGTACAAGACAAAGGAGGACTATGAAATATCTAAGAGAAAGCTGTTACCACTGCATTGAATGCTCTGCAGCTAACTCTCTGGCCGCATTAATGTGAAAGTGATACTTGAATAGTATTTTTCAACCTTACAGCTACTCCCAAAGACTTCAAGAAAGTGTTGATGGGACAAAGATCAACACTAGCAATCTATTCTACACGTGGAGGGTAGAGATGAAAGAAAGAAGATAGTATAAAATAGAAGGAAGATACTAAGGGAGGGGGATTAGGGAAAGAAGAGAAAAAATACTGTAGCAATAAGAACGGTGCTTGTAATCAAATTCAGGAGATATATACAAGAACTGATTTCCTTGGATTGTGCCGAGGATGATTTTCTTTAGATAAAACCAGTCTATCTTTACTTTATTGTGATCTGGATCCATTATAATTGTTACCCAACTCATTAGAACCTAGTTTTCTAATCCACTCTCTATAAATTCATTGTATTGGACTCTTTGGGCCTATATCCTTTTATCTTTTGGGCTTATGAACCAAATTTTGTCCTTACAATGTTGATGTCTAACATCTTTTTGGCTATCATAATTTCCTAGACTTGCTATAATGGTCCCAGACTTGGACTTGTGTGATTTATTTTGGTCCCAAACTTGGACTTGTGTGATTTATTTTGTATCTGGACTACTAAGTTACTTTTTTTTAGAGAGTTTCAACCTATGACGTCTGCTCCTGATGATAGCTCTTTATCACCAGATCAAGACACTAATTGGTTTTTTGTATAGGTGGGGATTGAACCTTAAATCTCTTATTCAACCATCAAAAACTTTACCAGTTGAGCTAACTGGAACCCATTGGACTACGTTTAATTTTATGTTTATCATGTGAACTTAGCTTATGTTTTTTTTTCCCCATCAAAATGAACGTTTCTGATTGAAAAACAGTGGTTAGGTTTGTTAGTTATTTGCTTATTGAAAAACATTGGCTGGGAGCTGGAATGAAACATAATATTTATTTGTTTTATGATTTAAAAAAATGAATGTTTATTATTTATTATTTATTGCTTAGTTTATGTTTTATTTGTTTTGTATAGGTTGGATTTTAGAATTAGGCCCTAGTTCGGGGCCTTCAGGCTTCAGGAAAACAAAAATTTGATTTTTTTTTTTTTTTTATAGATTGGGCCCTAGTTCAGGGCCTTTAAGGGCAGGGCCGGGCGAGGCCCGCGGGGGCCCGTAGGGGCGGGTATGGAGGCAAATAATCCTCTCTATTTAGTTAACAGGGTGGATTTAGGTGACGGGGCGAGGGCAGGGATAATGATACCTACTCCAAACTCGTGCCAGTTGCCATTCCGGGATAATGATACCTACTCCAAACTCGTGCCAGTTGCCATTCCTGTAAATAATACTTCAATAGTTTAACTTTACATTTGGGAAAAAAAAGAAAAAAATAATAAAAAAACCCAAGCTAGATGTTCCAAATGTGTGATAGTCACAAGACAAGTCACAAGACTTATAAAACAACAATCCTATAAAAAAAAGTTGAACCCGAAATAGTAAAGAAGTAGTGAAATATTTTGCGGGTTGAAAAACCCTTATTTAAAAACTCATTTATCGAATTGCAGAGTTAGCAGCATGTTGTAATTATTTCTTAAAAAAAAAGGTGTCGTTAAGATATATTTAAAATTTCAAACCCAAAACTCTAATGTACATTCAGTATTTAAACCTTACTTTCCCCAAACTACATTTACTTGCTCAAAAGTCAAAAGCAAATCATCTTTCCTAAATTCTTCAATGGAAGAACCAAGCTTAGTCTTTGAAGATCAAGGTATCCCACTCTTCTCGATTTTTTTATTTTTTAATTCTCCTGTTTGGGTGCCCATAAAATATATAGCAAAATAAAAGAATCTAGGTCTAGTTTATTTATTCAGTTAATTAAACCCTTCCCCTTTCTAAATTTGAATAAAGAATGAAAGTCTCATATATTATTTAGTCATTTTATCCATTTATTTAGTTATTACGCTCAGTTGAGTAGAAGGTTAACTGGTTAAGAAATTCCATGTCTTTAAAATTTTCTGTAAGTTAATAGAACAGTTATATTAATTAAATTCAAAGCTTATAAAATAAAAGAATTAAAATCTATAAGCTCATTGATTGCATCATTTTCTCTCTACAGATGAGATCAGCGGATGAAGGACAGACTACATTTTACCGTTGCACCAAATGCAGCCATAAGTTTTCAGAGAATTAAGTATCTTTGCAGGTATTCCACCACTCAATGCAAGTAACCTAGCCCACATTTCTTCTTCCAAAAAGCTCATTGATTGCATCATTTTCTCTCTACAGAAGAGATAAGAGGATGAAGGGTAGACTACATTTTACCGTTGCACCAATGCAGCCATAAGTTTTCAGAGAATGGAGTATCTTTGCACCAAATGCGGCCATAGGTTTTCAGAGAATTTAAGTTTCTATCATATATGAGATGCAGGATAGAAAGAGAATGAAAGAAATCATTATGTATGGTGGTCGATAAATCTATTGATGGCCATAGATTTTACTTTCGCAATTTATAGAACTTTTTTTTGCGGGGTGAAAATGGATTATGATAGAGAATTTAATTACCTAGACCATGCTAACAACCTATGTATCAGCTAGCAATTGGTTTACAATAAAATTAGGAGGATCCAAATACAACACAAGAGAATCGATATAATTATTTCTTATCTTACCCGAAAAGTATGTGCAATGATTTCCTTCTTGGTGTGCTTGCTTGAGCTGTACTACCAAGTGTTGAAACTTAAATGAGGAATTTGCAACCGAACTGAAAGCATTGCATGGGTGAGGTGTAAAATCCGAGTTAGCACATGATGTGAGGACGTCTACAAGTGATTGGGCATATACTTTGTTAAGAGCACTAGCATTGGGGGTGTAAACACCCCCTAGCTGCTATTTTACAACCAAAACTTCAAAAAACAAACCTCATCTATATATAAGAACCAACTTGTGAACAGTTGGTTCTTATATATAGAACTAACTGTTCACTTGGATGCAAAATAAATATTATTATTATAATTGAAATATCTGACATTCTCTCTCTTCAATTCACATTACACAACAACGCTCCTTCTCATCTCAGTCTCCCTCTCTCTCCCAATTGCAAAAGGCCAACACTCTCCCCATGTCGCTCATGTCAATCACTCTCTTTCCCTTTATGCCTTTTTTTTTTTTTTTTTTGGGTTGCTCTCTCCCCAGATTGAAGATTCTAGGGTTTGAAACATTGGTTTGAATTTGGGTTTCATTTGGATCCGTGAAGCACCGAAGCTCCATCGCTCTCCCTATGCTGCTCAATCGCTCTCTTTCACTCTACATGTGTTTTTCTCTTCACTGCATTGATCTGTCCCCAGACCGAAGATTGATTTGGTTTGTTGGATGGTTTAAGTATGGGTTTCGTTTGGATCCGGGATTGACTGAATCCCCATCGGTTTTGGGGTTTTGTTTGGGTCATCTTGCTTTGACGGTTTCATTAATCGTTTGGGTCATCTCGCTTTGATGGAATCATCAATTGTTTGGGTAAGAATTGGTGGGTTTCATCTCTCATGGTTTGGTTCATCGGATTAGTTTCTCAGCTCCAGTTTGATTGGGCTTTTGATACAGAGGTATGTTATTTTCTTCTTCCTCTGTTATTATATATATATATATTTTTTGTAAGTCTCAAATTTTTCAACTCCAGCTCCATCTGTTATTTTCTTCTTCCTCTATAATTGTTTGAAATTAGCTCTGTAATCATCAGAGAAAGGTTATAATTTGGTAGATTCTGTTGATCTTTTGATTCAGATATTAAGATTGGATAGTTAAGGGTAGACAAGTAGGATACATCTCTTCTGAGATGTTTGAATTATTTGATCATTGGTTTATAATCTGATGTGTGCTAGCATTTTTGGATATCTTGATTTATGAAAACATGCTCAGTATTGCTATGGTTTTAATTCTTTTGCTATTTTTTCCTCATCTGCTCACTGTCTAGGTCCCAAGAATGGGTTTTGTTTTTCCTTGTTTTTATTTCATTATTTGGTCTTGGCATGGGTTGTAATGTAACTTGCTGTGGCCTTCCTGTGTTACTCAGGATGCTCAAGGCCAAAGTTTTTTTTTTTTTTTGTAATACTATAGTTTTACATCAATACATTTTCTAACAATTCTTTAAAAAAAAAAAAAAAACTTTTATTATTAGTACTATGATTCTTGCTACAATGATGTAGTAACTTGTTTGATTGGATGTATTTGTCATCTAACAGGATTTGTAAAAGAGATGTTTTCTTATCTTTATATGGTAATCTATGATTATTATGAACACTATAAATATGCTCTCCCTCTTTTCTAGTACAAGTGAACTTATGAGATCTCTCAAGTAAGTTATAGTGTGGTGATAATATGTTTATACTTCAATGATGCGCGTTCCATCTTGATTTTAAAATGTAAAGCAATGATTATAATGTTTACTTGGAATTGCTTATCAAACTTTTCAAGAAAGAAAGAAGTTTTTGAGAGTCTGAGTTCTTAAATGTTTTAAAAATTTATCTATCTTATTTTATTGTAGTCAACCTTCCTTAATAGTTATCTTTCTTTGTCATTAGACTTAATTCTTTAGTATTGCATTGTATCCCAATCCAACCCAATGGTATCATTTAAACTATTGTCAGTTGTTAGTTGGTACCATTTTGAAGTTTCAACCATTGTTAGTATGGGGAGAAATTCTACATAAATGCTTTAGTTGGTTGTCTTCTTTACATTTAAGAATTTAATTGTGATAGAAATTCTAAATGCTTGCTTAAGTTGGTTGACTTATTTTGTCATCTCATAATCTTGGTATTTTGGGTGCTTTGTAGGAGAGTCTATAAGTTGGTTGTGTCATTGTTTACATTACCTATTTGGGATGGATTCACAAGATAGCATATCTATCTTACAATTCGATTCCAACTTTGTGGCACAATTTTTGGAAAAATCTCAAAATACTCCAATGTTTATTCAAGATTCTTCCCTAGAACTTGAAATTGTCACCCCCAAGACAGCAACACGGGGTGGCAACTTTAGTGTGGAGGAAAAAGTCCTCCTTGTCTCGGCATGGCTTAACACTAGTGTGGATCCCGTGCGTGTTAATGAGCAAAAGCAAGAGACATTTATTGCTAAAGTTTGGCAATACTTTTGCATGCACAATACCTATGGAACAAAGCGTTCTTCTTCCTCCCTAAAAAGTTGATGGTCTATAATTAATAGGGAGACAAGTAAATTTTGTGGGGTTATGGCTAAAATTGAAGCAAAGAATCAAAGTGGTGTGACTGACAAAGACAAGGTATAAATTATATTGCAATATCAAAATATTAACTTTTAGCAATAGTTTGAAAATACTAATTATGTTAATTTTTTTTTTTGTTTGGTAATTTAGCTTGATCAAGCAAAGGCTTTGTATAAAGCTACATCACCTAACAATACATATTTTCAATTTGAACATTGTTGACTTTTGTTGAAGAACCAACCAAAGTGGAATACACCTAAGGAAAGTGAATGGTTTTTAGACCCCTTAACACAACCAAATTAACCTAGTTAATTAGCCAAGTGATTAACTTAGTCAAATTATGCAAATCTAGGTTATCACAATCAAACAATTATATCAAGTATATAGTAGCGGAAAAGTAAATAACACAATAATATGATGACCCAAGAAACCACACGTAAAAACATGGGGAGGATTTAACCTAACTATCCTCAAGGTAAACTAGAATCCACCATCTTGAAAGAATCGAAGTTCATACAATAAGACTTACAAGCCCCCACACTTGACTTCTTATTGCTACCCACCAATAGAACTAACTGACACAACCATGTGCAAGCTTCGATACCATGGACTTCTTCTTTCTTGGATTCTCCAGCAAGTACAAGCAGCCACACTTGTTTTTCTTTAAGCTTCAATGGCAGCAACTGAGTTGATCATCAAGGTGTAGATAACATCTCCTCCTTGAAAACCCTAAACTTCGTGTAAAGGAAAGCTGCTCTAGATCTCACAAGAGATTTACACAAAACAGCAATATGAGCAACATCTAAAACGTGGTTAGGGTTTGCCTTATATACCTAGAGCAAAAACATAAAACCCTAAATGTTTTAGGAGTTAGGGCTGAGTTGGAATTCTGTAGAAAAAAATGCATCTGACCCGATTTTTGATTGATCGAGCCTAAGCTTCTATCGATCGAACTAGGCCGAGAAGCACTATTAAATCCTGCATCAGCTTGTTCCAACTTTACATAAAAGATACAACTTTGAGCACGTCTAAACAAGACTAAATAACCTGTTTTGATCATGGTTTGCCAACAATACAAATTAGAGTTCTAAATACATAAATTCCTAAATTTTTAGAACCTAACAAACTCCCCATTTGGCAATCCATGACAAAACACAAACTAAAACTCAAAGTTTACAAATAAAAGCCCTTTACATAACAAATCCAATCCAAACTACCATCCATCAGTTGCAAGTGTAGACAGCAGCTCAATTGAATCAACCTGTATTTCTTGAAATACTCAACAAACACATAAACGCATGTGTGACAGAAAAAAAGTAAAATAACAAATATGTAAACTAACTCTCCCCCTAAGTTAGATACATCAAAACAATGTTAACTCCCTTTTAAACATATCAGTTGTATTGTTACTGAAGAAAATTGAAGACTTCTCTAGATTAATATTTTGACCTGAAGCTCGTTCATAAGTTTGAAGAATTTCTGCTACCACTTCCCCTTCCCTTGGTGTTGCTTGGCAAAACAACAAAGAGTCATCTGCAAATAATAAATTAGTAACTCTGGGAGCACCTCTACAGATTGATACACCTGTAATCCTCCCGTCCAGTTCAGCTTTATCCAACAATGCAGTAAATCCTTCTGCACATAAGAGAAACAAGTATGGTGACAATGGATCTCCTTGACGTATTCCTCTCGACGGATGAATCATGCCATGAGGTTTTCCGTTTACCAAAACAGAAAAAGTTGGAGTAGTAACACAACTCATCACTCTTTCTATCCATCTTGTTGGGAAACCCAACTTCTCCATAATTTTTTCCAAGAATGGCCATTCAACCCGGTCATATGCCTTGCTAATGTCTAGCTTCAATGCCATAGACCCTTTCTTGCCCTTCTTCCTCACATGCATGGTATGTATAGTCTCATAAGCCACCAAAACATTGTCTGTGATCAATCTGCCTGGAACAAACGCACTCTGAGTGGGGCAGATAATATCTGGAAGTACTTGTTTCAATCTATTTGCCAATACTTTGGAAATAATTTTATAAATCACATTACAAAGGCTAATAGGCGGGCCTAAACTCAGACATTTTCTGTGGATTTTTCACTTTAGGAATAAGTACAATGTTTGTGTGATTTAACTCAGGTAGCATATTTCCATTATTTAAAAAATCCAAAACAGCAGAAACTACATCATCACCAACTATGTGCCAAAATTTCTGATAGAATAGAGGATTCATACCATCAGGTCCTGGAGCCTTTGTAGGCCCCATCTGGAACAGAGCCACCTTAACCTCCTCAGCAGTAAACTCTCCCAACAAGGCATCCTGCATGTTGTCGGTCACTTTATTTGGAACTGCATTCAAACATTCCTCCATTTGGTCTGCTGCACCTGCACTGAAAAGATTGTCAAAATAATCTGAAGCTACTTCAACAATCTCCTCTAACTCCTCCACCCACTGCCCATGTGCATTTTGTATACCACTGATGTGATTCTTCTTCCTCCTTTGTGTTGCTTTAGAGTGGAAAAACTTCGTATTCCTATCCCCATGCTTCATCCATGAAATTCTAGACCTTTGTGCCCAGTAAATTTCTTGTTTCTGTAACAGATCATCCATTTGTTTGCTCACCTCTAAGAACTCAGCTTTATTTTCTTCAGTATTTTCGGCTTCATTCAACCTGTCAAGCCGTTTTTGGAGCTCCTTAATGGCTGCCTCATCAGGTTTGGCCGAACCCCAACTTGATAATTCCAACCCACATGCTTGAATTTTATTTTTAATAGATAGCAGCCCATGAGAATCATCTACAGACCTTCCCCATGCCTCCTGAACAACTTCTTCACACTCATTAGAGAGTAACCAGGCTTCCTCAAATTTAAAAGACCTTCCACGCTGCTGTCTTTGCTGCTGAAAAGATTGGACTTGTAGCATAATTGGTAGATGATCTGAAGCATGTGTCGAAAGATGAGTAACTGTGCTCATTTGAAATTTCACTCTCCACTCTTCATTTGCAACTCCTCTATCCAGTCTAATTTTTGTATTAGCATCACCCGGTCTCTTATTGCTCCAAGTAAACGGATATCCCCTGTACCCGAGATCCTGAAGTTGACAAGAATCCAGAGCCTCCCTAAAAGCTTCAACCTGCACATATTGAGGTGGTCTTGTACTTTGCTTTTCCGATGCATGTAGGAATGCATTAAAATCTCCAATGACCATCCACGGCCCCTCTACAAATGTCTTCAAATATTGTAGCAATTGCCATGACTTTTCCTTTTGTTGTGCTTCCGGCCACCCATAAAACCCAGTCAGATACCATTTAAATCCATCCTCCTCCGTTACAAGAGCCATTACATGGTTCACAGTATAATTAATAATCTCCAGTTTAATAGTATTCTTCCACAAAAAAGCTAACCCACCACCAGCATCAGGATGTTTAACAATAACCTTATTTTGAAAAGGAAGATTGCCATATAAACTTTCAAAACCATCTTTGTCTAGTCTAGTCTCCATAAGGAAACAAACCGTGGGATCTTTTTCCCTCACAAGCTTGAGAAGGTTTCGACCTGTCCAAGGGTCCCCAAGCCCTTGGCAGTTCCAACTAAGCAGCCTCATTGCTCCCGGCAAGGGTGGCTGTCCACCCCCGCCGATGTATCAACAAAACTACCTTCCACCTCATCTTGCTTACTTCTTTTATTCCTCTGTTGTTCATTGTGCTCACAGTCTTCATCACTCAAATCACGTTTTCCCAATCCAGACAATGTAATGGCCCTAGCTAGACCACCAAGCCCAAAGTCCATTCTATTTATTCTAGTCCATGTTCCTTTGGGCTTAACAGAGGATGGCCCAGGAACCTCCAAGATCGTTTGAGTATTGAGGTCATTATATGGCACGTGCATGTGATCTTCCTCTGTAGAGCAATTCTCTCGTGCCTTATCCACTGAAAAAGTGGTATCATCGAAAATCTTGGGACAATGATTATCTTCCTTATGCGTTGCCATAATTTCCGTAACTTTAATACAGTTCTTTCCTTCCACGTTTGCTTCCACATTCGAAAATATCTCCCCTGGAGTCACGGCCTCATCTTCATCCACTGCCTTAGAATTTTCTGGACTATCTTCCATCACAGCCACTGTCTTCCGTTCATCAACCACCACCGGACGTTCTGTACCATTACCCTTACCCTCATCCCAGTTGGATTTAGGACTGAAATTTTGAGTTTGCACCATCCTTACACGCCCTCCTGCTGCCTTAAGAAACTCACCGTATGGATACTCCACAGTTCCACCATTCTTCTCCGCTGCATAATGCAGTGCACAATGTTTTAGGTCATGCCCTAGCATCCCACAGTAATGACAAAACAAAGGAAGCCTTTCATACTTAAAATGCACCTAGTGACGCTCGCCATCAGAGCCAGCAATAAACCCTCCCCTTCTCAGAGGTTTTGTTATTGGAAGAGCAACTCGCACTCGCAAAAAGAAATTAACATCATCCCTCCTTTTCCTCCCTTCAACCTCCTCTACGTCTCCCAATCTGTTTCCAACTTCTTTTGCTACTTGGGGAGAGATCATATCAAACGGAACCCCCCATATTTGAACCCAGAGCGAGGCTTTCTCCATTCGAATATTTCTGACGGTCATTCCTTTCCTCCATCGTTGTAACATAAGAAGTTGGTTATCAAACGACCAAGGACCCCCTCTCAAAACCCTCTCCATCTCAAATTCAGATTGAAACTTGAATTGAAACAGATTTGGTCCCACGTCTAAAATCTGTAGAGATTCATCCAGACCCCACGCTCTCCTTATTGTACTCTTCACCGCCATCTCATTGAAAGATTTGCACGTTAAGAATTTTCCGATGAGACTCAGTTGACAACTCTCCAGGGCTTCAACTCGACCTTCATCAGAAATAGTTATGATTTCTTCTTCTTCAGACGTCAGTTTCATTCTATCCATACTATTAGCAATCTCGTCAGCCATGGTTATTGTAGAAAAATAAAAATAATACCCTTCGCTCAACGCCAAGGGAGAAAGGACTCGTGTAGACACGAGAGAGAGGGCTCCACTAAGGGAGAGTTGCTGGTGTGTGTATGCAAAATTAAATGTTCAATTAATGTACATTCAGTATTTAAACCTTACTTTCCCCAAACTACATTTACTTGCTCAAAAGTCAAAAGCAAATCATCTTTCCCCAAACTACATTCAGTCTTTGAAGATCAAGGTATCCCACTCTTCTCGATTTTTTTTTTTATTTTTTTATTTTTTAATTCTCCTGTTTGGGCGCCCATAAAATATATAGCAAAATAAAAGAATCTAGGTCTAGTTTATTTATTCAGTTAATTAAACCCTCCCCCTTTCTAAATTTGAATAAAGAATGAAAGTCTCATATATTATTTAGTCATTTTATCCATTTATTTAGTTATTACGCTCAGTTGAGTAGAAGGTTAACTGGTTAAGAAATTCCATGTTTTTTAAATTTTCTGTAAGTTAATAGAACAAATATATTAATTAAATTCAAAGCTTATAAAATAAAAGAATTAAAATCTATAATATATATATATATATATTTTATTCTTTTATTAATCTATATTAACATACACTCCTCAAAAAAAAAAAAAAAAAAAAAAAAAAATTTTAAACACCTGGTTGGCATGCTAGGTTTACATCTCCAAAAGTACCCAATTCCCAAGTGGGGCAAAAGGGGAAAACTGTAAAATATGTAAGGGCATATTTAGAATAAAAAGAAGAAGAGGGAAGTGATCGGCTGATCAGCTCTCCCACAGAAAGAAGAAGAAGAAGAAGAAGAAGAGGAGCCAGAGAAGATCGGCGCGAGACTGAGAGAAGGAGAGAGATCGAGAGAGAGAGAGAGTGGGGAAACTAATTTTGGGATACTCACAAAAGGCAGCGTTTCAGGTTAGGATTTTTACTTCTTTTTTTTTTTTTATCCCCCCACCCTCCTCCCCGTGTCCGACTATAAAAAAAAAAAGGGAAGGATACGCGGACAGCCGTGTCCCCTGCGTACGCCGTGCCCGTACGCGTACGACACGACACGACACGGGCACGGCAGGCAAATTTTCGTGTCCGTGTCATATGGAAGAAATTCGGGGGCCTGTAAAAGAATTCCAACAAGAAGCTTTTTATTTTTTATTTTATTTTTTGGTAGAAATAATGATACATTGTTTTTCTTCTTTTTCTTCTTCTTATTATTAGTTGTATAGAAAAGCAAGGAGAGCTGATGGCGTATTCTCATGCACGTGATTTTATGTTCTGCGACTTATGTGGGACAGTACTATCTATGAGAACAACCAAGTATGTTCAATGCCCACTGTGCAAGTTTAAGCGCAGCATGAAAGGTGAGAGGTTTTACATTATTATTAGCTTAGTAGATGGCTTGTATCTTATCAGTCAGATTTTTATGATTCTGTTTTCAATAAATCACTTAAAGAGTAGTCGAAAAGAGTTTTGTATATTTGTTAATAAATATTTGCTTTAATCAAGTAGTTTTTTTTTTTTTTTTTTGCATATTTATTTACATCTATTGTCTACTAATAGTGTTTTTAGCAGTGAAATTCCTTATTACCGCCACGCACCCTTGGCTTGATGGGGATGTGGGGTAAGAGCCGTAAGTTTTCAATAAAAAGTTTTACACACATGAACATTTAGATTAGGTTAGAGTAAAATTTATATGTTGTATAAAAAAAAATTCCTTTCTCTCGCCCTCCCCCCCAAAAAAAAAGACCAATATATTTTTACATACTATTTATCTGATCTAACTTTACACATTCTGGGAAATCATGGGTGTGCATATAGGTTTTTTTTTTTTTTTTTTTTTTGGTGCTGGTGCATATGATTCACTTGATTAATCAATAACACATATATAGCCAAATTTCATACTGAACAGAACTGCCTCAGCATTCTGGAACCTCTCTGTATTTCCGTAGTGGCATTCCTTTCCTACCCCCATTTTGCTGTCATAGTTTGTGATGTTGTAGCTGTAGAATAATGGCAAAGCATCCTATGTGTTATCTGCTGCTTGAAGGCAGTGGTTTTACTTTTTACAATATTTTAGGCCCTGCAAAATATTTCTTAAATTAATGCAATTCTTTAATTTGATTTTGTACATTCCTAATTGGTGGCTGTTGTCTTCAGAGGTAGCTGAAAGAGAAACTTCTTACATGGTCACAGCAGAGGTATGCCTCAAACTGATCTGCTCTTGCATTTTGTTTTGTTGTCATGTTATCATGTCTTTCATAATGGCTGAGGCTTGATTATGTGATAGGAACTAATAATAGGATATAATAATTATCTATGCCACATTTACCAACAAATGGCTTGGTTTTACCCTTGGCCTCTCCAATGCTCCAAGTACTTGAAATTCTTTCTTTTCTGTAATCCCATATAAATCTTTGTAAGAAAAATTTTTCTATAACGTTAAACTTTTTCTATCTTTACTCCCCAAAAAAAAAAAAAAAATTACAATTTTGGGAAAAATAAATATAACCCCCTGTGGTTTGCCATTAGTACAGAAAACCCCCTGAACATTAGACTGTGATATATAACCCACCTGGGGTTTTGTTATAAGTATAAATATGTCAGTTCTCTGTTAAAATTAAAATTTTTGTATTGCATTGCACACTACCAATGGGAATTTTTCCCACCTCTTTCCTTGGACAAATTTGAAGGGTTCACACCAGTTATTAGAGTTTTTCTCCTCCTTTTTAGCAATTTTCATATCAAAATACTTGTTCATTTCCATTCATTTTAAAGGATGTAAATTTTGTAATGAATTTTAAGGGATATGATTATAAAGGATGTACTGTTAACGCTTATGCATTGTTAACAATTGAATGAAATATTAACAAAAATGATTTAACCAGTTATTTGTTACATTTTTGGTACAATTTTACATACCCTACAATTTCAAAATACTTAATACTAGAACTGTTGAATCTCACAATTTAATGCTATTCCAAAAAACCTGTACTGGTCTTCAAAGAAATTCACAATTTTACAATCTGGTGCAGTTCCAATTTCCAACACCTATAATTTCAAAAAATTTCACAATCTGCTTATACAAACATGCCAAATTTGATATGCTATTTTTGTTTCACAAAAAATAGTGTTGCTGCCAATCTGTTTACGTATCTCACTTTAGTTAATAATATAAAAATATTTATAAAATAAAAAGAGCAGCAAGTACGGATAGCACTTAAATGTTTTTTCTATCACAAAAAAGTCTTTTGCTTAATGCTTTTACATGTTTCTGTTCACAAAAAATGCAACATATCACCTAATTTTTTTTCATCTTTTTGGTCACAAAAGGCCAAGAGCCTTGTAGCTCAATTGACATCTCCTGGTGTATCCAATGGAGACATCCAGGTTTAAATTCTCCCTCACTCATTGTGACTATTGAACTATCAAGAAAGAACAACTTTATAGTCACGAAAGAAAAGCAGTTGCCAATCTACAAAATAAATGCTATTTGGACTCCTCACTTCCTTCAAAACTAGATGCTGCCAGTCATCCCCAATGACACTTCAACTTGCTGCCTTTTCCTAAGACTCCTCCTCACTGGCACCTTTGTCTCTGCATTAATGGAAGTTGATTGAGTGGCCACACTTGATGCTTGAGTTGAAATTTGAGTAACCAACTGCAGTAGTGTGAAAAGAAAGTCATCCAATCATAAAACAATAACCATCTTTACCTTTTAACAGTAAACAAGTTATATAACACTAAACATTGAACCTTGTCTTTGCCCTTCCCTTTCCCTTCTCATTGGCCTTTTGAGTTGCTGGTGCAGCTGCTGATTGAGCTACTTGTGGAGCTGCTCACTGAGAGCCACTGGTGGAGATGACCCTTTCTGAAAATTGCAAAAAAAGCAACACATCATAACTAAACTATTGTAATAAATGTAAAAGTCACTAACATCTTAACCAAATTGTCCAGAAAAGGGCAAGACATCGTCACTTGCATTTTCTTTAATAACTTTGAGTCTGGATGAAATGGTCTCTTGCATGACCTTTTGTTGTGCCCCAGTTGTTAACATATTTATTTGCCCTTGTCACTTGGTGAGGATTGCAATGAAAATGTACTTTTAACTAGAATTTTCAGTTAAAACAAGCCATCTACACCGGCAAGAAACATGCACAGGACATAATGACCACTGTTCTATTCTTTTCTTGTATTAAAAAAAAAAAATCCAAATCTATGCCCAAAAATAAACTGGTAATCATAAAACAATCCTTTTCAAAGCTGAGACAGTGGCTGGAGCACAAATACTGAAAGTCAGTGAGGCAAAACTGGTGTCGTCAAGCGATAAGAGGCCCTCACTCTGCAATTGACAACCTCCTCTGCAACTGAGGGTTCTGGCAAAATTAAGAACCTCTCAAACAGCCAATATTTGAAGGTTCTGCATCTCAGATTGAAGAGAGAGGCAGGCTGTTTGGATGGTTTGAGTTTTGGAGAAAAATTAAATCCACCTGTCAACTTACTTGTGTTCACACATGTGACACATTCCATTTAAAAATAACTGGATCTAGTGGTGATGCCCAAACCCCAGGGGCTTTGTGTCAGTCTAAAGTTGGACTTCTATCTTAGAGGTGATGCCTGAGGGAGGATCTTCGGTACTGATAGGTGTTGCCTTGCTTGCTTCTTGCCTTTTGTTTAAATTACAGTTTATATGGTGTCCACATTTTTCTTGTTTATACTTCACACGCACTTTTTAGAATATGAGTGCCATCTCATAGATTTAAGCAATAACTTCAAAACATAAATCACATATAATTGGAATAAATATGAAAATGTTGACTTTGGTTCAGGACCTGATAGCAGCATCTGTAATGGATTTAGTTCATATATATACACCAAACTTCTGGTCTTTTTTTCAATTATAAGTATCACCAACTTTATTTCCATATGTGCCCTTGTTGTGTTGCAGGATATCAGAAGGGAACTGGGTATAACTCTGATTAATGACCAGGAAGTGCAGTTATCAAAGGTAACTGCATTTCAATATTGATCTACAGTCATGGTGCTTTCCTAGGAGTCTGCTCTCACCTGTTCTAATATTGATTTTGTCATGACAGGTAAAAAAGAAATGTGAAAAATGTGATAATGAAGAGGCTGAGTATTGGACGATGCAGGTATTTTACCACTCAATGCAAGTAACCTACCCCCATTTCTTTCTTCCAAAAGCTCATTGATTGCATCATTTTCTCTCTACAGATGAGATCAGCGGATGAAGGACAGACTACATTTTACCGTTGCACCAAATGCAGCCATAAGTTTTCAGAGAATTAAGTATCTTTGCAGGTATTCCACCACTCAATGCAAGTAACCTAGCCCACATTTCTTCTTCCGAAAAGCTCATTGATTGCATCATTTTCTCTCTACAGAAGAGATAAGAGGATGAAGGGTAGACTACATTTTACCGTTGCACCAATGCAGCCATAAGTTTTCAGAGAATGGAGTATCTTTGCACCAAATGCGGCCATAGGTTTTCAGAGAATTTAAGTTTCTATCATATATGAGATGCAGGATAGAAAGAGAATGAAAGAAATCATTATGTATGGTGGTCGATAAATCTATTGATGGCCATAGATTTTACTTTCGCAATTTATAGAACCTTTTTTTGCGGGGTGAAAATGGATTATGATAGAGAATTTAATTACCTAGACCATGCTAACAACCTATGTATCAGCTAGCAATTGGTTTACAATAAAATTAGGAGGATCCAAATACAACACAAGAGAATCGATATAATTATTTCTTATCTTACCCGAAAAGTATGTGCAATGATTTCCTTCTTGGTGTGCTTGCTTGAGCTGTACTACCAAGTGTTGAAACTTAAATTAGGAATTTGCAACCGAACTGAAAGCATTGCATGGGTGAGGTGTAAAATCCGAGTTAGCACATGATGTGAGGACGTCTACAAGTGATTGGGCATATACTTTGTTAAGAGCACTAGTATTGGCTGCTATTTTACAACCAAAACTTCAAAAAACAAACCTCATCTATATATAAGAACCAACTTGTGAACAGTTGGTTCTTATATATAGAACTAACTGTTCACTTGGATGCAAAATAAATATTATTATTATAATTGAAATATTTGATATTCTCTCTCTTCAATTCACACTACACAACAACGCTCCTCATCTCAGTCTCCCTCTCTCTCCCAATTGCAAAAGGCCAACACTCTCCCCATGTCGCTCGTGTCAATCACTCTCTTTCCCTTTACGCCTTTTTTTTTTTTTTGGGTTGCTCTCTCCCCAGATTGAAGATTCTAGGGTTTGAAACATTGGTTTGAATTTGGGTTTCATTTGGATCCGTGCAGCACCGAAGCTCCATCGCTCTCCCTATGCTGCTCAATCGCTCTCTTTCACTCTACATGTGTTTTTCTCTTAACTGCATTGATCTGTCCCCAGACCGAAGATTGATTTGGTTTGTTGGATGGTTTAAGTATGGGTTTCGTTTGGATCCGGGATTGACTGAATCCCCATCGGTTTTGGGGTTTTGTTTGGGTCCTCTTGCTTTGACGGTTTCATTAATCGTTTGGGTCATCTCGCTTTGATGGAATCATCAATTGTTTGGGTAAGAATTGGTGGGTTTCATCTCTCATGGTTTGGTTCATCGGATTAGTTTCTCAACTCCAGTTTGATTGGGCTTTTGATACAGAGGTATGTTATTTTCTTCTTCCTCTGTTATTATATATATATATTTTTTGTAAGTCTCAAATTTTTCAACTCCAGCTCCATCTGTTATTTTCTTCTTCCTCTATAATTGTTTGAAATTAGCTCTGTAATCATCAGAGAAAGGTTATAATTTGGTAGATTCTGTTGATCTTTTGATTCAGATATTAAGATTGGATAGTTAAGGGTAGACAAGTAGGATACATCTCTTCTGAGATGTTTGAATTATTTGATCATTGGTTTATAATCTGATGTTTGCTAGCATTTTTGGATATCTTGATTTATGAAAGCATGCTCAGTATTGCTATGGTTTTAATTCTTTTGCTATTTTTTCCTCATCTGCTCACTGTCTAGGTCCCAAGAATGGGTTTTGTTTTTCCTTGTTTTTATTTCATTATTTGGTCTTGGCGTGGGTTGTAATGTAACTTGCTGTGGCCTTCCTGTGTTACTCAGGATGCTCAAGGCCAATTTTTTTTTTGTAATACTATAGTTTTACATCAATACATTTTCTAACAATTCTTTAAAAAAAAAAAAAAAAACTTTTATTATTAGTACTATGATTCTTGCTACAATGATGTAGTAACTTGTTTGATTGGATGTATTTGTCATCTAACAGGATTTGTAAAAGAGATGTTTTCTTATCTTTATATGGTAATCTATGATTATTATGAACAATATAAATATGCTCTCCCTCTTTTCTAGTACAAGTGAACTTATGAGATCTCTCAAGTAAGTTATAGTGTGGTGATAATATGTTTATACTTCAATGATGCGCGTTCCATCTTGATTTTAAAATTTAAAGCAATGATTATAATGTTTACTTGGAATTGCTTATCAAACTTTTCAAGAAAGAAAGAAGTTTTTGAGAGTCTGAGTTCTTAAATGTTTTAAAAATTTATCTATCTTATTTTATTGTAGTCAACCTTCCTTAATGGTTATCTTTCTTTGTCATTAGACTTAATTCTTTAGTATTGCATTGTATCCCAATCCAACATAATGGTATAATTTAAACTATTGTCAGTTGTTAGTTGGTACCATTTTGAAGTTTCAACCATTGTTAGTATGGGGAGAAATTCTACATAAATGCTTTAGTTGGTTGTCTTCTTTACATTTAAGAATTTAATTGTGATAGAAATTCTAAATGCTTGCTTAAGTTGGTTGACTTATTTTGTCATCTCATAATCTTGGTATTTTGGGTGCTTTGTAGGAGAGTCTATAAGTTGGTTGTGTCATTGTTTACATTACCTATTTGGGATGGATTCACAAGATAGCATATCTATCTTACAATTCGATTCCAACTTTGTGGCACAATTTTTGGAAAAATCTCAAAATACTCCAATGTTTATTCAAGATTCTTCCCTCGAACTTGAAATTGTCACCCCCAAGACAACAACACGGGGTGGCAACTTTAGTGTGGAGGAAGAAGTCCTCCTTGTCTCGGCATGGCTTAACACTAGTGTGGATCCCGTGCGTGTTAATGAGCAAAAGCAAGAGACATTTATTGCTAAAGTTTGGCAATACTTTTGCATGTACAATACCTATGGAACAAAGCGTTCTTCTTCCTCCCTAAAAAGTTGATGGTCTATAATTAATAGGTAGACAAGTAAATTTTGTGGGGTTATGGCTAAAATTGAAGCAAAGAATCAAAGTGGTGTGACTGACAAAGACAAGGTATAAATTATATTGCAATGTCAAAATATTAACTTTTAGCAATAGTTTGAAGATACTAATTATGTTAACTTTTTTTTTGTTTGGTAATTTAGCTTGATCAAGCAAAGGCTTTGTATAAAGCTACATCACCTAACAATACATATTTTCAATTTGAACATTGTTGACTTTTGTTGAAGAACCAACCAAAGTGGAATACACCTAAGGAAAGTGAATGGTTTTTAGACCCCTTAACACAACCAAATTAACCTAGTTAATTAGCCAAGTGATTAACTTAGTCAAATTATGCAAATCTAGGTTATCACAATCAAACAATTATATCAAGTATATAGTAGCGGAAAAGTAAATAACATAATAATATGATGACCCAAGAAACCATACGGTAAAAACCTGGGGAGGATTTAACCTAACTATCCTCAAGGTAAACTAGAATCCACCATCTTGAAAGAATCGAAGTTCATACAATAAGACTTACAAGCCCCCACACTTGACTTCTTATTGCTACACACCAATAGAACTAACTGACACGACCATGTGCAAGCTCCGATACCATGGACTTCTTCTTTCTTGGATTCTCCAGCAAGTACAAGCAGCCACACTTGTTTTTCTTTAAGCTTCAATGGTAGCAACTGAGTTGATCATCAAGGTGTAGATAACATCTCCTCCTTGAAAACCCTAAACTTTGTGTAAAGGAAAGCTCCTCTAGATCTCACAAGAGATTTACACAAAACAGCAATATGAGCAACATCTAAAACGTGGTTAGGGTTTGCCTTATATACCTAGAGCAAAAACATAAAACCCTAAATGTTTTAGGAGTTAGGGCTGAGTTGGAATTCTGTAGAAAAAAATGCATCTGACCCAATTTTTGATTGATCGAGCCTAAGCTTCTATCGATCGAACTAGGCCGAGAAGCACTATTAAATCCTGCATCAGCTTGTTCCAACTTTACATAAAAGATACAACTTTGAGCACGTCTAAACAAGACTAAATAACCTGTTTTGATAATGGTTTGCCAACAATACAAATTAGAGTTCTAAATACATAAATTCCTAAATTTTTAGAACCTAACAAACTACCCATTTGGCAATCCATGACAAAACACAAACTAAAACTCAAAGTTTACAAATAAAAGCCCTTTACATAACAAATCCAATCCAAACTACCATCCATCAATTGCAAGTGTAGACAGCAGCTCAATTGAATCAACCTGTATTTCTTGAAATACTCAACAAACACATAAACGCATGTGTGACAGAAAAACAGTAAAACAGTAAAACAACAAATATGTAAACTAACTCTCCCCCTAAGTTAGATACATCAAAACAATGTTAACTCCCTTTTAAACAAAGCATTCTTGTATTTTTCACACAACACAAAATAAAGACATATATTAATGAATAGCTCATAAATATAAATCAATAAGCAGTGAACACAAGAACCATATAAAACAATAAAAGTAACTGGAAGTAACATAAGAAACCCAACAAAAATACATTTAGAGCCAAAAGAATGTAAATACAAGATGCAGCTCCTAGATACAATCTAATCACCACAGGCTCCAAAGAATCACAAAACTCCCCTTATCAGCAAAAACTCTACAAGCATCCAGAATCTACTCCCCCTTTTTGTGACAGAATGCCAAAGGGCAATCACAAACCATCATCAAAAGGAAGTAGCGAAGGAGACCGTCGAGAATGTACCAACTCTGCACGTAGGGCACGAACCTCATCGAGCAAGTCCACCAAAATCTGTCCATGAGCCGCCTGAATGGTCAAGACATGATCCAACGTACGTTGAATGTCAAAATCATCTAAAGTAGTCGGTGGAGGAACATCAGCATCAGTAGCAGCAACATCACCAGACGCCTCAACCTGTGCATCACTTGTAGAAGAGGAAGGAGGGGGTACAACTCCAGAAGACTGAACACGAGGAGGCCTCAAATGTGCAGCCCTCAGACGAAGAAAAGAGGCACCTATGGGACCAGTAACATGAATGGGCTCAGACGCAGGGAAACCATCTAAACCTAAAAACAACAAAATCCTATAAATGAAGATAGGATAGACAACAGCGCGACCAACAACGCTACTCCTATGAATCTCGTTCAAAGAACGAAGAAACAGATGAGGAAAAGAAATAGAAGCACCAAAGACAAGGGCATATAGAAACACACATCTCTCAATAGGGATGGTGTGGAGATGAAAAATAGGCCACAAAGAATGACAAGCTATCCTAAGAAAGAGATAGGTAGTCACAGGAAGCTCAGCGGACGTGATCCGAGGATCAGAACCCCACTGGATAGAAGACCCAGTGATGTATGACATGACGTTATCTAAGGGTGGAGACTCCTCATAAGGATAGTCAGGCTGCCTAACGACCGGGACCCCAAGAGCCTCAGCCACTACCCTAGGGGTAATGGTGAAATAACACCTCGTATCCAACTCCTAACAAGGGTATTGGAATCATAGATGTGACAAGAGAGGTTCGAATAGAACTCTCTAATGAGGGCGGTCGGAGGTGGATGATCTATCTCCAACAAGGACAACCAACCTCGACTCTCAAAGTTAGCTCTAATGGCTGGATCTAACTCATCTAGCAGCACAGAACGCTTAGCCCAAATTTTTCTCTTACTGTTCAGCTTATCAAAAGCCTTTTTGCTTTTGGCATCCTTAAACAACTCACTCCTAGAGGGAGACTCAGAAGAAGAGGAAGGAGTCTTATGGGCTCTAGTTTTCCTAGGCATGGTGCTAAGGAAAGGACAAGGACATACAGCAGAACCAAGAAAAGCAGAAAAGAGAAAAATCAAGGGCAGACTGCAAGTTAGCACAAAATAGATATAGAACAAAAATCTATATGATGCATAAACAAATTAAATGTCATGATGCATGCTCTAATGTAGTGAAACTAGGTTTAATTTGAAGGTCAAATTCACAAAATTGGCTTGAGCATAGAGTTTCTAACAAAAGCCCCAAAAAATTTGAAAACCACTTGAATGTTTTGAAATAAATTGACGAATTGACCATTACACATGAGAGAGAACAAATAAGAATGATTAATTTTCATCAAAACAACAAGCCAATTTCATCAATTTTAACCCAATTGAACAAAATCCCCAATTCGGATTCAATACAAGCCCTAGAAATTTTAATTTTTCACAAAACCCCAAATTGATCAAAATAACCATCATAGATCATGAATATATCCATATAGCAACAAAACCCATTGATCAATTTCACAAAATAAGGCAAGAAAAAACAAAAATCACAATTTATGCATAGTCCGAAAATTTACCCAAATACCATGAAATAATGCATGAAAACATGAAAAACAATGCAAAAGAAAGGGTATAAAGGTCTTACCGGCCTTAAAGGAGAAAAACCTCGCAAAAATTTTGAAGGAAAACGAAAAAAAATTTGTTGTGGAGCCTTGTCGAGTCGAAGAGAGAGAAAAAATTTTGAAAAGTTTGTGAAAAAGTGTTTTGAACTCAAATTTGAATTTTTAAAAAACCTGATTCACGATATTCGATTGATCGAAAAACAGTTTTGATCAATCGAAACAGACAGAGGCTCACAGTAATTTTTAATTGCAATTTCGATTGATCGAGAAATAGACTTGATCGATTGAAATTGTAAAAAAAAAATGAGTTTTTGAAAAACAATAGAATTTTGATGCAACTCTCCTCAAAGCAATGAAAAAAGAGTATGACATGCATGAGTATGAGATGAATTTTTTTAAAAAAATCCCAAGATTTAAACCAAATTCTCCCAAAAATTTAGATTTCAAACAATCTCCCTTTTTAATTCTCAAACAACAAATCAGTTTTGCATAAAACTCAAGGTATTTTTCAAACTTTGTTGGTGAGACCAAAAACACACACAATAACATGTACAATGTTTAGCAAAGAGTAACTTGTGTAGTGTGTGCAACTAGCAAAAACTTGAGATACATGTGAGGTGATATGTGAATAGCAATCAATCACAAAGTCTACAAAATCCATCACATAGAATTCAAAAGAGATTATCACCTAAAGAGTTACATCATATAACTCCCACATCTCATAGATTATAAGCTTGCAATCATATAAGTTTCTTGAATTTTGCCTCATATTGTACACACAGATTTTAGTTGTTCAGAAACTTATTAAAAGCCGGGATAATGTACACACCAATTTTAATTATGTGATTTGGCATTAAGCCTAATAGTACACACCAATTTTAAGCATTAAGCATTTAAACCGAGGCTACACCTTATGTTCTTTTTGTGCATGTGCTACACTTTCTCGAGTACAGAATCTTACGATATGCACTGAGGTGTTCATAATTGGCTAGTGAACAATGGTGAGATGGTTATTTATGCCTTTCTCAAAAGGTTCAAGTCTGACAGTCAAAGACATGTAACTTTAAGATTAAGACAAAGTGATCAAAACCCATAAACATCTTTCCCACACAATATGCACTACAAAGCTTCAACTAGTAAGGTGCAATAAATAAGCTTATCAAAGCTAAACAAGGTATAAAGACATGTTATGTGAAAAATAAATTGACCAACCTTATTTTCAAAAACTAAGAGAGTAAATACAAAACACAATTTGCTTCTTTTTCCCTTTTTTATTTTTATTTTTATTTTTTTTATTTAAAAAAAATCCTAGAATGAAATGCATGAATGTTATGCAATGCAAATCCTAGAAACAAAAAGGTAAAAGAAACCAAAGAACAAAGGTCACAAATGATAAAGCAATGAAGTACAAAGACCATGTCAGAAAGACTCAATTAGATCGAGCCTTTTGCATCCAAAACCTTATAGATACATTACAAGCATTGAAGTTCTTATTCATATTAGAGTGATTTCCAACTCCAGGATTGGAATAAAGGTTTAGAGCCTTTACCAATTCACCAATGAGTGCCATAGGATCTTGTGCTTGAGGCATAGACACTTTTGGCTTATTTGCTCGCTTAGCTGCTTGCAGCTTATAACAATTTGGACGAATGTGTCCAGACTTTCCACAAAAATGACAAACCCAAACAGGCTTACCATGCATCTTGTCCTTAGAAAGGGTAGACCCCTTAGGGTTAGACTCTTTCAGATCAACCCTAATCTTCCTAGGAGGTGTGATCTCTACAGGTTTGACAATCTCACTCACAACCTCACTCACAAGGGGTTCAGAGGAAGAAGAAGGAACAAAGTTTGTGGAATGGGGTGCAGACACAGAGATGCTCTCAACAAAACCTAATCCAGATTTGTCAGAAGGAGACTTTTGAACACTCAGCATTTGATCAAGTTTAGAACTAGCAGGTCTAGCAACAGATGAATCATGTTCCAAAGATTTTACTTTATCAAGCAAGAGCATATTCTCAGATTTCACATTGTTCAAAAGATCATTAGTATCAAACAATTTAGCAAGCAAATTTTTCTTTTCGAGCTCAAGGGATGCAATTTTCTTTAAGCCTAATTCAACATTCATGGCATCCTTTACAGCAACTTTGCAAAATTTATTGTAGGCTTCTTGAAGATCTGCATCCTCAGGGAGTTCCCCATCAGAAGGGTTCTCTTCAACAGACACACTTTCATTGACTACAGCAGTAGCAGTGAAAGTAATGAAGTTTCCATCCTCGTCACATCCAGACTCATCATCAGAAACTTCATTATCACTAAAGGTTACAGCCATAGCCTTTCCCTTAGACCTCAAGTATGTGGGACATTCAGATTTCATGTGACCATACCCTTGACATCCAAAACACTGAGTACCCATAGAGTTGTTTGAAGATTGACCAACTTTCTCTCTAGGTTTTTCAAAGTTATTAACCTTAGTGGGATCATTCTTCCTAAAGTTTCTAGGTTCAGCAGTGCTTGTGCCTCTTGTCTTTCTGTTACTATTCCTAAGAAAGTTTCTAAAGTTCTTGGCAAGGTAAGCAATCTCTGTAGCAGAGAGCTCATCATCAAATGCACCAACATCAACATCATCGACAGACTTAAGAGCCATTGATTTAGATTTGTTTGTTTTGGGTAGGTCTAACTCATAGGATTGGAGAGATCCTACAAGTTCATCAACAAGGATGGAGTCCACATCCTTGCTCTCAGTGATGACAGTCACTTTAGGTCTAAAGTCCTCAGTCAAGGATTTAAGAATCTTCCTAACAATTTTAGGTTGATTATAGATTTCACCTAGATTAAAAGCAGAATTAACAATATCATTCAACTTAGCATAGAATTCATCATAAGATTCTTCATGAGACATCCTAATGCTTTCAAATTTAGAGGTTAACTGATGCAACTTATTAATTTTAACTGCCTTTGTGCCTTCATGCACAGTCTGGAGGATTTTCCACGCAGTGTGAGCAACCTAAACATTAGAGATTCTCTTAAATTCCTCTATAGAAACAGCGTTAAAGATGGCATTTATAGTTTTGCTATTGAATCCAGCTGCTTCTTTTTTAGAAGTTTGCCACTCACTCACAGGAGTAGTGGGCTTCTTCCATCCATATTCAACGGAGTTCCAAATTCTCTTTTCAATTGATTTCAGGAATGCTTTCATCCTTACTTTCCAATAAGCATAATTATTCCCATCGAAGTGAGGAGGAATAACTAGAGAGTGTCTGTGTTCCATGACAACAGGGGTCAAGGATCGGCTTAGAGATTAAAAGATCTACAAATAGAGAGCTACTCGCTCTGATACCACTTGAACGGTTTTTAGACCCCTTAACACAACCGAATTAACCTAGTTAATTAGCAAAGTGATTAGCTTAGTTAAATTATGCAAATCTAGGTTATCACAATCAAACAATCATATCAAGTATATAGCAGTGGAAAAGTAAATAACACAATGATATGATGACCCAGGAAACCACACGGTAAAAACCTGGGGAGGATTTGACCTAGCTATCCTCAAGGTAAACTATAATCCACTATCTTGAAAGAATCGAAATTCATACAATAAGACTTACAAGCCCCCACACTCGATTTCTTATTGCTACCCACCAGTAGAACTAACTGACACGACCACGTGCAAACTTCGAGACCATGGACTCCTTCTTTCTTGGATTCTCCAGCAAGTACAAGCACCCACGCTTGTTTTTCTTTAAGTTTCAATGGTAGCAATTGAGTTGATCATCAAGGTGTAGATAACATCTCCTTCTTGAAAACCCTAAGCTTTGTGTAAAGGAAAGCTCCTCTAGATCTCACAAGAGATTTACACAAAACAGCAATATGAGCAACATCTAAAACGTGGCTAGCGTTTGCCATATATACCTAGGGCAAAAACATAAAACCCTAAATGTTTTAGGAGTTAGGGCTGAGTTGGAATTCTGCAGAAAAAATGCATCTGACCCGATTTTCGATTGATCGAGCCTAAGCTTCGATCGATCGAACCAGGCCGAGAAGCACTATTAAATCCTGCATCAGCTTGTTCCAATTTTACATAAAAGATACAACTTTGAGCACATCTAAACAAGACTAAATAACCTGTTTTGATTATGGTTTGCCAACAATACAAATTAGAGTTCTAAATACGTAAATTCCTAAATCTTTAGAACCTAACAGAAAGATCAAAAGGGTTACCTCAAACTTCAAGTTCAATAGGTGAAGTTGGGGGGGGGGGGGGGGGATGATAACACTACGGAGTTTGAGAGACTGATTGGTAGAAAAGCCGAAAAGGCTAATCGAAAGAGAAAGGATGGTGATAAAGATTTTGGGGAATATTTGGCAAAGAAATTGCACTACATTGAAGAAGCACATGAACAAGGAAAAAAGGCTCTTTGAATCAAAGCAGAAAGGGTTCAAGTAGATGAAGAAAGAATTGGTTTTGAAAAGGAAAGGGTTTAAGTAGATGAAGAAAGAATTATTTTTGAAAAAGAAAGGTTTTGGATTCAAATGCTTAAAGAGGATGAAAGAATTGGGATTGAAAAGGAAAGGTTTCGTATTGAAATGGAAAGGGAGGACCAAAAAATAATAATGATGGATACAAGTGGCATGACCGAAATTCAAAGAACCTTTTTTGAAAAACGTTGAGAGGAAATCATTGCAAGACTAACTGGTGGTAAATAGTCTTGTTCTTGTTTTTTGTACTAGCTTATTTAGGCCTAGATTTGGCACATATTGATGAAGTCTTTGTTCCAACCTAATTTTTTGTACTAGCTTATTTTAGGCCTAGGTTTGGCACATGTAAATGATGTCTTATTCCAATCTAATTTTTGGTACTAGTCTTTTATTTTTTATTTTTTTTGTACCAAAAAAGGTCTAAGCTCTTATGTAATTCCTTGGTATTTTTTATTATGCCACTTATGTAATCACAACATTTTTTGTTATATGAAATGCTTATGTATTTTCTATGATAGATGTCATATCTTCTATACTTATATCTATGTTCAATCTTATACTTATATCTTGTTTCGACCTTATTTTGGTAAATGCTTTGGGGAGTTTTGCTGTTATATCATATTTCATAAACTAAGTAGTTTCAATGCCCCCAAATGAATATTATAGAACTTGTTTTGCTTATCTTCCTTTCATTTATATTGATAATTCTTTAACAGTTTTGTCTTGAAGGTTGTGTCCATGGGTTGCTCTCTGTTTCGCAAATTGCTTTTTGATGACTTAGATGAGGATAAGATAATGAGTAGACGTCTCAAGAGTTCAACATCACAACGTAAACATCGTCGATATATCAAATGTAATCATTTGGCAGGTAATGAAAGAATTTATCTTGATTACTTTGCTGAATCACCAATATATCCTCCTAATTTATTTCGAAGGAGATTTAGGATGAGTTGTTCTCTTTTTCTCCGTACTCAATTTAAGGTAGAATGTTTGAAACTTACTTTATCCAAAAAAGAGATAATGCCCAAAGGATTGGTTTATCTTCACTTCAAAAGATGACTACTACAGTTAGGATGCTTGCATATGGGGTAACAACTGATTTAATGGATGAATATGTGCGGATTGGAGAAAGCACTGCAATGGAAAGTTTGAAAAAATTTGTTGCAGCAGTGGTTGATATTTTCTCTGGGGAATAATTGAGGTCACCAAACAATGACAACATTGCGAGATTGTTGGCCCATGGTGAAAGCTGTGGATTTCCAAGGATGCTAGGAAGCATTGATTGCATGCATTGTAAATGGAAAAATTGTCCAACTACATATAAAGGTCAGTTTAGTGGTCATATTCGTGAGCCAACCATTATTTTGGAAGCAATGGCATCATATGATCTTTGGATATGACATACATTTCTTGGGTTACCTGGGTCAAATAATGACACTAATGTGTTAGAAAGGTCTAATATATTTTATGAGCTAGCAGAAGGATGTGCTCCGGCAGTTAATTACTCAATCAATGGCAATGACTACACAATGAGATACTATCTTGCCGATGACATATATCCAAAATGGTCAACATTTGTGAAAACAATTTCAGCTCCAAAAGGAGAAAAAGGAAAATTATTTGCAAAAGCCCAAGAGGCATATAGGAAGGATGTAGAGCGTGCATTTGGAGTACTTCAAGCAAGATTTGCAATTGTACGTGGACCAACAATATTTTTCTTCCCTGAAACACTCCAAGACATAATAAAATCATGCATAATTCTCCATAACATGATCATTGAAAATGAGTGAGATGAAAATGAAGTAGTTGACTTCGATTATGAACAACTCGATGAAACTCCTCAAATACAAGTGTCACATGAGCAGACAAATGAATTTTCTGCATTCATCCAAAGTTATCAACGCATTCGAGACCAAGAGATTTATTCTTAACTCCAATCTGACATCATTGAGCATTTATGGCAAAGACAAGGCGATTTGTAGGAACTTGAATGTGTTACATTATGTATGTGACTTTTTATTGTAATTTAATATAATACGTATGTAAGAATTCTATAGACTACCTTGGTAGTAATGTTCAACTGAAACTACTTCTTGGTAGGTTGATTTTTATATTGATATGTGTTGGGTTGAGATAGCTTGACCCGGTTAATTATTCAATTACCCAAGTTGATTAATTAAGTTTAATTTGCACGCAAAATGTGAAGGCACCAACAAATCACCCAAAAAAACTAAGTGTAGCGAAAAATAAATTAGATACGGTGATTTGTTGATAAATGGGAAAAACCTTGCAAAGCAAAAATCCCACTAGGTGATTTTAAGGTTACCACTCCCAAGAATTCACTAATCAACAATCAAATGGTTACAAGTATACAAGGCCGAATTTCAGATTTGGAAATTCTGAAATCGTAATTCTTAATAGATCGAGCTGCTGTCGAGCTATCTATTTGAGCTTCACATTAAGTCTCGATAGCAGGCATCTGTCGAGCTATCTGTCAAGACTTAATGAACAACTTTTCTTCACTTGTTTCTTGGACCAATCCTCATGTTTTTAATACTTGACTTGAACAAAATGTTTCTTGAAGTACTAAACCCATCTTAGATCTACCCAATTACAAGTGCATTTTGTTAAAGTATTAGCCAATTACAACAAAATATGACCCTAACAATCTCCCCCTTTGGCAATCCGTGATAAAACCACAAAAAAAAAAAAAAAATTATGAGAGAAGTCTAACACAACTATCCCATAACATAAAAAAGTACAGAAGTCTAACCCTAACACGAACTCTTGAAAAACTTTGCAAGAAGAGAGATCATGGCATGGTAGACTTGCAACCTGTCTTAACTGAAACACTTGAACAAAATTCATCAAGGCATCAAGTGTGAAACATAGACAAGTTGTATACAAGAAGAAACATGTGTATAAAGATAGAAAAGAAACAATACATGAGAGACGAAGAGTGAAATACGTACATCATCATCATATATAGAAACAACACATGATGTAAGAAAATGGTTACAAAACCAAAGGATACAAAACACAAAATATATCAATATCACAGTGTATCAAACTAACTCTCCCCCTAAGTTAGTTACATCAAAGATTTTCTTCTCTTCGACATGAAGTTCTCCCCTAAATCTATTACTCCCCCTGAGGAATGACATTCAAAACTCAAATTTCTCCCCCTTTTTGACACGATTGTCAAAGGGCATAAAAAGCCAAAAAAAAAAAAAAAAAACTTAATCAGAGACAGACAGAAAATTGACATAGAGGGAACAGAGAGAACAAGGAACCATAGACCTACAAGAAAATGTGTTTTACGTAAATGGATTTTGATATGTTCAATATATAGTGTGTTTTGCATAAATGAATTTAAACACATTTTTTTCCAAAAAAATAATTGTCATAGAAATATGGATTTCCAAAAATATGATTGTTCAATAAAATAAAAAAATCTCTGTTAAGAAAAGTCGAGTCAAGTTTTAAAAAATATGACCGTCAGTATAATGATTATTTGAAAATATGACCATTGGAAACAAATAATAAAGAAAGAATAAAAATGAATATTTAAATGAGATGGTATAAATAAATAAAGAATAAAAATGAATATTTAAATGAGATGGTATAAATATAGAAACTGAGATGTTGGGTGAATTGTAAAGTGAGTTGATATAATAGATAAAGTAACTTTTGAGGTGGTAAAATATAACTTTTTTGGCCACTCGGATGTTAATGCTTTAATGATTTTTAGAATATTCATACTAAAGAGATAACTTGAGGAGAAAATATCTAGGTCCCAACTTTTGTAGGGTTGTTCAAGCCCTGATCTAGCTTGACAATTTGTCCTTCTTTTGCATTAATCGAATTGATTCAAAGGGTTGCTGAGAGTGAAAGGGGCAGCATTCAGTGGTTCAATTGGTTTTCCAATGTCGGCCTGTATGGAGATTGGCAAAGGATCTTGGATTTTGACAAACACCAAACTGGACGTTGTCATTCTATAAGGGAAAAAAAAATTTGAGGTACTTAAGGAAAAAAAATATAGTGTGATAGGTATATAAAACACCTTCTCACATGAGTGGACCTCAAAAGTGTGGGTCCCACCCTTATGTGAGGGGTGCTTTACAAATACCCATTACACCATAGACCCTATCCTCTATAAGAACCCAAAATTCATGTAAAATCCAGCCATCATGGCGTTCATTATTTCAATATTTCTGGAGAACCCTTTAATCTAAGTACCATTGGTTCACTATTATATTTGTCCTAGGTTCCCAAGCATTGAACTATAGTGTTAAGTTGAGACCTTGTGAGTTTCAGTTAGCTCAACTGGTAAAGTCTATGATGGTTGAATAAGAAATCTGCAAAAACCGATTGGTGTTTTGGTTTGATGATAAAGAGCTATCATTAGGAGCGAACACCAAAGGTTGGAACTCTTTAAAAAAAAAAAAAAGTTGAGACCTTAATCAAAGGTGTCTCCTAATCAATCCACGAGTTTATGTTGTCAGTATAATCATAACCTTATCTAACATTTGAGGAATTGCATTCATTCATGTCCTCTTCCTCCCTTTCAAGAAGGTATATTGTGCATTCAATATAGCATCCTCCTTTTCATAGAATGTAGGTCCTATTCACATTATGAAAAATGATGATGTATATTTCGAATATACATAAGATAATTATTGTTTGTGAATGAAGCGTTTGTAACATTGTATTAAAATTTGTTCATTGAAAAGTTCATGGTTTCCCCTATTATTAGAAGAACTAGATGATATCCTGCGTTGGGTTCTAGTTAGCTTAGTTGTAATTGGATAGATCTAAGTGTGTATAGGATATCAAGAAGTGTGTTGATATGACAAAACAAGTGGTATCATTAAATACATGAAGATTGAAACAAGAAACAAGTGAAGAAAAACTGAAATAGTGAATCTCAACACTAGTCTCAACACAAGCATCTATTAAGACTTAATGAGTAATTCTCGACACGAGCTCGACACCTCTCGATCTATTGAGCTATGCAAATCTAGAATTCTCATATCAAAATTTTGGCCCATGAGGACTTGGATTTCTAGGGTTTCATTCACTAAACTCTTAGAGCATATAAAAGCTTTATTTTAAAGTCATCAAAGATGTAGAGACTCAAATTAGAGAAGTCATATATGTTAGATTTTTAGATCTCTGTAAACTAGATTATTTAACTTAATTAATTAACCAAGTGAATACTTAGGTTTATTATTCAGATCTAGATTAAAACAAAACAATCATATCATGCAAAGCAGCGGAAATATAAAAAACACAATGATATGATCACCCAAGAAAACCAAACTGGTAAAAAACCTGGGGAGAATTTAACTTAACTATCCTCAAGGTAAAAAACAAATCCACTATAGAGAATCGAAGTTTACAATAAGACTTAGACCACTAACATCTTATTGCTACCACATGTAAAACTTATTGACATTACCACGTGCAAGCTCTGAATCCATAGAGTCCTTCTCTATTAGGCCTGTACAACACAAGCACCCACACTTGTGACAAAAGTCACAAACTCTCCTGTTTGTGACTCCAAGACCACCCTTGAAGGTTTAGATCATCAGCTATTGTTGATCTTCATGCAGCAACTTCAGATTTATCGGTTCTAAAGATATGAGAGTGATATCCGGTAGTGACTTTGATAGAGGAAGGCACAAAACCTTTTTTAGATCTCTAAAGAGCACCTCCAAAGTCTCCAAAAGATCTCTGAAAAACGTGATTAGGGTTTCCTTTATATACTATAAGAAGATTTGAAACCCTAATCCTTAATGAGCTTGAACTGCTGTTTGGGCTTAATTAAAATTCTGTAGATACGTGTTTCAATCGGTTGAGTCTGTCTTTAGATCAGTCGAACCAGACAGATTTTGAATTCTTCTTTTTGCAGCTTACTTGTTCTTGAATCTTGACTTGTATCACCTTGAGCATTGTCTAATAATACCTATAGATTCTAGGATCTATATCTAGACAAGTTTGTGTTCACGGTTTGCCAATTGTTCTAAACTTTTAAAACCTAACAATATACTCTGTGAGAAGCTACTGCGTACTTGTACGCCTTAGGGTTTTGTAACCAAGTGCTTCTAGATCTTTAGTGTGCTTTGAAATGAAGAACTTTGCATCCATCAACAAATATCAATTGTTGGGAAGTCAAACACGTATTGGGATCCATGCATATAGGAAGAAGTCTCTACAAGATCAAGTCTAATTGGGTATTGAAGTAAAGGTTTAGTTGTAAGTTGGTATTTTTAGATAGTCCAGAATAGTGGTAAGATTGCTTATACTTGTAACCACTTGATTCTTGATAAGTGGATTCTTGGGACTGGTAACTTGAAATTCACCCAATGGGGTTTTTGCCTTGCGAGAGGTTTTCACCATTAGTCAACAAATTACCGTATCAATTTAATTTCCGCTTCACTTTAGTTTATTTGGTGATTTGTGTGTGCCTCCATGATTTGCATGTAATTTGACCTAATTAATCAATGTGAGTAATTGAATTAATTAACAAGGTCAATCTATAACCCAACATTTTCGACTTTTTCTCCCTTTAAATGCACGTCAATGACCTTGGTACAAAATTACAACAATCTATAGTGATCAGAAAATACCAGTTATGAACTTAAATGACAAATCAATATGGAAAAAAAAAAAAAAAAATTCTTCATAAAATTTGGTTCATGTTTGATTTTTCATCTTTGAAATTTAAAAAAGAGTAAATTTCATTAACATATCTTAAGGTTTGGGCTAATGCCAACCAGGTCAAAAGCTTTTAAAAACTAACTAATTTGGTCCTAAAGCCAAATTTAGTTTCTAAACACTATTAGACTAGTTAGTCATTTTTTCTCAACTGTCTTAGGGACTAAGTTGACTTTAAGGACCAAATTGATAAGTTTTGAAAAGTCTTGAACCTGGTTGGTATTAATCCAAACATCAGGGTATTATAATGAAATTTACCCTTTAAAAAAATTATTATTTCATCCCTTTTTTTATAATTTTAATTGTCATTCTATCCATCTATATATATTTACGATAAACTGAGTATTGATGTTAAAAAAGGTAAATTGAAATTGAACTAATAATAGAAAAGTGTTAATATAATCTGTGGGTACTCGAGGACCGAGGAAGGATCTGAAGGGTTGTAACATTAACCCGAGGACGGAGGAGGAAGTTGAGGGGCCACAGTAATGACATGGGGACACTGTAAGTCACAGGCCCAAAGGAAGGAATCGCCCGAAGAGGAGAGGTTAGGATCTGAAGGAAGTGGATGATAGTGGGCAATAGGAAAGTTGCAGGCCTGGTTTAGCCTGTTGCATCCGCATTAATGAGGAGTTGACCTGAGCAGTATAGACCATAGCTATGTAGGTTCCTGCCACCATCTTCTCAGATGTGAAAGGTAACAAGTGTCGGAAAAAAGGAGGAGGGAATTAGATAGAGATGGACGGTGTAGATACAATGGAAGGGGGCTATATAAGGAAAGAGGGAAAGGGCATAAGGAGAGGAGGAAGAGAGAAAGAAAACAGGGTGATTCTCCGTTGAAGCCCTAAGTCCTCGGGAGCCTTGGTGCAAAACTTGATGCTTACTCGTTTTTTAGAATATAATTCTGATTTCTGAATCTTAGTGTCTTTGGATAGAACTCCTTGCTGTTATCCTTTCCCATCTCTTATAAATTTCATTGATTTGGGCTAAACTTGAGGGGAACCTCTAACTATTCTAAGTGGGCTTGGGCCTCTACTCTTTTCATTTGGTCCTTACAATTGGTGCCATTTATAGGAAACAACAAGTGCTTGAGGATCTGCCCTGAACACTGATGACTAACGATGGCCAAGGTGAGGAGGAGTCAGTTAGTTCCCACAGGGAGAACCCTTTTGTTAACTTAGAGCATAGGAGAGACAGGCAACACACCCCAAGTATTGTAGTGGGGTCTCATCGCACTAAACGTATTGAACGGAATTGTCCCTAGTCCAGGGATCAACCCTCACCTGAACAGGAGACAATTGCATTGCAATGGGAGGTTGATCATTTGCGTAGAAATTTAAGCCGTAGGAAGCGTGACAGGAGAAGCCCATCTTCCTCTTCAAGTGAGGGCTCAAGGGAGAGCCGTGCTCGATCATACCGGCGGAGGTTTAGAACTCCACCTAGAGAAACTTACTCAGCCTCCTCATGTTAGGACAAGATAGAGAAAAGCAACAATAGACGTGAGAAAAGGCCCCCCATCATGCTAAGGGAAATGACGCCATGAGTAAAGCCCTGTAGCAGATTTCTAAGTCCCCTTTCGTCAGGAGATTTAACAAGGCTAAACTCCCTCACCGTTTCTCCCAGCCAATATTCACCGTATATAATGGAAGGACTGATCCCGTGGAGCATGTCAGCTACTTCAATCAAAAGATGGTCATCCATGCCAATAATGAGGCCCTTATGTGTAAAGTGTTCCCTTCCAATCTCGGGCCTGTCACCATGCGTTGGTTTGACGCATTGGACGAGGGGTCAATAGGGTCCTTTGAAGAGCTGACTAGGGTATTCGGCGCTAGATTCATAACCTGTAGTAGAGTCCTTAGGCCATTGGATGCTCTACTATCTATGGCCATGAGAGAGGGGGAGACCCTCAAAACCTACTCGGATCGATACTAGGAGATGTACAATGAAGTGGACGGAGACTTCGAAGACATGGCTGTAAGGACCTTCAAGGTCAGTCTCTTGACCGAGCATGACTTGAGAAAATCATTGACAATGAAGTCCGCTTCGACCATGCGCCAGCTTATGGATCGCATAGATAAGTACAAAAGATTAGAAAAGGACCAAATGCAGGGGAAAGGAAAAGCTAAGGCATTTCCCGAGAAAAGGGATCCAAAGGGGGGAGGATACCATAATGACCGACCTTGAAGGGACTTTTCTAGTCACCCAGTAGCTGAGGGAGTTCACATGATCAATTCACTGTTTAAGGAACCGGTGCACCAGATACTAGAAAAGATAAAGACTGAGCCGTTTTTCAAGTGGCCTAACAGGATAGGTGGGGATCCGGCCAAAAGAAACCAAAGCCTTTATTGCCATTACCATAAGGACAGGGGGCACACAACCGAGGACTGCAGGACTCTTCGGGATCACCTCAATCAGTTGGCAAGATCAGGGAAACTTGATTATTTCTTGCACTAGCTTGCAAAGCAGACCGGACACTCAGGGAGCGGGGTGTATAGAAACGACAATCCTCAGCCAGCATTAGGCACCATTAATATGATCCTGGCCAGGTCAGGAGGGGACATCAGGCCAAATCCTTGAGTCATGACCGTAGAGGGAGCCTCTGACCTGGAAACCAGAGTTCAGACTAACAAGAAAGCAAGAGGGACGGTCCCCCCTGACTTGAGTTTTTCTGAGAAGGATAAGCAAGGAACCCTTCAACCGCATGATGACACCCTGGTGGTTATTGTAAGGATCGGGGCTATGATGTCAGGAGGGTACCGGTTGACCAAGGAAGCCAGGCTGAGATAATGTACCCGGACTTGTACCGGGGGTTAAACTTGAGGCCCGAAGACCTGGATACATATGATTCTCCACTAATGGGCTTCGATGGCAAAATGGTAGTTCCTCGAGGGATGATCAAACTCCTTGTACAAGTCAAAGAAGTGGAAGTCCAAGTGAATTTCATTGTGGTGAAGGCGTTCTCCTCGTACATTACTATCCTTGGCAAAGCTGCTCCCTCGACTCTGCACCTAAGGATTAAGTACCCTACCCACGAGAAGGTGGGAGAGATAATGGGCGATCAAGCTATGGCTAGGCAGTGCTTGATGTCAGTAGTGGCGCGACAATCATCAGACCTTGTCACGACGAACAAGGAAGCAATCCAATAGCAATCAAAGGGGGCTGCAAGTAGGCAGCAGATTGAGGCACCAGGAGAATCATTTAAGGAATTAGAAAGGGTAATGATAGGGCTCGACCCAGAGCAATATTTCCAAGTAGGCTCACAGTTGCCACCCATAGAAAGGGCAGAACTGATAGAGTTCCTGAGGGCAAACCTTGATGTTTTTGCCTGGAATGCTTATGACATGCCAAGAATTGATCCAAAATTGGCCTGCCACTGGTTAAACGTAAATCCCAAGGCCTTGCCTTGTAAACAGCCTCCTCGGCATTCATCCCAGGATCACGCCAAGGCAGTCAGGACCGAGGTGAACAAGTTGAAGTAGGAAGGGGCTATTAAGGAAATCTTTTACCCTGAATGGCTAGCTAACACGGTAATAGTTAAGAAGAAAAATGGGAAATGGCGAGTATGCTTGGATTTCATTGACCTAAATAAGGCATGCCTAAAAGACCCCTTCCCCACACCTAGAATTGACCAACTGGTGGATGCCATGGTGGCACATTCTCGGATGAGCTTTTTGGACACCTTCCAAGGTTACCACCAGATACCTCTGTCATTGCTCGACTAGGAGAAAATGGCCTTTCGTGCTCCCAACGGAAACTATCATTATCGGGTGATGCCCTTCGGGCTTAAAAACGTAGGATCTACCTATCAGAGAATGGCAACGCGTATGTTTGAAGGATAGATAGGAAGAAACATGGAGGCATACATCGATGATATGGTAGTTAAGAGCAAAAGGATAGAAAGTCACCTAGCCGACCTGGGAGAAACTTTCCCAACATTAAGGAAACATAACGCCTCAACGCGTCCAAGTGTTCTTTTGGGGTCAGTTCTGGAAAATTCCTTGGGTACTTGATAACCTACCGCAGAATTGAAGTCAATCCAGAACAAATTAGGGCAATTAACAGCTTGCACCCTCCTCGGAATCCCAAGGAAGTTCAGAGGCTGATCAGGATGACGGCAGCTCTGAATATGTTCATCTCTCGGTTCGCGGACAGGTGTCATGCTTTCTTCAAACTTCTGCACAAATGGAAAGAATTTCAATGGACCGAGGAGTGCATGACGGCATTCGAGGACCTCAAACGATACTTATCCAACCCGTCGATACTCTCTAGACCCGATAAAGAGGAAGTATTGTATGCGTACTTAGCGGTCACCAAACACGCTGTCAGCTTTGTCCTAGTTAGGAACGAGGACGGAGTTTAGAAGCCCGTCTACTATGTTAGCAAATCCTTACAGGAGGTTGAGATATGCTATCTTCCCTTGGAAAAAGCAATACTAGCTATTGTGCACACCACTACTTCCAGGCCCACATCGTGGTAGTAAGCCAATTGCCCTTGTAGGCCCTGATGAGAAAATCTGATTACACTGGTCAGATTGCTAAGTGGGGGACCAAGTTGGGGGCCTATGATGTCAAGTATATGCCCTAGATGCCATAAAAGGGCAGGTTTTAGTAGACTTTGTAGCAGAGTTTGCTGAAGGTGTCCCCGAGGAGGTGAACGTAAACATGGGTGCGCTAATCTCATTGGTAACCACCACCCCTTCATGGCAAGTCTACACGGATGGATCTTCCAACCGAAAGGGAGTTGGTGTAGGAGTTGTATTGATCACCCTCGAGAAATTGATAATAGAGAAGTCATTACGATTAGGATTCTCGGCTACTAACAATGAGGCCGAATACGAAGCATTGCTGGCAGGGATAAACATGGTCAAGATGCTGGGAGGAGAAGTGGTGGAATTGTATTCGGATTCTAGGCTGATTGTGGGGTAAATGAATGATGATTTTGAGGCTCGGGATGAAAGGATGCAAGGGTACCTAGCCAAAGTACAGAATGTCCGATCTCATTTCAAGAATTTTGTCTTGAAGCAAATCCCAAGAGGACAAAACTCACATGCAGATTCTCTTGCGATGTTAGCCATTTTACTTGAGTCAAGTCTTCCTTAGGTCGTTATTGTAGAAGAAATGGACACTTCAAATCTCGCGAGAGTACTAGTGTCAAGTGTGTGCAGCATCCATGTGGGGCCGAGTTGGATGGACCCCATAGTAAGCTTTTTGAAAAGGGGATCCTTGCTTAAAGATAAGTTCGAAGTGGAGAAGGTACGCAGAGCTGCCCCTCGATATTGGTTGTCCAAGGTGCAGAATTTGTACAAACGCTCCTATTCAGGACCATATCTATTGTGCGTACACCCTGAAGCCATGAAGCCTTTATTGGAAGAATTACATGAGGGCATTTATGGGAGCCATATCGGAGGAAGGTCTCTAGCACACAGGGCTCTCACCCAGGGGTACTGGTGGCCCAACATGTGACAAACCTCATAGGACTATGTGAAAAGTGCGATCAATGTCAAAAGTATGCCCCAAATATTCATCAACCAGGAGGAATTTTGAACCCTTTGTCTAGCCCCTGGCCCTTCACTCAGTGGGGTCTGGATATAGTAGGGCCTTTTCCTCGGGTCGTGGGAAATCGGAAATGGCTCTTCGTTGGCACGGACTACTTTACCAAGTAGGTGGAGGCTGAGCCCTTCTCTAACATCAGGGATGTGGATGCCAAGAAATTCATTTGGAAAAACATCGTCACTAGGTTCAGGGTACCTTATACACTGATCTTAGACAATGGCCTCCAATTTGATAGTAAAGCCTTTAGGAGATACTGTGGGGAGCTAGGAATAAGAAACAAATACTCTATGCCTGCGTACCCCAGGGGAATGGGCAGGCCAAGGCCACCAATAAAGTTATAGTGGCTGGATTAAAGAAAAGGTTGGATGAAGCAAAAGGAAAATGGGTGGACGAGCTGCCCCACGTGCTATGGACATACCGTACCACGCCCTGTAGATCAACGGGGGAGACCGCGTTCTTAACGACATATGGGTCAGAGGCAGTAATCCCCCTAGAGGCTGGATTTCCAACTCTGAGAACGGACCGATTCAACACTGAAGAAAACTGCCATTTACTCCTAGACAGCCTGGACCTAGCCGAGGAAAGGCGGGAAGTGGCAACGATGAAGATGGCTCACTATCAACACAAGCTTAAGCAACGATATGATAAGGGGGTCAAATCCAGACCCTTAGCCTCGGGAGACTTAGTTCTGAGGAAAGTGATGGGGATGGCCAAGAACCCCGTTTAGGGCAAACTAGGTCCCAATTGGGAAGGACCATATAGAATCACCTCCGTAGCAGGCATTGGGGCCTAGCACTTGGAGGACTTGGATGAAAATGTAATCCCTTGCTCCTGGAATGTAAACAATTTACGACATTATTATTATTGATAAGTTTTGTTACCGTTTCTATCTTACTTTATCATATCTCAAAATATAAATGTTGAACAGAACCTAGGACTTGCTTGGCTCCTTGACCACAAGCCTAGGGTAAATCATCACTACAAAAATATCCTAAGTGTTGAACAAAACCTAGGACTTACCTGGCTCCTCGGCAACAAGCCTAGGGTAAATCATCACCACAAAAATAGCCTAAGTGTTGAATAGAACCTAGAACTTTCCTGGCTCCTCGGCCATAAGCCTAGGGTAAATTATCACCGCAAAAATAGCCTTAGGACTTTCCTGGCTCCTTGGCCATAAGCCTAGGGTAAATCATCACTACAAAAATATCCTAAGTGTTGAACCGAACTTAGGATTTGCCTAGCTCCTCGGCCACAAGCTTAGGGTAAATCATCACTGCAAAAATAGCCTAAGTGTTGAACAGAACCTAGGACTTGTTTGGCTCCTCGGCCATAAGCCTAGGGTAAATATCACTGCAAAAATAGCCTGAGTGTTGAATAGAACCTAGGACTTGTCTAGCTCCTCGGCCACAAGCTTAGGGTAAATCATTACCGCAAAAATAGCCTAAGTGTTGAACAGAACCTAGGACTTGCCTGGCTCCTCGGCCACAAACCTAGGGTAAATCATTACCGCAAAAATATCCTAAGTGTTGAATAGAACCTAGGACTTGCTTGGCTCCTCGGCCACAAGCCTAGGGTAAATCATTACCGCAAAAATATCCTAAATGTTGAACAGAACCTAGGACTTGCCAGGCTCCTCAGCCACAAGCCTAGGGTAAATCATCACCGCAAAAATATCCTAAGTGTTGAATAGAATCTAGGACTTGGTTGGCTCCTCGGCCATAAGCCTAGGGTAAAGCATCACTACAAAAATATCCTAAATGTTAAACAGAACCCAAGACTTGCCTGGCTCCTCGGCCACAAGTTTATGATAAATCAAACTTACAAAAACAATAATAAGATATCCTAATTATTCTAAGGATTGACCAGCCAGGGCCAAAGGCATTCTCTCGAGCCTCTAGAGAGGTACCAAAAAGTTTGTCCATATCCATGTCCAGCTTTATGTTAATTTTGGTTGACAGTTTGTTTAGACTTTATGGGTTAATTCATCACTTATGACTCAATGGAGTTATAAATTGCTACATCCTTGTTAGCACGGGAATTGAATAGTGATCAGGTTGTGAGGAAAAGGGCGCAGGTAGAGCATACAAATATGTCTACGTATGAAAATAACGGAAAGGCAAATGCTATTAAACTTCAAAATTTTACATGAGGATTTCTTTTACAAAAAAGGAGGGCATTACACTTGTATAGGAGCCGTTATACTGCCCAAAAACCTATCCTAAGCTAAAGCTAAAACTAATCCTCAGAGTCCTACCCTTGAGCTCCCTGCTTTTCTTGCCCTTGGGACCCCTTCTTCTTCTTCTTCTTCTTCTTCTTCTTCTTCTTCTTCGAAGATATCCCTCTAGCCACTTCCTCCTCGGCCACCACTTCAACCACCTCCCTTGGAGATGGAGTTTCCTTTTGCTTTTCTTTCCCACCGACCTTGGTGGAAGTGGGATCGTCACTTTACTGGGCAGAGGAAGATTTAGGGACGGAATTAGGGTCTGTTGGGAGCTGGGGAAGAGTGGGGGCCAATGCAGGACGGGTGGGTAGTACACCTGATCGAGAGCCCGAAGCTTTGACTCAGTGCTGACCCCTGCAGCAGTAAGAGCTTGGCACACACCTTTGGGTAGAAGGCGCGAGCAACATCCCTGAACTAGGCGGTAAGGCTTTCGGCCGTCTTAGTCATCCCAGCATCATAGGCCGCTTGCTCGCCACCGACTTCTCTTTTTCCGTGGTTTCTAGCTGTTTATTAGCTTGTTTTAGCTCCACCATGGTCAAGGCGAACTAGTTCTCCGCTTTCCTCTGAGACTCCAAGGCATCAGCAGCCTATTTCTCATAACCCTTAAAGGTGGACTTAGCATTCCTGTGGGCCTTTTCCACCTCGTCTAGTTGGGCAAGAGTCTCCCTCAACTTCTTGTCGGCATCCGAGCAAGCCCTCTCGGTAGCCTCCTGCTTGGCCTTTGCATCTCTGGCCGTTTCCAAGGAATGATCCACCCAGTCCTCTACCATGAAGGTAGCTTGGACGGTCTGCATAAAGAAAACAACAAGTATCATTCCATGCACTTAAAGGTTTTAAAATGAAATCACAAAGAGGTAATCCCATACCTTAGCCAGATCCTGTTTCAAAGAAAGGAAGACCTCTCGCTTCCTGAAGGACCTTAGTTCTGCCATGTCCTCAAGCAGACACAGTGCCTTCTCCAGGCACTCGGCAACCAGTCCGGAACTGCCCTTCTTTGGGTCCCTTAAATTGGCATCGTCCAGAACTAGGCTACTTGAACTTAGAGTGAAAGTAGGCCTCCAGATGGAGGCCTTCCTGGATTGCTCTCCCGCAGCATCGTTAGAGGTTTCGGTGTGTTCGAGCCTCTTCCTTTGTTGCCCTTTTCCCACTTAGGCTTCCTTGACTGGGGGATCAGCAATCTCCCCCTCCTCTATCACTTTGGTAACCTTGCTTCCATGTCCATGTTTTCTTTTCTTTTCTGCTGCGTTCGCAGGAGGAGGGGTGTGAGCCACTGCTGGGGTAGGGGGTGAGGAGTCACTACAGCAGTCTAGGTGGTGCCCCCGGCATGCGTTGTCAGTAGGGCGAGAAGGTCTAGAGTTCTCTCCTCAAAACCCATGTTTGCTTGTGGTTGTGTTTGTGAAGTACTGGGAGCATCTGAACGGTAGAAAACCTCGAAATCTTTCTCTGTCACCTTCTGGACAGACTTGGAAGTGGACTCCTCGGTCTCCGCGTCAGATCGTATGGGAGGTTCCTAAGAATATAGGAGCTTGGCTGCCACGGGGGTAGGAATCTAGGGGTATTGGGTCCTTTTCGGAGGTGATCCTATCAGTAGGAAGCCGGGAATATCAACGTCTATCTAAGCCAAAAAAGGGTCCCGAGCTTTGATGATGTTCTTTGGACTCTGGAAGTGCTTGGTGGAAGGTTTATAGCCAAGGATGATGTGAGTCGCTCTGAGCTGCCTGTCCCTATGCAGGAATATCTCTGATCTGAGGATCTTGTTCAGATCCTTGAAGTTCACCAAATGCTTGGTGGGAGCTGTATGGTACTCGCCTGCCAAATGGAAACCATGAGGATTGTTAGTAAGAGAAAAAGGGGGAAATGAGACTTCTACGGTAGAGAAACTACTTAGAATCCTAAATGTGACCTCGTTCCTCGAGAGTGCTACCCCTTCTTGGGTGGGGCAGTGCATCCCATCGTGCCATCCTCCCGAGACAATGAGGAAATCCTTGTCCATGCCTTTGCTGGAATCTGGTAGACATGAAATCAACCTAACTCCAGGAACCCTACACTTCATATAATACTTTGTTTTTTTCCCCTTTTTGGTAGTTATAGACCCAGTTCACGTCATGCCAGGTGAGGTTAGTCACCATCTTGCGGTTAATGGCATCCACACACTCGAGGATCCTAAAAATGTTGGGAGAACACTGGGTCGGGGTTATCCTATAATTCGTAAGGTAGTCCCTAGTCACCGATCCCATAGGTATCTCCATCCCACCTTCAAGGAAGGCGATCATAGGGATAACCACAGACTCGGGGGGTCTATTCAAGACTAGCCACTCACCCTCCTCACAATGCCTAATTTCCACGCTATCGTGAATCCTATATTGTGCCCTAAAAGTTGCCCTAGCGTCCTTGGTATCCACTAACCTAGCATAGCTACCCATGGTCTTTTGAAAGGGTAAAGTGTAGAACTTACAAAGAAAAGAAGACAAGAAAAAAGCCAACACACCTAATGATGAAGGCAAAGTGCGCCCCTCGGGAGTTTCCTTCCTCAAAGCTTAGATCACCAGAATGCAAAAAAATGAGCCTCAGCCAGCTTTGAATCCTCCTTTTATAGGAGTAAAAATGAGCGGTAAAACTCTCGCCCATAAATGAGAGGAAAGGGGAGCCATATGATTCCAATCTAACAGTAGAACGTGGGGAGACAAGCAGCCGCATGACGTCTTAAATGACAGGTTGCGGATTCTGAAGCGCCAGGAGCATGCAAATGACAGATGAAAGGACGTTGATACATGGGAACGCGTATGGCACGTGCATATTTCACTTATGGAGCTAAAACTTCACTTTTGTCTCATAAACAAATATCGAAAGTTTTAGGGGGTTATTGTGGGTACCCAATGACCGAGGAAGGATCTGAAGGGTCGTAACATTAACCCGAGGACCGAGGAGGAAGTTGAGGGGCCATAGTAATGACATGGGGACACTATAAGTCACGGGCCCAAAGGAAGGAATTGCTCGAAGAGGAGAGGTTAGGATCTGAAGGTAGTGAATGACAGTGGGCAATAGGGAAGTTGCAGGCCTAGTTTAGCCTATTGCATCCGCATTAATTAAGGCCAATAGCTTTATCAGCCGCATTAATGAGGAGGTGACTTGAGCAGTATAGACCACAGCTATGTAGGTTCCTACCACCATTTTCTCAGATGTGAAAGGTAACAAGTGTCGGAAAAAAGGAGGAGGGAATTAGATAGAGATGGATGGTGTAGATGTAATAGAAGGGGGCTATATAAGGAAAGAGGGAAAGGGCATAAGGAGAGGAGGAAGAAAGAAAGAAAATGGGGTGATTCTCTGTTGAAGCCCTGAGCCCTCGGGAGCCTTGGTGTGAAGCTTGATGCTTACTCATTTTTAGAATATAATTCTGATTTCTGAATCTTAGTGTCTTTGGATAGAACTCCTTGCTGTTATCCTTTCCCATCTCTTATAAATTTCATTGATTTGGGCCAAACTTAAGGGGAACCTCTCACTATTCTAAGTGGGCTTGGGCCTCTACTCTTTTCATTTGGTCCTTACATAATCATTTAACTATTTTTTCCTCACATATAAGCTTAAATTCTTTATGAACTAAAGGGAGATAACACAAAAATTTTTAATTTAAGGATAACATTTGGCTACAAACTGGATTGCAACCAATGATTACAATTTTCACTATAAAAAAAAAAAAAAAAAATTTAACATGACTATATATTTTGAAAATATATCTTTTTGATTTAATGTTCTTTATATTCTTAACAAGCATATCAAATTTTGTGTTAATCGGATGTTATTATTCAATCCATAAACTTATTTTTATACATAATTTTAGATTACAAAAGCTTGAAATTTAAACATATAATTGATGACATAACTATTAATCTCCAATTTTCTGAAAATTTTGCAAGTATGGAGGATGTAAGAAGAAAATTTAATCCAATGGTGGATTTGTCAAAATTCACATTCAATAAAAAGATATTGCAAAGAATTGTAGTCATTAGTTATAACCAAGTTTGTAACCAAACTTTGTCCTTAAAATAATGGGAGCTATAAAATTAAGATAGAGTTTAAACTTAGTACTATGTGTTCGCAATGTTTGTAGCTTAGTTGATCTAGCAACTATTGTCAATCCACTACAGTTGAGTTAACCCAAAACTCCAGCAAAAATGGCCAAATACCATCTTTGGCCAAAATAATTTGTGTTCTACCATTGTTTGTGAAATATTTAGCAATCTACCATTGTTTTGAAAATAAAATTTACGAAAATCGAGTTCCAAAAAATCTAACACAATGGCAGAAGCTGATCTAGCATTTTATAATTTAAAATTCCATAAAATATAAAACTTGAGCTCTTGAGACTTGAGTTCTTTAAAAATTTGAACAAGTAGGAGATAAGCTCAGATTCTTATGCCTTTGTACCTCTCCTTTTCTTTCCCTATTTCATTCTCTTTACCCAAGCCTAAGTTGAAACCACACCATCGCTCAAGAGCAAGTGTGGTCATTGGAGTAGACAAGTCAAACACTCATTTAAGGAGCTTGTCTCACAAGCTTTACTTCATGTCAGACATCTTTTAATGAGATGTGGCCTTATGCGTGTGGGACACGTTGAAGTGAAAGAAGAAAAGCTAAAGGAACAGGAAGAAAAGAAATAGACTAAAGAAAAGGAAGGCTATTCTGCCACTTTGGTGAGGAGAAATTTTATGATAAATTTACGATGTTGCCATTAAAGATGAGGGCCTCAATTTTAGGGATATGGACCTCAGTTTTATAGTATTTGAGTTTCATAAACTTGAGTAACACACTTAAAGATAAACTCGAGTTTTGCGTGGTCTTTTTTAATTAAAATAGTCCAGGTCAGTGGGTGCTTTTGTGACAGTTTTTTTTTATTTTTTTATGAAACTTGAGTTACATATCAAATTTGAATTTCACGAACTCGCATTTTAAAAATGTGATAAATTGCTAAATATTTTGTTAATAATAGTAGAATACAAATTATTTCGACCGAAGATGGTATTTGACCATTTTTGCCCACCAAACCCAGCAATTTTGTAAGACTGTTATTTCCTATGAATGGTATAAAAAAAGAATGTACTATGTTTTCATATCATCACGATAAACGTGTGCAATTAAAAAACTTAAAACTAATAGAAAATTGTATAATGACTTGACCAATATTTTTGTGTAGCATGTGTTTTTTCTTTTTCTTTTTCAATCAGTCAAGGCTCCAGAAACAAAGAAGATTTGGACCCAATCTCGTATTAGATATAAGGGCTAAAAGCTTGAGAAAGTTCAACAGCGAAAAAGTTAAAAAACCTAAAATCGTTTGAAATATATGCTATGTGACCGTGTTAAGAACTTCATTTTTGTCACGTGTCATTATTTCTTTTAATATTTTTTAATAAACAAATTCAATTAGTATTATAATTATTATTAATTTATTTGTCTCATTCATATTCTATTTAATATATGATGAATGATATCAGTTTATTTAGCAATACATATGTACCAAAGATTATATTCAATTACTTAAAATTTTGAATACACTAGCTTTATATACCTAATTTAAATTTTCCTAAAAAAAAATTTATACATTATTTAAATTGTAATTCATATTAAATGATACATTTTTAATTCATAAACTTGATTAAAATAGCTATATAACTATTTAATATAATTTACTAAACTACGGTTATGAAAACGAATTACTTAGTCCAAATAATCTCAAAATAATTTGGGTTTTGATACTTTTTCATTATTATTTTCTTGTAGGACTAATTTGTTTGAGGAGTTAACGTTCTCACCTTACATAAATTGTATTATTATTTATTTTTATCAAATTAGAAATACTTATACCTAAAACTAAATTTATAATATTTATATAAATAAAAATCTTGTGCATTGCATAGGTAACAAGTCAAGCCTAGTGACGGAGAATCATGATTTCAAAGATGAACAAAGAATATACCGAAAAGATACGAGAAAAAAAAAAGTAATTAAAAAAATGAAGAAGAAAACGAAGCTAAAAAGTGTGATGAACTTGCATAGTGGTTTAGAAAAATTATGTTACTCAGTCAAAAAAGAGAAATGGAAGAGTAAAGTTCGTTTGAGATAAGCTGTAGGGTCATCTTCATGGTGCAGCACCTTCTGGGAAAGTGTTAAAATCCCATCCGCCACCTTCTAATAATCTTGAAAAGCCAGTGCCAGTCACTCTCACACATCTGTGTCTAAAATTTGCCACCCAAGGAAGACGAGTAAATCTTGATCCACAAGTTTTTGACCACGTTTCATGGAATCTATCATTTAAGCCACCAATCAAGTTGAAGACAAATTTCAAATTTCAAAAGAAACCTACACTCAAGTCAGTCTAAAGACTCTAAACTTCAGGGAGTGAGCCATGTCTTGCCTTGACTTATTCCTTAATGGAAATGCATTTTATCAGATTCGAATCCAAATAACCATACAAAAATAATGGTTAATTAGTAGATGGCATGATATAGTTGGTTACCCACAAGGCGGCCATGAATACTCTTCATCTTTCTGCGTTTTAAATAAATAATTCTCCAACTAATAATAATCCTTTTGACTGCTGCAATTTGTCTTCTATGTTAGCCTTATATTGCTAGTAGCTCCTAGTATAGTCCATATTACTTGCAACCCAAGTAAGAAGACCTTTGTAGCAAACCACAGCGATCATCAGTAACTTTTCCGTAAATAGATTTGTGTTTATATGGTAATATTGTTACCAACATACCATCATTTCAATTTCACCATAGATTTGGTAAAAATGTATATTTGAAAATTGTATTAATTAGAAAGGAAGTACAAAGCTTATATATAAGCTATACAAAAGAGGGAAAACTGTAACTGCCAAAACAGACCAACTAAACTGTACACGTGCAAAACAGTTGCACATAACTAACACTCACACGTGCTAACAACTAACAAAAACACTAAGCACTTAGCTAAACTACAAGTCGTATATACAGCAACTCACTAAACTATTGTCGTTTTGCTCATAACCAATTCTGCAAATTCACTTGTCGAGCCCAACGGTTCTTGTTCCTTCTTCTTGCTGTCATTCTGATATTCCTCCTCAAGGGAAGCTACTGTATGTATATTAACCATTCCCATTTTACAAACAAGATTCGAGAATTGATTGAAACTCAATGCCTTAGTCAGCAAATTTGCAAGTTGACAGTGAGTTCTAACATGGTTCAACTTAATGACCTTCTCTAACACCTTATCACTGACTACATGATAATCAATCTCGATATGCTTTGTCCTCTCATGGAAGACTAGATTAGAACCAATATGCAAAGCTGCTTGACTATCACAAAACAACAAAACTTGCCTATTGTGATCTATCCCAATGTCTCTATGAAAGTACAAGATCCACACTATCTTACATGTTGCTATAGTCATGGACCTATATTTTGCTTCTGCTGATGACCTTGAGACTATGGACTGTTTCTTTGATTTCCATGACACCAAGGAATCTCCAATGAAGATGCTATACCTTGTCACAAACCTTCTTGTATCAGGACATGAGGCCCAATCGGCATTAGCAAACCCTTTTAAGTGAATTTTTGTGTTGGATGAAAACATAAGCCCTTTTCTAGGTTCATTCTTTAGATATTGCAAAACTCTGTGTGTTGCATCTAAGTGTGGTTTCCTTGGCTTGGCCATGTATTGGTTGAGTTTGTGAACTACAAATGTAATATTTGGTCTGGTGATTGTTAAATACAACAATCTACCAATCAATCTTCTATATACACTCGAATCTTGACCTTTTCATCCTCAAATTTTGTCAATTTGATGTTTTGTTCCATTGGCGTTTTATTAGGTTTACATCCAAGAAATCCAACATCATTTAAGACTTCAAGTGTATATTTTCTCTGGCAAATGGCCATTCCTTTATTTGATCTAGCAACTTCCAAGCCAAGAAAATATCTTAAATCACCTAAGTCCTTCAACTTGAACTTTTAATCCAACAGAACTTTGAATGTATCTATCTCCTCTTTGTCATTGCAAGCTATTAAAACATCATCCACATACACTAAAAGAACCATGAATGAATGTCCATGTTGCCTTGTAAACAGAGAATAGTTTGCCTTGGATTAAGTGAAACCAAGTTGAAATAAAGTAGTAGAAAACTTGGCAAACTATTGCCTAGAGGCTTGTTTAGTTCATAAAGAGACTTGTTGATTTTACAAATCATCTCCCCCTGGCTATGAAACCCTTGTGGAAGAGCCATATACACCTGTTCAGTGAGATCACTATGTAAAAATGTATTGTTCAAATATAATTGACTTAAGAACCAACCCTTGATTGTTACCACAGCAAGAAGAAACTTGACAGATACCATTTTTACAATTGGTGAGAAGGTTTTAGTGTAATCTATACCTTCTTTCTGAGTGAATACTTTAGCCAACAACTAAGCCTTGTATCTCTCAATTGATCCATCATATCTATATTTTATTTTGTAAACCCATTTACACCTTATAGGCTTCTTACTAGCAGGTAAAGAGGGTAAAGTCCATGTGTTGTTGGCCTCTAATGCTACTATTTTAGCAGCCATGAACTCATGCCATTTGGGGCCAGAAAAAACTTGATAATAAAAGGAAGGCTCAACAATAGATGAAATGGAACAGCAAAATGATTTGTAAGAAGGGGAAAGGTGCTAATAAGAGAGATGAGAAGACAAGGGATGAGAAGTACCTAAATGGAGGTGATTGGCAGTGGGAAGAGAAGAGACCTAATTGCAATGATAACCTGGAGGTAGGATGCTTGCTTAATAGTTCTAGAAGACCTTATAAGAGGAATAGGATCAACAACAGGCTCTGAAGGTTCCTCTAGAACATTATCAAGAAATTTATCATCAAGTTCATGATGAACTTGAATGTTAGAATCTTGAGAAGTATTAGAGGAAGGAGTATTTGACAAAGGGGCATCAATAAAGATGGAAGGAATAGTAGGGACATAAGGCAAAGATAGTGAAGCATTGGACTCGAGTCATGAAAGACAGCATCCCTTGAAATGAAAAGAGTATAGTATTCAAGATCAAAAAGTTTATACCCCTTTACATTGAAAAGATAACCAATGAAAACATTCCTTATAGCTCTTGGAGAAAACTTATGTCTGGTTTGAGCAATGATGGTTGCAAAACACAAACAACCAAACACTTTGAGGTGATTATGATTTGGAGATTTGTTGAAAAGCAGTTCAAAGAGGGGGTTTTGAGGTTTAGTAAAGGAGAAGGGTAGTCTATTGATCAAGTAGGCTGCAGTTAAAACACAATCACCCTAAAACTGGATTGGAAGGTGAGATTGGATTTGTAAGGCTCTAGCAATAGAAAGAAGAAGTTGGCGTTTTCTCTAAAGTAGAAGTAGATTCATATGAACTAAATCAAAAGCACAATCACTGATTTTATTATTGAAAGGAAAAGACATTCTTTTTAGTTTTGCCATAGGACAGATTTGAAAATCTTTATTACAAGAGAATTATAAATAAGGAATTACATGACTCAAGGCATGAAGTTTAGGATCAGAATGATGACCTAATCTTGCATGCCAAAGAAAAGAAGAATTACATTGAGAAACAGCTGCATAAAAAGGATGAAACACAATACCCAACTTGTGAGCAACCAAGAAATTAGCTAGAGAGTAACTAGAATTATGTTGAAGGATTTCACATTGCAACAAGTTCAATCCATCAAGAGCTTGTCTCACTCTAATCGTTCTTCAAGAGGTAAGGTCCTGAATAAAACAATAAGAAAAAAGAAAAACAAGACAATATGGTTGGGATTGAGTGATTGTATTAACAGATAAAAGGTTGAATGTGAAAGATGGAACACAAAGGACATTAGTGAGAGTAAAGAAAGAAGACAAAACAACAATCCCTATATGTGTTACTTTTGCTATTTCCCCATTAGGAAATTGTACCATAGATTGTGTAGTAGCAGTAATAGTGGTTAACAAATGCACAGAACAAATAATGTGAATAGTGGCACCAATATCCATCAACCAAGTATTGCTACCATAAGCCTTTCTGTTAACCACTTGTACAAAAAATACTATGAGTGAGATCAATGCCTGCAATTGCAGTGCTAGAAGAAGCTACCACATTAGCCGTAGGAACTTCCTTTCCTTGAAATGTTGAACCCAATGGTGAGCTTCGAGTACCAATCAAGGCTAGCAACTGCTGATACTGATATAGAATTAACAACACAAAAAATAAAAAACATGTAATTCTAAATGATTATATGAGTTAAAAATTTCTCCTACAACATAACACTATATTCATATAAATAAATATAACATAAAAGTTACAATCTTACAAAAAATGAGAAGTGCTGGATAAAAACAAAATCAATCTAAGTGTGTATTTGGCACTAGATTAAAAAGGTAGCCTATTTTACTATTCAGTTTATTTTTATTACTATTCATGAGCTCATTTATGAGTTCCACTGCACTTTTTGGTATTATTCATGAGTCTCACTGTATTATTTTAGCTAACTTTTACTTTTATCTATAATACTTTCAGTAAAAAGTTTTCAATTTCAGTAAAATAAACAGATTCCAAACCGATACTAATTTTACAACATTTTTATATATACACACACAAAGCACCCCCCTAACAAAATATAAAACAAATACTGATTGAGACAAGAAATCAGATCAGAGCAGTAGACCCACATACTGGTCCGGTCTCCCAATGAAACAAATCAATAACAGAACAAGAAAAGAAAAAAGGGCCTTCGCATTTGTATTTGGACCTCTTTTTGACCTTATTCAGGCCCTACCAGTGTATCTACTTTTTTGAACTGGATTTTGAAAAGAATGTACAATAATGTTTGTTTCCAAGCAGCCACCCCAACTAAGAAAATAGTCTCCAATGATTATGTTTTTGACACAGTGGATGGCGGCAGCTGGTCTGCATCAGCAATAAAAGGGACCTACAATTAATGTATTAAAATTTTGCTAATTAATCTATTTAATGTGTTTAAAATCAATCGAAAGTAATTTAATCTGTTGTCTACTTGGGGATGTATTATGATGGACCAGATCCATTTCACCTAGGATGGATCTTTCCTGCTTAAAATTCTAAATAGAAGAGAATTCCCATCATTACAGTCACTTTTCCACTTAAAAACAAACCAGTTGTTACTCCACTAGTACAAGTTAATAAGTTATAGAGCCAGATTCTCAAAAAACCTTAAAATAAAAAAGGGTTACAGAGGCAGGTATATTTTAAGCAGATATTGAGGTGAAATGAAAATTAGTTTATTTCCATTTTGTTTGATTGATGGAATTATTTTGAGTTGAGGCTGTGAGTTTGATGGAAAACATGTCGAAGATTAGAGAGTTTGAAGATTTATATTCATTCAAACAAAAAACCACATTACAAAGGTTGAAGCATATAAGGTAATTAATTGTGATAAGATCTTTGTAATTCAATTGATACTTAATTTCCAAGTGTCTAGGGTTTAAATCCCCTACCCCATGCCCCAACTATGGAATTATAAAAAAAACATTTGTATTTAATTGTCTATTTGAAATGATTTCTAGCATTTGTTTAAAAGTTTCAGGCACTACAAAACGCAGGCACATTAGGCCGCATTTTTTTGGACTGTGTTTATAAAAATTACCCTAGGGTAATTTTTTTATTGTCTTTATCTTTTGAGATTGTCGTGAGAGAAAACTGTTGAAGGTGGTTTGCATTTTGACCTAATCCATAAGCTGCTAATAACTCATATATGCAATGCAACCGGATTTTGTGTAAAATATTAAAACGTGTAAATATTTATTTAGAGCCTCAAACCAGAAATTTAACAAGAAGAAGAAAGAAAGAAAGAGAAAAAAACATAGCAAAGCACAGCATTATATAACACAAAATCTCATCACGAGCACATGCATGCATGCAATAAAAGTGTAAAAGAGTGATCGAGGAAGGTATCTTATACATGGTCTCATACTCAGAGAGTGTAAAACCCACATTCCTATAGGATCCGCACACTTTGCATATATCATATACATGAAATACAATCGGTGAGCAAGTCTGCTCAACATATGTCTAATAAGTCCTATAGATGCCACACCATAAATAAACACAGTTAACACTACGAAAATTCAAAGACAGAATATCAGCCGCTAATTAAGAGAAGGAAAAGACAAATGTTTATCGTGAACCAATGCCATTCCCTTTTTTAGGCAACCTTCCAACATGAGAGAGCAAAGAGTATTCTCCCCTTCCATCCCTGTACCAACCACTGGCTATCTTCATCCACCAAGAAATCCTTGTGGTAACATAACTTCACTTGGTCCTTCACTTTGTTGACAATCTCCTGGTTCAGTGGAAGTTGCCTCAACCCAGCCCTCATATTCCTTACCTGCCACTGCTTGTACATCTCTGGCCTTTCAACCCTCTTTGCCCCTTCACATGCTATTACATTCAAAACCTCCTTTCCATATATTTCTTGCTCAAACACAATCCTTTCCTTGTCTTCACGGGATGCATTTTCATCAAGCATATCAAACACTGCAGAGAAGAAGTACAGTGCCTCCCTGAACCTTGAAGTGAAAAATGGTGCATTATAGGCCCCATTAACAATCCCATGGAAAAAGACATCTGGATTAATCCTCTTAACCAAATTCAAAACAGTGTCTCGAGGACTACTTAAAACTACCGTCTCATCAAGTAGGTACCTAAAACGGTATAAACAGTTAACAATTGTTACTTCATCTTTGTTAATCTTGAGGTCATCGACTTGGATAGTTTCCCATCTCTGTGCTATGGCATTGTACTCAAAAGGCACATTAAATCTCTGACAATAATTTGCTAAGCGCTGGCCTGTTTCTTCGATCATTGATGCTGGTCGGAATCCAGGTTGAGGAATGTCTATTCCTGTAATGCGTAGCACAGGAGGCCCGCCGGGTCTTTCCGAGAGGCGCTGGATAAGGGCAGGCCATTGAAAACCATACAGAATACCAAAATGAATGATGTGAAGCCTAGTTGATTTCTCTGCCAGGTCCATAATCATTTGTGTTGTAAAGAAATTTGAGATCCTTATGAAAGGGCAGGCTGAAACAAATAACCTGTAAGCTTTTAACATATGAATAGATGACATTGTCTTGGCAGACAGTGCTCCATACAGCTCACTTCCAGTGCCAGCCAAGCGTGCCTCAAGGGCATTAGCAAAGCAATGGGCTAGCCTTTGAGACCCATCACCAAAAGGAGAAGCGTGCAGCCTAATCTGCAATAGCACTTCATTTGCACCCTTGAGATCGTTGTTTCCTATTGCTTCTGCACAGTGCATAAGTAGAGTCCTGAGATCAACAAAATCTTTTTTATTGACTCGTTTTCTCCGGCGGGTTGGTTCACAATTGGAGCCTTTTCCTCGTCCAATTTGTGAGGCTTCAGGATTATACACTGCGGACTCATCAGCTTCATTGTTGAATAGCAATACTTTATCAAACATTTCTGATGGCTCATCAGGTACTTCATTATATACTGCCAAATGCTTATTTTTCCTTCGTGGCCCGCACTCAATTTGATGCTGTTGGTGATGTCTTTTCAATTCCATCAGTCTACTAGCTGATTGATCCTTCTTATCTTTCTCCACCAATAAATTCATATGATTACCCTGTGGAAGCAATCCCCAAGTTTGCTTTGTAGCATCCTTACATGGCAGAAAGGATTGGCTATAACCAACAGTACTGAAAAAGTTGCTTGGTGGGCTAAACGACTGCATACTGGAGCTTGAATTGGACTGATAGGTGCACTCAACCGGTGGAGCTAGAACATAACAGGATTTATGCTGACAAAGATCACAAACCGAGCTGGATTCACCAGCGTTGTTAGCAGTGACATTGTTTTTACAACCATAACAATTGCAAAAGCTAGGGGTTTGGTTGATTGAGGATGGATATTTCTCACCAAGTACATCATAAAAGGATTTTTCAGCAGCTTGAAGAGTAGCATCAGAGAACACGCAGGTTCCATTCTCTAGGCCTTCTTTCATAAGAATCTGGCCTATGTAGTTCAGAACAGCATCAGAGGAATCGCTTTCTTCTGAAGAATAGCACCATTCGTTGGAAGCCATGTGTGAAGGTGAACTAAATTTACTAGGGCCTGGATCAGTTGGAACAAAAAGAAAGGATTTATGAAGTTATTATATAGAGATATATGGCATCTTCTAGTTTAAAGAAGTTTGCAAAATTTAGATTCAGATAGCTGATTGACAAAGATACTAGTCTTATAGAGACACAAGACTGTTTGAATAGGTATAAGATTTAAAAAAGAAAAGCCAGAATCAATTGAAGAAATAAAAGCTATGCAATTTTTTGTTGTTGTTGTTGTAGGAAAGTTATGTAAATTATGACTCAAGATCCCAAGTGAAATGGTTGTACTGCTCAAAAGGTGAAAGTGTGAGGAAAAACCATCTATTGAACCAAGTGGTTTTACAAACATATTCTAGTATTGTAGACAAACACGGTAACTTGTTTAAAATATAGACGTTTTTAAAAACCTTAAATATGATAAAAACATCGCTTAAAAAATAATTAGTATAACAAAACCACCAACAACTTGAAGAAAACGTGAATTATTTAATAACATGCATAACATCATTAGACTGATTATTTTCTCTTTTTTTCTCTGATAAGCTACAAAACATATACTAATAATTTCCTCAGTCTTATAGCCTCAACTCAGAAACTTAAGTAATGTCGAAGAAGAGGCCAAGCAAGAATACTTCAACTTGAATACGAATAAAACCTAATGAATTTATTGAATATAGTATTGAAAGAAAAAAATTATAATAATAATAAAGAGAACGCCATACCTAAAGAAACCAAGCAGATGCACAATGTGCAAAGGCCAGTAGGAGCAAAGCTCTTCTTAAATAGCAACGAATTCCCCACCACGTCGTTTTCAGCTGTACACAACAGTTCTAAAGTACTCGTTCGTATGTGATTGCAGTATGGAAAAGTCATAACGTACATGAACATTAGGTTAAAACTTAGGAGCGTTTGGTTGGTTGTAATGTGTGTTTGGTTCGTTGTGATGTGCCTTTAATGTAATGCATATTATAATAATGTGACATTAAAATTTTTTGTTTATTTTATTTCTTCTAACATTATCATAATTTAAAATTATAAAATATATCAGATTACTTTAATTTCATCATATTTTTAAATAATGTAATGTTGTATTATTATATTGAGATAACATTAATGTAAGATTACAATAATGTAATATTACGGTGTAATATAAGATCACAGTAAATCAATTGCTCATTTACTATATATATATATATATATAATGACACGTTAAATCGAGCTTCTCTCTCGCGCATGCATGTCTTTTTCCATATGAGAATCAACCCCGCTTACCAAATACAAGAAATGATGAGCAGATTATGTTGACATTTCAGTTTGGCCCTCATGGTTTGCACATTTGCCACTTAATATTTAATATATATGCCACACTGAGAGATGTGAATCCTTCTTCACACGAGTATTTAGATGGTTTTCTGTATTATGACTTACACAAATTTGTCTATATGTGGCTGCCCGCTCGTGTGTCTCACACAAAGTGATCATAGTCATGATTTGTTGTATCTCAAGTCAATAAGTATACAATAAATCTAGGGATGAAACCAACACCATTGATGGCCTTTTGGTTGGGGCCAAAGGCCAATTAACAAGACTCCACCATGCGGAGCATCTTGGTTTTAGGTCAGCCCTCCCCCATTAGCAACGTGTTAGTGTTTTTTATGCTTCATCAAAATGAGGTCTTAGCCCAGAAACTGTTAGGGGCTACTATGATTACCCCCAAATAGCTAGGGAAGCCACATTAGTCATCTCCTCCTAACAATTTGTTTCTTTACCCAAAAAAGAAAAAAAAAAAAAAAATTCTAGGGATGAAAAACAATTATCATTCTATAACTTAACATTTCGTACAATTTTGGAGCCCTATGAAAATCAATTATCATTCTATAACTTAACCTTTTGTACAATTTTGGAGCCCTTTTGCTTATGTAACAAAGGATTTTGGGGTAGATTTTTTTTTCTGTGGGGGTGTGGGGGCCTTTACAAAGAAGCTTAGAGCAGCCTTGGGTGACATGTTGTCATTAAAATGAGATTAGTGGTAGACTTTAGTGCAATGTAAAATGTCTTTCATGTATAAGTAGGAATTTCATGCACTAATGAACTCATGTGAAAGTAATATTTTAATCACAATGTAAAACATCAACAAATATGAAAAAGATTGTGAAATTTGTTTTATCCTTCGCCATTGTTGTCAAAATATAAATCGTATTGTGAATTTTCGTATTGGGTACTGTATTGTAAATCGTAAGTCACAAAATTCCTAATAAATTTTATAGAAAATTATAAATATACATGTGTGTGTGTATATATATATATAAAAGTATATTCATTATAGATTTCAAATATATTCAACTAATTACTAATTAATTATTACTTATGTAACAAAGCTAACTAAATAATCAAATTAACATGTGTTTATAACATTCACATTCAAATTAATTAATCTCAAAAGTCATAATACATCACATATGAGCCGATATTATAATTTATTTCTCATCATATTTATCACCTTGTCTAATTAATTCATCTAAGTCAATGTTATTATCATGTTCATCATATTACAAGATTATTTCTTTATTAATATTTTCTTCTTTATCATCAACATTTACCAATTCTTCTTGCTCATTTATTTTGATAAATTTTTTATTTATATTTCTTCTTGGCATTCCAACTTCTTAGACTTATAATTAGAATAGTAACAATAATAAAAATAATTATATTGTCATTTAATACCTTATTCATAGTATAAAAAAATTGCGAATATGAAATTAAAGTGTCAAGTGTGTACTCTGAATTTTGTTGAAGAAAGAAATGTGGAAAAAGAAAACCACATGGACATGTTATTTTATTGGGCACAATCAAGTAGCCCAATAATTTGTGTTAAAACAATTCTAAAACTTGTTCGACTCAAATCAAAGCACAAATTTTATCAAAAAAAAAAAAAAAAACTCAATTTATACCCACATGTCTATGTATTGTATAATACATAAAATTTTATGATACATTATAATTCTTACAATATGTACTTGTGTCGTATGATTCATGAGCAAAATCAAAATGTACCTATGATACGTTACATTTTTCATTTGATATTACGTTTTATACAATACTGAAACTATAATCCTGGCATTACTAATAATTATATAATAAATATAGGAAATTTTACCACACCCACATCTTTTTATATATAATTTTGCAATAACAAGTTTACATGTAATAGTAACATCATCACATATCTATTAGTAATTCATTGCACAATGAGCACTATAGTCTTCTAATATTCTAGCTTTTCACATTAAACTGTAATAGGATCAAAGAAGATAGTGTTTACATCAAATCCCATAATAAATTCTACCATGTCACATGATACCTAACATTTTTTTTGCTTTATTTATTTATTATTTATTTTTTTCATTTTGAACTGGCAGTCACAAGATTTCAAATAACAATCAATTTTTTCAAATTCGTTAGTATCACATATCAAATTGAATAAAAACTTCATGGAGTATCATATCCTATATATAAAAAATAAAAAAAATGAAATACCAAACACGCAAGTCAGGATCTTCATTATCAATTTGTACACTAGTTTTTTCTTTAACCAACATGTTAGTCACCCGGCTGGTGATCAAAAAGGTTGTTGGAAGTTGTCTCTTGACTTCCCCACGTATGAAACAACTGAACTATTCTATATGTGAATGTTTGAAACTGGATACTTCAACTTTTTGCTGTTTCCTATAAAACAGCCTATTATAATAACAACAAAATTTTCTGGGGACCCTCTAAAGGGCGCCTCCAAGCGCACTAGACTGCAGTAAGACCCAAAACTGTATAAAAAATTGAATTTTTTTGGACACAGCCAAATTAGCCAAATTTATTCAATGAGACACTGTGGGCGGCTGCTTTAGTATAATCCAGAGAGATGACTGATCCTTGAGTCAGGTGTGTCAAATTTCAATCAAGTCAGATCCATAAAAGGACGTACATATACGATGAAATTATAACCCTTTTGAGTCTGTCTCATGTTCCGAGAGCAATACCATTTTATAATATTCTGTTTTTCAACCATTTGCATTTTTCTTCACCCTGGCTCAAAAGTCTAAAGTACAGAATTCAATGGCATCATATCAGTAATAGAAAGTTAATTAATTGTACATACCATCAAGTGAAAGAGGAAACGTGCTAAAAATAACGTAATGAGATCATTAGATAAGCCCCAAGACCAAGAACGGATAGGATGATGAATTTCTAAAGTTCTACTTTCTTAATTTGATACAATTAAAAAGACAAACATACAAAACTGACATAATTTTCAAACATATCTTTATATAAATGTATTTACTATTTAGTATCATTCATTAGGGCTATTCCAAAAAAAAAAAAAACCGACTAATTCACCAACCTGCCTCATGACCTGCACCAACTTGACGTAATTAATCCATAAGGGTCTATTAAGTGAGGCAAGTTGAGTTGGGTATGTTAAGTAGATAATTTAGTAGGTCAGGCTGAATAGCGGATCAAGATATTTCTAACCCACCACAACCCGACCCACCTACCTCTATATATATATGCAAAACCCTCCCTCACATATTCACCTACTTTATTTCTCTCATCTCTTGCTTTTTCTTTTAATTTTTTCATTTCACATTTCTCTTCCTTAATAAACTCCAACCATTCTCTCTAACATTTTTTTTTTATTTTTACTCCATGTTCACATCTAATTTTCAAATTTTGAGATTTTTTTTTTAGTGTGATAAAATTTTCAGTCATTTTAATAAAAATTAATGTAATATTTGTAATTATTTTAAATAAAAATTGCAATTTTTTATTTTCTGTTCTTATTTGAGGGAGCAAAAAAAATTATCCAGTTTAATTGAAATAACTTCATTTAATCAATTGAATTTGTTAACCTGCCTAACCCACTGAGTTAATTAAAACCAGTAAGATTTTTTTTTAACCAATCCACTGGATTCCTAGATTGGTGGGTTGACGGTAGATTAGAATTTTTCCAACCCGCCATTGGCGGATTGATTAAAAATATTACCCTCCACCCGCCTAGTCCGACCCACGTACACCCCTATCATTCATAAATGAAATTTGTATGAATGTTTTGAAGTGATGCATGTATCAATTAATTATGAACATTCTAGATGTACTTATTCTAGCCTATACATACTTACGTAATCTACTCAAATGTAGTAAGCCAAAAAAAAGGAAAAGGATCTAACTGCTTCCAAAATATTTGATTGTTCTAATGTTTTTTTAGTTTTTTTTTTCTTATTTTCCTATTAAGCATTGGCGCCTTCAAAATTCAACAAAGTGGTACTAGAGCCATGGAATTGTGAAAGATATGACAATAAATGGGATGCTTCCACTCCAATTTCCTCACCCTTACCAAAGGAAATTTTGAAAATTGGGCAATTTGAAGTTTGAACAGAGGCTTTGCTTGGATCACAAGATGCTTGGGGGTGAAAGTGTAAGCGGAGCCGGAAGATGAAGCCACTTTAAATCCAACTCAAATGGATGCATTGGTGAAGGCTAGCTAGTAAGAAGGTTTAACAAGCCCTTACACTCATTTATCAATGAGCAATGTTACAACCACATATTTTACTACATTTTTACAAACTATTGATGTGACAAATTTTTACTGGTTTTCATTTGGACTTACCATTAACTTTACCTTTTTTACTTATTAGTATTTTCCTTTGTCAATAACTAAATGATGTTATGTTTGAGAAAGTTGCACATGCAACCACCCAAAACAATCATGGGAGATTTTCGAAGCCTCTCACAAAGATATTGATTAAGTAAAGAGGATTCACCTTCAAACACTAAGAGAAGAGTTTGCACTTCACATGAAGGAGTTTGAGTCAATTTCAGACTATTTCACAAATCGTCTTGGTGATTACAAATCAAATAAAGAGAAATGATAAAGATATTCAAGATGTCCTTATTATTGAGAAGATCCTTCGCTCTTTGCCAAAATGAACATGTTGCCGTAGCCATTGAAGTGTCAAAGAACTTGGAGACCAATAAATATTAATGAACTCATGTGTCATTGCAAGCCCATGAATAAAGGCTAAATAGAAGTTACGAGTGGAACTACAGAGAAAGTGTTACATGAAAAACTTTCCATAAGTGACAAGGGATTGCTTGAGATCAAGGCCCAAGAACTCAAAAAGGTTCGTGATCATGGTAGAAGAAGCACACCGAAGTTATGAAAGGAGATATGAAGTTTAAAGTAGCAGGCAAAAATTGTTGCAAGTTTGGCTATTATGCTTTTGAATGTAGAAGTTCAATTCAAGACCTAGAAGAAAATGCCAATTTTGTTGAAAAAAAGGAGGCAAAAGTATAACCTACTTTGTTTATGGTACTCAAAACCATAGTTTAAAACCTAAACCGTTCAAAAAACCGAAAAATGAAGATGTTCAAGATTTTTAAGATCGCCGATATTTAATCGAGATGAAACCGTGATGATGTCCTAGTTAATTTAGTAATTAATAAAATACAAATAAATGTATATTAAATTTGTAAATATTAGCAAAATTGACTAAAAATATCTAAAAAGAAATTGAAACAGACTTTCAAATAAATTTTCATGATATTTTAAGGTTAATAGAAAATAATATAACATAAATAAAAATGAAAATAAACTTATATAATTATCCTTCAAGTAGAAATCATTTTAATTAAATTTTTTTAAAAAAATCTCTTTTAATTATTTTAGTAAATTCCCATGCAAATGAATTATTCTTAAATCACAAGTAAATTTAGCAAAGAAAACAAACTTAGCAAATATTTAATAAATTGAGAGAGAGGTGATATAATAAGTTGAGAAATTATAAATCATGTAAGTATAAAATAAATATAATAATAGATCATAGTTAAACACAAGGAGACCAAGTGGTTTGTTGGTTACAATGCTAGTCTAGGTTCTTAAGTGAGGGTGAGATCTTAGGTTCTACCAATACACTCAATCTCCACATACCACACTTGCCTCATCCTTGACACCCTCTCCTCCATCCTCCACTCTAACTCAAACTATCAACTCTGAAGAAAACATGATCCTCTGCCCATACCCTTTCACATAATTCTGGGTGGGAGAGAGCTAGCGGGGTAAATAATAATTTTCATTAAATTGAGATTCTCTATAAGGAAAATAGATATTGCGTAAAAGGTATATATCACGTGCCCTCACATAAGGGTGCTCATGTAAAATCCTGCCATCATAATATTCATATATTCAATGTTTCTGGAGAACCCTCTAATCTAAGTACCACATATTGGTTCATTGTTATCTTTGATTAAGTTCCAAGCATTGAACCATTAGTGATAAGTTGAGAAGTTAATCAAAGGTCCAAAAAAAAAAAAGACCACTAGTTTATCAAACATTTAAGGAATTGCATTCATGCTTGTCCTTTTCATCTTTTGGAGAAGGAATATTGTGCATCCAATATAGCATTATCTTTTTCATAGTATATCAGTCCGGCTCACATTATGAAAATGATGAATATATATGTCAAAAACATGTGATAATTATTGAATGTCAATGAAGTACTTGTATTAAAACTTTTTCATTAAAAGTGCATATGTAGCTTCAACTATTATTAGAAGAAAAAGACTAACACGTAGTCAATTTTAGGCATAAGTTGTGTTCATGTCGCATCAAGTACTCCAATGCAATGGACACAAGTCAAACCCCTATATTTGTACTCTATAGTAATATTTAAGGCATGTTAAAACTCTATTGTGCTTGGTAAAGTGAAAAAGAGACAATGTTATTAAGCTCTTTGGAACACTCATCAAGCTATTTTGATAAGAGTAAGCCTATTCTCCTTCCTTTCAAAATGATAGGATTTTTGGCCATGATGTTTAATTTGAGATGGTTTGATTACTATACTGAAGTCATATAAGAAATTTATTAGAAATTCCAATGGCATTTCTGATTAGGGTGGTTATTTATTTGCTTCCTCATATATCTTGTTGCATTAGAAAAGAGATCACCACTAACAACAACCAAGCTTTAACCTTAGTATTTAAGGAATTATTACAAATCTTCAACACATTAACCAAGTTGTCTTTATAAAATAATACAATTTAAAAATCCATTTAAGGCATAATGCCTTTAATTCAAACGGGAAATCTAAATGTAATATTTGCTATCAAATGACACAAAATTGTTTAAAATATCTAATTAGGATATTACCATAGTACATCACCTCACCCCTCTCCCCAAATATTGTTAAAAATGCATTTATGAATCCAATATCGGCCTAAGGATTGGAAGTTAAAAAGTTAACTTTCAATTTCAGCCCTTGGTTCAAAAAATAAGTCTAAAAAATGTTAAACTTTTCCAATCCAAAGGCTCTCAGCCAAATCTTAATTCCCATTTCACGGGACTATTGATTATTTATTCATAACTAGTGAATTACTCATGCAATGTACAGATAATATTATAATATTTTATATAAGATGATTTTAGAAAAACGTTGTATATGTATTATATTTGTGCGCGCCTGAAATGAGGTTGTTGGGCCTAACCCCACTTGGGCTCACAACTTATTTGTAGAGTGAGTTTAAGATTTCCTACTATGGGTCGTTCTCAGCACAGAGACTCAATGAAACTCTCTCCCCCTCTCTGGTTCACTCTTTTCTCACTGTTCTTTGTTTCTTGAGAACTTTTCAACAACCTTTTTCCTCCTCTCCCTTCTCATATTTATAGCTCTAAACTAGTGGAGAGATTATGATTACTTGCATGGTTAGTGCAATGGGAGGTCCAATGTCATTAACCATAAGTGGGTGGTTAGGTGGGAGTGGAATGTGGTGAAAGTGGCCTTGGAACTTGGCTCCCACTCTCGCAGATATGCTTGGCGGTGACGTTTCCTAAGGCACTACCGAGCATGCAAGGGATGGTGTGTTTGACGTCACTCTTTTTTCATTGCTCGGGAAAGGTTTTTTGAGCAAGGATCAGGCGGCAAGACTTGGGCCCGCAGTTTGTGTGGGTTCGAGCTGAGCTGTTGGGCAAAAAGTGGTTAGGTTCATGGGCCACACCTTCATATCAGAGTCCCAAGCCCAAATGGGTACGGATATAGGGTGCTGTACAATATTATAGCATAATTGTTATAGAACTTTATTAAAAATGAGTTCATCATAAAAAGTAATAATTATAAAATGAGTTCATCATATATATATTACAATTATTCAATTGAAGTAATGAAAAAAAAAAAAAAAAAAAACTTTAGAAGAATATTATAGAATAAAAGTTGATATAGAATGTATATTTCTCTCTCTTTAATTCTAAAACAAAATACATATCCCAAAAAAACCCACAATCAATCACATCATTTACAAAACCCACAAATTCACAACGTTTGACATTAACATCAAAATCGTAATTGCAAGCCCCCCATTCCTTGGTTGTAACCAACTCATATGAATTAGGATTAGATGAGACAACAATGTTAGAGCTAGGTAGGTGTTGTAAAAAAATTGAAGGTAAATGATATTGTTTTTGTCTATGTGTATTTGACATGAGATGGCATGAAGGGCTATAGGTAGGTAAATATAAAGGGGTAGAAGTGCAAAAAGTGAAAATTGTGAATTAAAATGCAAAGAGTTTTGTGTGTATGCATGTGTGAGAGATGAAAATTCTTGAAACATTGAACCAAATGATACAAAAAATATTTATTTTTTATTTAGAAAAGTCTTGAAATATTGAACTAATTGAAATAAAAAGTCAATATTTAATTTATTTTTATCTCTAATGTGACACTTGAATATTTTAATTCTCTTAATTTGTATAGAATGCGTCACTTAACAGAACCTTATACTTTCTCACGTGAGGTCTCTACTTTATTTATATATATATATATATATATATATATATTTTGATGATTTTATAGGCTGTACTGGGATTGGTTCTTAATGGTCCATCGATGACCCTCCTCCGTAGATCTTACACTTTCTCAGTTTATCTGACATTTTTAACATGCATTGTTGCCAGGCGTGCATGAAAATTTCTTATTGTTCTTGGTTCTTTTATTGTTTTGTTTTATTAGAGAGATTCTGTGAACCAGATATCAATTAAAAAGCTGAATCCAAGCTATATTACTTCAAATGATAGGGATTTTTTTTTTTTTTTTTTTTTTTTTTTTTTTTTTACAGCAATCTATAGTGATCAGAAAATACCGGTTATAAACTTAGACGACAAATCAATATGAAAAGAAATAAAAACATCTTTTGTTCATTAAATTTGGTTGATGTTTGATTTTTATCTTTGAGAAATTAAACTAATGATAGAAAAGTGTTAATATAATCATTTAACTAGTTTTTCCTCATATATGAGTTTTAAATTCTGTATGAACTAATGGGATCTAATACAAAATTTTTTTGTTGCATTAACCAATAAAAAACAAAGTTTTATCTTTTTCAAAAACAATTAAATTTTTAATGCATGATGCAACCAAATGTTTGAATTAAAATGAGGAGCATAGTGTAGTATATTTAAGATATTGTACCTTAGTTTTGCTCTTTAAACCGATATTGAGGTTATATAAAAAATAGAGAAATAAAATAAAGAAACAAGAGTGGCGAAATGTGCAAACCTAACTTGTATGTGGGGTGGAATGGAAATTAGTTTATTTCCATTTTATTTGATTGATTGATTTATTTCGAGTGGAGGCTGAGTTTGAGGGATTTATATATTCACCCAAGCATAAAAACCAGATTACAAAGGTTGTCTATTTGAAATTATTATTGGCATCTGTCCAACTGTTTCAGATGATTTTTTTTTCTTTTTTCTTTTGAGCTTGCCTGAGAGAGAACTATTGAAGGTGTGGTTTGACCTAATCCATAAGCTGCTAATAACTTCATATGCAACCTGATTTTGTGTACAATGTGTAAATTTTTATTTATAGCCTCAATTTATTTATAGCCTCAAAACCAGAAATTTAAACCAAGATAGAAAACACCTCAAACTATTATTTCTTTTACGCAGTACATACTAGGTGGATGTTTTTAGCATAACTTAACACAAAATCCAGAAAAAGAAGGCTTGCGATAAGTTCACTGTCACAAAATCTATTAAATTTGGAGGAAGAATCCAATTGTGAAAATGCTTATCTGATTTCATTCATTCACCAAATATCATATATACACTATGATATACAAAATGTTAGGTTCTAAAAATTTATGATTAAATATTTAGATTCCTATTTTGTTTATGTTGGCAAACTGAGAACAAAAACATATCTAAATTAGGTGTTAGACATTGCTCAAGATTGTACAAATCAAGTTTCAAGAACATTCAAGCTGCCGAAAGGAGAGTTCAATTTCAGTGAAGCTCGACCGATCGAAAATTACATTTGACCGATCGAAAATCGTATTAAATCTGATTTGGCAGAATTTAAAACAGGCCCAAGCCCGCAAAAACGTTTAGGGTTTTAGTCCAATACTCTTAAGTATAAAAGGAAAACCATAACTACATTTTGAAAACTCTTGGAAGACTTGTGAGTTACTCCTGTGAGATCTGAGAAGTTCTGTAACCTTCTAACTCTACAAGTATCTACTGGAACAAGATCTACAATCAAGTGCTGGTGGAATTTAATTACTGCTACAAGATCAACAATTGGTGATCTAAACCTTTGAGTGAGATCTTAAAGTCATAAGCGTGATAGTTTGTGTGCTGCAAATCCAAGAGAGAAAAGTATATGGAGTCGGAGCTTGCATGTAGTCGTATCATTAAGTTCTACTAGTGGTAGCAATAGATATAGGGTTAAATCTTTGTAAATTTCAATTTCTTTTAGTGGATTTGTTTACCTTGAGAATAGTTAGGTTAAATCATTCCTAAGTTTTTATCTTGAGACGGTTCATTTCATTGGTTTTCCTAAGTAATCATATCAGTGTGTTATTTTCTTTTCCACTGTGTATGATATGATTTATTGCTGTTTAACCTAGATCTCCTAATTAACCTAAGTAAACACTTGGCAAATTCATTAGGTTAAACAATCTGTTTTAAGAGGTCTAAACTAGCAAACACATAACTCATAACTTCAACTCACGATTTTAGTGTAATTTTTGGTTGTGCAAATATGTGTGCAACAAGGTGTGTATCAATCATTTCCTAACTGACTGTAATAAAAGCCTAATCCATCTCTAACTAACTCCACTAAGTGGCACATGATTAGCACGTGAGTCTTACATATATAAAATATGACCTGTAGTTTAAGAAGGAAGACAAAAACGACTTGTGGTTTTAGCTTCTTCTAATTATTGAGTGAACCTTTCCTGCATAATTCAAACCATTCTCAATAAAAAATTCATCACATCTTAAGCAATAACCTAAGTGAATGATCACTAATCCAAAATTTGTTTAATATGATCAATTCAAGTAGGTCCTATCACCTTTAAATAAAAATAAAATAAAATAAAATAAAAATTCAAGCGGATCAAAATGTTGGAGATGATTTATGGTAGACCAAATTCATCCCATGTCCCTGGAATAAAGACCAAAATTTCAAAATTTTGTAATAATTAAAGAAAAATATATATATATTTAATTCACTTGAAAGGGATTGATCGATGAGCGCCATGACATGGGCAATCCTAGCATCTCCAGGTGAAAAATGGATTTATATGCATTTCTTGGCTACCTTTCAAGTTATTCCGTTTAGACATTTGTTTCTTTATGCTTTATGGGATCGTTGTGGCTAGCTTCTCTTTACGCACATTGAACATAATTAGACAATAACTTTCTTGGACATAGGTTGAAGCTGTAGTAGCTTCATCAATCATCAATCTTGACTCACATGATAGATGAAGCTACTTGAACTAATATTAAAATTAACACGACTCACTCAAGAATCTTGAGGTTCTAAGATTCTTGAGTGGCCAATTCATTTGAAATTTTTTTAATCTTAGAACCACACCAGATTTTTTGCTCGGGAATTTATTTATTGGGACTAAATTAAGTGGTAATTAACTTTCAATTAAATGGTTATATAGTAGACTACATAATTTTTATTTTTTTTTAGTAAACAATAATGCTTGTTAGAATATACACGAAAATAATAATATTAGCGTTTTAAACTGGGTTTATAATAGTAGACTATATAATTAGTGGCAATAATACTGTTCCAAAATCTTAAACAATTAAGTCTTTTTAATTGGAAGGATAAATAGTCAAGTGAATATTAGAACCTTAATGAACTAACTGAGGAGAGTACATTGCATGTTTATGATTTTATCCTCATAATCTAATAATGTATTAAATTTTAAATGATATTATACTGGATGTAACTTAAAGATTTGTAAAGAAAATGATAAAAATATTACAAATTTTGCTACATAAAGTTTACAAATTAACGTGATAACGATAGATTCAAAACATAATAAATAAAAATTTAAATTAATTTTGTTATTTATGATACATCAATTTATAAATGTTAGGTTCTAAATATTTAGGTTCTAAATGTTTAGGTTCTAAATGAATAGTTTGTTGGCAAACCGTGTACATAAACTTGTCTAGGTATATATTATAGTATCTATGAGTCATATTAGACATTGTTCAAAGTGTTGCAAATCAGAATTCAACAACATACAAGTTGCAAGTTCAGGAATTTAAAATCAGAATGGCTCGATCGATTGAGAGGAAACTTTGACCGATCTTGATGCAACTCTGCAAATTTTAAATAAAGTCTATTAGTCCATCAAACGTTTAGGGTTTTAGTCCAGATTTATATCATATATAAAGAAAACTCTAAAGCACAATTTTCAAGTCTTGGAGGGCTACTCTTTTGAGATCTAAGAAGTTTTATGCCTTCTACTCATTCAAGCATCTACCAGAGATCATTCTTATTCCATAAGTACTAGTGGAACTAAGTTGCAGTCCAAGCTTCAGATATCAAGCGTGCTGAAGACAAAGTGAGAACTAGAGGTTCATGTTGGAGCAGATCCACATCAAAGAATTCTGAGGGTTTCAGTGTTAGGTTTGATAATCATAATTAAGTTTACTACGAATTAAATATTATTGACTGTAAACTTTTATTTGATAGTGGATTGCTCTTCTTGGGATTGGCCCCCCAAAGGTTTTATCTTGAAATTAGTTTATTTCATTGGTTTTCTTGAGTCATCATATTATTGTCTTATTTTTTTTTTTTTTTTTTCGGTTGCATGATATGTTTGATGTATGTTTAACCTAAGGTTTGCATAATTGACTTAAGTAACAACTTGGCTATAAAATCAGGTTAAACATTGTTTGTTCAGGGGTCTAAAAACTAATAATAAAAATTATAAAATAAAATTTGTAGTAGTTCTAACTTCTAATATCACTCTAATGATTTATGTGAGCCATGTAATAGATGAATATCAAATATGGAAAGAATGCTTTCCCCCAATAAGAGAGAGAGGTTGTAACATTTTAAATACAAAATCTTTGTACCACTTTTTTTGTATTTTACTTTATGTTCCACCAATAATAACTTGTTATGTTTTTTTTTTTTTTTAATTTTTTAAAATAATCAAAGTTTAAAATTTTTTTAAAAAAAAAATCCCTATTAATAGGATTTATATTTGTGAGCTTCCTATTATTAACAGGGTGCATATAAACTTGCCATGATTAACTAAATTTCGATGGGACAAATTTAGGGGTGTCAATTCAAGTTAGTGTGTCGGGTTCGTGTCGTGTCGAGGTAGGGTATTCGACTAAATGGCTCAACCCTAACCTGACCCATTTAATAATCGTGTCATAATCCTTCAACCATAACCCGACCTGTTAATAAGGCAAGTTGACCTAACCCAACTCATTTGACATGCTTAATAAATGAGTCGTGTTGGGTTGATACGAATGTAACACAACTCATTTCAACCTGTATAATATTAAATATAACATACATCTAGAAATAATTTTTTTTACATCCCAAAAAGCAGTGCATACACTTCAAGTCTTCAACCCACATTCAAAATAATAGAGTTCAATAAAAATATAACATTTATCTAGAAATAAGTTCTTTACACTCCAAAAGAAGTGCATACACTTCAACCCAAATTCAAAATAACAAAGTTTAACAAAAATAAAATAACATAGTTCAACAAAAATATAATATCCTTGGAACTTGCCAAATGATAAGTATTCATATTGAAAGAATTTGAGCAAATAGTAGACTAATCCTGACTATGACCACGATTATCATCCATAGATTCTTTGTTGATATTCAAATTCATAACATCTTCCATAAGCTCATCCAATTTCATTTGTGCAAGTTCTATGCATAAAAGGAAAAAAAAATATATTAGTAGTTATAGGGTCTGTAAAGTTTCAATTTTCAATTATATCAATTGTAAATTTTTGTAATTACTCATTTTTCTTTTTAAATTTAAAATATATGTTGGATATAAAAGGTGTTTGACAAATCTAAAATAAAATAAATATTTATTTGTTATATGAGTTAAACGGATTGTGTTAAGTGAGTCATTTCGAGTTGATACAAATAAATTGGCGTGTAAAATGTATTTATTACAGGTTACGCGGGTTGACCCGCTTATGACACGTTTCTTATTATATCGCTTTTGGGTCGACCTGTTTATGATCCAAACTCATTAAGGCCCAACTCTAACATGAAAAAACCCGTGTTGAGTTCGTGTTGTGTTCGCGGGTTGGGTCGAATATTGATACCCCTAGACAAATTCCACAAGCAGCTTTGTACTAAGCACTAACAACCAACGAATTTACATCTAATATACCTAACAAAGAAAAAATGCAAATGGAAAAATCTACATAATTCTATGCTCACGTGCTCAATTAATAATCGGTCAAGGGTTACCAAAAATTAAAAAGGGACGAGAAAACTGCTCCTGATTCCATCTGGACATATAGAGATAAAAAGTTCTCTTTAAATCCTTATCCAAAAAATGAAAAGAAAAAAAACCCTCTTTAAATCATAGTAAAGCACAACATTACATAAATATCAACAAGAGCACATGCATGCAATACAACAAGTATAAAAGAGTGATCGGGGAAGGTATCTCATACATTGTCTCCCACTTACACTCTTACACACTAATGGTTGAGTAAGAGCAACTTACCAATCAAAGAAAGTCTCCTCAACATATGTCTAATAAGTCCAAGATGCCGCACCATAAACAAACATAGTTAACACAATGAAAATACAAAGACAGAATATCAGCTCCTAAGAGAAGGAAAAGACAAATTTTGATGGTTAATCAATGTTATTCCCTTTGTTAGGCAACTTTCCAACAAGAGAGAGCACAGAGTATTCTCCCCTTCCATCCGTGTACCAACCACTGGCTATCTTCATCCACCAAGAAATCCTTGTGGTAACATAGCTTCACTTGGTCCTTCATTTTGTTGACAATCTCCTGGTTCAATGGAAGTTGCCTCAACCCAGCCCTCATATTCCTTACCTGCCACTGCTTATACACCTCTGGCCTTACAACCCTCTCTGCCCCTTCACATGCTATTACATTCAAAACCTCCTTTCCATATATTTCTTGCTCAAACGCCATCCTTTCCTGGTCTTCACGGGATGCATTGGCATCAAACATATCAAACGCTGCAGAGTAGTTGTACAGTGCCTCCCGGAACCTTGAAGTGAAAAATGGTGAACTATAGGCCCCATTAACAACCCCATGGATAATTAAATCAGGGTCAATCCTCTTAATCAAATTCAAAACAGTGTCTCGAGGACTACTTTCCACCACTGTCTCATCAAATAAGTACCTAAACCGGTATAAAGAGTTCACGACTATTACCTCATCTTTGTTAATCTTGAGGTCATCGACTTGGATAGTTTCCTATTTCTGTGCTATGGCATTGTACTCAAAAGGGACTTTAAATCTCTCACAATAAATTTCTAAGCACCGGCCTGTTTCTTCGACCATTGATGCAGGCTGGAATCCAGGTTGAGGAATGTCTATTCCTGTAATGCGTAGCACAGGAGGCCCACTGGCTCTTTTTGAGAGGCGCTGGATAAGGCCAGGCCATTGAAAATCATACAGAATACCAAAATGAATGATGCGAAGTCTAGTAGATTTCTCTGCAAGGTCCATAATCATGTGTTGTAAAGAAATTTATGATCTTCATGTAAGGGCAGGCTGAAAGAAACAAGCTATAAGCTTTTAACATATGAATAGAGGGCGTTTTCTTTGCAGCCAGTGCTGCATATAGCTCACTTCCAGTGCCAGCCAAGCGTGCCTCAAGTGCATTAGCAAAGCAATGGGCCAGCCTTTGAGACCCATCACCAAAAGGAGAAGCGTGCAGCCTAATCTGCAATAGCACCTCATTTGCACCCTTGAGATCGTTGTTTCCCACTGCTTCTGCACAGTGCATAAGGAGAGTCCTGAGATCAACCAAATCCTTTTTATTAACCCGTTCGTGTTGCTTTGCAATTGGATCCTTTTCCTCGTCCAATTTGTGAGGCTTCAGGATTGGACACTGCAGACTCATCTTCAGTATTGAACAGCAACACTTTATCAAACATATCTGATGGCTCATCCGGTACTTCATTATATACGGCCAAATGCTTATTTCGCCCTCGTGGCTCACAGTCAAGTTGATAATTTCTGTAATTTTTTTTTAATTCAATCAGTCTACTAGCTGAATAATCCCTCTTACCATGTGAAAACTGTTAGGACATATGTGAATCATGTTAGGAACATATGTCAATATATAATTGGCTAATTCTTTGACAAAACACACTTTACTTGTAATTGGGTAGATCTAGGATGTGTTTAATACTTCAAGGAATAATGTTTCAAGTTTAAGTGTTAAAACCATGCAAGTCTGTCTAAGAATTAAGTGAAGTGCTGGATTTTATAGCTCGACAGCTAGTATCTATCGAGGTTTAAAACACTGTTTAAGCCCGATACTCGACAGCTGCTCGATAGATAGTGTATATATTGAGATTTAAGAAAATTAGTTTTTCAGATTTGATTTCACTCAAATCCGTGTATAGATGTTTGGGTTTTCTTTTCTCACAACCCTAAACATATATAAGGATTGTTTTAAGGGCCCTAGTTCATCTTTCTCTTGAAGAAACTGCTGCGTTTGTACGTCGTAGGGTTTTGTAATCAAGAAGTTTCGTGATCTTCATCGTGTTGATGAACTGAAGAACTTTGCAGCCAACATTCTTCTCAAGTTGGTGTGTAAGCCGTGTACTAGGATCCGCTTATCAAATTGGTTAGTCAAGTACTGAGAGCTGTGCATTGAAATGAGATATTATCATTACAAAACAAGTCCAATTGAGTATTAGGATAAGGGTTCAACTGTAGATTGGTATAAGGTATTGAAATTCTTTTACTTGTAACCGCTTGTTGTGATAATAGTGAATTCTCAAGAGTGGTGACCTTAAAATCACTCGGTGGGGTTTTTGCTGTATAGGTTTTCCCTATTCGTAAACAAATCACAGTGTCAATTTATTTTCCGCTACATATTAACTTAGTTGGTGATCTATTTGTGCTACCACGCTTATTGCATGCTAATTGAATTAATTAATTAACTTGACTAATTAATTGGTTAATTCATCACAATGGGTCAATACATTCTTACTCTATCAAGTGATATCAGAGCAGACACACTTTGATTAGGGTTAATCTTTGCTGTGTGATCCATTAACCCCCTGTTTGTCATGGATAGAGGACAATCTCTTATTATACCTCTTTTATTTGATGACACTAACTATGCATACTGGAAAGTACGCATGAGAGTTTTCTTGCAGTCATTAGATGAGAAAGTGTGGCAAACTGTGGGTTGGACCAAGCCAAAGGAAGCATTGGCCGATTGGGATGATGCTAAGAATAAGGCAGCAAATTTCAACAGCAGGGCATTGAATGCTTTATTTAGTGTGGTAAAGAATGAAGAGTTCAAGAAGATATCCTCTGCTGAAATTGCTAAGGAAGCATGGACCATCTTTCAGACAACCTATGAAGGAACTAAGATTGTCAAGGATTCGAACCTTCAGAGGCTTACTACAAACTTTGAAGAGATTAAGATGGAGGAGGATGAGTCATTCGATGAGCTCTATGCCAAGCTCAAGGACATAGTGAACTCAGCCTTTAATCTTGGAAAAACCATTCCTGTACCTAAAATTGTAAGAAAGGTGCTCAGATCTCTACCCAAGAGATTTCTTGCCATGATCACCGCGATTGAGGAATCAAAGGATTTTTTCTGAAAAAAATCACAAACCAAGTTGGATTCACCAACGTTGTTAGTAGTGACAATATTTTTACAACCATATCAATTGCAAAGGCTAGGAGTTTGGTTAATCGAGGATGGATATTTCTCACCAAGTACATCATATAAGGATTTTTCGGCAGCTTGAAGAGTAGCAACAGAGAGCATGTAGGTTCCATTCTCTAGGCCTTCATTCACAAGAATCTAGCCTATGTGGTTCAGAACAGCATTAGCAGAATTGCTTTCTTCTGAAGAATAGCACCCTTCATTCAAAGCCATGTGTGAAGGTGAACTAAATTTACTAGGGCTTGGTTCAGTTGGAACAAAAAGAAAGGATTTATGAAGTTATTATATAAAAGGGACTTGGTTTAGGTCCAGTGCATCCAGTGCACTGGACTTGTCAAATGGTGACACGTGTCTAAAAATGGACACATGTCATCATCTTAACGGGTCCAGTACTGCTAGACACTGGACTTGAGCCTGACCCATATAAAAGGGCACATGGTGTCTTCTAGTATAAAGAAATTTGCAAAATTTAGATTTTGATAGCTATATGATAGGCCAAAAATGAATTGACCCATTTGGCAAATTAATTAATTAATTATCCAAGTTAATTAATTAAGTCAATTTAACATACAATAGCGTGGCAGCACAAACAAATCACCAAATAACTAAATGTAGGGAAAAATAAATTTGACCCAGGTGATTTGTTTACGAATGGGGAAAACCACTGAGGCAAAACCCCACCGGGTGAATTAGAGGTCACCACTCCCGGGAATCCACTATTATCAATAACAAGCGGTTACAAGTAAAATGAATCCCAGTATCTAATACTAACCTACAGTTGAACCTTTACCCCAATACCTAATTGGACTTGTATTGTAGCGGCAATCTCTCCGTTCAATGCACGAATCCTAGTACATGACTAACCAATGATACACGGATCCTAGTACGTGACTAACACACTAACTTGAGAAGGATTGTTGGCTGCAAAGTTCTTCAATTAATCAACAATGAAGATCAGGAAGCACCTTGGTCACAAAACCCTTGGCGTAAATGTGCAGTAGTTTCTACAAAGAATATGATGAGCTAGAGCAATTTTTGTCTCTGGTCAACCTTGCATCCCCTTGTGACGGCTCTTAAAATAATCCTTATATACGTCTAAGGTTGTGAGAAAAGAAATCCTACACAAATACTCAAGATTATGCGTGTAATCAGATCTAGAAAACCTGATGTGAGGGTCCTTTTTTGGACAGTACCCAAGCCCAAGTAGAAACTAGGATTCTAGGTCCTTTACTTGTTGTTTGGTGGATTGGGCTTGGTTCACCACAGGTAAATGAGGGCTAATTACGAACCAAGTTATGTGCAAGTCACATAAAACTCATCAAGGCAAAAATGTGATTCCTGATAAGCAATAAAATACCATTATAAGTGTTTTAGTGTCATAAAATGACCCTTTACTCTTACAAAACAAGTAAAATAATTATTCATAATATTCACAACGAGAAAGAGATTGAAATAGAATATTTAAGGCTTATCTTTTATTATATAAACATTTAAAAGAGTTCCTTCACTTGATACCCCGGGCGTACTGTCGTGGTCCCTCGGACGTACTGTTCTGGTACCCTAGACGTACTAGGCCTGTAATCCTGATTCTCTGATTCTCTGAACTATACGATCTTTCTCCATGCTTATTATGTAATGGAGTTTTGTCATTTCCTTTTACCTTTATAGGTCCTACATAATAATACACTACACAATACACATATCTTCAAATAATTGTTAGTTTCTTAGATTAGGATATACATTTTAATACATATACATATATGTAAATGAATTTCATGAGAATGATTCAGTCACGAGGATCCTGGCCCCAATTCTCACATACTTAGTACTTTTGCACAAGACTTGTGGGATATGGAACTCAAGTCCAAGTGGCTTTGCTTGGGCATTGCCTTCCAAGATAGTTAGGTGATGAGGGTTTTTGTGGGAGAGAGTGAAATATGATGTGTGCATGTTTTTGGCATATATTTCTTTGGAGGCTAAGTGATATTTTGAATGATCTCAAGGATATGGGACAAATTCCTCCACCTTGGCTCTCTTATTTTGTTTCTTTCTTTCTCTTCCTTACTGGGCTATTAAAGCTCTAAGAATATATCTTTTGAACCTCTCAACTATCCCTTTGAATCCCCATTTTTCTCCCCCCGAAAATACCCCTCTTTTCTGCTATGCCTTAGTGTTCTTTTTATAGCAGACCTGGTCTGGTACCCCAGGCGAGGACGTCCCAGGTCTGCTGGGTAAAATCATGTCCTCTGGAACTTGAAAAGGTGCATTGGGTAGATGTTTAGCTTATTTAGACAATTATAACTCAAAAGAGGCATTTGGCTTTAGCTATAAATGAAAGATTCCTTCTTGGAGAGTCAAAGGATTGGGTGGGCTGCTCAATGTACTGAATGATAGTTTTAGTTGAAAATGACAATTGAGAGGAAAATGTGGGGAGGTGTCATGCACATGGGAGAACTGAGTTTTCCATTGGTTCATGCATTCCAAGCAAATATACGAACCAAGGGAAACCTTCAGGATCCTCATTTCATCAGAAATCACTCCCCTATCGACCAAACCACTTCTCCCTTACTATTCACTCGGGATCCTACGAGCTTGGACCATGGGTTACAAAGAAAATACCTATTTTGCTGGATTTTTTAATGGATATTTTGCTACAAATCTGAACGTACATCTTGGTTTTCCCATGTGCTAGCCAAGGTCCTCTTCTCAAGGTTCAAAAGGACACGTCAACGTCCTAGGGCCTTAATGCTCTTTTTGTTGCATAACCTCTGACCAAGATCCTTGTTGCATGTCCTTTGACCGAGATCCATGGTCTTTCCTTACTTTTCTTGGAATGAGCTTTCTTGTGAAATTTTGGCCCTTAACACCTGATTTCGTAATTCTCGATAGATATAGCTTGTGTCAAGCTTTGTTGAGGTCCAAAATTTCACAAGAAAGCCCATTCCATGAAAAGTAAGGAAAGACCATAGGTTTTAACAAAAGAAGGCTCAATTCATGAAGCTAAGAAGGACCATGAAGGCCCAAAATCTCAAAAAGAAGGAAAAAAGAAAGAAATAATAATGATAATAAAGAAAAAAGAAGAGGATCTCGGTCAGGCCAGAGGAAGGATCTCGGGTGGGCCAGAGGAAGGATCCTGGGTGGACCAGAGGATATGCAGCAAGAAGAAGGATCCCAGTTAGACCAGAAGATATGCAGAAAGATGTATGTTCATATTTCCAGCAAAAAAGGCCATTAAAAATACAGCAAAATCCAGTGAAAGAATTGGGTCGGGATACCTAGAAGCTCGGGATCCTCGGGATGTACAGCACAGCTAAAGTGGGATTGAGACAGCTCAAAATGAGTACCACAAAATACAAGAAATGAAGAATAGATATGTACTTCTTAAACACCCAGTGGTGCAGCAAAGAACCAGAAAGCTTGGAGAGTGACAATTCATGAACAAAAGGCTGATACCTCGGGGAACCTAGAATGAAGAACTATAGAGGGAAGTGGCAGGGAAAACCTTCAACCCAGCAGGAATGGATTCCACTCACTTGGGAAAAATGACAGCAAGAAGGACAGCTAAAAGGTGAGTCTGAAAAGGTAAGAAGCCTTGAAAGAAGGGAGATTAAAGGTCAGCTGCCTAAAGACACCCCGAAATGGAAAGTCAGCAAGTGGCTTTTAAAGAAAAAATACTAAAAGAGGAAAATTATAAGAAATAGGGGAAGAACCAGCCATCAGAATGGCTGACATGACAGGGGCTCTGGTACCCAGGGAGCCAAGAGGGGAGAATCAGTGGTATCGAAACCCTAGAATGACACTATAAAAGGGGGGAAGCAGCCAACATTAAGGGGCATTATGCAAAATAGAAAATCACAACAGAATCATGGAGAAAACTCTATCAAAATTCAAAGAAAGTAGGGAAATACCTCTCGTATCCTAGAAACAGCCACTAGTACATACTTGGATTCAAAAGGATTTAAACTTTGCAAGTCTTAGAGGCTTAAATAGCCATCTAAGTCTATAATTTTTGAGCTTATTTGGACCTTGTATCACATCTTAGTGAGCATATTGCAATCCAAAATTAAGAAAAATAATGAAATATTTCATACTTATTGGAGGATCCTTAACAGTTATTTCATGTGTTTCTTTATTACATTGTTTTCCTTTGCTGCTTTCTTGCTATTCAACACATATATTCTCACTTGCTAGTTTTCCTTTTACTCAGCCAAAAGGCTAAGTCCTTTTACCGGGGTCCTCACTTCAACTTGGGCCTTGGAAACACTTAGCCTCCAAAGAAATATATGTCAAAACATGCACATCAGATATCACTCTCTCCCACAAAAATCCTTCTCACCTAACTATCTTGGAAGGCAATGCCCAAGCAAAGCCACTTAGACTTGAGTTCCAAATCCCACAAGTCTTGTGCAAAAACACTAAGTCTGTGAGAGTTTGGGCCAGGATCCTCGTGGCTGAATCATTCTCATGAAATTCATTTGCGCGCGCGCGCGCACACACACACACACACACACATATATATATATATATGTGTGTGTGTATGTGTGTGTGTGTGTATTAAAATGTATATCCTAATCTAAGAAACTAACAATTATTTGAAGATTTGTGTATTGTATAGTGTTTTTTATGTAGGACCTATAGAGGTAAAGGGAAAGGACAAAACTATATTGCATAATAAGCATAGAGAAAGATCATATAGTTTAGAGAATCAGCATTCTGGGTTCTTACAGGCCTAGTATGCCCCGAGATCCCACGACAGTACGCCTGGGATCCCACGACAGTATGCCTGGGGTACCAAGTGAGGGACCTCTTTTAAATGTGTACGGTTTTAGACCCCTTAAACCAACCAGATTAACCTAGTTAATTAGCTAAGTGATTAACTTAGTCAAATTATGCAATTCTAGGTTATCACAAACATACAATCATATCAAAAATATAAAGCAGCGGAAATATAAATAACACAATGATATGATCACTCAGGAAACCACACTGTAAAAACCTTGGGAGGATTTGACCTAGCTATCCTCAAGGAAACCTGAATCCACTATGCGAAAGAATCGAAGTTCATACAAAAGGACTTACAAGCTCCCCGCTTGACTTCTTAATGCTACCCACCAGTAGAACTTACTGACATGACCATGTGCAAGCTCCGAGTCCACAGACTCCTTCTTTCTTGGATTCTCCAATCAGCTACAAGCACCCACGCTTGTTATTCTTTAAGCTCCAATGGCAGCAACCGAGTTGATCATCAAGATGTTGATATTATCTCTACCTTGAAAACCTTAAGTTTATGTGAAGGAAAGCTCCTGAAGGATCTCACAAGAGATTCACACAAACCGCAATGTATGAGCAACAATATAACAAAGACAACTCTAAAAAACGTGGCTAGGGTTTTGCCTTTTATACCTAGGGTAAAAACAGAAAACCCAAAACATTTAATGAGTTAGGGCTGAGTTGGAAAATTTTGCAGAAAAACATTCTAGCCGACTTTCGATCGATTGAGTCTAACTTTCGATCGATCGAGCCAGGCCGAAATGCACTAATGCATCTGCAGTCTCTCGATTCCAACTTTATATAAAATATATAACTTTGAGCAAGTCTAAACAAGACTAAACATATTGTTTTGATCATGGTTTGCCAATATTACACATTAGAGTTCTAAATACACAAATTCCTAAATCTTTAGAACCTAACAAACTCCCCCTTTGGCAATCCGTGACAAAACACAAACTAAAAACTCAAAGTTTACAAGTAAAAGCCCTTTACAAAAAATAATGCTCAAAAACTCAAATTCAATCCTAACTACTATCCATCAGTTGCAAGTGTAGATAGCAGCTCAATTGAATCAACCTGTATATTCCTGAAACACTCAACAAATGCATAAACGCATACAGAAAACAGTAAATAAACAGGTATAACATTCTTGTATGATTCACACAACACATAATAAAGACATATATCAATGAACAACTCATAAATATAAATCAATAAATAGTGAAACACAAGCAACAAGAATCATGTATAAATCATGTAAAACAAAAACAATGTTACTCCCCCTAACATGAATAGCCCCAAAAATGATGTACAAGGTGAAGCACCTGAATACAATCTAATAACTCCACTAGCTCCTCAAAACAAAAAATATACTCCCCCTCACTACAAAAACTCCTCTACAAGACAAAACTCTACTCCCCCTTTTTGTGACGGAATGCCAAAGGGCAATCACAAGCCATCATCAAAAGGAGGTGGTGAGGGTGAATAAAGTTGCGCCAAGTCGGCTCGCAGAGCACGAATCTCGTCAAGCAAGTCCACCAAAATCTTACTATGAGCCGCCTGAATGGTCATAACAGTCTCCAAGGTACGACGTACATCAAAGTCATCCAAAGGAGGTGGAGGAACATCAGCAGCAGTAGCATCCCTAACAGGATCAGGTACATCCTCACCAGTAGGACCTGTAAAAGAAGAAGAAGGAGGTGCGGCACCAGAAGGCTCAGACCTAGGATGTTTAGAGCCAACTCGAAGGTGAGCAGCCCTCTGTCTAAGAAAAGACGCACCTATGAGAGCAATAACATGAACTGGCTCAGAGGAAGGGAAATCATCTAGACCAAGATAAAGCAAAATCCTATGAACAAAAATAGGATGGACAAGAGCATAAGAAGAAGATGAACTCCTATAAACATCGTTCAAAGAACGAAGAAACAAATGAGGAAAACTAAGAGGAGCATCAGTAACAAGAGCGTACAAAAAGACATACCGCTCGAGAGGAATGGTGTGAAGATGAGAAATGGGCCAAAAAGAATGACAAGCTATCCTAAAGAAGAGATAATGTAACTCAGACAGCTCAGCAGTGGTGATCCTAGGATCAGAACCCCACTGGATAGAAAACCCAGTGATGTAAGACATGACATCACTCAACAAAGGAGACTCATCATAAGGGTAAACAGGGTGCTGGACCAAGGGTAACCCTGGAGCATCAGCCACTACCGTAGGAGTAATGGTGTACTCTACGCCTCGTATCCAACTCTTTACCAAAGTGTTGGAATCATAGACGCGGATAGAGATGTTTGAAAAGAAATCTCTAAGCAGAGTAGCAGGTGGAGGAGAATCAGAAATATCCACCAAGGGTAACCAGCCCCAACGCTCAAAATTTGCCCTAATGGCAAGATCAAGCTCATCTAAAATGACAGAACGCTCAGACCAAATCTTTCTCCTAAGGTTCAGCTTATCATAAATCTCTTGATTTTTCTCACTCGGAAACTTCTCTCGGTCAAAAGAAGGTGGGGAAGGAGTAGGTGAGGGAATAGACCTACAAGCCCTAGTCTTCCTAGGCATAGTGCTAAGGAAAAGACAAAGACACAAAGAGAAAACCAAAAGAACACAAACAAAAAAAACAAAACCAAGGGCAGACTGCAAGTTAGCACAAAAGAATATAGAACAACAATCTATATGATGCATGAATAATTACAATGTCATGATGCATGTACTAATGCAGTAAACAAAGTTCAAATTAAGTTCGATTGCACAAAATTGACTTGGTCATAGAGTTTCTAACAAAAACCCTAAAAATTTGAAAAACCATTTGAATGTTTTGAAGCAAATTGATGAATTGATCATCACACATGGTTGAAAACAGATTAGAATGACCAATTTTATCAAAACAACAAGCCAATTTTATCAATTTAAACCCAATTAAACAAAATCCCCAATTCGGATCAATCACAAACCCTAGAATTTTTAATTTTTCACAAAACTCAAAATTGATCAAATTAACAAGCAAAGATCATGTTAATAACATCATAGAAACAAAACCCATTGATCAATTTCATAAAAAATGGATTGAATAATCAAAAACCCCAAAATACATAGGTTCGAAAATCCCAAATTAAAATGCATGAAATGTGAAAATAAAATCAAAAGGAAGGGTAAAATAGACATACCGGCTCAAGGAGAGAGAAACCTTGCAAAAATTTTGGAAGAAAACGACAGAAAAATCGTTGTGGAGCCTTGCCGAGTCGGAGAGAGAAAAGAAAAGTTTGAAACTTTTTGAAAAGTGACTTTGAAAAAGTCAGATCTGAGTTTTTAAAAAAAACTTGATTCACGATATTCGATTGATCGAAAATTACATTCGATCGATCGAATCAATCCGAGAATTCTAAAAGAATTTTAAGCAAATTTCGATCGATCGAAAAACAGATTGGATCGATCGAAACAGGCAGCAGCTCACAACATTTTGAGAAAAATTACAGTTTTGAAAAACAACACCCACATTTTGAAAACAACTCCTCAAAGCATTAAAATTGATGAAACAAAATGCATGAGTATGAGAAAGAGTGCTTTTTCAAAAAAAATTTAATCCCAGTTTCTCCAAAGAAAATTTCAGTCATTCTCCCTTTAAATTCTGAAGCAAAAAAAAAAAAAAAAAAAAAAAAAGTTTTGCATAATACTCAAGGTATTTTCAAACTTGGTTGGTTAGACCAAAAACACACACAATAACATGTACAGTGTTTAGCAAAGAGTAACTTGTGTAGTGTGTGCAACTAGTAAAAGTTTTGAGATACATGTGAGGTGATATGTGAATAGCAATCAATCACAAAGTCTACAAAATCCATCACATAGAATTCAAAAGAGACTATCACCTAAAGAGTTACATCATATAACTCTCACATCTCCTAGAACATAAGCTTGCAATCATGTAAGTTTCTTGAATTTTGCCCATAATTAGATGAATTTTGGCATCAAGCCTAATAGAACACACCAGTTTTAATTATTAAGCAATTAACCGAGGCTACACCTTATGTTCTTTTTGTGCATGTGCTACACTTTCTCGAGTACAAAATCTTATGATATGCACTAAGGTGTTCATGATTGGCTAGTGAACAGTGGTGAGATGGTTATTTATGCCTTTCTCAAAAGGATCAAGTCCGACAGTCAAATAACATGTGACCTCAAGATTAAGACAAAGTGATAAAAACAATAAACATCTTTCCCACACAACATGCACAACAAAGTTTCAACTAGTAAAGTGCAATAAATAAGCTCATCAAAGCTAAACAAGGTACACAAGACATGTTATGTGTAAATAAATTGACCAACCTTATTTTTAAAGACCAAGAAAAATAGTGCCAAACACAATTTGCTTTTCTCCTTTTTTTTTTTTTTTTTTTAAATTTTAAAAGAGAAAATAGATAAATCCTAGAATGAAATGCATGAATGTTATGCAATTCAATCCTAGAAACAGAAAAAAAAAAAAAAAAAAAAAAAAAAAAAAAAAAAAAAAAAAAGAACAGTGGTCACAAAAGAGTAGAGCAATGAAGCACAAGGACCATGTCAGAAAGACTCAATTAAATCGAGTCTTTTGCATCCAAAACCTGTTAGATGCACCACGAGTATTGGAGTTCCTATTCACATTCGAGTGATTTCCAACTCTAGGATTGGAATAAAGGTTCAACGCCTTTACCAATTCACCAATGAGTGCCATAGGATCTTGTGCTTGAGGCATAGACACTTTTGGTTTGTTTGCTCTCTTAGCAGCTTGAAGCTTGTAACAGTTAGGACGAATGTGTCCAGACTTTCTACAAAAATGACAAACCCAAGCAGGTTTACCGTGCATCTTGTCCTTAGAAATGGTAGATTCCTTAGGTTTAGATTCTCCTAGATCAACCCTAATCTTCCTAGGGGGTGAAACTTCTACAGGTTTGACAACCTCACTCACAAGGGGTTTGACAGTTTCACTCACAACCTCACTCACGGAAGGTTCAAAAGAAGATGAAGGAACAAAGTTCGTGGAATGTGGTGCAGACACAAAGATGCTTTCAACATAACCTAAACCAGATTTGTCAGAAGGATACCTTTGAACATTCAACATTTGATCAAGTTTAGAACTAGAAGATCTAGCAATAGATAAATCATATTCCAAAGTTTTAGCTTTATCAAGCAAGAGCATGTTCTCAGATTTCACATGATTTTCTTTTCAAGCAAAATTTAACAAGCAAAATTTTCTTTTCAAGCTCAAGAGATTCAATTTTCTTCAGGCCAAGTTCAACATTCATAGCATCCTTTGCAGCAGCTTTGCAAAGTTTATTATAGGCCTCTTGAAGATCTGCATCCTCAGAGAGTTCCCATCAGAAGGGTTCTCTTTAACACATACGCTTTCATTGACTACAGCAATAGCAGTGAAAGCAATTAAGTTTCCATCCTCGTCACATCTAGACTCATCATCAGAAACCTCATTATCACTAAGAGTTACAGCCATAGCTTTACCCTTAGACCTCAAGAATGTAGGACATTCAGATTTAACATGACCATACCCTTGACAACCAAAATACTGAGCACCCAAAGAATTGTTTGAAGATTGACCTACTTTTTCTCTAGATTTTTCAAAGTTATTAACCTTAGTGGGATCATTCTTCCGAAAGTTTCTAGGTTCAGCAGTGTTTGTACCTCTTACCTTTCTGTTGTTATTCCTAAGAAAGTTTCTAAAGTTCTTGGCAAGGTACGCAATCTCTGTAGCAGAGAGCTTATCATCAAATCTACCAACATCAACATCATCAACAGACTTAAGAGCCATTGATTTGGATTTGTTTGCGTTGGGTAGGTCAGACTCATAGGATTGAAGAGATCCTACAAGCTAATCAACAGGGATGGAGTCCACATCCTTGCTCTTAGTAATGGCAGTCACTTTGAGTCTAAAGTCTTTAGTTAAAGATCTAAGAATCTTCCTAACAATTTTAGGTTGATCATAGATTTCACCCAAATTAAATGCAGAATTAACAATATCATTCAATTTAGCATAGAATTCATCAAAAGATTCATCATCAGACATTCTAATACTTTCAAATCTAGAAGTTAATTGTTGCAATTTATTGATCTTAACTGCCTTTGTGCCTTCATACACAGTCTGGAGGATTTTCCAAGCCGTATGAGCAAGCTCAACATTTGAGATTCTCTTAAATTCCTCCATAGAAACAGTATTAAAGATGGCATTCATAGTTTTGCTATTGAACCCAGCTGCTTCTTTTTGAGAAGTTTGCCACTCACTCACAAGAGTAGTGGGCTTCTCCCATCCGTACTCAACGGAATTCCAAACTCTCTCATCAATAGATTTCAGGAATGCTTTCATCCTTACTTTCCAATAAGCATAGTTATTCCCATCAAAGTGAGGAGGAACAACAAGAGAGTGTCCATATTCCATGAAAACAGGGGTCAAGGATCAGCTCAGAGATCAAAAAATCTCAAACAAGAGAGCTACCCGCTCTGATACCACTTGTACGGTTTTAGACTCCTTAAACCAACTAGATTAACCTAGTTAATTAGCCAAGTGATTAACTTAGTCAAATTATGCAATTCTAGGTTATCACAAATATACAATCATATCAAAAATATAAAGCAGCGGAAATATAAATAACACAATGATATGATCACCTAGGAAACCACACGGTAAAAACCTGGAGAGCATTTGACCTAGCTATTCTCAAGGTAAACCTGAATCCACTATGCGAAAGAATCGAAGTTCATACAAAAGGACTTACAAGCTCCCTGCTTGACTTCCTAATGCTACCCACCAGTAGAACTTATTGACACGACCACATGCAAGCTCCGAATCCACGGACTCCTTCTTTCTTGGATTCTCCAATCAGCTACAAGCACCCACGCTTGTTATTCTTTATGCTCCAATGGCAGCAACCGAGTTGATCATCAAGATGTTGATATTATCTCTACCTTGAAAACCCTAAGTTTATGTGAAGGAAAGCTCCTCAAGGATCTCACAAGAGATTCACACAAACTGCAATGTATGAGCAACAATACAACAAAGACAACTCTAAAAAACGTGGCTAGGATTTTGCCTTTTATACCTAGGGTAAAAACAGAAAGCCCAAAACGTTTAATGAGTTAGGGCTGAGTTGGAAAATTCTGCAAAAAAAAATTCTGGCCGACTTTCGATTGATCGAGTCTAACTTTCGATCAATCGATCCAGGCGAAATGCACCAATGCATCTACAGCCTCTCGATTCCAACTTTACATAAAATATATAACTTTGAGCAAGCCTAAACAAGACTAAACATATTATTTTGATCATGGTTTGCCAATATTACACATTAGAGTTCTAAATACACAAATTCCTAGATCTTTAGAACCTAACAAAATGTTTATACAATAAAAGATAAGCCTTAAATATTCTATTTCAATCTCTTTCTCATTGTGAATATTATGAATACTTATTTTACTTATTTCGTAAGCGTAAATGGTCATTTTATGACACTAAAACACTTATAATGGTATTTTATTACTTAGGAGGAGTCGCATTTTTGCCTTGAGGAGATTTATGTGACTTGCGCACAACTTGGTTCGTAATCAACCCCCATTTAGCTGTGGTGAACCAAGCCCAGTCCACCAAATAACAAATATTTGGCCCAGGATCCTTATCTCTACTTAGGCCTGTGTGCTAAAAAAAAAGCACTCTCACAAGCTTCTGTCGAGTTTCAGTAGTAATTCTCAATAAAAAGGATTCTACCGAGACTTCTGTCAAGCTTTAATGAGCAACACATTCTTCACTTATTTCTTGGTCAGATTTGCATGGCTTTAATACTAAACATGAACACTTGTTTCTTGAAGTACTAAACCCATCCTTGATCTACCCAATTACAAGTAAAGTGTGTTTTGTCAAAGAATTAGCCAATTACATCAAATATGTCCCTAACAATCTTCCCCTTTGGTAATCCGTGACAAAACCACAACAAACAAATGAATCATAAGAGAAGTCTTAAATCACTAAGCTCATAACCACTTGTTGAATTACAAAATAAATCTAACCCTAACATAAACTCTTGAAAAACTTTGCATGAAGAGAGTTCGTGACATAGTAGATTTTCACAGCCTATCTTTGTGAAACACTTAAACAAAACTCATCAAGGCATCATGTGTGAAACAGAAATAATGATTGCATACATAAAGAAACATGTGTATATAGAGAGAAAAGAAATAACACATGTAGAGATAGGTGAAGAAACATACATCATCATCATTTATATGAAAATAAAGTGCAATGTATGTCAATAAATGGTCACAAGACTAGTATACATGAGGCTAATCTATAAAGAAAGAAAAGAAAAGTACATGTAAATCTTACTACATCCCTTAAGATATATAAATACTCCCCCTAACAAAAATGTCCTATACTAACTTTCCCCATATGAACAAGACTACTCTTAAACCCAGAACTACTCCCCCTTTTTTGTCACGAATGACAAAGGGTAAGTCACCGAGAGGTCGTCATCTCATCATCATTGGAAGAGCTAGCATCCTCATCATCATCATCACCATCCTCATCTGCTGAAGCCTTTGGAGAAGGAGATGGAAAAGGAGCGAAACCACCAAGGCGAGCTTGTCGTCGTGCTATACAACTGACACGGGTGTTCACCTGACACATCTCATTGGTAAGAGAGTCAAAGCGAGCATCCATGCGCTGAAGCTATGCCATGATGGCCTCCAAGGTCACACCAGCTGCCGAAGAAAAAGGAGCAGAGGTGGAAGGAGCCAAAGAAGAAGAAGCTATAGGATCTATATGATTGGTCGTCTCTGTTCGTGGCTGTTTCGGTCGAAGCTGGGCCTCGCTTCGCCAAATAGAACCAACGCTGATAGCACCCATGGTGGTGAAGTAAGGAGAATTAGGAATGGGGATGGAAAAGTGGCGAAGGATCCGCGTGATAGCTGAAGGAAAGATAAACTTATCACAGATCCCTGTATCCTAACAGACATTGATGATAGAAGTGATGAAGTGAGAGGGGAAGTCTATAGAAAAATCCTCAAGAAGAGATAAAAGAAAACAAGCACGAGGCTTTATGATAGAGTTATAGTGAGATAATGGAGTAAGAGTAAATGTCATCACCATGTTAAGGAACCTCGGACCTTTTGCAAAGCCTGAGCATGGGGTGTTTTGCTTCCCACCCCATATAGAAGATGTCTCACAAAAGTGAGATAGAATCTCGTCTTTGGACACAATCCTAAGATGCTCATAGCAGGGGTAGTCAGGATGCTCTACCCGCGGAACATGTAGTACCTCGAATATAAGATTCGAGGTAACTACGATACGTGTACCTCGAAATGTAGTGGCAAACCAAGGTATAGAGGTATCGACACCAAGTATATTGGAGTAAAACTCTTGTATAAACAAGATGGGACACCTCAAGAGTCTCTTACATAGAGATTCCTAGCCTCGAGTCTGAATGACAGCAGGGAGAGGAGTGTCGGCAAAATCCAACAGGATAACATGACGCTTCGGATGAATGCCACGTTTCTGAAAGTTCTCCAGGAAGTCCTTTTGGGCCTTCCCATCATGGAACCAAACGTGAAGAGAAGGGATAGGATCAGAAGAAGAAGACTTGGAACCAAGAGGGTTCCAAGCCGGAGTGGATTTAAGTGCTTTAGGTGCCATAACACAGTCTATTCGAGAGAGAGAGAGAGAAAGAGAGAGAGAGAGAGAACACATCACAACCAAAAACAAAGAATAGAAAGGAAAAGAAAGACGTATGCATGAAAAATGCATGAACATGTGACGTGCAAAATTTAAATTGCATCATGGGTAAAAACCCAATCCAAACCTAGTAGCACACATTCAACAATAATCAAGCATACATCTAAATGCATGAAACATTGGTAAAATGCAATGAGAATGCAATGCATGAGCATATAACATCAAATCAAAACACCTAACCCAACAATTTCACAAAAAACTCAAAAACCCCAAAAATTTTCAAAAACCCAAAACTTAGGTAAAAAATGCATGAATGCATGAAAATGAAGGGATTTAGGAAGCTTACCAAGTGATATGAACTTGATATAGGCCGAATATGTAGTGGGTAGTAAAATTTGAGTGAAGGAAAGGTGTTTGGAGGGAGAGAAGAGAGTTTTCTGTCGAGAAAGAAGTGAAAAAGTGAGATCTGATTCGCGCTCGGCCTTTAAATAGAAATCACAACTCAATGGATCAAAGTATCTATCGAGCACTAAATCTTGACAAAAATGAATCTGTGGAGGTGTTGTCAAGGATCTGTTGACAGCAAAAACATTTCGATGGATCGAGAAATTGTCAAGAATCTATTGGCCAGACAGAGAGTTCAGAAATTTTTCTCAATGGATCGAAGAAACTATCGAGATTCTATCGAGAAGAAACCCAGAAAGCTCGATAAATCAAGATTCCATTTAGATCTATCGAGAAAAAAAGAAAGAAGGGCTCGATAGAAGGGAATCTGTCGAGGATCTGTCAAGAAGCTGTTGAGCTTGAAGAAAACAGGTTTTTCAAAGAAGGAAAAAACACATAGAAATGAATGCAACAAGCAAGCTACTCAAACATAGATCCAATTAACATACTAAGATCTCAAAACATCTCTCAACATATATGCAAAGCATTTAAAAAACTAAAACATACACACACACTAAACAAGTCTAACCAATTTTATATTTCAAAAACAAGTTAAGATAGTTTAATGAGCATATATTAACACATGTATTCCTTGTGATGGTCAAATCACATTATACCTGCACATGTATCAAAAGTAGCAAATAATTTGCGTGTTGTGTGTGAAAACATAGCAAGAGTGCATAAGTGTCTCATATTATGACTATTTGAGATATGAGAAAATCAAATACGCTCACACACAATCATAACTACTTGATGGGGACTATCACCTTTGAGGTACATCCTATAACTCCGACATTTCCTAGGAACACATTTGCAACCATATTTAAAAGCATTTTGATTCTTTTTGCTTTCTTTTCTTTGCATATTTTTCTTTTTAAGCATAGCAGGTATAGGCATATAAGAGAGAGAAAAGAAATACCCAATTATGTAAGCTTAAACATCACAATTTTGCTATGCCGAAGCATACAGATGTTATTCATGATTGGCGGGCTTTAGTAGTGAGATGGTTTTTATGCCTTTCTCTTAGGATTTTCTAGTCATTCCCGTCAAAAAGAGTGATATGAGTGTTAAGTATAAGAGATTACTTAATCGTACTCATTACAAACACAAGCCACAAAGCTCACTTGCTTAGTTGTGCATAGAGATGCTCATCTAAGCTACAAGTGATACAAAGTTTAGAAAACTTTGTTTCAATGACCATCCAAAGTACACAAGTCCCAATATACACATATACACACTGTTTTTGTATTTTTCTGATTTTTCAATTTTTTTTTTATGAAAAGCAAAACAAAAAAAAAAACAAAAACTGAAAAACAACAAAACAAAAACATAAAGAAACACACAAAGCATAAAACTAGACTGACTCAAAACAATAAAGCAAAATAAACAAGAAATGCATAACCGTAAGGGGAGAGAGAGAAAAAGTGACTAAATCATTTTAAGCCTTTTTCCTTCCACACTTTGGAAGAACTTTTCCTTTGTGCAAACCTTTGATCCAGAGGTAAAGGAGAAGAATTGAAACCGTTCAAGTTTGAAAGGAACATGAGGGCCTTAAGAAGATCTCCAAGAGGAGCGAAAAAGGATGGAAACTGATTCTGGTTTCCGGAGAGAGCATGCTATTGCTTTATTGAGTAGCTAACCATTTATAGCAATTTGGACCAGTATGTTCTAAAGCTCCACAATGATGACAGAAATGCAGCTAAGCACTCAAAATTCCCTCGTCATTACTGTCAATTGACTCAGTTTCAAGCTCGGTTTCACTCAATGTAGCAACAAAAGATTTTCTTTTCCCAATTGACTTGAGATATGTTGGACATTCTTGCTTCATATGTCCAAAACCTTGACATCCGGACCACTTTGGTCCGGAGGGATTAATGTACTAACCGCCATCCTTAGCATCCTTCTTTCCTCTGTCTTGGCTTTTGAATTGAGAAGAACTAGATTGCTTATGGTCCTTATCAAATCCTTTCGCATTGGCATTTTTAATGAACTTCTTGAACTGCCTAGTGATGTAGGACTTCATCTTGGAATCTTCATCATCTGAAGACTCATCAGTCTCATTACTTTTGGCCTTCAGTGCCATGCTCTTACTTTTGGTTCCTTTCCCAATCCTAGTCAAACCCAATTCATTAGTTTGTAAGTTGCCAACCAGCTTCGTCAAAGGAATGGAGTCAATGTCCTTCAATTCTTCAATTGCTGTTATCTTGGCATGAAATCTCTCAGGAAGAGACCTTAGCACTTTTCTTACACCTGGGAATAGTTTCCCCAAGATTGAAAGCTGAGTTGACTATGTCCTTCAACTTGTCATAGAACTCCTCAAAAGACACATCACCCTCCATCTTTATCTCCTCAAAGCTAGTAGTGAGCCTTTGGAGTTTTGAATCCTTAATAGCCTTAGTCCCTTCATAGGTTGTCCGAAGGATGGTCCATGCTTCCTTTGTAGTTTCAGCCAAGGATATTTTCTTGAACTCCTCATTTGTGACCGCACTAAAAATGGTGTTCAATGCTTTGTTGTTGAAGTTTGCTGCTTTGATCTTTGCATCATCCCAATCAGCCAACGCTTCCTTTGGCTTAGTCCAACCAGTCTCCACAGCTTGCCACACCTACTCATCTAAAGACTGTAAAAAAGCTCTCATGCCAATATGCATAGTTAGTGCCATCAAATAAAAAAGGTATAATAAGAGATTGTACTCTATTCATGACAAACAAGGGTCAGTGGATTACACATCAAAGATTAAACCTAATCAAAGTGTACCTACTCTGATATCATTTAATAGGCCAAAAATGAATTAACCCCTTTGGCAAATTAATTAATTAATTATCCTAGTTAATTAATTAAGTTAATTTAACATGCAATAGTGTGGTAATACAAACAAATTACCAAATAACTAAATGCGGTAGAAAATAAATTTGACATGGGTGATTTGTTTATGAATGGGGAAAACCACCGAGGCAAAACTCCACTGGGTGAATTTAAGGTCACCACTCCCGAGAATCCACTATTATCAATAACAAGCAGTTACAAGTAAAAGGAATCTCAGTACCTAATACCAACTTACAGTTGAACCCTTACCCTAATACCCAATTGGGCTTGTATTTTAGTGGAAATCTCTCTATTCAATGCACGAATCCCAGTATGTGACTAACCAATGATACACGAATCCCAGTACGTGACTAACACACCAACTTAAGAAGGATTGTTGGCTGCAAAGTTCTTTAGTTCATCAACAATGAAGATCAAGAAGCTCCTTGGTCACAAAACCGTTGGCGTAAAGACGCAGTAGCTTCTACAGAAAATATGATCAACTAGAGCAATTTTTGTCTCTGGTCACAACATGCATGAATTATTCTTTTGCAACACCTTGCATCCCCTTGTGACGACTCTTAAAATAATCCTTATATATATCTGGGGTTGTGAGAAAAGAAACCCTACACAAATACTCAAGGATATGCGTGTAATCAAATCTGGAAAACCTAATTTCATAATTCTCTACAGATACAGCTTGTGTTAAGTTTCTGTCAAGTTTCAGCAGTAATTCTCGATAGAAAGGATTCTGTTGAGACTTCTATTGAGCTTTAATGAGCTGCACATTCTTCACTTGTTTCTTGGTCAGATTTGCATGGCTTAAATACTAAACATGAATACTTGTTTCTTAAAGTACTAAACCCATCCTAGATCTACTAATTACAAGTAAAGTGCATTTTGTTAAAAGATTAGCCAATTGCATCAAATATGTCCCTAGCACTATATTAGTCTTACACTCAAAAAGACGCAAGACTATATTTGAATAGGTATATTTACTTGTAGAAATGCCTTGAAATACAAATTAAGATCTAAGAAAGAAAAACTAGAACCAATTGTAGAAGACAAAGTTATGCAATTCTTTTCTTTCTTTTTTTTCTCTTTATTTTTTTAGGAAAGTTATATAAGTTAATGTTAAGCACATTATTCCTTGACTTAGAGCATTCTCATCAAGACTTCTAAAATTTTTAGCATTTAGCATCTAAAAACCTAACTTTATAGTGTTTAACACATCACTTTACAATGACCCTAACATTAAAACTTCTATTTTTTTTACCATTTCATTTAAATATTCTTTATTTTTTATTTTTTATTCATTTTTTATTTTTTCTCTCTTTCTCTCTCTCTCTCTCCCCCCTACAGCAGAATTTTTTTTTTTTTTAAATTAAAACATAATGCTACAGTACACTCTAAAAAATGAGAGCTCATTGTAGCTAGATGTCAAATTTTTTAGCATATGGCATCTTTGATGGTCTAGGTTTTTATGGTTATAATTGATAAAAATAGCATTTTTCGCATTTATAACACTCTTGATAAGAATGCTCTTATGGATGTGTCTATGACTGAAAATCCTATAAGTGCAATGGTTGTACAGGATCAAAAGGTGAAAGTGTGAGGAAAACCATCTATATTGAACCAAGTGGTTCTACAAATAATATTCTATTATAGTAGACAAACATGGTGTGGTTGGCCTTTTTGTACTTCTTGGCTGAACTGCTTCTTACTGCGTTGTGGCCCAATAGTTCTGGGGTAGGAAAGTTGGGACTGGCTTTGTTGAAACTCACCTCAAGCTAGCTTGTGCACAAGCTAGGACCCTTTTGCTAAGATCTTGGTCACATGCTCATGGCAGAAGATGCTGTGACAAAAATGCTATAGCAGGAGGGCATAATATAATATGACAACAAGAATATATTTGCTGACAATGATTAAACCACTTTCCTAGTAAAGAAAACACAGTAATATGAGTACAGCATAAATAGTTTAATGACAATAAATAAAGAAAAAGAAGTAATGTTAATGCTTGATCAACTTTAAGAAAGGAATGGTTAGTCTGCCGCACTTAGTTCCTTAGGAGATTTAAGTCCAGGTAGGGAACCACTCTTCAATATGGGCAACATCACAGGGAAATCCTGCCATGGAAATTACCTACTTTGAAAGAATGGGCCAAAATGGCTTATCCTCGAATCTTCTTGATCTTGCTAGAGAGTAGGCTATTGAGAGGGAGAGAAGGGAGTAGCCTATTGGTGCATGCCCCTATCACACTCTTGCTTCCTCACTTCACTCTTTAGCCTCTCTGTTTTTCTATGCTCTCTATTTTCTTTCTTATCCCTATGTCCCCTCTTTTCTTCCTTATTTTTCCATTTCTTTTCTTTCTTGCTTTTCTTCTTACTTGTTTTTCCTTACTCTTTCTGATTGCCTCTCACTCTTTTTCATTGTTGTTTTCACTATGCACATCTAAGGCCTTTTTATACTGTCTGTTATGATGAGTTTTACTGTTTTACCCCTCAACTACTTTTGGCTTGGTGTGGGTGTCCTTTCCAGACCACCCATTGGTTTGTCGGCTGCCCAGCCATCACCACTACCCTATGCTGGCCGGCTTATCCTCGAAGAGTTTTGTTTTGTTTCCTTACTCTCTATGGCATTCCCATCCAAATATGCGTTAGGTATTCTCTCTTACTAACTTCTATGGCATGTACCTAATGATTCTAACTCATCTTTCTCTCTTTTGGATGGTATGTCATCCCAGCAGGACATTTTTTCCAAAAGAGCTTGAGCAGGAATCCCAAAATAGATTTCCCCATCCTCCCTACCGCCAAACCAAACCCTCTTTTACCTTTGACCCATAGCCCACCACCCCTGTATTGGCTGGGTACAAGTGGGTGGTGCTTAAGCCTTATGTGTGCTCCACTTTCATGTGAGTCTATGGCCTGCCTGCTATTCATTAGTTTGCCATGGCCTAGGGGCTTGTTTGGTCTTTGCTACTTTTGCTGCACATTCTTAACCACTTGTGGCATAAATGAATCACTGGGTCTTCATTTTTTGCACCTCATTTCATTCTTTGGGCTGGGCCTTGCTTAGGTATGGGCCCTTCTTCCTTCAGTTCGGCCCCTATCTTTCTTTAATTTTAGTTTGTGGGTCGACCAGTGTTCTTGCCATGCCATTCCGTTGCTCGTGCCATGTCACCACTTGACTTGTGCTTGATGGGCCTCTTTTGGGTCTACCATGTATTTTCTCTTATTCAATTCACGTTGCCCAGTGTTTCTACTGGGTTAATCCTCATACCATCTTGGGCTTCCTTGGCCCATTTCATTCCTTTAGGCATCCTTGGCCCGCTTTATTCCTTTGGGCATCCTTAGCCCATTCCGTTCTTACTTTCCTGTGGGCTTTTGCTATGTCTTTTTGGGCTTCCCTGGCCGAATTACCATATCCTTTACTTTTGGGGTTCATTGGCCTTTGTACTAACTCCATTTGCTAATTCATTTCTTTTTGGGCTCCTCCGACCTATTTTTGCTTGCTTCCTATTTCTTATAATTCTCATGGGCTTACTACTTCCTTCTTTGGGCTCCCTTGGGCCCGTTTGCTTTCTTTGGGGCATTTTTAGTATTTTATAGGCTCATGAACCATTATTCCTGCCATTCAGGCTTAATGGTTTTCTTCTCTCTTTACTAACTCTCTTCTTCCTTATTCCTTCCCATATTGTTGGGCTTCTTCTTGTTATTGGGCCTTCTTGCCAAAGTGGGCATCAACATTTAACCCCCTGAGCATATGAAATGCTCCAGCGATTTATATGCGAATAAAAAAAAGTCTTTTTTCTTCTTTTTTTTTTTTTTCTGGGTTTTTTCGAATAGTAGGCCCTACTTCATTTTTTTTTCCTTCTTTCCATGAACAGTGTTGTCTCTTCAAATTTCCCAGTTTAATAGTTATTCTAAAACACAGCTTCTGCTTCATTAATATGATGCCTCTTTTGACGGCTGACCCATTGCATCCTTTCACGTCATCGTTAATGTCATTAGTATTTAAACTCATTCCCTCCACATCACTTATACAAAACGCCTTTTCATCCCTCTTTTTCTTCACTGTGTCTTCTTCCTTAAACACCTTTACCCATTTATTTTGATCAAACATCCCACCATGACACCGGTAAAAGATGAGGGTTCTTCTCGCCGTAAAGGGAAGGAAATCACTGCCGATGATCCTGCCACCAAAACTATAGGTGAGGACACCCCTCTTTCCGAATCGGAACATTCCATGGAAGAAGAAGGGAGCCGCAACCTCGACAGCGAGTGCGCTCCTCTCATTGATCTGTGGTAGGACGCCCATGCCCATTTTTCGATAGTGCCCAATGACTACTTGCCTCTGTAGCTAAGTCGCGTATGGCTTTCTATTTACCGTCACAATAAGGAGGTATCTTGAGCCCTTTTGGCTTCTTCAATCCCCGATCTTGACATACGCCAAGGCATTTCACTCCCCGTCCCCATTCTTTTTGAATTTGGGCCGGGTACTTCTTTGGGTTGGAAGAAGTGGGTAGATGAAGAGTTGGCTGATATGGGTTTCATGGCGACGTTATAGCAAGTCGTTGTGTTGAAGGCCATTATTTCATCGCATTGCCTATCCAACTATAGGGATTTGTTCAACCTTCCTCATCTAGTTCGCCGATGGTGCACCACTACCCATACCTTCTTCATTTTCTACGACGAGATCACTGTGACCTTGGAGGATATGGCAAATCAACTGTTGTTGCCCATTCTTGGCGACGTGGACCCAAGTGCTATAAAACTCTCTCCCGAGGAGGAGGCTGTGGAGGCCAAATTGAAGAAAGGGATGAGTGATAATGCGAAGTTGTCACACTAGGTTGGGGCATTCTCCAAGGCTTCAGACACGATCCGCGGTGCGACCTTTGTTGCATTATGGCTCTGTAAGTTCATTTTCGGTTCTCACCCTCATTATGCTATAAAACCTTTATATTTTCGATTTGGCCATAAAGATTTCTGCCGGGGTGAGTTTGCCATTGGCCCTTATGTTTCTAGGTCATCTGTATGTGTAGTTAGATATCTTGCAAAGTGATGAGAAGCAGGCGGGTTCCTGCCACATAGTCACCATTTCCACCCACAGTACCATCTTGCAACATCTGTTGTGGGAACGTTGTGCTAGGCACTTGGCAAAGTGCAAGTCCATCTACTTTGCTAAGGAGAAGTATTATTCATGTCTGAAGGTTATTACTGATTTTTGTGATTGCTTCGTATCTAACTTTCCATTGGCTTACCGCTGGGTTAGGTTGAAGCCATTTGGGCATCCTACCATGGAGTTCTTTGAAAAAGGAGTTGGTTTTTGTTTGAGAGCATATAGGATTCTAGGCACCGATTACACATGTGGTGATTCAGTCATTGGCCCTTTTACTGATACTACTGGGACCACCACCCCATTGACTACCTTTGACGAAAAGGGGATTACATACTTGGCAGCCACTAATGCTAGGTGGCTACCTTATCTTGCTGACGAGGGCATTCGGTTTGTGCACTATTCTGCCAATAGAATAAGGAGGCAGTTTGGGCTGGATCAAGACATACCTGACGATTTCTTTACCATCCTAGAGTCTGCTACTTCTGTCGGACCCTTCCTACGGTCTAGTGCTTTTGAGTTTTGGAGCAGGCATTTCACGGCAGTCACTATTCCAGGTTCTCAAAGAGAGGGTCTTTATACAGCTGCGATGCATGGGTATTGGCAGGCTGTAATGACTTCATTGGGCAGGAATTATTGGGTAGTCGTGGCTTTTCTCTCATTCCTCCTGATGGTCTCTATGCTATCATTTCTGCCAACCCTCGTTTACTTCTTCCCACCAAATCTGTGGTGTTGTATGCTAGTGTAGACACTTGATTTTGCACCCATGATTTAATCAAGGAAGATGGTGGGAATGACCATCCATGTACCCCAAAAATCATGATTGCATTACATGCATCAATTCATTCATTGCATACATAAAAACGATCTTGAGGTTCTAACAATTGCAACGGTGTGTCCGGTTTCCAAATCGGACCATCAGATCTAAAGATATTACATGATTAAGTTTGCATAGTTAAAATGCATTGTGTCTAAGTTGAATCTACCACGCATGATTACTTTAAATTAATTATGATTGGTTAAACAATTAGAATTAATTAAATAATGTTGTGATTGGTTGATAATTAGTGTCCAAAATAGAATTGCTTGCATAGGAATAAAAGGGATAATTGGATAACAATAAAATTGTGGATGATCTCAACTTTATCAAAATTTATATTTTAGGGCATTTATCTGTAAGATAATTTTTCCTAAAAAGACCTGAATTATCCAGAAAAGAGATCAAAAATCTTAGAATACGGATGAAAACATGTCTAAGTGAAAACATGTCTAAAAAGAGAGTCCAAAATGCTCCTAAACACAAAAGTACGTTTGGTGCCCAAGAGTACCATTCGACATTTTTGAAGTGCCGAACAGCACTCTTTTAGGCTTTGGCCCAATTTCCTTTGGGTACAGATAAGGCACACCCTTTTCGACCTTTTCACAGAAGAACGTGTCCTGATTCGCATTCTAATCATTTGAGCTATTTTTTAGAGTCTCCTAGCCTCTATAAATAGGGACTGGATCTCAAAATTCAACACTTTTTTTTTTACGCTCAAGGAGAGACACCTCTTCACACTTTCAAATCTCTCATTCCCCTTTTTTGGTGTTCTCTTTTAAATTAGGGTTTTCAGGTTTCAAAGATAATTGAATAAATTTCTTTGAACCCTAAAATATCCTCTCAAGAAGAAGAGCGCTCCATGCAAGAGGTTGTTTCTTAACCCTTTTTCTTATGCTTCTTTTGTTGTGATGATGCATGTTTATTTATTTTATTTTATTTAGTTTAGTTGTTGCAAATACTCATATCATGAATTATTGTTTTATTTTGTTATGATCTCTTTCTTAGTTTCAGTAATCTGCATATAACCAATTCTTTTTCTTAAAATAAAAACAAATTTGCATCTTCCTTAGATGTAGATTTGAATTTTTCTTCAAATAAAATGGATCTGCATCTTCCTTATTTGTAGATCTAAATTTTTCTTCAAATAAAACGGATCTACATCTTCCTTGGATGTAGTTCTGAATTTTTCTTAAAATAAAAATAGATATGCATCTTCCTCAGATGTAGATCTGAATTTTTCTTCAAAATAAAATAGATTTGCATCTTCATTAGATGTAGATCTGAATTTTTCCTCAAATAAAATAGATCTGCATCTTCATTAGATGTAGATTTAAATTTTTCTTTAAACAAACATATATCTGCATCTTCATTAGATGTAGATCTGAATTTTTCTTTTAAAAAAAACGGATCTGCATCTTCATTAGTTGTAGGTCTAAATTTTTCTTAAAACAAAAAACTGATTTGTATCTTCCTTAGATACAAATCTGATTTTTTTTTTTTTTTTTTAACATATGCAGATTTTGAAATAAAGAGAAAGATCATGCATGATTGTATTTATGGTTGTTTGTTTTGTTTGGTTTGTGTAGCATAAATTATTTTATGAATAAAATCCTCTCCATAAAAAAAAAATATTTTTCATATTTTTGAACAAATAAAACAGATCTGATTACAAAACTAAATTCACTTTTTTTACACAACAAAAACAAATCTGTTTTTTTATTTTTATTTTTTAAACCAAAAGACTTTGTTTTAATTAAATAAAACAGATTTGAATTCTCTTTCCAAAAACCATTTTTTTACACAAATAAAACATATCTAATTTTTTTACATACCAAAATCAAAAATTTTTTTTTTACTCACAACAACATATCTGAATTTTTTAAACAAAGAAGAGGGCATATTCATAAAATAGATTTATGTGAGTTAGTTTTGATTTAGTTTATTTCACTTGTGCAACATATCATTCATAGCATGCATAAAAGAGATACATAGGTCACAAGAGTCTAGAAGACCAGACTCTGTCTGGGTGGAATGGGTACCTAACACCTTCCCGTTCCGTAACTAGCCTCCGAATTTAGTTTCTTTGGATAAGTAGACCTAGGTCTTATTTTTGGTAGATTGTAACTAAGACAAAAAGCCATGTAATTATTTGGTAGTTTGTAACTAGGACCCAAAGCCTTGTAATTTTCAATTTACCAAACGTATTCTTTTTTTCAATCAATGAGAATGGTATGATTCAATCATGGATTTTTTACATTTAGTTTTTCTTATTTTTTTTGTATAAAAAATAAGTGGCGACTCCACACCACTTACCCAAAAAGGGAGGTGCCCTAAAAAACACTCTAAAAAATATCTTTTTTAAGAGGCACCCAATTTTGGCGGTCCCTCACAGTGGCAACTCCGCTGGGGATGTCGAGGGTTAAGTTTCGTATTAGACTTAAGTGACCAAATGTTTATCCTTGTTTTGCATGGTCTTGCATGATATATTTGTTTGTTTGTTTGTTTATGTTTGTTGAGATGTTATATGATATTTTGTTGTATGTATTGTTTGTTAAAAGCTTTCCCTGACTGTCATAGTGTGTGCCATTAAAAAAACAAATATGTATGCACCCCTTTCAACAACTTGTGGTGGTAGTAACCATGGATCACCAGTCTTCATTAGATTCGAGTAGCCAATGGTGAACTCACCAACTCACAGCCTAAAGTCACTGGATCATTTCCTGTTGACTGTAAAGGACAAACCATGCCATTTGGACCAATGCTATATTCATTACATTACAAGTTAGGAGGTGTAATGTCCTAGCTATAAGAAACAATGAGACAACAAACCCACCCTATAACATAATGACTTAGAACCTACCATTAGGCCGGTCCTGATTAAAATTGCATTGCATGTTATGTGTGTTTGTTCGGTTGATTGATTGATGTGGATGGGGACTTAGCTTTGATTAACCCAACCAAGCCTATCATTAGGGGAGAATTTGATCAAGATCTTAAGGAAGGCTGCAAAGAGAACCTAAGCCTGACACTGAAGCCAGTATTTCCAGTCACTCCCATTACGGTATTGAACCCGTAAGCATAGAGAAACTCTGCTGTTGCAATATCACAATCCCATATCCGACCTACGAGATACTTCAAACCCTAACTAAATCACCCAACATCCACAAATGGGTGGAGACACTTCAAACCCCAAGTAAACAACCAAACACCCACAAATAGGGAGAGACACTTCAAACCCCAACCAAATAACCAAGTACCAACATATGGGGGGAGACACTTCGAACCCCAATCAAATGGCCCAACATCCAGAAATGGAGGGAGACACTTCAAACCCCAAGACATCGACTTGGACGAACCAACAAACCCCCACATTTGGTGACCAACAAGCCCACAAACATGGAGATTGATGAACAAGCCACAGATTACATGGATAAAGATCTCGCAGTACTGATGCTGAGGGAAGAAGGAACTTACTAGGAGCCACCTGTCATTGTTGAAGCTACTACTGAGTTGAAGAACTGGGCATGGGAGGGAGTCACCCACCCCTATGGAGGACTCCGTGAAGAAGACCGTCAAGTCAGTCACTCTTGCTAAGAAGATCAAGACCGTCCAGCCAGTCACCCTTGCCAAGAACATTGTTTCTGTTCCAATTGAATCTATTTCTGCTAGTATTTCTATTCCAATTAAGTCCGTTTGTGATAGTTTTCTAGTTGAGTTTGATTTTGTTAAGTCTATTAGGAACTCTTTTCCTTTTAATATGATTTCTGATTTTGCTTATTTGTTGGCTTAGAATATTTTTATTTCTGAAATTGGTAAAGAAACTCTTAATAATAAGGAATTAAAACATGGACACCTAGAACCCATAAAAGAAGAAACCCAACCCATTAACTTGGGAACTGATGATGAATCGAAAATGATACAAGTGGGCAATACCTTAACCATTTTAGAGAAAGATGCATTAGTGGCACTCTTGACAAAATTCAAAGAGGTCTTTACCTAGTCGTATGAAGACATGCCTGGGATTGATACAGATATAGTACAACATTGCATTCCAACAGATCCAACCATGAAGCTAGTCAAGTAGAAGTTTAGAAGAATGAAGCCAAAATGGACTCTCAAAATTAAGGAAGGAGTGGAAAAACAGTATAATGCAGGATTCTTGAGCGTGGTCAACTATCTAGAATGGTTAACTAATGTGGTTCTGGTGCCAAAGAAGGATGGGAAGGTCAGAATGTGTGTAGATTTTCGAGATCTGAATAAGGTCAGCCTAAAAGGCGACTTTCCTTTGCCTCACATTGACATCCTAGTTGACAATACAGTAGGTCATGCTTTGCTATCGTTTATGGATGGATTTTCAGGGTACAACCAGATTAAGATGGCTCCAGAAGATTTGGAGAAAACCTCCTTTATTACACCATAGGGGACATATTGCTACAAGGTCATGCCATTTGGCCTTAAAAATGTTGGTGCTAATTAACAACGTGCAGCCACCACTTTGATGCATGACTTGATCCATAAAGAAGTAGAGGTTTATGTCAATGACATGATAGTGAAGTCGAAAGACAATGAATGACATATGCCAGCTTTACGGAAGTTCTTTGAAAGAATCCAGTTCTACAAGTTATGGTTGAATCCAAAGAAATGCACTTTCAGAGTCACATCTGGAAAATTGTTAGGGTTTATGGTAAGCTAGAGGGGAATAGAAGTTGATCCTGACAAAATCAAGGCAATTGTAGAGATGAAGCCTCCAAGAACTTAAAAAGAGATCTGAAGATTTCTGGGAAGGATACAGTACATCAGCGAGTTCATAGCTCAGCTCACCATGACATGTGAACCAATCTTCCAACTGCTTAAGAAGGAAGTTCCTACAGTATGGAATGAACAATGCCAAGAAGCCTTTGAAAAGATCAAGAACTATCTGATGAAACCACCAATACTTGTTCCACAGATACCTGAAAAGCCATTGTTGTTGTATCTCACCACTATAGATACCACAGTAGGGGCTTTGCTTGCTCAATACCTAGAGGAGGCTAGAAAGGAGAATACAATATACTATATCAACAAGAAGATTTGCCTTATGATGAAAAGTATTCACCATTAGAGAAGACATGTGTGGCACTTGTGTGGGCAACCCGCAAACTCAGACATTACATGCTTACTTACAAGGTCTTGTTGATTGCAAGAATGGATCCTTTGAAGTACTTAATGGAAAAACCTATGTATGATGGGAAGACAGCTAAACTTGCTTTTGTCAGAATTTGATATTAAGTATGTGACTTAGAAATCTGTGAAGGGGAGAGCAATTGCCAATCACTTAGCCAATTGTTCACCAAAAGAAGTTGAAGAGATTCAAGGAAACTTTTCAGATGAAGACATCATGGGGATTGAAGTAGAATCATGGAAGATGTATTTTGATGGAGCAACAAATCAAAACAGAAGTGGAATTGGAGTTCTCTTAATTTCTCCAAAAGGGAAACACGTTTCATTTTCTGGCAGACTCAACTTCCCTACCGCCAACAATGTCACTGAATATGAAGCTTGCAATATGGGGTTACATGTAGCCCTAGGTTTAGGAGTGAAAGAGTTGGAGGTGTACGGAGACTCCACCTTAATAATCTCTCAGATACAGAAGAAGTGGAAGATTAAAAAAGAAAGGCCGATGCCTTATCATGAGCGTCTTTAGAAGCTGGAATCAAGATTCAGCAAGATTCAATACCAGTATGTGCCGAGGATGCAAAATCAAATTGCAGATACTTAGCAACCATAGCATCCATGATGGATGGGCCAAAAGAAGATGAAGCTAGACCAATAGTGTTGGAACAAAAAGAAGAGCCAGCTTAGTGCATGACAATATAAGAGGATGAGGAGAAGTGTGGAGAAGGAGAATGGTATTCAGACATCCTACAGTACCTCAAGGATGGAACATACCCAAAGTCTGCAGACAAGAATGGTCAATTAACCATTCGGAGGTTCTCTACTCATTACATTATTTGTGGTGAAAGGCTTTACAAAAGGTTATATGATGGAATTTATCTCCTTTGTGTAACCGCCAAGGAAGCACAGCAAATAATTGAAGAGGTTCATGAATCAAGTTATGGGCCACATATGAATGCACACATGCTGTCAAGGAAGATAATGAGACAAGGTTATTACTGGACTACTATGGAAGTCGACTGTGCGGCTTATGTTCGAAAATGCCATCAATGCCAAGTCCATGGAGATCTGAAGTACATGCCACCCATGCCATTACATAATATGACATCACCCTGGCCATTCCCCACATGAGGGATAGACATTATTAGGAAGACCCACCCAACAACATTGAATGGCCATGAGTTGATACTCGTAGCCATTGATTACTTCACTAAATGGGTTAAAGCTGCCTAATACAAGGTTCTAAATTCAAAGAAAGTAGCTCAATTCATCTAGACCAATATCATCTGCAGATATGGGGTACCTCATGAAATTATCACTGACAATGGACAACATTTCAAAGGAGAAACAGAGAAGTTGTTATGATAGTTCAGTATTCAACACCACAAGTCTTCACCTTACTGTCCTCAGACCAATGGAGCAATTCAGGTTGCTAACAAAAATATAAGGCGAATCTTGAGAAGAGCACAAAAAACTACAAGGACTAGCACCTACAGTTACCTTATGCACTATAGGGGTACAGAACGTCAATTCAGTCTTCCACAGGAGCCACTCCTTATTCATTAGTGTATGGGATGGAAGCAATCCTTCCCATTGAAATGGGTGTCTGTTCACTAAGGAAAGTATTGGAAAGTGAAATCCCTGAATCGGATTGGCTGCAAAGCAGATATGATCAGCTGTGCATGCTAGATGAGAAAAGACTCAAGGCCTTGTATCATATTCAAGGTTACCAAAGGAGGCTTAGGAAAGCTTTTGACAAGAAAGTAAGAACCAGAGATTTGAAATTGGGGTATTTAGTATTGAAGGAAATCCAAGCCCCAATCCAAGATGCAAATGGGAAGTTCAAGCAAAATTGGGCAGGCCCATACATTATCAAGCAGATATACTCTGGGGGAGTAGTAAGGTTGATGGACTTAGATGAAAACCCTTTCACTGAACCAACCAACATGGACCAACTGAAGAAATACCATGTTTGAGGTGGTAGTCTAAAAGCATCACGTCTGAAATGGTTGTAAATTATGTTATTTCCATTCATAGGCTTAAAAAAAAAAAGCATGCTAGGCCAAAAACCTGAAACGGTGATCTAGGAAAAAATTAGAACAACAAAAAAAAAAAAGAAAAAAAAAAAAAGATAGGTTAAAAACTCGAAAGGGCAATCTACGCAAAAGGAGAGTAAAAAAAGAGAGTGAGAAAGCCTGCTAGGTTGAAAACCTGAAAGGGCAGCCTAGGAAAAAGCTAAGGCAAATAAAAAAAATCATCATCAATGAACTAAGTGATGACTTGATCCTTCTACAAAGGGGGTACATAGGCAACCATGCATTGGTCCGATCACAATTTCCCAAAACCACCATTTGCCCATTAACCAAAGTTTCCAAAAATTCAACCATTCCATTAAACCATGTCATTACAAAAAATCCAAGAACCCAAACCCTAAATCAAACCATAAACAAAAACAAAAACCAAAAAAACCAAACCTCAAAAACCCAAACCATAAAAAACCAAACCCCAAAAGCCTACACCTTAAACAGAACCCTTAACCTGTAAATCCTAAATAATTCCAATATATAAGTGTTTTTACATCAACTTCTAAATAAACATGTTCAAAGCCAAAAAATAAGAAGGTCACTTTGTCTTCAGTCTTTTCCCTTTTGGTTGATCACTGATTTCTTCTATGGTAGGTGCTTCATCATTCCTATCCCTTCTTTTGAATTCATAGTTGTCTTCATCATGTCTTTCCTGGTTGTCTCTAAGAAACTGTTCTCTTATAGCAACCATCTCAGCTTCCTTGTCAACAATCTTGTTTATCAACCAGTTAGAGTATTTTGTAGTCATCCAGTGAAAGTGAACTTTGACAAAGGATTGGTCCACTCGGTCAGCCATCTCCAATCCTAACAGCATGTTCTTTACAGAAGTAGGATTTGTGTTCACATGAGTGAAAGGACTTCTTCTTTTGCCACTCGACATTCCTTGTTCATATTTGAATTGCCTCAAGAGTCTATCTCCCTTGTAGAAAGTTGCCCTCCGTAACCCAACAAAGAAGATGTGGTCTGATCCTGGAGATCGCAGTAGAGGTGGTGGGCACTTCCACCAATAATAGTTCCATTGGATTGAGGTACTGGATTTCTTGTTCAAGAACTTTACCCAATCACTTTTAGTTTGACACTTAGTTTTAATTACAGTCCTGCTAAGAAAACTGCTAGGCCCATAATTACTAGTTGTAGGCTTGGCAATCATATCCAACGCTCCATCAATCATATCTGCAAAGTCAAGGGACTCTTTAGGAAGTTTTGAGATTCTCCACCATGAAATACAACATCTAGTCCTAGAAGAATTTCTGCCAAGATCAAAGAAACAGGGTTATCACCATCCTTAATTTGATTCATGACACTTATGGCTTGAGCATCCACAAAACCGTGCCTTCCAGAGCAAAGCAAAAGTTTTCCCACGAAACATAAAGCTAAGCCAAAGTTTTTTTGCATATTGTCAGTCACTCCATAGGTGCATTTATCAATCATCCTGGAAACAATTGCACAAAGATTCACCATATGTCCTTCAATCATACTACCGCTAATGGAAGTAGGAAGACCGAGAGTATCAAAAAAAGATTCCTTATGCTTGGGATCACAGGAAACCGCTACAGATTTTCTGCTTGGATCATAGCCCAAGATAGCAGAAAATTCTTCAATTGTCGGACACAGTTCAGCAATGTTAAATCGAAACACATGATCATCGGTGTTTATGACATATTTTATGTAGTTGGCTAATCCTTTGACAAAACACACTTTACTTGTATTTGGGTAAATCTAAGATGTGTTTAATACTTCAAAGAACATGTTGTTCAAGTCTAGTATTAAAGCCATGAAGATTGGACCAAGAAACAAGTGAAGAAATGGTGTTCATTAAAGCTAGACAGATAGTTCGACACTTGCGGATAGATAGCTCGACAGCTGCTCGACACCTCTCGACAGCTGGCTATCTATCGAGATTTTTAAGGTGTTTTCTTATCGCAATCTCGACACCTTCTCGACAGCTGGTGGATCGATCGAGAACGCTTCTGTCTCTTCGATACCTTCTCGATACCTCCTCGACACCTAGCTATCTATCGAGGTTTAAAGCTCGACACCTCCTCGACACCTGCTCGACACCTGATATCTATCGAGGTTATGGAAATCAGAATTTTCAGATCTGATTTTTGGGCCAGGCTTTTGTATTTGTGTAGGGTTTCTTTTCTCACAACCCAAGACCTATATAAGGCTTATTTTAGAGGCCGTCACATAAGAGAATACAAGAAGAACATATGCCAAAGGTGACCGATGCCTTATTCTCTTTGAAAGAAGCTACTGCGTCTTTACGCCTTAGGGTTTTGTAACCAAGTGCTTTTTGATCTTCATTGTTGATGAAGTGAAGAACTTTGCAGCCAACAATCTTCTTCTAGTTGGTGATTAAGTCACGTACTGGGATCCGCGCGATTGGTTAGTCACGTACTGGGATTTGTGCATCATCAAAGGGTGGCGTTCATATATTGAAAAGTTCAGAGGTTCTGAAGCGGTAGAAGGCTTCTGCTGTGAGTTCATCTACGGGGATTGTAGAGTCTAGGGACAAAGGTTTTGTACTAGATCTGAAACTTCTCTTTACTATAGTGGATTGCTTTTTGGGAAGGTTTCCCCCAGGTTTTTTACTGTGAAACTGGTTGGTTTCATTAGTTTTCCTGTGTCATCATATCTTGTCTTATTTATTTTTCCGCTGCATGATTTTGACATGATATTGATGTTCATTTGTTTTAACAAGTTTCATTCATAATAAATCTAATTAACAAATTGGGTTTAAAACTTGTTAATTCTATCAACAGGGGTCTAAATTTCTCAACAAGTGTAATCAGAGCGGGTTCACTCTGATTGAATTAATTTCCTGAGTGTGATCCATTGACCCCTGCTGTCATGGATAGAGGACAATCTTTATTTATTCCTCCTTTATTTGATGGAACTAATTATACGTACTGGAAAGTTCGTATGAAAGTATTTTTGCAGGCTCTAGGTAAACAGGTATGGCAAGCTGTTAAAGTTGGCTAGATTAAGCCAAAGGAAGCGTCGGTGGGTTGGGATGATGGAACAACCATAGCTGCAAATTTCAACAGTAGGGCCTTGAATGCTTTGTTCTGTGGGGTGACCAATGAGGAATTCAAGAAAATATCATCCACAAAAGTTGCCAAGGAAGCATGGACTATTCTTGAGACCACCTATGAAGGTACCAAGGCTGTAAAGACTGTGAAGCTTCAAAGACTCACTAGTAGTTTTGAAGAAATAAGGATGGAGGAGGATGAGACCTTTGATGAGTTCTATGCTAAACTCATGGATATTGTGAATTATGCCTTCAACCTTGGAGAATGTATTGCAGAATCCAAAATTGTTAGAAAAATCCTTAGGTCCTTACCTGAAAGATTCTATGCCAAGATCACTGCCATTGAAGAAGTAAAGGATATTGATAAAATTTCTTTGACTGAGCTTATAGGGAACCTTCAAACCTATGAGATGAGATCGGGCTCAATGGGAAAAGGTGGAAAGAGTAAAAAATTGGCTCTTAAGGGTATAGAGAAAGAGATTGAGGACTCTGAAAGTGAAGATGAAGATGAAGATGATGATAAGGATGAGGATCTATCATTCATAACTGATGAGATTATCAAGCTTCTTCAGTTTAGGAAAAAGGATAAGGGCAAATCTCCTAGGAAACCTAAATCCTCTAGGAAGGGCAAGAATGAAAAACCCTTTATTCAATGCCATGAGTGCAAAGGTTTTGGTCATATGAGGATAAAGTGTCCAAACTACCTCATGAAGGAAAAGACCGAGAAGCCAAAAGAGAAAGGGTTGATTGCTACTTGGAGTGATACTGAGGATGACTCTTCTGATGAGTTTGTGGATGAATGTCGTCACGTTATGGCCTTTGTTGCCTCAACCAATAAGGTGATTGTGGAGAGTGCTAGTGACAGTGAGGATTCTTCTAATGATAAAGCACCCAAGTAGATGACCCTTTCGGAAGCCTATGATAAGCTATGCACTGAATTCATAAAATCTGAAAAGACTTCACATCTTTGTAGAAAAGAGCTTAATGAGGTAAAAATTGAAAAATCTGATCTGTTAGTCAAGCTAGATGAGACTACAAGATTAGCTGAGACTCTTGTTGTGGAGAACACCTCATTAAAAGAGAAGGTCAAGAATCTTGAGGCTGAGCTTAGTCAAGCTAGAACTCAAATAGAGAGAATGTCTAGTGCAAAGCTTGATGAGGTATTGAGTACTCAAAAGCCTAGTTCTGATAAAACTAGCTTAGGATATGTTGTTTCCTCCAGCCCCTCCTCTTCCATGGCGCCAAAGACTCGTGCTGTGCGGATGAGAAAGGAGCCTAAGACTTAATTGTCTTTTCTGTTTGTCCTCTGCTTTAATTATTTCTATCTAAAGTAGGACTTTCTTTACTTGATTTCTTATCTGTTTTTGGAATCATGCTTTCATGCATCTGCATATTTCTATCATGTTTTCATGCATATGCATTTTTCTTTCATGCATTCATGTTGTTTGTCTGTTTTTTTTTTTTTTTTTTTGGTTGTTTAGTTCTTATTTTGTTTTGTTTTCAAAATAAAAATAAAAAGGAAAAATCAGAAAAATACAAAAACAGTGTGTGTTTGTGTACATTGGTACTTGTGTACCTTGGATGGCCATTGAAACAAAGTTTTCTAAACTTTGTATCTTTTGTAGCTTAGATGAGCATCTCTATGCACAACTAAGCAAGTGAGCTTTATGACTCTTGTTTGTGATGAGTAAGATTGAGTTATCTCTTGAACTTAACACTCATATCTATCGACACCTGATATCTATCGAGGTTACGGAAATCAGAATTTTCAGATCTGATTTTTGGGCCAGACTTTTGTATTTGTGTAGGGTTTCTTTTCTCACAACCCTAGACCTATATAAGGCTTAATTTAGAGGCCGTCACATAAGAGAATACAAGGAAAACATATGCCAAAGGTGACTGATGCCTTATTCTCTCTGAAAGAAGCTATTGCGTCTTTGCGCCTTAGGGTTTTGTAACCAAGTGCTTCTTGATCTTCATTGTTGATGAAGTGAAGAACTTTGCAGCCAACAATCTTCTTCTAGTTGGTGATTAGGTCGCGTACTGGGATCCGCACAATTGGTTAGTCACGTACTGGGATTCGTGCATCATCAAAGGGTGGCGTTCATATATTGAAGAGTTCAGAGGTTCTAAAGCGGTAGAAGGTTTCTGCTGTGAGTTCATCTACGGAGATTGTAGAGTCTAGGGATAAAGGTTTTGTACTAGATCTGAAACTTCTCTTTACTATAGTGGATTGCTTTTTAGGAAGGTTTCCTCCCAGGTTTTTTACTGTGAAACTAGTTGGTTTCATTGGTTTTCCTGGGTCATCATATCTTGTCTTATTTACTTTTCCGCTGCATAATTTTGACTTGATATTGATGTTCGTTTGTTTTAACAAGTTTCATTCATAATAAATCTAATTAACAACTTGGGTTTAAAACTTGTTAAATCTATCAACCGGGGTCTAAAACTTGTTAACAATCTGGATCCTAGAATTTCACAACAGCACGAAGAAAATCCCACTTGATCTTGACGTTCCTCAAAGCCTTAACACCCTCTAGTTTGTAGGCTATAAAATTGGTTTTGGTACTGAAATCAAAGCTACGAACCCATCTGTTGATATCATGAATTGTTGAATGAGAAAGTTGTGATTGCTGGCCATGGATGACTTTTGCTTGTGATTATTGTGTTTTGCTAACCTTGATGCAAAGATTTGTCGTAGGAGAACTCATTTATATTAAGCTACTCCAGTTCTTAATTAGTTTTGAAATAGGTTTTAGAGAGTTTGTAGCTAAGTAGGAGAGTGTTTCATGACCACAAATAAAAAAAAATATTTTTCAAAAAATGTAAAACACGCATTGGAAAAGTGTGAGGAGTCAGCCCACCATGACATGAGCATCATGGTGTGACCAAGTGCCATTCGGCACTCAAAAAGTGCCAAATGGCACTCCTCATGTGCCAAGTGGCACCTAGCTCGGCCCTCGTACACCCATGTAATTCCATGCAATTTTACGTTCTCAAACTTTTCTTTTAGAATCATTTAGCACTCAAAAAGATTTTTTTAGGTCAAACTAGGGCATTCCAACGTGCCTAACTCTTTGGTTTTCAAAAATCATCACTTCCATCACTGTTTTCAAAAATTGATCAAATCAAGATTTTTTTTAAGAATCATGAATTCATGTTCCAAACTAGGGGAATTTGCCCATGGCTCATTCATTTTCCAAAAAAAAAAAATCATAATTTTTTTTAAAAAAAATTTCATCATCAAGATTTCCAAAAAGCATGCATTCATTTTAAACTAGGGGCATTCGGCTCCGCCTCATTCAAGGAAGTGCAGATTCCAACAGAGCTAATCAAGATAAGTTTAAATTGGTACTACAAAACCTCATCAAGTGAATTCTAAACTTGTCCCAGTTAAAATTTCTACGTGAGCCAAGGCAATTCCAAGGACAAAGAGCTAAACATGGAATGTAATACAAGTTTATCTAAGGAAAACTTTCTTTTGTTTTGCAGGAAAAATTAAAAATACAAGTCAAACATCATTGGGACTCTAGGGCTGCCTACTTGAGTATCTCCTTGACCCACCTCTAGAGGAGCCGCCTTCAGTATTTCCTTCTTGACTTGTGAAAAATTGAGGATCATACTGGCGATTTTAAAGTTCGAGGCTCCTAATCCTCTCCTCCAAAGTTCTTCTGTTAGCATCAGTAATTTCCATTCGATGTGCCTGAAAAGTCAGCAAAATCAAGTGTTAATTTTGTCATCCAGAAAAGTTCAAGCAAAAGACACTCAGAGAGCAACATGGTATACCCAGTTCGCATCATTGAGCACATATTGGGAGGATTAAGTACGAGTCAACGATTGCAAACCTCCAATCATCTGCATACTTTCCTCCACAAGATCCACATCAACCTGAAGCATAACTCTACCGAATTAAGAGTCATTCAATAAGAGGAAAAAAAAAAAAAAAGGACTGAAAATTCAAGAACATGCCAGATTGGGCCAAGGAACGTTCGGTGTGTGCTCTAGCCTAGTCAAAGGCATGGAACTATACGTTCCACCGAGATTCATCACATCATATTGCCATGCTGGAAAATGGGGATAAGTCTCCATGAAGGAACTAGAAGAACTACCAGCATGGTGAGGAGAGGGGATCTCTTCCTCTTGCTTTCCCCCTTCATCTTCTTCAGAAGATGGAGACTGAAAATCCATCATGCAAATTTTGTTACCAAGCAGAAATATGGAAAAAAGAATTTGCAAGATGAAAATTTTACTTCAGAAGGGAAGAGAAGTATCGTTATGCCAGCCAAGCAACCTTGCAGATGAATTTGAATGAATTCAAAATAATCCCATTCTACTCTTGCAACGAAATAGCCATCACGGGCCCGAGCAATCTCTTCATCAACCAGAAAGTCAGCCAATCGAATGGAGGGGCAAGGAGGAATTGGAATTGTTGTAGGAGGATACTCATGTTGAACTTAAGGCAATACTTGATGGCCATTTAACTCTAAAGCCCGCTCACACTTTGCATACACCTCACATCCAGCCCAAGGATTTAAAGACATCTGAAAAATCCACAAAAAACCCAGAATGAGAAAGGACCAAGCCATAACCAATTACCAATGATTCCAAAAAAAAGAAAAAGAAAAGTAAGAACTCATATTATCAGAAGTCAAATTGTCAATCACCAAGCGCCAAATCTCCAAAGAACGCCTAGAAGGAGTAGACAAACGATGTTTGGGCAATCGACGGAAAAATCTAGGAAAAATGCTCGTAACCTCCTCCCAGATTTTAGGACCAACTCCAAAGTATTCATACATCCAAACCTGAAAAAACTCACAACACCATTACAACATAGCCAAAATAATTTTCCAAAACCCACACATAGCCAAAAAATTTCAAACCTCACCTGCCATACAAATGGAGCCTCACCCAAGCTTGAAAGACTCCACCTAGAAAGTTGGGCCATGAAATGCATCAGAGTAGCATAAGCCATACTGCCCCAGTCATAATTCCGGATTTGCTCAATTTTTCTCAAGCTCCCCAAGTAGCGCAGATTCACAGTATTGCTAATATCCGAACACAAGAAAGTTCCAATAAAGAGAAGCATGAACATGCGAGCACCCTTTGCCATTGTCTTATATTGGGGAATATTCTCACATAGCCAAGACAAAGGAATATTGTTACTCCTCATTCTAGAAGGCACTACACCTAGTAGTTTCTTGAGTTCAGTTAAAGTAAGGGAATCATTGACATGAATTCTCTCACCACCCAACCTAAGGCCAGTGATAACAGAAAAGTCATAAGGTGTCAACATTACCTTACCAATGCTTGGAAAATGGAAGGTACATGTAGTGTCCTTGAAACGCTTTGCCAAGGAAAGGAGTAACTGAAGATCTTTGTATTCATGTGTCTCTTGATTTAACAGAGCTTCGAAGAAAGTACCAAAGCCCACTTCATTGATGATGTTTTTTATGTTAGGAGACAATGCTGCCCATGCGTTTTTCAACATTTGGAGACTGCCTCCACTCTTGAGGCTTTACAACACAAAATTTTAGCTCATCATTCTCATGCCAACAAAAAACAAAAATCACATGCCCAAAAATTTCCCACAACAAAAAAATTTTCCCAAGCCGCAACCCACATGTCCAAAAAAGTTCCCCCAACCAAAACCCATGTGACTAAAAAACTGTTCACGACCAAAAATCAATGCCCAACAAAAAAAAAAAAAAAAAAAAAAAATCAATGCCCCACTACAACAACAACAACAACAACCAAAAATTTCAATACCCCACCAAAAATTTCACCACAATCAAAATTTTTCACATATCCATACACAACTACCAAATTTTTCCATAACCATGCACAAAAAAATCCCTACATAACCAGGATAGCCAACAAACAATTTACTACACCGCCCAACCTTTAGGCCAGTGATAACAGAAAAGTCATAAGGTGTCAACATTACCTCACCAATGCTTGGAAAATGGAAGGTACATGTAGTGTCCCAGAAACGCTCTACCAAGGCAAGGAGTAACTGAAGATCTTTGTATTCATGTGTCTCTTGATTTAACAAAGCTTCGAAGAAAGTACCAAAGCCCGTTTCATTGATGATGTTTTTGATATTAGGAGACAATGTTGCCCACGCGTTTTTCAACATTTGGAGACTACTCCTGAGGCTCTGTAACACAAAAGTTTAGCTCATCATTCTCATGCCGACAAAAAAAAAAAATTCACATGCCCAAAAATTTCCCACAACAGAAAAATTACATGTCCAAAAATATTTTCCCAAGCCGCAACCCACATGTCCAAAAAAATTCCCCTAACCAAAACCCACGTGACTAAAAATTGTTCACGACCAAAAATCAATGCCCAATAAAAAAGAAAATAATGCCCCACCACAAAAAAATAAAATAAATAAATAAAATCAATACCCCACCCAAAATTTCACCACAATCAAATTTTTTCACATATCCATACACAACTACCAAATTTTTCCGTAACCATGCACAAAAAAATCTCTACAAGACCAGGATAGCCAACAAATAATTTCTTACATGTCCATGCACAACAAGAAAATTCTTACATGGCCAAAATCATTCATAACTACCAAAACTTTTTCCATGAACTAACATCACATACCCAACAAAATTTTTCATAAGTCAAAATTTCATACCTACAAAATTTGTCCATACCCACAAATTTATCCATGCATATACCCACAAAATTTACCTTATTCATAAAACAAAGTTTACACATGCCAACAAACTTTTCCCATATGCATCATGGACATATTCATACAAGCCTACAACACAAATTTTTCACAATGCCAATGCTCCCAAAATCCAAACCAAAATTCATCCAACAACATCACAATTTACCCACATTGTCAAAATCCCATAAGCCACCAACATTGTCCAAATTGCACCATGATAAAAAAAAAAAAAAAAAAAAAAAAATAGCACTTCAACAATGCTCCAAAGCCAACCTTACCACATGACCAATCATACAATGTCCCAAATTGCAACAACGAAATGACAATATCTCACCACCAAACTTTCAATGAAACATGAAATAACATTTTTCCAAACAAAGAAACCAAAGAAAAACTCACCTTGGTGTCTACATGACAATATGAAGCATGGGTCCTAGGATTTTGAAGAAGCCCCTCCTCATCATGCCAATCAAATGTTGGATCATATTTCTTACCATGAAAAGTAAGAAATGAGGATCCATTGGAAGAAGAAGCCATGCAGATGCAAAGAAAAATGGGTTTGAAAATGGGTTTCACCAAAATGGGTGTATGGCAAAAGTGCTCAAGAACTCAAGGATCTAAAGAAATATTAAGGGAGATGGATGAGGGAAGGTTGAGAAGCTTAGAAAAGTGTTTTTATTTTTAATAGAAGAAATGGTGAGATGAAGAAGAAAAATCAAGTGGAAGAAGAAGGTAAATAGTGTTAATGGAGGAAGAAAAAGTTGAAGCAAAAATGGCAAAGAGAGAGACAAGAGAGTGAGGGGCCAAAAATTCGGCCCCTACACTTAAACTCAACAAGTTGCTAAGTCAACTCAGTCAACTTCCAAAAAAAATGTTTTTCTTTTTTTCTTTTTATTTCCTTTCCCACTCCTAAAAAGTTACATAATAAAAAAGAAGAGAAAAATAAAAAATCAAATTTTCAAAAAAAGAAAAGATGAAATTTTTTTTGGAATGGATTAAAGATAAAACTTCAAGTTCAATTTTCAAGAAAAAAAAAGTCCAAATCCCAAATTTTCAATTCAAAATTTTCATTCCTAAGATTAAAAAATTCCACATTCTCAATGCCCAATTTTTAAATCCAAACCTTCAATTTTCAAAATTTCAAGTTGCAAAAAACTTCAAACTTCAGAATTCATGATCAAAATTTCAAACCTTAATTTTCAAAATCCCAAGTTTCAATTTTTCAAGATTTCAAGTTTCAAATCTTTCAAAAATCTCAAGTTTCAAAGCCCAAGCTTTAAGTTGCAGAATTTCAAATTTTCAATGTTTCAAAATCTCAAGATTAAAATTTCAAAATCTCAAAGTTTCAAGTTCCAAAGTCTCAAAATTTTAAATTTCAATTTCAAAACTTCCAAGTTTCAAAAATATCTAATCTTTTTCAAAAATAAAATCTTTTTCAAGCAAAGCTTTTCTTGATAAAGTTCAAATCAAGAAAAGGGGCAAAGGGACCACAAAACACTCATTAGTTAGAGACTATTTCCAAATTTTGACTTTTGTAGGCAACAACTTGGTTTCAAGGAGGAGAAGCCCTTGATTTCCTCAGTCAAGATCAAATTCTTTGGTCATAGGAACCTATGTATCCAAGATCAAGATCGTGGTCGCAGACATTTCCTTAGTCAAGATCAAATCCTTTGGTCGCATAAGATCGTGGTCGCAGACATTACCTTAGTCAAGATCAAATTCCTTGATCGTAGGAACCCACATATCCAAGATCAATATCGTGGTTGCAGACATTACCTCAGTCAAGATCAGATTCATTGATCGCAAGAACCTACATATCCAAGATCAATATCGTGGTTGCAGACATTACCTCAGTCAAGATCAGATTCATATGTCACAGGAACCCATGTATCCAAGATCAATATCGTGGTCGAAGGAACCTACATGTCCAAGATCAATATCGTGGTCGCAGACATTGTTGGAAAATTTAGACTCCGGTTGGTAGAATTAACAAGTTTTAAACCCAAGTTTTTAATTAGATTTATTATGAATAAACCTTTTTAAACAAACAAACATCAATATCATGCAGCAGAAAAATAAATAAGACAAGATATGATGACCCAAGAAAACCAATGAAACAAACTAGTTTCACAGTAAAAAAACCTAGGGGGAAACCTTCCCGAAAAGCAATCGACTATAGTACAGAGAAGTTTTAGATCTAGTACAAAACCTTTGTCCCTAGACTCTACAATCCCCATAGTTGAACTTACAGCAGAAACCTTCTACTGCTTCAGAACCTCTGAACTCTTCAATATATGAACGCCACCCTTTTGCACAGATCCCAATACATGACTAACACACTAACTTGAAGAAGATGTTGACTGCAAAGTTCTTTACTTCATCAACAATGAAAATCAAGAAGCACTTGGTTACAAAATCCTAAGGCGCAAATACGTAGTATCTTCCTTCTGAGAGAATAAGGCATCGATCACCTGTTGCATATGTTCTCCTTGTATTCTCTTGTGTGATGGCCTCTAAAATAAGCCTTATATAGGTTTAGGGTTATGAGAAAAGAAACCCTACACAAATACATAAGCATGGGTCAAAAATCATATCTGAAAAACTAATTTCCATAATTCTCGATAGATACGTCGATAGACAGTATCTGTCGAGCCTCATTAAACCTCAATAGAGCTATCTGTCGAGCAACTGTCGAGATTTAATTAATTAGCACTTCTTCACTTGTTTCTTGGACAGATTTGCATGGCTTCAATACTAGACTTGAACTCTTATTCTTTAAAGTATTAAACATATCCTAGATCTACCCAATTACAAGTAAAGTGCATTTTGTCAAATGTTTAGCCAATTACACAAAATAGTGACATATGTTCCTAACATGAATCACATATGTCCTAACAGACATTACCTCAATCAAGATCAGATTCATTAGTTGTAGGAACCTACGTATCCAAGATCAATATCGTGGTCGCAGACATCACCTTAGTCAAGATCAGATTCATTGGTCACAGGAACCTACGTATCCAAGATCAATATTGTGGTCACAGACATTACCTCAGTCAAGATCAGCTGTATACAAGATCAATATCATGGTCGCAGACATTACCTCAGTCAAGATCAAATTCATTGGTCGTAGGAACCTACATATCCAAGATCAATATCGTGGTCGCAGACATTATCTCAGTCAAGATCAGATTCATTGGTCACAAGAACCTACGTATCCAAGATCAATATCATGGTTGCAGACATTATCTCCATCAAGATCAGATTCATTGGTCGCAAGAACCTACGTATCTAAGATCAATATCGTGGTTGTAGACATTACCTCAGTCAAGATCAGATTCATTGGTCACAAGAACCTACGTATCCAAGATCAATATCGTGGTTGCAGACATTACCTCAATCAAGATCAAGTCTTTTGGTCGTAGACACTACCTTCGTCAAGATCAAGTCCTTTGGTTGTAGACACTACCTTCGTTAAGATCGAGGTTCAAAAGTCCCTTGGTCACATACAACTCCATTATCAAGATTAGAATGAAAAAGTCTCTCAGTCACCTCAATTATCAAGAATCATTTCAAATTTCATCAGCTACCAGTTAGGTCAAGTATTGTCATTTTTCCTCAAAAGGTAAGGCACTAGTTCTATGTTCCAAAGTTTTAGGTTTGATGGCTAGGTAATCTTTGAAAATTCAACCTCAATTAAATCATGGTTGCTAAAATCAGTGTCTTTGTTTTACATTGAGATTCGCTTTCCAAGCTTTGTCAATGAGGGGCATTCTGTAGACACTCGATTTTGCACCCATGATTTGATCAAGGAAGATGGCTAGAATAACCATCCATGTACCCCAAAAATCATGATTGCATTACATGCATCAATTTTTTCTTGCATTACATGCATCAATTCATTCATTTCATATCATAAAAATGATCTTGAGGTTCTAACGGTCACAACGATGTGTCTGGTTTCCAAATTGGACCATCAGATCGAAAGGTATCACATGATCAAGTTTGCATGGTTAACATGCATTGTGTCTAGGTAGAATCGACCATGCATGATAATTTAAATTAATTCTGATTGGTTAAACAATTAGAATTAATTAAATAATGTTGTGATTGGTTGAAAATTAGTGTCTAAAATAGGATTGCTTGCATAGGAATAAAAGGGATAATCGGATAACAATAAAATTGTGGATAATCTGAATTTTATCAAAATTTATTTTTTAGGGCATTTATCTACAAATAATTTTTCCTAAAAGGACCTGAATTATCCAGAAAAGAGATCCAAAATCTTAGAATATGAATGAAAACATGTCTAAGTGCAAGGACTGGCTCAAGAAAACCTAAAAAGAGAGTCCAAAACGGACTTGAACACAAAAGTACGTTTGGTGCCCAAGAGTACCATTCGGCACTTTTGGAGTGTTGAATGGCATTCTATTTTAGAGTCTGAGCTATTTTTTAGAGTCTCCTAGCCTCTATAAATAGTAACTGCATCTCAAAATTCAGCACATTTTTTTTTTTTTACGCTCAAGGAGAGAGACCTCTTCACACTTTCAAATCTCTCATTCCCCTTTTCTGGTGTTCTCTTTTAAATTAGGGCTTTTAGGTTTCAAAGATAATTGAATAAATTTCTTTGAACCCTAAAATATCATCTCAAGAAGAAGAGCGCTCCATGCAAGAGGTTGTTTCTTAATCCTTTTTCTTATGCTTCTGTTGTTGTGATGATGCATGTTTATTTTTATTTTTTAAGTTTAGTTGTTGCAAATATTCATATCATGAATTATTGTTTTATTTTTTTATGATCTCTTTCTTAGTATCAATAATCTGCAAATAATCAATTCTTTTTCTTAAAATAAAAAACAGATTTGCATCTTTCTTAGATGTAGATCTAAATTTTTCCTCAAATAAAATGGATTTGCATCTACCTTAGATGTGAATTTTTCTTCAAATGAAACGGATCTACATCTTCCTTAGATGTAGATCTGAATTTTTTTCAAATAAAACGAATTAACATCTTCCTTGTGCGTATATTTGAATTTTTCTTAAAATAAAAATAGATTTGCATCTTCCTTAGATGTAGATCTGAATTTTTCCTCAAATAAAATAGATCTGCATCTTTATTATATGTAGATTTAAAGTTTTCTTTAAACAAAAATAGATGTGCATCTTCATTAGATGCAGATCTAAATTTTTCTTTAAACAAAAACGGATCTACATCTTCATTAGATGTAGGTCTGAATTTTTCTTAAAACAAAAAACTGATTTGTATCTTCCTTAGATATAGGTCTGGTTTTTTTTTTTTTTTTAACATATACAGATTTTGAAATAAATTGAAAGATCATGCATGATTGTATTTATGGTTGTTTGTTTTGTTTGGTTCTTGTAGAATAAATTATTTTATGAATGAAATCCTCTCCATAAAAAATTAAAAAAAAAAAAATCTTTTTCATATTTTTGAACAAATAAAACAGATCTGATTTTTTCTGTCATCAGAAAAACATTTTTTTCCCCCATCACAAAACAGATCTGATCTTTTACAAAATAAAATCACTTTTTTTTACACAACAAAAACAGATCTAATTTTTTTAAAACCAAAAGACTTTGTTTCAATTAAATAAAACATATCTGAATTCTCTTTCCAAAAACCATTTTTTTACACAAATAAAACAGATCTGATTTTTTTACAAACCAAAATCAATTTTTTTTGCTCACAACAACAAATCTGAATTTTTTAAACAAAGAAGAGGGCATGTTCATAAAATAGATTTATGTGAGTCAATTTTGATTTAGTTTATTTCACTTGTGCAACATATCATTCATAGTATGCATAAAAGAGGTACATAGGTCACAAGAGTCTAAAAGACCAAACTCTATCTGGGTAGAATGGGTGCCTAACACCTTCCCATTCCGTAACTAGCCTCCGAATTTAGTTTCTTTGGATAGGTAGACCTAGGTTTATTTTTGTTTCATTTTTGGTAGATTGTAACTAGGACAAAAAGGCATGTAATTGTTTGGTAGTTTGTAACTAAGACTCAAAGCCATGTAATTTTCAGTTTACCAAATGTGTTCTTTTTTTCGATCAATGAGAATGGTACAATTTGGTCATGTGTTTTTTACATTTAATTTTTCTTTTCTTTTCTTTTTTTGTATAAAAAATAAGTGCTGACTCCACACCAATTACCCAAAAAGAAAGGTGCCCTAAAAAACACTCCAAAAAAATCTCTCTTTTTTGAGAGGCACCCAGTTTTGGCAATCTCTCACAGCTAGGAAGTAGAGTCGGGATGGTACTTGCATGATGGTGAGTACCCCACGGGTTGGGAGAAGAAAGTGAAGGTTGTGAACCTTCCTGCACTTGCAGAGAAGGGCTCAGTGCCTCGGTCCACCAAGCCTAAGTCCACCTAGAAAGGTAATGACTCTTCCGAGACTTGTTTCGATATTGTTCCCTACGAGGATGGCCTTCCTCCTGTGGGTAATATAGTCCTTAAGAGTTCTCCTCCCCCTTCTGCTCGTACTTGTTCCAGCAAGCACCCTACTGCAGGCAAGCCCAAGCCTACTGCTCCACAGCCATCCACAAATGCTCCTCCATTTAGCAAGACTCAAGGTAGCAAGAGGAAGATATCTCCACCACTTTCGTCTGCCACCACCAAGAGGAGAGTATGTTATCTCTAACCTTGCTTTTTCTTCATTTTTTCTTATTCATAAAGCCTTCTTGCAGCCAATCCCACATGCGTACTTACTTATCTTCCCTCTCTTTGTTCCTTCTCTTTTTTTTTTTTTTTTTATTATTTCTTGGTAGTCTAAGCGTACGGTGGATACTTTTGCCACTCACCCCATCTTACTTGACAAGCCCGAGTTGGAGGTATGTCTTTTCCTTTTGCATGCATTCCCGTTGTCATATGTCACCATGTGCACTTTTTTCTTTTTTCTTTTTTATATATATCACCATTCACCCTTTCTTCCTCTTTTTTTTTTTTTTTTTTTTTCTCTTTTGTTTTCAGGCCGACCCCGAGCCCTTTTCTGTTTATCACCCTACAAGTGAGGAGGTCTCCGCTGCCATAGGCACACCTATGGAGGGTTTCTTTGACGAGGCAGATATTATGGCTGAAGCCATGGCCTCTACTCCTATTGTTACATAGGAAGCTCCTACCGAGGCTCCAATTCCTTCACCTAGGCCTGGTCCTATTAAGGAGAGTGCCCAAACCAAGACGGTTGGTAAGTTCACTCCTATTCTTGCTGAGGCTCCTACTCCTCAGAAAGGAGTCACTCTTATGGATGCATCTCAAGCTGAGAGTTCCTCTCCTACCACTCCTCCTATCATCTCTGAACGGTTTTTTAGACCCCTTAACCCAACCAGATTAGCCTAGTTAATTAACCAAGTGATTAACTTAGTCAAATTATGCAAATCTAGGTTAACACAATCAAATAATCATATCAAGATATAAAGCAGCGGAAAAGTAAATAACACAATGATATGATGACCCAGGAAACCACACGGTAAAAACCTAGGGAGGATTTGACCTAACTATCCTCAAGGTAAACTTGAATCCATTATATGAAAGAATTGAAGTTCATACAAAAGAACTTACAAGTGCCCACACTCGACTTCCTAATGCTACCCACCAGTAGAACTTACTGACACGACCACGTGCAAGCTCCGAATCCACGGACTCCTTCTTTCTTGGATTCTCCACAAGATATAAGCACCCCCGCTTGTTTTTCTTTAAGCTTCAATGGCAGCAACTGAGTTGATCATCAAGATGTTGATATAATCTCTACCTTGAAAACCCTAAGTTTCTGTGAAGGAAAGCTCCTCAAGGATCTCATAAGAGATTCACACAAACAGCAAAATATGAGCAACAATACAACCAGAGCAACTCTCAAAAATGTGACTAGGGTTTTACCTTATATACCTAGGGCAAAAACGTAAAACCCAAAACGTTTAATGAGATAGGGTTGAGTTGGAAATTCTGCAGAAAAACATTCTGGCCGACTTTTGATCGATCGAGTTTAACTTTCGATCGATCGAGTCAGGCCAAAATGCACCAATGCATCTGCAACCTCTCGATTCCAACTTTACATGAATTACACAACTTTGAGCAAGCCTAAACAAGACTAAATATATTGTTTTGATCATGGTTTGCCAACATTACATATTAGAGTTCTAAATACATAAATTCCTAAATCTTTAGAACCTAACAATCTCTGCTAGTGATCCCTTTATTGCCTTCTCTCAGGCCATAAAGGATGGCTCTTCCTTGGTGGTTACTCCCTCATCTATTCCTAGTTCTGCCACCTGTGGGCTTGATGCGGATTTATCTTCTAATGAAGGATCTGAGGAGGTTCTCGAGGATTCTGAGGACGAGCTTATCACGAAGAAGAGGGTCTCTGATTCTGATGAGGATGATAGTGGTGAGTACGAGACTAAGACCATAGCTATGTGTCTCTTGCCCTTATTAGACCTTTTTTTCTTTCTCATCATTTTTTTTTATATAACTTCCTAATGCAATTCTTTGATTATTCTGTATATTCATCTCCTTAGCCACAGATATTCCCGAGGAGCCCAAGACTGTAGCAGACACTGTGATGCCTACAACCCCCTCTTTTGCCACACCTACCGCCCTCACTTCTGCCACACTTGTAGCCCCCATTCCTACGAGTCTTTGTACTTTCTTTCTTTCCTTTTTTTTTTTTCTCCCATATCTTCCTTAGTCTTTATTATGGACTCATTCCTTCATTTTGTCTGTCCCTCATGCTATATTTCATGTTCCTTTCCAGGTCTAACTCCTGTTGAGGTGCCTCTATCTTCTCGATTTAAGGTTGGCAGCAATTCTACCACAGTTCCTGATCCAGTGAGTGAGGCTACTGCTTTCTTCATCTGGTTTGACCAACCCGAGACCAATGACCTTGATCCTACAAATTTCTAGGGTGTTGGGCCCCCTTATGTTGATTTTCATGGCTTTCGGGTCCTTAGGGATTGCATCTCTCATTTAGAGGCAATGTATAATAGCCGTGGGGATTTCATGCAAGGGTTTCCTTTTGGCCGATCCATGAGGGAGAACTTCCTCAAGCTGTCTGAGAGCGTGATAAACGATATTGAGCATAACTTCATTGGCATCGTGTCTGCTGAGAGGATTTTGCAGTGGAGGGCCGCAGTTCAGGAGTTTATCAGAGTTGGCTTTGCTATGGAGTTCCTGCTAGATTACCTACGATAGATTGCTTGAGCCTTCTTTACGAAGAAGGTTCAGCCTACTATGGATGCCATAGATGCTCGTATTGAGACTTTGAAGAATGAGGTGGCAAACCTGGAGGCACGTCGCGAGCGTCTCCTTTTTGGTGTTACTAGCCTTAGCCACTTTGGAAATCAGACCCATATTTCAAGCCTTTGATGAGATTCATTGCATCGTGTAGTTTCTTGTTTACTTTCCCCATGTTTATTTTCTTTCCCTTTTCATTCTACGTAGTACACTTCCTTATTTTCTCTAGCAGTTATTTATAAGTCTGACATGACTTATATATTTTGGGCTTGTAATCTATTATGATACATTTGCTACTACATCTGCTATGGTTATTACTATGATTATGATACAATATGTTTTTGCTAATACTCCATAGTTTTCATTACTTTTTACAAGTGAAAACATAATACAATACTTTCTTGTGACATCATCCTTTGTAAGGGTAATCACTTAGAAGAAAAAAAAAAAAAAACTAAAAACTAAAAACTAAACAAGAATAAAGGAACAACAACACGATGTTTCTTAGGCATAATATTGTTTTAACCATTTGCCATTAATGGGGTCCATTTAATCTTTTCCATCCATCTGGGCCAAACGGTAACACCCACTTGCATGTGCTTCCCTTATCACAAAAGGTCCTTCCTATTTTGGGGAAAACTTAGATGGTCCTATCATACCTCGCTTGACATGATCCTCTATTTTCAGCACAAGCTATCCTTCTACAAACACCCTTTCCTTAGTCATCCTACCATAAGCTTCAGTCATTCTTTGCATGTATCTACGGCTGCGCTCTTAGGCCTCTTCCCTTTTTTCATCCAATCCCTCCAGGTCTTCGCATCTTTCTACCGCAAAGACTCCCTTCTCCTTTTCTTTCTTTTGTGCTTTCATGACCCTTAAAGAGGGTGTCATAGCCTATGGAGAAGGGAAAAAACCCCGTGGCAGACTTGGGCCAGCTTCGATAGGCCCAAAAGGCATCTAGCAGATGCATTGGCCAACCCCCAGTATATTCTTGGTTCATCTTGTTAATGATCTTGATGAGAGTCTTGTTTGTTGCCTTTGTCTACCCATTCCCTTGGAGGTAATAGGGTAATGATCGGTGGTATTTAATTTGATAAAATTCTAGCATCCTTCTCACCTCGTTGTTGACAAATGGTGTGCCATTGCCACTAATGATCCTATAAGGTACTCCAAATCTGATGATTATGTTTTCTTTGATGAAATTTGCCATAGGTCCTCCTGTGGCCTTACGGAGTGGTATGGCCTCCGCCCATTTAGTATAGTACTTTGTAACCACAAGGATCCATATGTACCCAAGCTAGGGTGGATTAACTGGGCCCACTAAGTCAAGCCCCCAAGTGTGGAAGGGCCATGGGGCGACCATGTTGCACAAGCTCTGCGGGTGAGTGTAAATCAAGTTGGCCTGTACTTGGCAGCTGCGGCATTTCTTCACAAATTTTGCACCATCTGTCAAGTATTGCACAAAGGATTCCCTTATGCAAAAAGTAGCGTGTTGACAGCTTTTTGAGCTTATACTTTTCACTATGCTTTTGTGGTAGAATGCCCTCTGTCAAGTATTGCACAAACAGACTCCTCCAATCTTCGCTGGTGAAAACAACGTTGCTCTCCTCCTTGCATCCTTACCCATGCTTGGCCAATAAAAACCTGCTCTCTGGATTCTACGGTAAAGGCTGACTTCTCCGCAGAACCCACAGGTTCTGCTATGCACTTCCTTCAATTTTCTATGGGCTTCCTCTTGCCCTACACATCTTGATAGAATTCCTCCTGTCATCCTGCAGTACAATTCCCCCTTCACTAGGGTATAGTCCTTTAGCACTTTCAAATCTGCCATATCTCCTTCTTTCATTAAGGCTTCCTTTATGGGAACCCTCCATTCCTCCTCACACTTTTCTTCTTGGAACCTTTTCTTCAATATTTTGACATTAGACTCCCTTCACTTGCTGACTTCAACCCTGGTGTTGCTTCCTTTAAATGCTATTTGTGATCCCAATGCAGCTAACGCGTCCTCGTACCGATTCTTACTCCCCTAAGCATGCTCTATCTCAAATGTTGAAAATCTTTCCTCCATCTTCTAGGCCATCGTCCTATACAGAGCCAAACTGGGTTCCTTTAAAGAAAAACTTCCTTTGGCCTGGCAGATCACTAAATTAGAGTCACCTATCACCTTCAAATGCTTGACCCCCATTTCAAAGGCTGTAGCCAACTCGATGAGATAGGCCTCGTATTTTGTGGTATTATTTGAACAAGGGAACTCTAACTTAAACGAGAGAGCCACAGTTTCCTCCCCTCCATGATAGAAGACTATTCCTGCGCCTCCTAAGTGGGCTATGGAAGAACCGTCAAACTTCATCACCCACTGTTATTCAATTACTTCTGCTGCGGCTACTTCCTCTAGGACTTTGTCATCCAGCGGGAATTCCTCTTCCCCTGGGAATTGCGCTAATAAATCTACTATATCCTGTCTCTTTGCTGCCTTGGGTGTCCTTGCCTTCAAATCATATTGTGACAGTTGTAACAACCACTGGATATCCTCTGAGAATGGATTGGTTGCTAAAGCAAAGCTTTAATTGCATGGGACTTCGTTATCAACCATATCTCATAAGCTAGAAAGTAGTGGCGCAATCTTTGTGATGCGTATACTATTGCTAGGCATGCTTTTTCAGCTCTAGGGTAGCAGGTCTCTACATCCTTTAAAGTGTGACTCACATAATAGACTGGTTGCTTGATACCGCTTCCATCTTCTTGGGTGATCAAAGCACCTATGGCATAGGGGCTGGAAGCTAGGTAGAGTAACAGTGGCCTCTTGTGAATTGGGGCTTGCACTGTAGGGAAGTTCATCATAATCTATTGCAACCTTCGAAAGGCTGTTTGTTGTGCCTCACTCCACTCGAAACTTTGTCTCTTCTTGAGTAATTTGGCGAAGGCTGAAGTGATTGATGCCAAACCAGGGATGAACCTTCGGATGTAAGAGACTTTCCCCAAAAAAACTCTTCAATTCCTTCATCGTGGTGGGCAGATTCATAGTTGCTATGGCTGTAGCTTTAGTTGGGTCCACGTCTATTCCTCTACTGTGGACCAAGAATCCCAAGAATTTTCCAGAAGACAATCCAAAAGCACACTTGAGGGGATTCATTCTTAACTTGAAAACTCTGCATCTTTTGAACACCTTTCTCAACATTTTGACATGGCCATCCCGTTTCTTTGATTTTATAGCTATATCATCCACATAGTCTTCTAGCTCGCGATACATCATGTCATGGAATATGGCTGTCATTGTGCATTGGTGGGTTGCACCTGCATTTTTCAACTTGAAAGGCATCACAATGTAGTAGAAATTTCCTATGGGTGTTTTGAAAGCAGTTTTCTACGCATCCCTTGGCATCATTCGAATCTGGTTATATCCACTAAATCCATCCATAAAGGAGAACATGGCGTTTCCTGCTGCAGAGTCTATTAGTAGGTCCATGTTTGGTAGCGGGAATTCATCTTTTGGGCAGACTCGATTGAGATTTCTGAAATCTACAAAGTATCTTATCTACCAATTCTGCTTCTTTATTGGCATGATATTGGACAAACATCACGGGAGCTGGATGGGCTTAATGAAACCAGCTGCCAATAGCTTTTGCACTTCTTTTACTATTTGCTCTTCTATTTCAGTATGAAACACTTTAGCAGGTTAAGCCACCGACTTAACTTTGGGATCTACATTAAGCCTGTGCACTACTAATCATGGGTCTAGCCTAGGCATTTCGTTGTAGTCCCAGGCAAAGACATCTCTGAACTCTTTTAACAGCAATATTAGTTCTGAATTTTCTTCCTTTGTCAATTTTGAACATATCGAAATGGGTTTTGGCCTCTGTGGGTCAGTGTCCAAATCGACTTCTTCCAACTTCTCTTCTGCTGCTATCTGTGTATCCTTTTCTGCTGCAATTCACTCCTCTTCTTTCGCATTTCTTTCTTCTTCCGAATTTTCCTAAGCTACACAGCACACCAAACTTTTATGTTGTGGCTCTTGCCTAGGACCCGCTTGCAAATCACAAGTGGGCCCTGCGTACCTTCATAATTTGTAGATTATTTTGCCATCAGGGGTCCGAACCCTGACACATTGCATCACTTTCCTCCAAAGCAGGCGCTTCTTTCCTCTTCTTTCTTTGTGCTAGCAGCCCCTTTAAATCAGGCTCTAGGTCATCTTAAATATCCTCCCATTTAGGGACGAAGGTGTCATGTGGTTTAGACACTGATTTCTCACTGGACTATGTCCATTCATTATAGAACATGGTTTCTACCAAATGTGCTTTTGCTTGCTCAAAGGGTGACAGGTTTGCTACTATTCGTATCATTTTACCATTCAACCTTCCCTTCACGCATTGATGGTAAGTTAATGGGATCAATCGGTGTTTATGCAACCATGGCCTTTACAACAATATGTGATAGGAAACTTCTATTTTTACCACATGAAAGCGAGCCAAGGAGGTTATTGGTCCCACTTTCAACCACAGCTGAATATGGCCTGCGGTATATTCACATCTTCCCCCAAATCCTGTTACCTCCATTGCACACCCCTGTATTTTTCTTTCTGAAATTCCTGTTGCTTACAATGTGCCCAACGGAATGAGGTTTATGTAAGCGCTCATATCAGTCAAGGCTCTCTTGATGGGGATTTGGTTTATGGAGGCCACCAGGTAGAGTGGCCTCCTATGATCTGAATATCCCACTTCCATGTCTTCATCACTAAAAGTGATCTCATTTGTGTCATGTCAGAAAGCTTTGTCAGCTCTGGTTTCTACTGATAAGCACTCTATTCCTGCCCCTTAGGCAATGCTCACTAGGGCCTCCATGGCAATTCTTTGCTCATTTACTATGAGTTCCAATTGATCAAATGGATTCTTGAAACTAGAACTCTTCTGCAAAGTGGTGATTGTTACGGCAGGTAGGGCTGGTCTTTCCTCCTCATCTTTCCCTAGATCCACGCAAATGACAACTGCTGCTACTCCCTTCCCTTTGTGGTTCAGAAGCAGGTTTCTTTGGACTTCTGGCTGAGATAATTCGAGAGTCCCTTTTTTGATTCTTCGATGTACAAGTCTGTAAAGCGCCCAGCATTCTGCGATAAGGTGTTGCACATAGTTGTGCAAACGGCAGAAATACGGGTCTCTCCGCTCTTCTTCGGTAGGTTCCCTAGAAACTTGGTTAGGCTTGAAGATCCCATCTATGATCCATTTATCTAGGAGCACATCTAGCTCCTTTGGTCTACATGGAAATGGCGGAGGGGTCTCATATTCCCTCCCCTCCGATTTCCTCTTCCTTTCACCAGTAGATGCCACCATGGCTTGTGGAGTGGTCTTCCTTTCTTTGGACCTATCAGAACTTAGCCTCACTGATTGGGCGGTCTTTCTGGCTTTCTGTAATAATTATGCAAATTAGGAGATTTCTAAATTCTCCAAAACGGCTCTGTATTCCATAATCATGTTACTCATACACATTTCCACCAATGTCTTTTCCTCACAATGATCATAGTAGTCAAGAGCTATGTCTCTGAATCTCTTAATGTATTCCATCAGATTTTCACCGCTTCTTTGTTTGGTTGCTTGCAAATTTGTGAGCATTACTGTCTCCTCTCCATGAACGTATTTAGTGCAAAACACATCTACCATGTCATCCTATGTTGGGATTGACCCTGGTTTCAAACCAGTGTACCAAGTGTACGCGTAGTCACATAAGGATTTGGAAAATTCCCGAAGACACAAGTCCTCATCTGCCACGTAGGGACTGAAGGTGTCAATAAACTTGCTCACATGTTTGTTGGCGCTTCCCCTTTTGCCATCGTATTGTGCAAATGTTCGTGGCTCATACCTCTCAGGATATGGTTTGTTGAGTATTCTCAGCGAATAAGGAGGCCTTCGTGCATAAAACCTCTCCGCCTCAAGCTAGCTTGTGTGCAAGCTAGGACCCCTTTGCTGAGATCTTAGTCACATGCTCATGGCAAAATATGCTGTCATAAATATGCTATAGCAAGATGGCATAATATAATAAGACAACAAGAATATATTTGCTGACAATGATTAAACCACTTTCCTAGTAAAGAAAACACAGTATTATAAGTACGGCAAAAATAGGTTAATGACAATAAATAAAGAAAAAGAAGTAATGTTAATGCTTGATCAACTTAAAGAAAGGAATGGTTAGTCTGTCACGCTTGGTTCCTAAGGAGATTTAAGTTCAAGAAGGGAACCATTCTTCAATGTGGGCAATCTCACAGGGAAATTCTTCCATGGAAATTACCCACTTTGAAAGAATGGGCCTAAATGGCTTATCCTCAAATCCTCTTAATCTTGCTAGAGAGTAGGCTATAGAGAGGGAGAGAAGGGAGTAGCCTAGTGGTGCATGCCCCTATCACACTCTTGCTTCCTCACTTCACTCTTTAGCCTCTCTCTTTTTCTATGCTCTCCATTTTCTTCCTTATTTTTTCGTTTCTTTTCTTTCTTGCTATTCTTCTCACTTGTTTTTCCTTACTTTTTTTGATTGCCTCTCCCTCTTTTTCATTGTTATTTTCACTGTGCAAAGCTAAGGCTTTTTTATACTGCCTGTTGTGATGAGTTTTACTATTTTACCCCTCAACTACTTTTGGCCTGGTGTGGGTGTTCTTCCCAGACCACCCACTAGTCTATTGGCTGCCCAACCATCACCACTACCCTATGTTGGCCGTGCCATGTTCCATTCCTAGACAAAAGAGTTTTGTTTTGTTTCCTTGCTCTTCGTGGCATTCCCATCCGGATATGGGTTGGGTATTTTCTCTTACTAACTCCTATGGCATGCACCTAGTGATTCCAACACATCTTTCCTTCTTTTGGATGATATGTCATCCCAACAGGATATTTCCCCCAAAAGAGCTTGAGCGAGAATCCCATAATAGACTCCTTCCTTCTTTTCACCGCTAGACCATACCCTCTCTTACCTCTATCCCATGGCCCACTACCCCTATATTGGCTGGGTACAAGTAGGTGGTGCTAGAGTCTTGTGCGTGCTCCACTTTCATGTGAGTCCATGGCCTGCCTGTTGTTCATGCGTTTGTCATGGCCTAGAGGCTTGTCTAGTCTTTACTGCATGTTTTACTGCTTATTCTTAACCTCTTGTGGCGTGAATGAATCATTAGGTCTTTATTCTTTGCTCCTCATTTCATTCTTTGGGCTGGGTCTTGCTTAGGTATGGGCCCTTCTTCCTTCAGTTTGGCCCCTATCTTTCTTTACTTCTAGTTTGTGGGTCGACCAGTGTTCCTACCATGCCATTCTGTTGCTCCTGCCATGTTACCACTTGACCTGTGCTTGCTAGGCCTCTTTTGGGCCTACCATGTACTTTTCTCTTATTCAATTCATGTTGCCTATTGTTTCTACCGGGTTAATCCTCACACCATCTTGGGCTTCCTTGGCCCATTTCATTCCTTTGGGCATCCTTGGCCTGCTTTATTATTTTGGGCATTCTTGGCCCATTCCGTTCTTACATTCCCATGAGCTTTTACTACATCTTTTGAGCTTCCTCGGCCCAATTACCATATCCTTTACTTTCGGGGTTCATTAGCCTCTGTACCAACCTTATTTGCTAATGCCTTTCTTTTTGAGCTCCTCTAACCTGAACGGTTTTAGACCCCTTAAAACAACCAGATTGGTTAGTCTAGTTAATTAGCCAAGTTGTTACTTAGTCAAATTATGCAATTCTAGGTTAAAGAAATCAAATAATCATATCAAAAGTATAAAGCAGCAGAATAATAAAAGACACAATGATATGATCACCCAGGAAACCACACGGTAAAAAACCTGGAGAGGATTTGACCCACCGATCCTCAAGGCAAACCTGAATCCACTATGTAAGAATCGAATTTCATACAAAAGGACTACAAGCTCCCCGCTTGACTTCCTAATACTACCCACTAGTAGAACTTACTGACACGACCACGTGCAAGCTCCGAATCCACGGACTCCTTCTTTCTTGAATTCTTTAATCAGCTACAAGCACCCACACTTGATATTCTTTAAGGTTCAATGGTAGCAACCGAGTTGATCATCAAGATGTTGAAGTAATCTCTATCTCGAAAACCCTAAGCTTTGTGTAAAGGAAAGCTCCTCTAGATCTCACAAGAGATTTACACAAAACCGTAATGTATGAGCAACAATACAACTGGAGCAACTCTAAAAACGTGACTAGGGTTTTTCTTTATATACCTAGGGTAAAAACAGAAAACCCAAAACGTTTAATGAGTTAGGGTTGAGCTGGAATATTCTACAGAAAAACATTCTGCCCGAGATTCGATCAATCGAGCCTTTCCTTCGATCGATCGAGCCAGGCCGAAATGCACCAATGCATCAGCAGTCACTCGATTCCAACTTTACATGAAAGACCCAACTTTGAGCAAGTCTAAACAAAACTAAATTACCTGTTTTGATCATGGTTTGCCAACAATACAAATTAGAGTTCTAAATACATAAAATCCTAAATCTTTAGAACCTAACAAACTCCCCCTTTGGCAATCCGTGACAAAACACAAACTAAAAGCTCAAAGTTTACAAGTAATAAGCCCTTTACAACAATAATGCTCATAAAATCAAAATTCAATCCTAACCACTATCCATTAGTTGCAAGTGTAGACAGCAGCTCAATTGAATCAACCTATATATTCCTGAAATACTCAACAAACGCATAAACGCATGTGTGACAGAAAATAGTATATAAACAGGTATAACATTCTTGTATGATTCGCACAACACATAATAAAGACATATATCAATGAATAACTCATAGAATATAAATCAATAAATAGTGAATCCAAGGAAACAAGAATCAAATAAAAAATCATGTATATCAATCAATGTTACTCCCCCTAACATGAATATCCCAAAAATGATATACAAGGTGAAGCGCCTAAATACAATCTACTCCACAAAATAACAAAATCTCCCTAACTACAAAACTCCTCTACAAACTCTACTCCCCTTTTTTGTGACGGAATGCCAAAAGGCAATCACAATCCATCATCAAAAGGAGGTGGTGAGGGTGAACGCAGACGCGCTAGATCAGCTCGCAAAGCTTGGATCTCATCAAAAATGTCCACCAAAAGCTGACCATGAGCCGCCTGAACGGTCATGACAGTCTCCAAAGTACGACGGATATCAAAGTCATCCGATGGAAGTGGAGGAACAGCAGCAGCAGCAGCAGCATCAGGATCAGGAACAGCCTCACCAGTAGGACCTGTAGAAGAAGAGGGAGGAGGTGCGGACCCAGAAGGCTCAGACCTAGGGTGTTTAGAGCCAGCTCGAAGGTGAGCAGCCCTCTGTCTAAGAAAAGACGCACCTATAGGAGAAATGACATGAACGGTCTCAGAGGAAGGGAAGCCACTAAGATCAAGATAAAGTAAAATCCTATGAATGAAAATAGGATGTACAAGAGCATGAGCAGAAGATAAACTCCTATAAAATTCATTCAAAGAACGAAGAAACAAATGTGGAAAACTGATAGGAGCATCAGTGACAAGAGCGTACAAAAATACACACCACTCGAGAGGTATGGTGTGAAGATGAGAAATGGGCCAGATGGAGTGACAAGCTATCCTAAAGAAAAGATAGTGTAACTCAAAAAGCTCAGGAATGGTGATCCGATGATCAGAACCCCACTGGATGAATGACCCAGTGATGTAAGACATAACATCACTCAAAACTGGAGACTCATCATATGGATAGATAGGGTGCTGTACCAAAGGTACCCCTAGAGCATCAGCCACTACCTTAGGAGTAATGGTGTACTCTACGCCTCATATCCAACTCTTTACCAAAGCGTTGGAATCATAGATGCGAATAGAGATGTTCGAGTAGAACTCTCTAATCAAGGTAGCAGGTGGAGGAGAATTAGAAATATCCACCAAGGGTAACCAACCCCAACGCTCAAAATTTGCCCCAATGGCAGGATCAAGCTCATCTAGAATGACAGATCGCTCAAACCAAATCTTCCTCTTAAGGTTCAACTTATCATAAATCTCTTGGTTTTTCTCACTAGGGAATTTCACTCGGTCGAAGGGAGGAGGGGAAGGGGTAGATGAGGTGACAAACCTACGAGCTCTAGTTTTCCTAGGCATGATGCTAAGGAAAGACAGAGACACAAGAGAAAACCAACAACAAAAAATAAAAAACGAAGGGCAGACTGCAAGTTAGCACAAGAAAAATATAGAGCAAAAATCTATATGATGCATGAACATTTAACATGGCATGATGCATGTACTAATGCAGTAAACAAAGTTCAAAATTAAGTTCAATTGCACAAAATTGGCTGGAGCATAGAGTTTCTAACAAAAAAACCCCAAAAATTTGAAAACCACGTGAAAATTTTTGAAGTACATGGATGAATTAAGTCTTACAAAACATTACACATAGATTATAATGCCTAATTACATCCAATCAACAAGCCAATTTCATCAATTTCAACTCAATTGAACAAAATCCCCAATTCGGAACTAAACATAAACCCTAGAAATTCAATTTCTCACAAAACCCAAAATTGATCAAATTAAACTATCACAAACAAGTTTATAACATGTCCCCATAAAAACCCATTGATCAATTGCACAAAATTGGGCTTGAAACATCAAAAATCCCAAATTTAGAGAGGTCCGAAAATTAGACGGAAAATATATGAAAAATGCATGAAAAATGCAAATAAACTCAAAAATGAGGGGCAAAAGAGACTTACCGGCTTGAGGAAAGAGAAATCTTGCAAAAAATTTGGAGGAAAACGACAAAAATTTGCTGTAGATCCGTGCCAAGTCGGAGAGAGAAAGGAAAGTTTGAAAAAAACTTTTGAAAAAGTGGAGAATCAATCAAAGAATACTGTTTTAAAAAGCTGATTCACGACTTTCGATTGATCGAAAATTACTTTCGATCGATCGAGTCACTCAGAAATTTTATAAAAGAAATTTTAAAATTTTCGATCGATCGAAAAACAGACTGGATCGATCGAAACAGGCAACGGATCACAGTATTTTCAGAAAAATTCCAGTTTTGAAAACCTCAAACCAATTTTTGAAAAAAGAACTCCTCAAAGCATTGAAATCAATGAACCACAATGCATGAGTATGAGATGAAATGGAATGGTTTTTCAAAAACCCAAATTTGTAATCCCAGTTTCTCCAAAGAAAGTTTCAGCCAGTTTTTCCTTTAATTTCTCAGGCAAAATAATGTTTTGCATAATTCTGAAGATATTTTCAAACTTGGTTGGTCAGACCAAAAACACACACAATAACATGTACAGAGTTTAGCAAAGAGTAACAAGTGTAGTGTGTGCAAACTAGCAAAAGCTTGAGAAACATGTGAGGTGATATGTGAATAGCAATTAATCACAAAGTTTACAAAATTCATCACATAGAATTTAAAAGAGACTATCACCTAAAGAGTTACATCATATAACTCCCACATCTCCTAGAACATAAGCTTGCAATCATGTAAGTTTCTTGTATTTAGCCTCTTGATTTTGTGAATTGGCATCAAGCCTAATAGTACACACCAGTTTTAATTAAGTGAATTGGCATCAAGCCTAATAGTACACACCAATTTTAAGCATTAAGCAGTTAAGCCGAGGCTACACCTTATGTCCTTTTTGTGCATGTGCTACACTTTCTCGAGCACAAAATCTTATGATATGCACTAAGGTGTTCATGATTGGCTAGTGAACAGTGGTGAGATGGTTATTTATGCCTTTCTCAAAAGGAACAAGTCCGACAGTCAAACAATATGTGACTTCAAGATTAAGACAAAGTGATAAACACCACAAACATCTTTCCCACACAACATGCACTACAAAGTTCCAACTAGTCAAGTGCAATAAATAAGCTCATCAAAGCTAAACAAGGTACATAAAGACATGTTATGTGTAAATAAATTGACCAACCTTGTTTTCAAAGACCAAGAACAATAATGCCCAACACAATTTGCTTTTCCTTTTTTTTTTTTTTTTTTAAAGAGAAAAAAAATAAATCATAAAATGAAATGCATGAATGTAATGCAATGCAAATCCTAGAGAGAAAAAAAAAACACAAAAACACAAATACCAAAGAACAATGGTCACAAAGGAATGAGCAGTGAAGCACAAGGACCATGTCAGAAAGACTCAATTAGGACGAGTCTTTTGCATCCAAAAACTTTTAGATGCACCACGAGCATTGGAGTTCTTATTCACATTCGAGTGATTTCCAACTCCAGGATTGGAATAAAGGTTCAACGCCTTTACCAATTCACCAATAAGTGCCATAGGATCTTGTGCTTGAGGCACAGGCACCTTAGTTTGTTTGCTCTCTTAGCAGCTTGAAGCTTGTAACATTTTGGACGAATGTGTCTAGACTTTCCACAATAATGACAAACCCAAGCAGGTTTACCATGCATCTTGTCCTTAGAAATGGTAGAATCCTTAGGTTTAGACTCTCTCAGTTCAACTCTAATCTTCCTAAGAGGTGAAACTTCTACAGGTTTGACAACCTCACTCACAAGGGGTTTGACAGTTTCACTCACAACCTCACTCACGGAAGGTTCAGAAAAAGAAGAAGGAACAAAATTCGTGGAATGTGGTGCAGAATCAAAGATGCTTTCAACATATCCTAACCCAGATTTATCAGAATGATACTTTTGAACATTCAGAATGTGATCAAGTTTAGAACTAGCAGATCTAGCAACAAATAAATCATGTTCCAAAGTTTTAACTTTATCAAGCAAAAGCATGTTTTCAGATTTAACATTGTTCAAAAGATCATTAGCATCAAACAGTTTAACAAGCAAAATTTTCTTTTCAAGCTCAAGAGATTCAATTTTCTTCAGGCCAAGTTCAACATTCATAGCATCCTTTGCAGCAATTTTGCAAAGTTTATTGTAGGCCTCTTGAAGATCTGCATCCTCAGAGAGTTCCCCATCAGAAGGGTTCTCTTCAACAGATACGCTTTCATTGACTACAGTTGTAGCAGTGAAAGTAATGAAGTTTCCATCCTCATCACATCCGGACTCATCATCAGAAACCTCATTATCACTAAGGGTTACAGCCATAGCTTTACCCTTAGTCCTCAAGAATGTAGGACATTCAGATTTCACATGACCATACCCTTGACAGCCAAAAGACTGAGGATCCAATGAATTATTTGAAGATTGACCAACTTTTTCTCTAGGTTTTTCAAAGTTATTCACTTTAGTGGGATCATTCTTCCTAAAATTTCTAGGTTCAGCAGTGTTTGTACCTCTTGCCTTTCTGTTGGTATTCCTAAGAAAGTTTTTAAAGTTCTTGGCAAGGTACGCAATCTCTGTAGTAGAGAGCTCATCATCAAATCCACCACCATCAACATCCTCAACTGACTTAAGAGTCATTGATTTGGATTTGTTCACTTTGGGTAGGTCAGACTCATAGGACTGAAGAGATCCTATAAGTTCATCAACAGGGATGGAGTCCACATCCTTGCTTTCAGTAATGGCAGTCACTTTGGGTCTAAAGTCTTCAGTTAAAGATCTAAAAATCTTCCTAACAATTTTAGGTTGATCATAGATTTCACCCAAATTAAAACAGAATTAACAATGTCATTCAATTTAGCGTAGAATTCATCAAAAGTTTCATCCTCAGATATTCTAATGCTTTCAAATCTAGAAGTCAATTGCTGCAATTTATTGATCTTAACTGCCTTTGTGCCTTCATGCACAGTTTGGAGGATTTTCCAAGCAGTAAGAACAACCTCAACATTTGAGATCCTCTTAAATTCCTCCATAGAAACAGCATTGAAGATGGCATTCATAGCTTTGCTATTGAAGCCTGCTGCTTCTTTTTCAGAAGTTTGCCACTCACTCACAGGAGTAGTGGGCTTCTGCCATCCGTATTCAACAGAATTCCAAACCCTCTCATCAATAGATTTCAGGAATGCTTTCATCCTTACTTTCTAATAAGCATAGTTATTCCCATCAAAGTGAGGAGGAACAACGAGAGAGTGTCCATGCCCCATGACAGTCAAGGATCAGCTCATAGATCAAAAAATCCCTAACAAGAGAGCTACCTGCTCTAATACCACTTGAACGATTTTAGACCCCTTAAAACAACCAGATTGGTTAGCCTAGTTAATTAGCCAAGTTGTTACTTAGTCAAATTATTCAATTCTAGGTTAAAGCAATCAAATAATCATATTAAAAGTATAAAGCAGCGAAATAATAAAAGACACAATGATATGATTACCCAAGAAACCACACGGTAAAAACCTAGGGAGGATTTGACCCACCGATCCTCAAGGCAAACCTAAATCCACTATGAAAGAATCGAAGTTCATACAAAAGGACTACAAGTTCTCTGCTTGACTTCCTAATGCTACCCACCAGTAGAACTTACTGACACGACCACGTGCAAGCTCCGAATCCACGAACTCCTTCTTTCTTAAATTCTTCAATCAGCTACAAGCACCCACGCTTGATATTCTTTAAGCTTCAATGGTAGCAACCGAGTTGATCATCAAGATGTTGAAGTAATCTCTATCTCGAAAACCCTAAGCTTTGTGTAAAGGAAAACTCCTCTAGATCTCATAAGAGATTTACACAAAACCGCAATGTATGAGCAACAATACAACTGGAGCAACTCTAAAAAGGTGACTAGGGTTTTTCTTTATATACCTAGGGTAAAAACAGAAAACCCAAAACGTTTAATGAGTTAGGGCTGAGCTGGAATATTCTGCAGAAAAACATTCTGCCCGAGATTGGATCGATCGAGCCTTTCCTTCGATTGATCGAGCCAGGACGAAATGCACCAATGCATCTGCAGCCACTCGATTCCAACTTTACATGAAAGACCCAACTACAAGACTAAATAACCTGTTTTGATCATGGTTTGCCAAAAATACAAATTAGAGTTCTAAATACATAAAATCCTAAATCTTTAGAACCTAACACAACCTATTTTTGTTTGCTTTCTATTTCTTATAGTTCTCATGGGCTTACTACTTCTTTCTTTGGGCTCCCTTGGGCCCGTTTGCTTTCTTTGGGGTCTTCTTACTATTTTATAGGCCCGTGGACCATTATTCCTACCATTCGAGCTTAATGGTTTTCTTCTCTCTTTGCTAACTCTCTTCTTCCTCACTCCCTCTCATATTGTTGGGTTTCTTCTTGTTATTGGACCTTCTTGCCAAAGTGGGCTTCAACAAATGGTAACTTCTTTAAATTATAGCTAGAACTTTTTGAAAACCATAAATATGATAAATGCATGGCTTAAAAAATAAATAGCATAACAAAACCACCAACAACTAGAAGAAAATGGATATTGTGTAATAACATGCATAACATAATTAAGCTCCCTCCTGAAACTTAAACCCCAGCTCTTATGCTCCACACCCTACAATCACTTATACCTGTGAAGTGACCATCACGCCAAGATACGCAATGGTAGCAAGAATACATCAACTTGAATAACAATAATACTAATGAATTTGCTTAATATAGACTGAGTAATAGAGTGAGGGATATTCTAGCCTTTTACCCTTAATTTTTAAAAAAAAAAATTTTGGCAATATGCCCCTGTTTGCAAACTATATAGGGGCGTGCCCCTGTTTCGATACTCTTTTACCTTAAAATCGAGTTTCAATTAAATACTCAATTCATAGAAAATCGAGTTATTCCCAATCAAACTTTAAAAAAAAAAATTAAAAAAAAATTGCATGGAACTCGAGTTTCAGGAAATTGAGTTCCATGAAAAAAAAAAAAAAAATTAATTGTGATCATATTCAAGGAGCCCTATAGTTGCGTTTTTAAGCCCTATAGTGACGTTTTAAAGCCCTATAGTGGCGTTTACTACAAATTTTTTTTATAACTGTGATTACCCAGGTTCAAGAAGCCCTATAGTGGCGTTTTTAAGCCCTATGGTGACATTTTAAAGCCCTATTGCAGCGTTTTCCTGCAAATTTTTTTTATAAGTGTGATTACCCAAGTTCAGGAAGCCCTATAGTGGCATTTTTAAGCCCTATAGTGACGTTTTAATGCCCTATAGCAGCATTTTTCTGCAAATTTTTTTTTATAAGTGTGATTGCCTCATACCAGTTCAGGGAGCCTTATAGTGGCGTTTTGAAACTCGATTTCCATAAACTCGAGTTCTGTGCTTTTTTTTTTTTTTTTTTTAAAGTTTGATCGTGCATAATTCAATTTTCTACGAATCGAGTATTTCATTGAAACTCGATTTTAAGGTAATCGAGTATCGAAGCAGGGGCATATCCCTATATAGTTTCGAAATAGGGACAAATTGCTAAATAAATAAAAAATTATGGGCAAAAGGCTAGAATTCCTGAAAGCCTGTACCTCAGAGAAACCTAGCAGGTTGACAATTTACTATGGCTATAGTAGGAGCAAAGCACCTCTTTAATAACAATCAATTCGCCCACCAAAATTAACTGCTACAGCGCGTCGTTTTCAGCTGTACACAACAGTAAAGTACTCGTTCGTCTCTGATATTTGCAGTATGGAAAAAGTCAGAACATGAACGTTAGGTTAATACTTAGTATATCTCAAAAACCATTTTCCATGTGAGAATCAACCCCACGTTCCAAATACATGAAATGATGAGCAGATTATATTGACATTTCACTTTGTTCCTCGTGGAACAAGATTCGATATGCTACACTGTGAGAGATGTGAATCCTTTTTCACCCGAGTATCTAGATGGTTTTCTGTATTTTCATCCTTTTGTCACCCTTGTGTCTAGCAGAAAGTTATTATAGTCATGATCTCTGTTGTATCTTAAGTCAATAAACTGCTACAGCGCGTCGTTTTCAGCTGTACACAACAGTAAAGTACTCGTTCGTCTCTGATATTTGCAGTATGGAAAAAGTCAGGACATGAACGTTAGGTCAATACTTAGTATATCTCAAAAACCATTTAACATGTGAGAATCAACCCCACGTTCCAAATACATGAAATGATGAGCAGATTATATTGACATTTCACTTTGTTCCTCGTGGAACAAGATTTGATATGCTACACTGTGAGAGATGTGAATCCTTTTTCACCCGAATATCTAGATGGTTTTCTGTATTTTCATCCTTTTTCACCCGTGTGTCTAACAGAAAGTTATCATAGTCATGATCTCTGTTGTATCTTAAGTCGATAAATATAAAATATGTCCAGGGATAAAAAATTTCCCAACTTTTTCACAATTTATTAGGTAACATGAGGATTGATTCAATACATTTTGAAACCTAAATCAATAAATTAATTAAAGTGAAATTTTTAATACTTAAATATTAATTAAATTTTATTTATTTAAATGAGGATTGATTCAATACATTTTTTTTTTTCAAAAACAAAATTAGTATTTAATTATGGCTTATGAGTATAGCTGTAGTGTGCTTTTGTGTTAAAACTCTTTTTCTTCTCCCTTGTGTGTGTGTTTGTTTCTCAAAAAAAAAAAATAGTATTTAATTTTTTGTATTTCCATTTTATTAACATATATTTTCTAATTGATAATAGCTAATCAACTTAATTTTTTTGTGACATAATCGATCTTATTTAGATAAATTGAATAATTGAATTTCTATTGACTAAATATTTTGGAGACCTTCTAGGAGGTATGGGAAAGAACGCAAAACTCATTTATATCTTGTTCTTTTATATAAAAGAAAATCAATTATCATTCTATATTAGGTTCTTCAACCTTTTTGTACAATTTTGGGGCCTTTTTTTTTTTTTTCTTTTTTACATGCCACGAAGGACTTTGAGGCAAGAGGGGCCTTAGGTTGAAGCCTAGAGCAACCTTGGGTGACATGCTGCAATTAATGCAAACAAAAATGTGGTGGTAGGCTTTGGTGCGATGGAAAATGTCTTCCACGTAAAAGTAGGAGTTTCATGCACTACAGTGAACTCATGTAAAAATAATATTATACTTACAATGTACCATTTTAACAAATATGAAAAAGATTGTAAAAATTATTATATCCCTAGACATAGTTTTCAAAATATGAATTGTATTGTAAATAGATTTTTTATTATTTTTTTCCGTATTGTATCATATAGCGTAAGATACACACAATCACTTGATATATTTTATAGAAAAATTTTAAATATACATATATAAAAGGTATATTCATTATAAATTTAGAATATATTCAACTAATTACTAATTTAATATTCACCTAAAAAAAATTACTAACTTAATATCACTTGTGTTATAATATTTTACAAAGCTAACAAAATAAATCAAATTAACATGTTTATAACATCCACATCCAAATTGATTAAACTCAAAAGTGACAAAACATGAACCAAAATTATAATTTCTTTCTCATCATACTTATCATCTTACGTAATGTACTCCATCTAAGTCAATGCTATCATCATATTCATCATCTTGCAAAATTTATTTCTTCATTGACATTTGCTTCGTCATCATTAACATTTACTATTTCTTCTTGTTCATTTATTTTAATAACTTTTTCTTTATATTTCTTCTTGGCATTCTAACTTCTTAGAGTTATAAGAATGATAACAAAAATAAAAAATTATTATATTATAATTTAATACTTTATTCATTGTATAGAAAACAAATTTTCAAATATGACTTAAAGTGTCAAATGTGTAATCCAAAGTTTGTTGGAGAAAGTGAGAAGGGAAAAAGAAAACCTCATGGATATGTTATTTTATTAGGCTCAATCAAATAGGCCAATCCTTTTTTGCTAAAACAAGTCTAAAACTTGTTGGACTCAAATCAAAGCACAAATTTTAACAAGCAAGAAAACCAACCAAAAACAAAAACAAAAACAAAACTCAATTTAAACTCGCATGTTTATATATCGTATGATACACAATTTTATAAATATGATATGATTCATATAATACGCATTTGCATGATCAATAAGTATCTATGCTACAATACTTTTTCACTCAATAAGGTATGTATCATACAATATTAATAAGTATGTCCCTAGCAGTACTAATAATTATATACTTAAAGGGCTTGGATTTGTGCTAAAACATAAGAGCTTGTTTAGACCCCCAATTAAAAATTACGGCTAGATTGTTTTTACTCTAACTTAGACTAAGTGCAAAACAAGAGTAAATGAAGCGCAATCACTAGATCTACTCTAGTGCATACAAATGAACAATAAACAATCAAAGTGAAGCACAAGAGTAAGGGAAGAGAGTTGTAAACACAAGATAACACCAAGACGTGTTATCTGATAGGCCAAGAATGTACTAACCCCTTGTGATGAATTAACAAATTAATTAGCCAAGTTAATTAATTAATTCAATTAGCATGCAATACATGTGGTAACACAAAGAAATTATCAATTAACTAAATGCAGGGGAAATTATATTGACACGATGATTTGTTTATGAATAGGGAAAACCTATACAGTAAAAACCCCACTGAGTGATTTTAAGGTCACCACTCCCGAGAATCCACTATTATCACAACAAAGCGGTTACAAGTAAATGAATCCCAGAACCTTATACCAATCTACAATTGAAACCTTACCCCAATTGTGATTAGAGAGAGAATTTGCCCTAGTTCATCTTTCTCTTGAAGAAGCTGTTGTGTTTGTACACCTTAGGGTTTTGTGACCAAGGAGCTTCGTGATCTTCATCGTGTGATGAATTGAAGAACTTTGCAGCCAACATCTTTCTCAAGTTGGTGATTAAGTCACGTAATGGGATCCGCGCATCTATTGGTTAGTCACGTACTAGGAGCTGTGCATTGAAAATGAGAGATTGTCACTACAGAACAAGTCCAATTGGGTATTGGGGTAAGGGTTCAACTATAGGTTGGTATAAGGTACTGAGATTCCTTTACTTGTAACCGCTTGTTTTGATAATAGTGGATTCTCAGGAGTGGTGACCTTAAAATCACCCAATGGAGTTTTTGCTGTGTAGGTTTTCTCCATTCGTAAACAAATTACCGTGTCAATTTAATTTCCACTACACTTTAGTTAATTGGTGATTTGGTATTTTGCATGTTAATTGAATTAATTAATTAACTTGACTAAATTAATTGGTTAACTTATCACAAGGGGTCAATACATTCTTGGCCTATCAAGTGGTATCAGAGTAGGCACACTCTGATTAGGTGTTAATCTTTGCTTTGTGATCCATTGACCCCTGGTTGTCATAGATAGAGGACAGTCTCTTATTATACCTCCTTTATTTGATGGCACTAACTATACATATTGGAAAGTACGCATGAGAGCTTTCTTGCAATCGTTGGATGAAAATGTGTTGTAAGCTATGGAGATAGGCTGGACCAAGCCTACGGAAGCGCCGGCCGAATGGGATAATGCTAAGATCAAGGCGGCAAACTTCAACAACTAGGTATTCAATGCTCTATTCATTGCAGTCACAAATGAGGAATTCAAGAAGATATCCTCTACTGAAACTACTAAGGAAGCATGGATCATTCTCCAAACAACCTATGAAGGAACCAAGGCAGTCAAGGATTCAAAGTTTTAGAGGCTTACTACAAACTTTGAAGAGATTAAGATGGAGGAGGATGAGTCATTTGATGAATTCTATGCCAAACTCAAGGACATAGTGAACTCAGCCTTTAATCTTGGGAAAACCATTCTTGAACCCAAGATTGTGAGAAAGGTGCTCAGATCTCTACCCAAGAGATTTCATGCCAAGATCACCGTGATTAAGGAATCAAAGGATATTGACAAAATTCCTTTGACAAAGTTGGTTGGTAATCTGCAGGCCTATGAGTTGGGTTTTACAAGAATTGGGAAATCAAGCAAGAGCATAAGCATGGCATTGAAGACCAAGAGCAATGACACTGATGAGTCTTCAGATGATGAAGATTCTAAGATGAAATCCTATATCACAAGGCAGTTCAAGAAGTTTATAAAGAATGCCAACACAAAAGGATTTGACAAGGACTAAAAGCTATCTAGTTCTTCACAATTTAAAAGTCAAGACAAAGGGAAGAAGAATGCTAGGGATGGCAGTCAGTACACTGTTCCCTCAAGACTAAAGTGCTTTAGGTGTCAAGGCTTCGGTCACATGAAACAAGAGTGCCCTACGTATCTCAAGATGATTAGGAAGAGCAACGCACTTGCTACTATGTTGACTAACACTGAGCTTGAGGATGATTCTGATAATGAGGATGATGGAATCCTAAATGCCTTCACTGCCACTGTAAATCCTACTGAAGGGATTGTTGAAAATGTGGATGAAGAAAAGGAATTGGTGGAGTTTAAGTTTGAAAAGATGGATGAACAAGATGACATCCACACAGCCTATGCAAAGTTATACAAGGTCTCAGCAAAGTATGAGAAGTTATATAGGTTGGCCACCAAGAAGCTTAATGAAGTGGAGCTTGAATGAGAAGAAATCTCCACAAAGTTTGACAAAGCAAATCAGACCATTGGAGCATTGAAATTTGAGAATAATTTCTTGGCTGAGAAGACCAAAAAGCTTGAAGCAGAACTATTCCAAGTCAAAGCCCAATTGGAAAGAACTTCAAGTGCAAAGCTTGATGAGATGCTTAGTCTTCAGAAATTTGCTTCCAATCGAACTGGTTTAGGGTATGATTTCTTTTGTCCTAGTATTGCTACTTCTAGTTCTACTGTTTTTGTTCCTCCTGCTAATAATGTTGAAACTAAGAACAATAATGTTAAAAATGAATTAGCTAGTGAGAACATAGACAGTGGTAAATCTATCTTGGGAGCACCTCCCAAGTTTGATAAGAAAGAGATTAAGAACCTTAGGGCTAAGAAGGGAAACACTCAAAAGCCCAAACAGAAAAAACAACATTTATGTCATCACTATGGCGTAACTGGACATACTCGACCTAATTACTATAGGTGGTTAGCCACTCAACAAAGCAACAGCATGATCACATTGGGAAACCAGAATCAGTTTCCATCCTCCTTTGCTCCTCTTAGAGATCTTCTCAAAGCCCTCATGGTCCTTTCGAACTTGAACAATTTAAATTATTCTCCCTCACCTCCAGATCAAGGGTTTGCTAAACGAAAAGGTTCTTCCAAGGTGTGGAAGGAAAAGGGCTCCAAGTGATTCTGTCACTTTTTCTCTCTCTCCCCTGCTTGTTTTTGTTTATGCATTACTTGTGTGTTTTGCTTTCGTGTTTTGAGTCAGTTTAGTTTTATGCATTACTTTATTTAACATGTTTTTGTTTGTTTACTTTTCAATTTTTCTTTATTTTTTTTTTTCATATAAAATAAAAAAAAAAGATGAAAAACCACAAAAATACAAAAACAATATGTGTTCTCATACATTGGTACTTGTGTACCTTGGATGGCCATTGAAACAAATCAGGTGAGTTTTGTGGCTCGTGTTGATGAGTAAGATTAAGTAATATCTTGTACTTAACACTTGTATCACTCTTTTTGATAGGAAAGACTAGAAAATCCTAAGAGAAAGGCATAAATAACCATCTCACCACTGTTGCCCGTCAATCATGAAATGACATTTGTATGCTTCGGCATAACAAAAATGCAATATCAAAAGTTTAACATCATTGGGTGTTTCTTTTCTCTCTTATATATTCCCATCCATGGTTTGTTTAAAAGAAAAATATGCAAAGAAAAATAAAAAGCAAAAAGAATCAAATGCTTTATATATGATTGCAAGCATGTATTCTAAGCGATGTGGGAGTTATAGGATGTACCTCGAAGGTGATAGTCCCCATCAAACAGTTATGATTGTGTGTGAGTTAAAGTGATTTTCTCATATCTCAAATCGTCATAACATGTAGACATTTATGCAATCTTACGATGTTTTTTACACGCAACACGCAAAATTCTTTGCTACTTTTGATACATGTGCAAATATAATGTGATTTGGCCATCACAAGGAATACATGTGTTAATCTATGCTCACGAAACTATCTTAACTTGTTTTTGAAATATAAAATTGGTTAGACTTGTTTAGTATGTGTGTGTGTTTTGGATCTATATGCTTAACATTTTTCTTGTTGAGAGATGATTTTGAGAGCTTAAAATGTTGTTTAGATCTTTGGTTGTGTAGCATGCTTGATTGCATTCATATTTATGTTTTTCTCTTCCTGAAAAATTGTTTTTAAGTAATCTCAATAGCTTCTTAATACCTCTTGACAGCTAGGCTATCTATCGAGACCTTTCAGCTGCTTTTTATCGCATTCTCGATAGCTCTCGATCCATCGAGAATTATGATCTTTTATTTAAAGGGTCAACACGATTTTAGCTTCACTTTCTCGATCTCTCTCGATCCATTCTGTCTCTTCACCTCCTAAAACACCTCTCACTCACTCCAAACCTCTTCCTCACTCAATCTTCGGTCTCGAGATCATCTTCTTCATCTAGTATGGTGCTTTCTCACTAATTAATCATGCATTTCATATCTTTTGACCTAACTTTTGGGGTTTTTAAAAATTTTTGGGATTTTTCAAAATTATTAAGGTTTTTGTGAAATTTTTGGGATGGCTTTTGTTTAAATAGTTTTAAAACATCATGCATTGCATCACATCTGCATTATAACAATATTTCATGTATTTAGATGTATGTTTACTTTTTTGCAATATTGTGTGCTGATAGGTTTGGATTGGGCTAAGCCCATAATGTATTTAAGTTTGCATGTCACATGTTCATGCATTTTTCATGCATACGTACCTTCAAGTTCTTATATTCTTATATATTGTCTTGTTGGTGCTTTTCTGATTCTCTCTCTCTCTCTTGCATTAGTTTGCACTATGACACTCAAACGCAAATCCACTCCGTCCCGGAACCCTCTTTGTTCTAGGGCATCCACTTCTTCTTCCTCTGACCCCACTCCATCTCACGTTCGGTTCTGTGATGAGAAGGCCTATAAGGACTTCTCAGAGAACTTTTGTATATGAGGCATTCATTCGGAACACCAAGTCATCCTATCGGACTTTTTTGATACTGACCTACCCACTGTCATTTACAGTAGGGGTTGGGAGTCACTGTGTGGCGCCCCAGTCACTTGTCCCTTCGTGATCATGCAAGAGTTTTACTCTAATATGCATAGAATCGATACTTCTGTACCTCATTTATTCTCTCGCGTTCGAGGTACGCGCAATGTAGTTACTCGGGAGATTGTCTCCGAGGTACTACACGTCCCTAGGGTAGCGCATCCTGACTACCCTGTTTGCGAATGTTTGCGAACAATGTCCAAAGACGAAAACTCGTCTCTCTTTTGTGAGACACCTTCTTCTTGGGGTGACCGTCAAAACACCCATTGCTCGGCCTTTGCAAAAGGTTCGAGATTCCTGAACATGGTGATGACATTCATTCTTCATCCTTTGTCTCACTAAAACACTATCACAGAGCCTCATGCTCGATTTTTGCTATCCCTCTTAGAGGATATCTTTATCGACTTCCTTTCTCACTTCATTCTTTCACTTATAGATGTCTTTAGGGATACGGTGACTCGTGATATCTCATATTTCCTTCAGCTATCACGTGGCTTCTTCACCACTTTTCTGTCTCTTTTTTCGAGTCTCCTCATTTTCTGGTGATGTGTGCCATAGATGTAGCTACCGTTCGACAGAGCGAGGCACAGCTTAGACCAAGGCACAGCTTAGACCAAGGCAGCCCTGAACAGAGACGGTGACTCCTCTTACTTCCACTACTCCATCCACCTCTGCTTCTTCGTCTTCTGCAAGTTGAGTGACACTTGAGGCCATCATGGCACAACTTGTGCACATGGATGCTCGCCTTGACACTCTCAATGATGAGTTGTGTTAGGTGAACACCCATGTTGGTTGTATTGCATGACGACAGGCTGTAATGGATGGTTTCACTGTTACTTCTTCTCCATCTCCACCGGCATCTGAGGATGAGAGTGATGAAGGTTCTGGTAGTGATGATGCTAATGAGGATGATGGTGCTGGCTCGCCTAGTGACAATGAGATGTCTACTTAATGTACTTTCCCTTTGTCTGTTGTAACAAAAAAAGGGAGTAGTTTTGAAATGAGAGTAGTCATACTTATATGGGAAGGGTTAGTATAGGAGATTTTTGTGATAGGGGGAGTGTATATGAGGGATGTAGTGAGGATTTTTGTATCTTTTCTTTTCTTTCTATTTTAGATACATTATTTTTTGTTCATCGGTCTTGTGAACACTTTGGTGATAGCAAACATTGTATTTATCTCTGATATATATATTTGATGATGTTGTTATCACGTTTCACCTATCTTTCCATGTGTTGTTTCTTTTCTTTCTTTATATACATGTTTCTTATTTAATGTATGCAATCGTATATTTCTGTTTCACACTAAGATGCCTTGATGATTTTTGTTTAAAGTATTTCCGAAATACAGGTTGTCAAAGTCTTCTTGCTATAAACTCTCTTCTTGCAAAGTTTTTCAAGAGTTTTTGTTAGGATAGATTTTATTATACTCAACAAGTGAGTATGAGTTAAGTGATTTATGACTTGTCTCATATGTTCATTTGTTTGTTGTGGTTTTATCACGGATTGCCAAAGAAGGAGATTGTTAGGACATATATAAATCATGTTAGGAACATATGTCAATATTTTATGTAATTGGCTAATCCTTTGACAAAACACAGTTTACTTGTAATTGGGTAGATCTAGGATGTGTTTAATGTTTCAAGAAACAAGGTTTCAAGTTCAAGTGTTAAAGCCACACAAATCTGTCCAAGAAACAAGTGAAGAAGTGTTGGATTTTAAAACTCAACAGCTAGCATCTATCGAGGTTTAAAAAGCTACTGAAGCCTAAAGCTCAACAGCTAGCTTAATAAATACCCTATCTGTCAAGATTTATGAAAAACATATTTTCAGTTCTGTTTTGCATCCAATCCGTGACTACATATTTAGGCTTTCTTTTCTCATAACCCTAGACATATATAAGGATTATTTTAAAGGCCGTCAAAGGTTGCGCAAGTGTGAAGCAAAGTTTTGTTCATGCAAATTGTGACCAGAGACAGAATTTGCCCTAGTTCATCTTTCTCTTGAAGAAGCTGCTGTGTTTATACACCTTAGGGTTTTGTGACCAAGGAGTTTCGTGATCTTCATCGTGTGATGAATTGAAGAAATTTGTAGCCAACATCTTTCTCAAGTTGGTGATTAAGTCGTGTAGTGAGTCATGCATTGAAAATGAGAGATTGTCATTATAGAACAAATCCAATTGGTAAGGTTTCAACTATATGTTGGTATAAGGTACTGAGATTCCTTTACTTGTAACCACTTATTTTGATAATAATGGATTCTCAAGAGTAGTGACCTTAAAATGACCTGGTGAGGGGTTTTTGCCGTGTAGGTTTACCCTATTCATAAACAAATCACCCTGTTAATTTAATTTCCGCTACACTTTAGTTAATTTTTTATTTGTTTGTGCTATCACGCATTTTGTATGTTAATTGAATTAAGGGATAATTACATTTTACCCACCTGTGGTTTGCCTCTAATTTGAGTTGCCTACCCGTGGTTTCAATTTTAACACTTTACTCACCTGTGATTCTCACCATTAGTAATCCATAGCCCACCTCTCCTTCAGCCGTTACTCTAATACATATTATGTCAAAACAAAAGGCCAAACAGATCAAAACACACTCCTCACTCCCAAAACTCACCAAACTAAGATCCTACAATGCAATGCTTCGCTTGAGACTCTAGACTGAAAACCATTTGGGCTTTGATCATGCAAGTAACTCGAGGAAGAAGGAGCTTTGATTCTGGGTTCATCTGTTGCTTGGGTGAGTTCATTGTGCAATAATTATATTTTTTTATTTTTTGTATTTGATCTGTTTGTTCTCTCTTGATTCTGGGTTCATCTGTTGCTTGGGTGAGCTTTAAGTTTTGGTTTTTTACTTTCATTTACTCTGTCCATATGCTCTGTTCATCTGATTTTTGAAACCTAGAGTTTTATATATTTTTTTCCGAAATTGGGTTGTTGCATGGACGATTTAAATGCAAATCTATATTTTGTTTGTTTTTTTTTTTTTTTTTTTTTTTGTATTCATCAATGTGGGGCTGCTGGACCCTTCCTTCATCAATGTGGGGCTGCATGACCCTAGGTTTCTTTATCTTGTACTTGTACTGTGAGGGAACTTGTTTTAGTTAAAGTTAATACCTTTGCTATCTTGGTTGGGATTATCCTTCCTTCTAAGAGGTAATGATGTAGGTTATATACCACTTTCATAAATAGTGACTGGAAGATCTTTTTGAGCATGATTAATTGAGGGATTGAGAAGAACATAAATAGGACTTTCATTAATATCCATCAACTATTACAAAAGAAAGTTTGTCACAATTAACTAACATTTGAAACAACTTATATTGCAACATTACTGATAAAGAGCAGAATAACAAACTGACAAATGGAACAGTCATGAAAATGTAGACAGATTTCTTAAAGGTTGGTAATCTACATTGGTGAAAGCTATCAGTCCACAAAATAATACACATACAAAACCACAAATTAAAGCCATATGGCAACACTAATGTGGGATTTCAATGTGAGTTTATCTTACTTAATTTGATAAGTGTTAACAATGGTTTATGCTGTCACACATGCTGAAAATTTGAACTATGCCACTTGTAAAAGATTTGTTGGTCTATAAGCTTGTAACAAATTTTTGCTATGTCTTCATCAACTGGCAATGGCTCTATAACTACTGGTTTCTACCGTGTCGGAGATAGTCATTTACGTACCCATGAGAATTGTGCCCTACGAACAAGTCGAAAAGCTGGTAACTATGGAAGAATATTCCTCGATTGTAGTCAATTTAATGTAAGAAACAATTACATTGTTGTATTTGAATTGAATTGAATTATTAGTTGTGATTAATTGTAAACTATGAAATTAATTGTTATAATTGTAATGATCAGGTTGGTCCCAAATGTGGCTTCTTTCAATGGGTGGATAACGAAACTTGTAAAAGTGAAACTGCCCTACTTATCCGTGAAAGGATAAGTATGCTTGAGAATGAACTACAGCTTGCAAATCAGAGAGAAATGACAACTAGGGAAATAGAAGAAAGAGGGAGATGTTGTTATGTAGAAGCTAGGGAAAAACTTAAGAGGGTTAGAGAGAGTGAGAGATTGTACAAGGTGGCACTAGTTTTGTCGTGGTTATTTTTCATTTTTATAATGTTGTTGTTGTGTTTTGCCTCAGTGAACAACAATGTAAGGGCAAGAACCTTAATCTGCCATGATGCTTGGGGGGGGATGTTGAAATATGATTGGATAATTGAAATACAAAGTCCCTTAAATACGAAGTGTTGTTTTTGTGCAAATGTTCTATAGTGTATATATATATATATATATATATATATTTTTTTTTTTTTACTTCATTCTGGGATTGATATATATTGGCACAAAGTCTTATGTGGAAATGTTAATAACATGAATGGAACATGTTATTATATATTCATTTTGGTTCAATACATACACCTGTGTCAATGCAAGATTAATATATGGAACATGGAACATGTTGTTTGCTGTGTCAATACACACTTGCCCTACCCATAAATGGAATATATATGGAACAATATTTGCTATGTCAATGCACACCTGCCCATAAATGGAACATGTTGTTTTCTTGCCCATAAATGGATCCATATATATTGCCACAAAGTAGATTAATATATATTCATTTTGGTTCCACCAAAAGCACATGATTTCCTGTGTAAATCCACCAAAAGTACAACACAACAAAACACAATAGTCCTGTGTAAATCCACCAAAAGCAAAAAGACAAGCACAACACAACAAAATACTTTATCCTGTGTTAAGGCACATTAACATTAATAAAAGTGAAGATAGTCATTGTGACTTTATGTCACATGCAAACAGATTTACAACCAAAACCCAACTACTAGTCCACCACACATCAAACATACACATATTTCAACCAAACTTGCCAATATTGTTTTTGACACTTGACCATGCTTAAGCAAATACTATACACGTGGTGGGAACTATAACAAAAAAAGTGGGAACTATAACAAAAAAAGTTGTTGAAACTTTAACATCTTCCATCTTCATTTACTGCTTTTGGTGCCCTTGCCAGCTGTCTTCTTGCCCTTTCCACCAACTAGTTGAAACCTTGTTGGCCTTGATACACCGAACTTTCTGCCTTTAAACCCCCTAGCAGCACCACTACCACTTCCTTGACTTAGTACACCACTAGTGCTCACAGATGCACTTGGCTGCATAACCAAAATCCAACAGTTAGCAAGATGGTCCAACAATAGCAAGTAAGAGGAAAAAAATAAACAAAATAGAAGAAAGCAGAGGTGCCTGAGATGGTAAAGAATCCCATGTCTCCTTAAGGGTATAGAAGCTCGGTTGTGAGGATGAAGAGAACCAGTTGGCCCTAAATGTCGTTGAAGGTTGAATTACTACCTCAAATCTATTGTTTGGTGCAGTTTGACCAAAAGCTCTGTATGCAAGCTGAGATCTAGTACTTGGTGGCTGAGATGCAGTTTGAGGTGTTGCAGTTTGCTTTGTTTTTGTAGGTTTACTGCCTTATGCCTAAAAAGAGGGTTGTACAAGTTACATACACATGAAATACTTAAGGAAATGAATATAGTTCAAAGCATAGAAATACTTATAGCTTTTGATTTAGCAAGTCTATCTCTTCTCTGCCATGGAGTTTAACCAGTGATGCCTACCTTGCACCCTCTTACATTATGTCCTTCTTTCTGGCACTTTCCACACTTAATTGTCTTGTTCATCCTAGAAACTCTATAAGGGTTCCATGGCTCTTTAAGATCTCTTTTTCTTTGCTAAAATTGGCTTATCCCTAGCATCTAAGATCATGGCATTAAAAGACTCACTCAAGTTAATAACTAAACAGTCACACAAAGCTCTACTACTAAAGTGAGACTTAGACCATTGTGCAGGGTTGATGTCAGCAAGATACTCCCATGCCTTGACACCAAATCTTTCAGTTCCTGCATTCTTCTCTCAAAATCCCTGATTGTTATGGCTCCAGCACATCTCCACAATGCATCCTTCAACTCCAAGCCCTTATGATCCACTTTAAAATTACTATAGATATGCTTCACACAATGCCTTTGCTCACAAGTTGGGAACAACATCTCAATTGCAGGTATAAGGCCCTAATTCATATACAAAATAGATCAAGTAAATATGTTAGTTAAACATGTTGAAATGAACTGAGGCATGTATTATTGAACTTTAAATATGTGGGTTAAATATGTTAATACAATTGTTGGTCATACCTTTTGTCTATCAGTGATTAAGACCAGATTAAGTTGTGTTGGAAAATTTAGACCCCGGGTGATATAATTAACAAGTTTTAAATCCAAGTTGTTAATTAGATTTATTATGAATAAAACTTGTAAAACAAACAAACATCAATATCATGTCAATAAAGAATGCAGCGGAAAAGTAAATAAGATAAGATATGATGACCCAGGAAAACCAATGAAACAAATTAGTTTCATAGTGAAAAACCTGGGGGGAAACCTTTCCGAAAAGCAATCAACTATAGTAAAGAGAAGTTTCAGATCTAGTACAAAAACTTTGTCCCTAAACTCTACAATCCCCATAGATGAACTCACAGCAGAAACCTTCTACCGTTTCAGAACCTCTAAACTCTTCAATAGATGAACGCCACCCTTTGATGCACGAATCCCAGTACGTGACTAACCAATTGTACGAATCCCAGTACATGACTCACTCACTAACTTGAAGAAGATTATTGGCTGCAAAGTTCTTCATTTCTTCAACAATGAAGATCAAGAAGCACTTGGTTACAAAACCCTAAGGCACAAAGACGCAGTAGTTTTTTTCAGAGAGAATAAGGCATCGGTCACCTTTTGCATATGTTCTCCTTGTATTCTCTTATGTGACGGCCTCTAAAATAAGCCTTATATAGGTCTAAGGTTGTGAGAAAAGAAACCCTACTCATACATGTCATCATGGGCTGAAAATCAAATTTGACAATCTAAATTCCCGTAACCTCGATCAATCGAGAGGTGTCGAGCTTTAAACTTCAACAGATACAGCTATCGAGAAGCTATCGAAGAGCTATCGAGGAAACATAAGCTTTCTTGATCGATCCACCAACTGTCGAGAAGCTATAGAGATTGCGATAAGAAGAAGTTGAAAATCTCGATAGATAGCTTAGCTGTCGAGAGGTGTCGAGCAGCTATCGAGCTATCCGCCTGCATGTGTCAAGCTATCTGTCCAGCTTTAATGAATAGCTTTTCTTCACTTGTTTCTTGGTCCAATCTTCATGACTTTAATACTAGACATGAACAACATGTTTCTTGAAGTATTAAATACATCCTAGATCTACCCAACTACAAGCAAAGTGCGTTTTGTCAAAAGATTAGCCAATTACATAAAATAGTGACATATGTTCCTAACAAATGAATCACATATGTCCTAACAATCTCCCCCCTTTGGCAATCCGTGACAAAACCACAACAAACAAATGAAAATATGAGAGAAATCATAAATCACTCAACTCATATTCACTTGTTGAATACAATAAAATGTATCCAAACACAAACTCTTGAAAAATTTTGTAAGAAGAGAGTTTATGGCAAGTAGACTTTGACAACCTATATTTCTGAAACACTTTAAACAAAACTCATCAAGGCATCTTTGTGTGAAACAGAAATAATAGATTGCATACAAGTAATAAGAAGTCATGTACATAAAGAAAGAAAAGAAACAACGCATTTAGAGATAGGTGAAGAAGACATATATCATCATATAAATATATCAAAGATAAGCACAATGTATGTAAACATGGTCACAAGACCGGTGTACAAGAAGAAGAAGTTAAAAAAAGCTCCTACAACAAGAAGGAGGTAAACACTCCCCCTTACAAAGGCATATATTTCTCCCCCTAACATGTAGAATCTTAAAAAGAAACCACATATTCTCCACAATTTCTCCCCCTTTTTGTCATGATTGACAAAGGGTACAAGAAGCTATAAAGTTTCACCCGAAAAACATAAAGATGATCAGGATGATTAAGGGGTTACAAAGAAATTCATATAAATGCATGAATGTAATGAAACAAGATGCTATGGATGACAAAACATGTGAAAAACAAATCTCTTAACAAGAAAAATGTTAAGCACATAGATCCCAAAACACACACACACACTAAACAAGTTTAACCAATTTTATATTTCAAAAATAAGTCAAGACAGTTTAGTGAGCATACATAAACACATGTAAACCTTGTGATGGCCAAATCACATTGTATCTGCACATGTATCAAGAGTAGTAAAGAATATTGCATGTTGTGTGTGAAAAACATCGCAAGATTGCATAAGTGTATACATGTTATGACAATTTGAGATATGAGAAAATCACTTTAACTCACACACAATCATAACTATTTGATGGGGACTATCATCTTCGAGGTACATCCTATAACTCCCACGTTTCCTAGAATACACACTTGTAATCATATTTAAAGCATTTTTATTCTTTTTGCTCTTTGTTTTTCTTTGCATATTTTTCTTTTAAGCAAACCATACATGGGCATATAAGAGACAAAAAAGAAATACTCAATGATGTTAAGTATTTGACATTCCAATTTTGCTATACCGAAGCACACAAATGTCATTGAAATTGCACTTTTGCTATGTCGAAGTATACAGATGTCATTTCATGATTGGCGGGCAATAGTGGTGAGATGGTTATTTATGCCTTTCTCTTAGGATTTTCTAGTCCTTCCCGTCAAAAAGAGTGATACGAGTGTTAATTACAAGAGATCACTTAACCTTACTCATCACAAACACGAGCCACAAAGTTCACCTGCTTAGTTGTGCATAGAGATAATCCTCTAAGCTACAAAAGATACAAAGTTTAGAAAACTTTGTTTCAATGGTCATCCAAGGCACACAAGTACCAATGTACACAAACACACACTGTTTTTGTATTTTTCTAATTTTTTTCCTTTTATTTTTATTTTGAAAACAAAATAAAATAAAAACTAAACAACCAAACAAAAACAGACAAGCAACATGAAAGCAAAAAGAAAGATGCATATGCATGAAGGCGTGATAGAAAAATGCAGATGCATGAAAGCATGATTCCAAAAGTAGATAAAAAAATCAAGTAAAGAGAGTCCTACTTTAGATAGAAAGAATTAAAGTAGAGGACAAGAAAAAAAGATAATTAAGTCTTAGACTCCTTTCTCACCCATACAGTACGAGTATTTGGCTGTGAAGATGAAAGGGCACATGTCCTAGTATGTCTACTAAAGGACGTAGAAGAATTAGAATTCTACTAAAATTGAGTTAAAAAGCTCAAAGTATTTAATAACTCCCCAAACAAAGGTGTAGGTCCTTGAGAGGAAACCTATGACCGTTTGGACAACTGCTTATGAGGATACAACTTAAAACAATTAGGACGAATGTGTCTAGAAACATCACAATGGTGACAAACATGAGGTCTAACAAAGGATTTAGAATTAGCCAAATCAGTTTCAGATTTCATACCTTTATCACATTTCTCAGATTGGGGCACAAAGACAATCTTTGATTCAGAAGCCGTGGAAGAGGAGGGGTTGAAGGAAACAGCATATTCAAAGCCAGTCTTATCAAAACTAGGCTTTTGAGCACTTAATACCTCATCAAGCTTTGCACTAGACGTCCTCTCTATTTGAGTTCTAGCTTGACTAAGCTCAACCTTAAAATTCTTAACCTTCTCTTCTAATGAGGTGTTCTCCACAACAAGTGTCTCAACTAACCTTGCAGTCTCATCTAGTTTGACTAACAGATCAGCTTTTTCAGTTTTTACCTCATTAAGCTTTTTTCTACACAAATGAAAAGTCTTTTCAAATTTTATGAATTCAATGCATAGCTTATCATAGGCTTCCTGAAGGGTCATCTTCTTAGGTACTTCATCATCAGAAGAATCCTTACTGTCACTAGCACTCTCCACAATCAACTTATCAGTTGAGGCAGCAAAGGCCATAACGTGACTACATTCCTCCGCATACTCATTAGAAGAGTCATTCTCAGTATCACTCTAAGTAGCAACCAACCCTTTATCTTTTGACTCCTTGGTCTTTTCCTTTATGAGGTAGTTTGGACACTCTATCCTCATATGACCAAAACCTTTGCACTCATGGCATTGAATAAGGGGTTTCTCATTCTTACCCTTCCTAAAAGATTTAGACTTCCTAGGAGGTTTTTCCTTATCCTTCTTCCTAAATTGAAGAAGTTTGATAATTTCATCAATTATGAAGGTTAGATCCTCATCATCATCATCATCTTCATCTTCATCTTCAGAGTACTCAATCTCTTGCTCTATACCCGTAAGAGCCAAGTTTTTACTCTTTCCACCTTTTCCCATTGAGCCTAATCCCATCTCATAGGTTTGAAGGTTCCCTATAAGCTCAGTCAAAGAAATTTGATCAATGTCCTTTGCTTCTTCAATGGCAGTGATCTTGGCATGGAATCTTTCAGGTAAGAACCTAAGGATTTTCCTAACAATTTTGGATTCTGCTATAAATTCTCTAAGGTTGAAGGCAGAACTCACAATATTCTTGAGTTTAGCATAAAAATCATCAAAGGTCTCATCCTCCTCCATCCTTATTTCTTCAAAACTACTAGTGAGTCTTTGAAATTTCACAGTCTTTGCTACCTTGGTACCTTCATAGGTGGTCTCAAGAATGGTCCATGCTTCCTTGGCAACTTCTGTGGATGATATTCTCCTGAATTTCTCATTGGTCACTCCACAAAACAAAGCAATCAAGGCCCTGCTGTTGAAATTTGTTGCTTTGATTGTTGCATCATCCCAATCCACCGGCGCTTCCTTTGGCTTAATCCAGCCAACTTCAACAATTTGCCATACCTGTTCACCTAGAGTCTGCAAAAAAACTTTTATACGAACTTTCCAGTATGCATAATTAGTTCCATCAAATAAAAGAGGAATCAAAAGAGATTGTCCATGATCCATGATAACAAGGGTCAAGGATCACACTCAAGAAATTAATCCAATCAAAGTGTACCCGCTCTGATACCACTTGTTGAGAAATTTAGACCCCGGTTGATATAATTAACAAATTTTAAATCCAAATTGTTAATTAGATTTATTATGAATAAAACTTATTAAAACAAACAAACATCAATATCATGTCAATAAAGAATGCAACGGAAAAGTAAATAAGACAAGATATGATGACCTAGGAAAACCAATAAAACAAACTAGTTTCACGGTAAAAAACCTGAGGGGAAACATTCTCAAAAAGCAATTCACTATAGTAAAAAGAAGTTTCAGATCTAGTACAAAACATTTGTCCCTAGACTCTACAATCCCCGTAGATGAACTCACAGCAAAAACTTTCTACCGCTTCAGAACCTCTGAACTCTTCAATACATGAACGCCACCCTTTGATGCATGATCTCAGTATACGTGACTCATTCACCAACTTGAAGAAAGATTGTTGGTTGCAAAGTTCTTCACTTCATCAACAATGAAGATCAAGAAACAATTGGTTACAAAACCCTAAGGCGCAAAGACACAGTAGCTTCTTTCAGAGAGAATAAGGCATCGATCACCTTTTGCATATGTTCTCATTATATTCTCTTATGTGACGGCCTCTAAAATAAGCTTTATATAGGTCTAGGGTTGTGAGAAAAGAAACCCTACACATACATGTCATCATAGGCCGAAAATCAGATTTGACAATCTGAATTCCCGTAACCTCGATCGATTGAGAGGTGTCGAGTTTTAAACTTCGACAGATACAGCTATCGAGAAGCTATCAAGGAGATATCGAGGAGACAGGAACTTTCTTAATCGATCCACCAGCTGTCGAGAAGCTATCGAGATTGCAATAAGAAGAAGTTGAAAATCTCGATAAATAGCCTAGCTGTCGAGAGGTGTCGAGTAGCTATCGAGCTATCTATCCGCAGGTGTCGAGCAGTTATAGAGCTATCTGTCCGCAGGTGTCGAGCAACTATCGACCTATCTGTCCGCAGGTGTCGACCTATTTGTCCGCAGGTGTCGAGCTATCTGTCCAGCTTTAATGAACAACTTTTCTTCACTTGTTTCTTGGTCCAATCTTCATGGCTTTAATACTAGACTTGAACAACATGTTTTTTGAAATATTAAACACATCTTAGATCTACCCAACTATAAGTAAAGTGCGTTTTGTCAAAGGATTAGTCAATTACATAAAATAGTGACATATGTTCCTAACAAATGAATCACATATGTCCTAATAAGTTGCTCTAGATTCCCAATGTCATCTAAAAACTGCTACAGAAACCATACCCATGCTCAACAACAGCAAATGCAACCGGGAAAATGTTATCATTTGCCTCTCTAGCTGTGGCAGCAAGTATTTCCCCCCCCCCCCCCCCCAAATCTCCCTTTCATGTGGCACCCATCTAAACCAATGATTGGTCTACAACCTCCCAAAAAACCAATTTTTTGTGCATTACACCTGATATACATTCTCTTAAATTTGGGCTGTGCGTTTTCATCTTCCATTTCAGTTTACAAAATAACCCTACTTCCTTTGTCATTCAATCTTATCATCTCTGCATAATCCTTAAGCTTCCCATATTGTAGTTGTTCATCCCCAGTAATCAAGTCAGTAGCTTTCACTTTTGCCCTATACACCTGACTGTAACTTATGTTAACTTCAAGTGCTTGCTTCATATGACGTTGAACACCAGCTACTTTCCAATTGGGATTTTTGTAAAACTCCTGCATAAACTTCTTTGCAACATAACTTGCAGTCACTTGGCTGTGTTTGAAGGATCTAAGGCAGGTGCACTCTGGATGTTTTTATTTGGAATGTCAACTCCCTAGATAGTTGATGCATAACACCTCCATCCATATTCATTTATGCAATAAACTGATATCTTCTTCTTCTCATACAGCTTGAACTTAATATCTATTGGCTTCTTTATAGCATATTCCCTCAATGCCTCCCTAAATACGTTAGAGTTTGGAAACTTCATTCCTTTCTTTAACTCTGGTTTTCTCATGTCAGTTTAGACATTAAACTCAGGTTCTTTTGCAGGAGTTGGTGCTAGCTGATCATCATCAGACCCTACTAGACTTTCCATGTCATCTTCAAAAGGTGGGTCAATCCATTCACCCTCTTCAAGAGGCGGGTTATTGTCAGCTGCAGTAGTCCTATATGGGGCTGCATACACAAGTAGATCATCAGAGGGCCTATGTGGGGCTGCATTGACATTGTCTCCCTCAGAGGGCCTATGTAGGGTTACTGTATTGACACTAACTCCATCATGTGTAAATGGCCCATCATCTATATTTCCAAGTACATCATCATCAAAATTTGGCCCCTCAAACCCTTTCTCCAATCAATCAAAATCTTGTCCGCCACCTCCTTCAGCATCCACATTACCTCCCTCATGCATCTCATGCACATTATCATCATCATTCTAACCCACCTCATGCACATCATCACCATTCTAAGATGCCTCATGCACATCATCATCATTTGCTACTTCCTCATTAGCAAATGGTTGTTCAACTGCAAGTGGCTCCTTACCACCCTCAACATATAGTGTTATCTTAGTTTGTAGGCAGCATGAATCTCACACATATAAACTACATCATCATCTCCATTTATAAGCCTTAACCCTTGCTCCAAATTACCTCCAAGAATAAGATAATGAAATCTACTTGTACTAAATGCCCCCAAATCAGAACAAATATCTTGTATTTCAAAATAACTAAGTTTATCTGGGTCAACCTCATCAATAAAAGAAGTACTACCTCCTAAATATACCAAATCTAGGTTCCACACAAACTGGCCACCATGCTGAATCTCGAAATTGAATGTCAAGTCAGCCATCTGCATATAAAATACAACAGAATAAAGTATGAGATGGGCTTGCATGTAGAAAAGTATCATGTGGTCTTGTGGTCCACACAAAGCACAACACAGAAACAGACAATATTATTAAAAGTTTTTGTTCTGTTTTTGGGAGACAAACCCATGGAAAGGAAAAGCAGAAAAGCAATAATCAATACTATTGCAAAATCATGAAAAGCAATAATCAATGAAGCCCCACATTGATGAAGGAAGCCTAATCCTATGGTCTAGCAGCTCCACATTGAAAAATACAAGCAAAAACCCAATTTCATGAGAAAGCATAGCTTAGAATTGAACCTATCTGCATTGCCCCTTTTGAATTTTCTTTTTCTTTTTTATGACAAGCATATTCCTTTGCTGGTGACTCAAAATGGATGTAATTGGAACAAAAATTTCCATCACATTTAGTTTGAAAATCAGAGTATATATGTTGGCACGAAAAGAACAAACCCAGTTTGATGAAATTGAAACATAGTTTTTTAACAAGCACTACCAATTAGATCACAAGAAAAAACCCAATTTGGAAGAAAGAATTTTAAAACCCTAGGTTTCAAAAATTAAAGAGTAATAATCTTGATCTACTTACAACAGCTGAACAGAGGAGCAACTGTGTCTCCCTCTTCCTCGGTTCTGTTTGCATGCACGATCAAAACCCAGTTATCTCAAGCGAAGCGCATTGCATTGTAGGATCTTAGGTAATTCTGATCTACCTGCAACAACTGAACAGAGGAGCAACTGTGTCTTCTTCTTCCTCGGCTCGGTTTGCATGCACGATCAAAACCCAGTTATCTCAAGCGAAGCATTGCATTGTAGGATCTTAGTTTGGTGAATTTTGGGAGTGAGAAGTGAGTTTTGGGAGTGAGGAGTGTGTTTTAATCTATTTGGCCTTCTATTTTTGACATAATATGTGTTAGAGTAACGGCTGAAGGAGATGTGGGTTACGGATTACTAACGGTGGGAAGCACAGGTGGGTAAAGTATCAAAATTGAAACCACGGGTAAGCAACTCAAATTAGAGACAAACCACATGTGAGTAAAGTATAATTATCCCTTGAATTAATTAATTAACTTGGCTAAATTAATTGGTTAACTTATCACAAGGGGTCAATACATTCTTAGCCTATCAGCTGCAAAGTTCTTCAGTTCATCATATGATGAAGATCATGAAGTTCCTTGGTTACAAAACCCTATGGTGTATAAACACAGCAACTTTGAGAGAGAAAGATGAACTAGGGCAAATTCTATCTTCGGTCACAATTTGCATGAACACAACTTTACTTCACACTTGCGCAACCGTTGACAGCCCTTAAAACAATCCTTATATATGTTTAGGGTTATGAGAAAAGAAATCACAAACATGTATTCATGGATTGGATTGAAATCAGCTCTGAAAAACTGAATTTCATAAACCTCGATAAATAGCTTATCTGTCGAGCTGGCTGTCGAGTATCAGGCTTTAATAGCTTTTTAAACCTCGATAGATACTAGCTATCGAGCTAGCTATTGAGCTTTAAAATCCAGCACTTCTTCCCTTGTTTCTTGGACAGACTTGCATGGCTTTAATACTTAATCTTGAAACCTTGTTTCTTGAAGCATTAAACACATCCTAGATCTACCCAAATACAAGTAAAGTGCGTTTTGTCAAAGGATTAGCCAATTCTAATTTGACATATATTCCTAACATTAAATCACATATGTCCTAACATTGTCAAAGAGGAAACCGAAGAACTCAGTGAAAAACCTCTCTGCAACCCTCCAAGTCAAAATCAATCCACTAGTGAATAAGTTGGAGTACACGAATAACAAAAGACCCTCCAAGCCTAGTCTACCCAATGTACTTGAGCCCTCTAAGCTCTTGCTACCAACGAACTTCTTGGATCCCGCAATATGCCCGATTGTATCCGCCAAGACTCACCTTCTTCTTTTGGCAAATCCCTAAAGTTTCCCAAGCTCCAAAACACTTTCTACACTCTGAATAGGTGTGGGTTGTATTTGGGTACAAATTTCCTCTCAAGGTATGACAATAGGAGAGGGAGAGGAAAGGGGAAGAGGCTACAATGATTTCTCACTAAGGATAAGTAGCTCTCTCTCTCTCTTTAAAAGATGGATGTGTTGTGTTGTAGAAACCTATCTAGGGTTTTCTCTCTGAATAGTCTCTTTTACTTTTGTGGGTAATGAGGGTATATATAGTATGGGTGAAAGGTAAGAAAGTCACACTTAAAATCCTTCAGGCAAAGAGTTTCATGGGTACTACGCGAGATGGCCTGTCTCGCGAAGCACTCGCAAAATGCAACCTGGCACTTCACTCTTCAGCTTCCAGCATGTGCTTCTCACGTGCCCTTTTTCGTGGAAACCTTTCTCTCGAACTTTTTGCAAGCTAGTTGCGAAACTGCACTGATTCTTCATTTTACACTACCCACAATTTTTTTATATGATTTTTCTAATAACAAGTGTATACTTAATAAAGTTCACTACTGCAATGGCTTATAATCTAGTGAAACCTGAGGAAGGGCAAAATCATGTGTTTAAAGGGAAATGGATTTGGAAGATAGACACGCTGCCAAGGATATGTCACTTTCTTTGGCTACGTCCCCATAACAGCGTGCCAGTTAGGGAAGTGATTGTGTCAAGAGGCTTGGATTTTGAGGTATTGTGCCCTTTCTGTAAAAATGAAGATGAATCAATAATCCATATGTTGAGAGATTGCCCTTTTGCAACGACTTTTTGGAGGAAGCTTGGAGTCCCTGTTTCACTGATATCCTCTGGTTTAGATATCCTCAGTTGGCTGGAAGCCAACTGCATGTGCAACCCTCTAATTAAGGCGAATGGCTATCCGTGGAGAACATTGTTCACTTTCACAATCTGGTCTCTATGGAAGCACAGAAACAGAGTGGTGTTCGAAAATAATACTCTAAACACAAATCTTCATGATTCGTGTTTGAAACAAACCATTGAATTCGTTTACTGTGATGCTAAATCCTTCAGAACCAATCAAATGGTGAATATTCAAGTCAGATGGAATAAACCTTCTAAGGGATGGTTTAAACTCAATATGGATAGAGCATCATTCGGAAACCCAGGAAAAGCAGGGGGTGCAAGGTTAATTCAAGATCACAAAGGAACCTGGATCAGAGGATTTATTTGCAGCATAGGCTTCACCACAAGTATCATGGAAAATTTTGGGCCTCGTGAGATGGGCTTCTGCTTGCTTCGCAGTTGGGACTAGCTCGTCTAGAAGTTGAGCTTGACACAAAAGTTGTGGTTGATCTCGTTCTTTCTAGCTCCGTGACTAATAGGGATTATTCCTCCATTTTGAATCACTACAGGTAGCTTCTCAATAGATTCCAACAAGTCAGGGTGAATCAGACCTTTCGGGAAGCAAATAGGTGTACTGATGGGCTGGCCAAGAGGAGATGCTCGCAACAAGAGGAATTTGTAGTTTTGTTAACTGCCCCTTCCCCTGATATTGTATCTTTTGTTAATTCGGATGCTAATGGTCTATAAGGCGTTCTGCCAGTACTATGCCTTCCATGGCTAGTTAATTTTAAATGCATTTTCCTTTTGACCAAAATATATATATATATATATATATATCACATCTCTTAGTAATTCATATCACATTGAGCACTATAATCTCTTCTATTATTTTTATTTTAGCTTTTCACCCTAGACCATGATAGGGTCAAATAAAATAGTATCCAGATCAAATCCAATGATAAATTCTACCAAACCACATGATATCCCAAATTTCTTTCTCTATTTTTTTTTTTTTTTTAATTTTTAACTTTTTTGTCATTTTGGACAGGCAGTAACACGATTTCAAATAATATCAATTTTTTCAAATTCGTTGGTAGCACTAGCACATATCACATTGAATAAAAACTTCATGGAGTATCATATCCCATAAAAGAAACAATTGAAATACCAAACACACAAGTCAGGAACTTGATTATCAATTTGTCCACACTAGTTTTTTCTATACCAATATGTTAGTCACCCCGGCCGGCTGGTGATCAAAAAGGTTGTTGGCAGTTGTCACTTACAATATGAACATCACAAGGTCCAAGGAATTTTGGCCAATCTCTGACCATGATCGAGCATATTACCAAGAAACCAACTGTCCATACTTGACTTCCCCATTCATGAAACAACTGAACTATATGTGAATGTTTGAAACGAACGAGCAGTGTTTCTTGGACCTGGCTTTGTGACTCATTTTGAAACTATATACTTCAACTTTAATTTTGCTTTTGCCCACCAAACAGCTTATAAAACAAAATTTTCTGGGGATCCTGTAGAGCCTCCAAGCGCACTAGACAGGAAGACCCAAAACTGAAAATATATATATATATATATATAATATAATATAATATAATATAAAAATAAATAAAAAAAAGGACAAAACAAAACAAAACAAAAAAATTTGCCACAATTCTCATTGTGACTAACTGTGATTAATGGAGAAAATATGATGAGTATAGTAGAAAGTGACAAAAGGTCAGTCACTTCTCTATCACATAAGAGAATTGTAACAAAATTGTAAGTTTGTTTGTGGTATATACCAGAAAATATCTTAGCCAAATTTATTGAATGAAACACTGTGGGCGGCTGGTCTAGCATAATCCAGAGAGATGACCGATCCTTGAGTCAGCTGTGTCAAATTTCAATCAAGTCAGATCCATAGAAGGACATATACTATAAGATTATAACACTTTAGTCCTGTCTTACATTCCTAGAGCAACACCATTTCAGTTTTTCATCCAATTGCATTTTCCTTCACCCTGGCTCAAAAGATCAAAGTACAGAATTCAATGGCATCACATCACTGCATCAGTAATAGAAATTTAATTAATTATAAATACCATCAAGTGAAAGAGGAAACGTGCTAAAATTAATACAATGAGACGATCAGATAAGCCCCAAGACCAAGAACGGCACGGATGATGAATTTCTAAAGTTGCACTTTCTTTGATACAACTATAAAGACAAACACACAAAACTGACATATTTTTCAAACACATCTTTTATAAATGTATTTAGTATCATTCATAAATGAAATTTGTATGAATGCTTGGAGTGATGCATGTATCAATTAATTATGAACATTCTAGATGTAGTTATTCAAGCCTATAAATACTTACCTAATAGTTTGGAAAGATGGGGTAAAACTTAGGTATAATATTTAGATGTTGTTTCTTAAGTTTATCTCTTAAGATTCAGCCATGTGACTTTTTCTTATGGAATGGAAGTGTATTGTTAGTTAAGTACAACCACATGGCTGAATTTTAAGAAGTGAACCTAAAGACCAGCACTTAAATATTGTACCTAAATTTTGTCCTGGGAAGATAAAACCGTAAGAGCCTCCAATTGAGTAATTAATATAATAACTAAGTACATTATTTAACCTAAAAGATCTAAGCCTTTGAGTTGGAACCAACTATGTTATATTAATCACTCCCTCTTGTTTTTATTATTTAATATGAGATATCACTCAAACTTGTATTCCCAACAATCTCCCTCTCACATGTGAGTATATGTTGTTGGATGCATCAATACATATTGATCCAACCCACATAAGACTAGAGTTTCTTAATGGTTTTGTCCAAAGTTGGCCAGCAAGTAGCCACATGCATGACAAGAATTCTACTTAAACAAGTGTTAGGAATCCATGTATTCCTAGGATTCATGTGGGGGGCAAACTTGTTTATAAAAGCAAGGACTCGTGTGCCGCATAAGATTGGGGTAAGAGCAGCAACAAGGTTTGCCGCATAAGAGAAGAGAAGAAAGCAGGTAAGAGGGCGCCGCTTAGAGAAAAAGAAGATGGCCAAGAGAGAGCTGTGCGTGAGGAATAAAATAGAGAGTAGAGAGTAAAGTGTTACCGCCTTTAAGAGAGATAATTAGTGTGTGTGAGGGTCAAGAAAAATAAGAGAGATTTTTCTTTAGCCATGAAACATACACAAAAGATATTGTAATTGATTTGATAATAATGAAATTATTCGAAATTTGTCATGTGGTTTAAATAAAGACGAGAGAGCAAAGTGTTTCTGCCTTTGAGAGAGATAATTAGTGTATGTGAGAGTAAAGAAAAATAAGAGATTTTTTTTTAGTCGTTAGACATACACAAGAGATATTGTAATTGATTTGATAATAGTGAAATTATTCAAAGTTTGTCCTGTGGTTTTTCCCTTCAAGAAGAAAGGGTTTTCTACGTAAATATTCGTGTTCTTGTATGTGATTGCTATTTTGAAATGATAGTTTTGGTGATAATATTATTTGGAACCCAACATCTATCTCTCTGTGGGCCACAAACAAGTTCTACTAGTTCCTCCTTATCTTATGGACTTTTTCCATCACGAGCATGTCATCCCATAACACTAATCTACTCAAATGTAGTAAGCCAAAAAAAAAAAATGATAGTCCTTAACTGCTTCCAAAATATTTGAGTGTTCTAATGATATTGAGTTTTTTCTTATTTTCCTACTAAGCATTTTTGCCTTCAAATTCCAACAAAGTGGTAGTAGAGCCATAGAATTGTGAAAGATATGGCAATAAATGGAATGCTTTCATTACAATTTTCTCACCTTAATTACGAAAGGTAATACTTTTGACAATTGGACAATTCGAATGAAAGCTTTGTTTGGATCACAAGATGCTCGGGGTTGCGGAGAAGGGAGATAGTATAAGTGGAGCCAGAAGATGAAGCCACTTTAAAAATCCAACTCAAAAGGATGTATTGGTGAAGGCTAGTAAGAAGGCTTAACAAGCCCTTACACTCGTTATCAATCACTGGACGATGTTATGTTCAAAATATTGACAAATGCAAGCACCTCAAAACAAGCATTGGAGATTCTTGAAACCTCTCACAAAGACATTGATAAAGTCAAGAAGATTCGCCTACAAACAATAAGCTAAGAGTCCAAAGCACTTCACATGAAGGAGTCCAAGTCAATTTCGGACTATTTCACAATGAGTTTCGGTGATTACAAATTAAATGGAGAGATATGATGAAGATCTTCATATCATTGAAAAGATCCTTAAACCTTTAGAGACAAATTTGAACATGTTGTCATGGCCATTGAAGTGCCTAAGAACTTCAAGACCAATGACTATTGATGAATTCGTGTCATTATTTCAAGCCCGTGAAGAAAGGCTAATTAGAAGTACAAGTGGAGCAATAGAGAAAATGTTACAAGCAAAACTTTCTATAAGTGACAAGTGATATGCTGGAGATCAAGGTCCAAGAATTCAAAGACGTCATGATCACGGTAGAAGAAACACTCTAAGAAGTAATGAAAGGAGATATGAAAAGTTGCAACTAGAATGTAACAATTGCTACAAGTTTGGCTACTATGCTTTTGGCCAAGAGCCTTGTGCTCAATTGGTTGGCACCTTCTAGCCCCTAGTGTTTCCAATGGGGACAACTAGGATTCAAATTCTCTTATCCCCCAACTATTAAATTAACAACCAAAAAAAAAAAAAAAAATTGACTATTTTGCTTTTGAATGTAGAAGTGCAATTCAAGACCTCAAAGAAAAAAAAAATTCTTCTCATCCTCCCTTTACCAAAAGAAAAAAACTTCTCTCCTCAAGATCCCCACATCCCACACTTGCCTCATCCTCGACACTTAGATGCAGCTCAAGGAATTTTGGAGCCTAAGGCGATGACCTTTTATATATTTAAATTTCATTAAATAATTTTTTTTACTTTAAATTTATTCTAATTTGTTTAGATGCAAAGAAATTTGTTTTTTGTAATGAATTTCTTGCTCATAGGTGAGAGTTGCTCATCTAAATTTTTTTGAATTTTTTTTTTTTTTTTTTTTAACATTTTCACCCTTTTTTATTATATTATGTTCATTACTAATAACAAATCATCTAGAGAAACCTTTTGAGACTTGTTTAATTTTTCACAAAACTTAATTTTTTTTTTCTTTTTTATTAACAACTAGTGTGTGTGTGTGTATAAAGCTGCAAATACTTATAAAATAAAAAATAAAAAAAGAGTGAACAATGGTCCCCTACAGATTTGACATCACATTTTTACCTATCAATAACAAATTGTCACTAGTGTAATGCATAGTGCAATCGGCTTGGTTCTTGGGAAAATTTGCCACCGGACCCTACGGAAAATGAGTGAACGATGGTCCCTTACAGATTTGACATCATGTTTTTACCTATCAATAACAGATTGTCACTAGTGCTATGCATAGTGCAATCGGCGCGATTCTTGGGCAAATTTTCCACCAAACCTTAGGGGTTGGTTACCCCTTCGCTGCCACCGCTCATCACCACTAGAGGTCAATTTTCCAACCTCCGCCAATGCAGTTGTCATCAGTTCGAAAGTTGGTTTGCACCAGATTCAACCACAAGAGAGAGAAATCTGAAAATATGAGTTCTAAACCCATAAATCTCAAACCAAAAATCCAAGATCTAAACACCAAAACCTAAGATTTAAACAAAAACAAAACCCAAGATTTAAACACCAAAACCTCAATCTATACACCAAAACCCACAAAAAATCAAACCCACATCAAATCTACTTCGATTGCAATGAGAGGGGGAGAGATTTGGCACCTGTTTGGACAGTGGCAGAGAGATTTGGCACCTAGGTTCGAGTTTGGTTGGTGTGACAGTGATGAGGGTTAAGGTTTGGTTGGTGTGGGCTTCAATGAAGAGGCATTTGGATTGGGAAAAAGAGGTGTAGAGAACATGAAGAGTCTCTAAAGTCTAAAGAGGTAGAGTGTAGCAGAGTTCTAGAGGTGTAGTACAACATGAAGAGTCATATATATAAGGGGCGGTTCGCTTTTGTCTTTTTGCCTCTGACCAACAAACCGTACCAGTGTCGGAGAAAGCACTGGCCTCCACTTGCCACATTCAACTTTGTCAGTAGATTTTTCTTCAGTGCGGTCTCTATGGTTTCGGGCAATTTCGACAATGCAAATCAATTTTTGCGCACCCCTAATTGTCACCTAGGATTTTTTTGTGAAAATATTGTGAACATATATTATAAACGATTTCTTCTGATTAATGCTAGGGACATAACAATTTCAGAACATTTCTAGATTAGCCTAGAAAAATAAATTAATTAAAGATTGTGGTGAGCCCATGTGTGATTTGGCATGTTAATTTAGAAATATTGTAAAATTATGTAACATTTTGTTGTATCCATTGATTTTTTTTTTTTTCAATCTATTGGCTAATATTTTGACCTAATCAATACTCTTATAGGTATAAAAATATTATTATTGGTTAAAATTTGGGTGGCCTCGTTCCACTTGGGGACCTTAGGCGACCGCCTAATTGGCCTAGTGGTAGGGCCGGCCCAATTGACACCCTCTCCTCCATCCTCCACTTCAACTCGAACCATCCTATGATGCCTTAAGTTGATTGGATATTGATTAAGCGTGTTTTTTGTAGGTGTGTGTTATATCGGGCATACTAGGTTAACCAAGGTTGTATCAACAATTATAATGAGCATTAATTGTGACTAAATTAGTCCATTTAGGGTATGGCGTAGATGTGACTAACACTTTTATAACCTATGTGAATGGTCATTTCACCTAGGAAGGCCTAGGGCTTATCCCAACTATACACATATGTAAACTAATAACAAATCAGGACCTCATACTTTTCCCAAAAATATTGCTAGCATTTAAGGGCAAACTTATGAATATGTAATGAGACGTATTGAAGCATTAACTAAGGCTAAAGGCTCGCCTAGGATGATATAAAATACTAAGGACTCCCTAGTCCCTACTACAGCAAATGTGTGCTTAAATTGTATCTTCAACTTATTATTTCAGTTTCCCAAAAAAAAAAAAAGTGTGTAATAGGTTGTATGTAACAAACATTACCTTTGTTCAATATCATGGACAACATCTAAATCAGCCATTTTTTGATAATGAGCAAGTGCTTCTTTCTTTCTGCACCTAGTTTTCAACTTTCCTTCTGATCAAGTGTCAACGATCATCATGACTAGTATCATTGATAGCCTCCTAAATAACTTTCTTTCTAGTCACATATCTTTATCTAGGAAGCACCGACGCGGTTGGGAGGGAGCCACACCGGAGTCCGACGCGGGGTGCGCCTACCAACACCGCTACTCACACGTCGGTGCCATGTCTGAGGTCTTTTTTCCTTTTTTTTTTCTTTTTTTTTTTTCGGATTCGAGCCAACTCAGCTCCAATTCGCGCCAACTCAGCTTCTATTCGCACCGATTCATGCCAATTCAACCAAAATTGGGTTGTATATGCCGAATCAAATCATATTGGCCGACGACCAAAATTGACCAAAACGGCCGAAAAAGGCCAAAATCATTTGGTTGTGAATAAAAGATAAAAGCGCTTGCACATTGTTTGGTTGTGAATAAGAAGAAGAAATTACTAAGATGAAGATAAGTAAGAAGGAGATGAAGAAAGTTTAAAGGGTTTAAAGGGTTTAAAGGGTTGAAAATGAAGTATTGCCACTATCGGACTCTGCAAAAATCAAAATCACGTGAAGGCAAAGTGAAACAACAGAGTGTGATTGTGTTGAGAGAGTACTGTAATTTTTTTATAACTTCTCAACTGTAATATTTATGTATTATTAATTGTTGTACTATTGAGATAATTTACTACTAACAGGTTGGCTTTGTTGATTGTTCATGGGCTTTGGCTGTCACGCCACAAAACCTATTTTGCTTTTAACATGCGAGGGAGAGAGAGTGAGTGAGATTGTTGTTGGCTTTTGAGGAGAGATTGTCTCCCTTTTTCTTTTTCTTTTTTTTGGTTTAGTTTTGTAGGTTCTTTTCATGTGCTTAGACAGTGTTCTTTGTGGATTTGTGACTTCACAGTTACGTGATTTTGAGAGATGCTTTGACTTGAAACATCCTAAAATATATTTTTAAGAATATTTTAATAGTAAAAATATATAGAAAATATAAATAAAAATATTTTTGATAATTTTTTAATCGCCACACCCCGCTGCACCCGCACTCTACTTTTTCAAAAATGCCGAACCCCGCACCCGCACCTGCACCCGTACCCGAATCTAAAAATGCACCTGTGCTTCATAGATCTTTATCCCCTTCAAGCCACGTCACTCATACCATGCCTCTAATAGGTAGCCTTTATTAGCTATCTTTCTAGCCACGAATCTCTATCATCTTCAAACATAGTTTTTCAGGGCATGCCTATAAGCATCAATTGCCACAAGTATGATATTCATCGTCTTCATCATTCAAGCCTCAATCATCATATGCATCCAACAAGATTTGCAGTGTATGGTTTCATAGTACCATACAAAGCTTAAGAGTAAATATGTAGCTTTTTGCTGTAAATGTAGGTCTTTAAGGCTGAACAACGTTAATTTTTCTTCATGTTTTTGTGTATACTTTATCATTGTACTATAACTATATCTCATAATTTTTAACATCATATCAAAGCTTTTAGCAACCAAAAAAAAAAAACATAATATCAAAGCTATGTTTATCTTTTCTGATACATTTTCCTAAATATAAATAAATAAATAAATCTTTTCTAGTGCATATATTATATATCCACGATTTTGAACCAACCTCTTATAAACTTCGAACAAACCTCTTAAAACGACAAAGAAAGTACGCATGAGGATTTGATTATAGCTTAACATGTTGTGTTTTCCTTCCTTTGTTTAGACAAAGGATGAATTTAAGTAAAAATATTTATCCAGTTGATATTATTCGCTATTCAAAGACACCACTTTCTCCACTAAAATTCTGGTTGATAAGGAAAAATCTATAGGTTTTGCAGTGGGAGAAAATCAGTTTTTGACTATAGTTCCCACCCCCCATTGAGTCCGAATAATATGAACTTCATGATGAGATACCATCAAACTCTCCCAACCATCCCTTTGACCCCTTTAATCATCCACCAATCAGCACTTAGTCTAATGAAGCAATCCGACAACCACAATCAAGATGATTCAAAGCACCAGTATGGAACATCAAATACATTTTCAAGATACTGCTTGATTTTAAACCCAACCAGACCAACCACTCTGATGAGAGATTTCTTTATTCTCCAGAGGAAGACATCATGAAACAGATATACAGAACACACTTCTTATTAACCATAAGCCATGGCTTCCTACAAAAAGAAAGTAAAGAAAACGAGAGGGAGGGGGGTTAGAGCTATAGCTACAATTGCTGATAGAAGATTGTCTTAGTTTTAGAAATTGTAGTCCAAAATAAGGTAGTAAATGTTGGATATATTTCAACAATTTACTTTTGTGATAAAAGCAAAAAGAACAAGACACAGATCTAAAAATAAGCAATAACACAAATAGATGTAATAGACAAAAGCAATAAATAAATATTGTATATACTATATAAGAAGAAATTTGCAAATAATTAAAAACTCACAGACCAAATGCGTGAATGATGAATGATTCAGATCAAGTATTGTGTTTGACACAATCTCCTTATAGCAGATTTCGCCCCTCGCACAATCTGTGGTGCTTTGAGATTCATGGACATCAGTCTCAAAGGATAAAATGATCTACAGCACAGAGAAAAAGCACACAAGGTCCATGCTCTGCAAACTACTTTATGCCTCTTTCTCTTTCTTTGACTCAAATGAATGCACAAAAAAATTTTCCTCTACAAGAGTTTCTCTAAAGAATTGTTTTTCATGAATGAGGGACTATGCATCTATACGTTATTGAACAAACACACTGTTTCAAAATTAACTGCTGTATACAGAGTTACTGACTCAAAAAATAAAAAATAAAATATTATTATTATTATTTGGACAAGAGGGCCCAGTCCACACACGCCTAAAGCCCAACTGAATGTCCAACTCATGAGCACATAAACCCATTTTTTTATCATTTCCTATGTGGGACCTTTTTTTTTTTTTTTTGATAATCTTCAATCTTTATTGAATTAAACTAGACAGCAGTCAACTTTACAAATAGGAATGGCAATGGGTCGAGTTCGGGCCGGATTTCTTTACGCCAAAACCTGACCCGCAAGCCTGAACCAATTACCCGGACCCACCTCGATTAAAAAAACGGTTTTTTTTTTCCAACCCCAAACCCGCCCCACCGAGCCCCATCCGTCATGCCCAGCCCCAAATCACAACACAAACACAAACATAGATATCAAAAACACAAGTTTCAGATTTATGGATTTCCCTTTCAAAATCACAAACACAAACACAAATCCTAACACAAATACAAACATAGATTTCATAAACACAAAAATTTCAAATTTTCCCTTTCAAAATCACAAACACAAGTACAAATCCTAACACAAACATAAACACAAAATTTTCAGATTTTCCCTTTCAAAATCACAAACACAAACATAGAAATCACAAACACAAAAATTTCAAATTTATGATTTTCCTTTTCAAAATCAAAAACACAAACACAAAAATTACAAACACAAACAAAGAAAAAACAATGAAAGACGAAATGAACCAAACAAGAAAAAAGAAAAATCACGGGCGTGAGGCTGAACAAACAGAGCCATGAGGTTGAATGAAGCCATGGGGCCGTGAGGTTGAACGAGGCCATGAGAAGAGGGGGGGGGGTCGGTGGGAATGCATGAGAGCTTGAGAGAGAGATGTGCTGTTGAGATTGAGATTTGAGATCTTGAGAGAGAGAGAGAGAGAGAGAGAGAGAGAGGCGGCTGAGTGAGAGGAGTAGTGTATATGGGTAGGGTTTGATATATGTGGCATATATATAGTCAGGTATTTTAGTAATTTTACTTAAAGTTTAAACGGGACAGGTCGGGTTCAGGCCGAATTTTTAACAAAACTTGGACCCACTTCGGGTTTCTTTTTTAAAACCCAAACCCGGCCCTATTCTTTATCGAGCTAGGTAAAACCCTACCCATTAGGGTCGAGCTAGGCCAGGTATCCACGGGTTGGGCAGAAATTGTCATCCTTATTTACAAACAGACACTAAGGCGGCAAGCTAACTGTGATTATTGAAACAAAAACATTCTAGAGACACAAGAGACAATCTAGCTGCCTTATGGGCTGCTCTATTAAAGATTCTCACAACTTCAATATCATGTTCAAGTGGACACATTTAGAGTCAATTTCTTATTCACTCCATACTATTTTTCCAACAGTAAAGTTGGCCATATTTCAATGCATAATCATATTGAGTTGGGATTCCTAACTCCATACAATTGATGTGCAAACCAATTACCAAAATTTCGACTTTCACAAATCATAATTTAACTTTCAGGGCTGCAAATTTTTTTAATAATAATCATCGTACTGTTAATCATCATGTTGATTCCCAGTGTCTAACAACCATGAAAAATATAGTGGGTGACATGTTGTAGCACAAAGGGGACAGACACTTCAACTCACATTCGAAGCATACTATGACTGAAAGGCTGAATCAGACTGGAGAACCGTAGGGAAAACGTGTTTGTTAGTATGCTTCTAAAAACTTGAAAGGGACTCGGTGGTGGCATTGGCAGTTTTACAATGGTGGTAAGGGGGACATGTTAATGTCATGATTGGTGGCAACAGAGGTGAGTCGCCAGAAGAACACTAGCGATGGCCAAGGAGGCAAGGAGGCAGAGTGTGTGGTAATTTTGTGGAATGAACTAATGGATTGTGGTGAGCAAGTAAGAGGCTTTACTTTAAAACTCCTTCAATAAAGAAACCCTCTTTACCAATGCACCTTATTTTATGACTCAAAATAGATTTCACCAAAATCAGACAGACAAACCCAGCAACAGCATACATCCGATAACAACGTACAAGCATTAGCCAAGCTTACATTTTTTAAATCACCAAGATTACCATCCATACAGAAAGGAAACAGGTGAACAGTTTTGCAAAGATATTGATCAAGGAACCAGAAAAGAGAACCGCAATATCATGAAATTCTGAAATTCTACTTTCTTTAATACATATAACAAAATAAACAACTTCCTGCTCATCTAAAAAAGTACAAAGAAGGAGAAGAGCAACCTCCCTCCCCTAAATTACATGCACCAATGTGGAAGTTCAACTAAGAAAAAACAGATTTTTATACAAAAGTCGCAAGAAGCAAGCCAGTAGCCAGTTTAGTGTAACTACACCATCTCCTTCCCAACAGGATTTGCAGTGTATTCTAACTTTTTATTCTATCCTTACCTCAAACACCAACTGTATATACATGATACTTATACTACCATCAATATGTCTTCAAACGTCATCCATATCAATGAGACTGGGTCGGACAATGCATCAAATATCAGATGAAAAGCAGATGAGTGTAAACAAGACAACTCAAAGTTTTTTCTCAAAAAGGCCACTATACCACAAGCAATCTGTAAAAATGAAACCCACAAAGTTAGATTCATTTCCACTTGTTGTGTTAACCAAATTATAGAAACACCTACAAAACGTTGAAGAATATAAACACACATAGATATGATAACAGTTCCCTGAATGTACAAAACAAAGAGAGATAAAGCATTAAAAATGAACAACAAAAGTCATTCGCACAGTACCTAAAGTATCCTCATCCACCTAGCCCTCAATTATGAGTTTTTACAAAAATATATCAAACAGGATTCCTAAGCCGGCACCCAACAAGAGGAAGCATAGAAAATCCGGCCCTTCCATCCCTGAAGCATCCAGTGGCTGTCATCATCAAGAATAAAATCCTTGTGGTAGCATGCCTTAATCTTAGCCCTGATTACACTCATGAGCTCTTGGTTCAATGGGAGCCGCTTGAACCCAGCTCTCGAAATTCGGACTTGACTCTGCTTATATGTTTCAGGCCTCTCAACCCTCTCTAAGCCTTCGCATGCAACAACATTCATAGCCTCCCTCCCAATGAACTCTCTCTCAAACTTCAACCTCTGTGGATTGTCACGGGGTATAGTAACATCAAATACATCATACAATGCAGAGAAGTGGAAAAGTGCTTCTCGGAACCTCGTAAGAAAGAAGGGGGCATTATAGGACCCATTAACAATAGAATTAATAAAAATATCAGGTTTCATCCTCCTGATTAAGTTTAAAACTGCATCCCTTGGACTGGTCCCTTCAACTGTTTCATCAAGTAGGTTCTTCATCCGGAATGCACAATTCACAGCAAGCACCTCATTCCTCTCAATCTTAAGCTCCTCAATTCGAATAGTTTCCCAGTTCTGTGATGCTATAGCATTGTATTCAAAAGGAACATTAAACCGGTTGCAGTACTTTTCCAAGCGACGACCAGTCTCCTCAATGCACTCTGCTGGACGGAATCCAGGTTGGGGAAGATCAATCCCTGTAATGCGTAGCTTGGGAGCTCCTTCAGGTCTTTTTGAGAGCAATTGGATCAGAAGTGGCCACTGGAAACCATATTGGATACCAAAATCTACAATATGAAGAGTAGTTGCTTTCTCTGCTGCATGCAAAATCATTTTATTAGAAAAGACATATGAGATCCTCTTGAAAGGGCAGGCTGAAAGATAAACTTGGTAAGCTTTCAACTTTTCAAGAGCTGACACCCTCTTGTAAACCATTTGACTTCCTATACTAGTGCCAGCCAAGCGTGCCTCAAGACCATTAGCAAAGAAATGAGCCACTCTCTGAGACCCATCACCAAAAGGAGTTGAGTGTTGCCTAACCTGCTTCAATAACTCATTAGCAGTTCTACTATCACCAGCTGAGACAGCTTGTGCACATAGAATCAAAAGACTCCGCAAATCAACTGTCTCCTTCTTCTTGCTCTGCTTCTTATTACGACTACCTTTGCCACCATTAGCTCCTTGTGCTTGCCCAATTGTGTGCAACGAGGCCTTGCTTGCATCATTCTGCAAAGGTTCACAATTCTCACCGCACATTGAAGCTGGCGCATCAGTACAAAGCAAAACCTTATCAAACATATCCGATAACTCATCCTCCTCTACATAAACAGCAGTCTGCTTATTGCTCCTACCTTCTTCTAATTCTGTCTCTTCCCTCTCACGATTCTTCCTCCCTCTTGACCCATCCGGCGAATCACTCTCTTTCTCACCCTTCACCACCAAAGATTCCACCTTTAGATCCTCTCCTTTCCACTCAGAAGAAGAAACCGTGTTGCTCTCCAAATCAATAACCAAATTATTACTCTTTGGAAGGAACTTATTAGCTTCCTCTAACCCCCTCCTAAATTGCAATATTGATTCACTACTATTGGTAAAAATATTCTGAGCCATAACCTCCAACCCATTACCAAAATGATTGACACTACCATTCGGCAAATTCCCAAAAAACTGTGATTGATCTGTGGGATTGAAATTAGACTGGACAGCATTATGCTCACCCAGAACAGGAGGCGGTGATAAAGAAGGCTGATAGTTATGCTCTCCAAGATCGCTTTGCCAAAGAGAATCAGTGACAGTGCTAGAACTACTAGTACTCTTAGTGCCATAATCACCACTACTTGATGAAAACACAGGACTCTCAACGCTATTTTGATTTGGTAAAGGAGGGTTTTCTTGACTAAGAGCATCATAGAAAGATTTTTCAGTGTCTTTTAGACCCAAAGGATCATAAAACATGCAGGGCTTGTTTTCAATGTTCTCTTCCATAAGAATCTGATTTATGTACTTGAGAACCGTTTCAGGGAAATCACTGTCGTCCGGGGACGAAGTGAAGTCTGCCTGCAACATAGGCGGAATAACAACATGTGGTGGATCATATGGTTGACCCTCTAGACCAACGGTGGTGGTGGTGATTGAGGGCTCAAAACAAGTGGGACCCAGATCGAAATCAGATGGAAGATTTGGACTTTTGAGGAAGTTAAGGTCTGAAGTAGGAGGAGGAGCTAGTTGATTGAATGTGCGCTCGTTTACAAGATTTGAGAACTGATCCTCGGAATTTGGCGACATGGTAGAAAAACCGTTCACGAAATCAAAGCTTGAATCCATCATTTATATGGTCAAACAAAGCCAAGAAAGCGTAACTAGCTGATTCTACGTCTAAAACTGATTTGGGAAACTAAACATTAAAGACTACCTAATATAGCGAAATTCATATCAAAGACTAGGATCTAAAAAAAAACATATGTAGGTGTACACAGAGCAAAAAAGAAAAAGAGTAAAAGTAGAAGAACCTTAGATATCCATGATTTAAGTGAACAAATGGAGCAGAGAAGAGTACTCAGAAGCGGAAAAGAAAGATGAGAAGGTGAAACAGGGACGGAAGAAACTAGCGTACGTAACTCAGAATCAAAGGAGCTCTCAGCTTTTTCTGTAACAGAGGAAAATGGAACCTCTAGATTTGAATACTTCTCCTAGTTAATATATAGGGAAAGATAGTGATGAGGATTGAGAAGGCTGCTGTTACTTTATTAAGATGACGAACTGTCGTGGAACGCACAGCACAGAGATGCTTGGGGAAAAAGATTTGACATAATAATTAAGCACATAAAACAACAAACAATTGGTTTAATTTTTAAAATTCAAACTCAATAAATAAATATTGAATAAATTCGAAGAATTTTTCTTCCAAATCTCGATGTATGTGTACTTGTCCATATGTCACTGGAGAAAGAAAAAAAAATGTCTTTCAAATCGATTCTCGGATTGGTTTGTGAGCTACACACATGAAACAAAATTTCTACTGTTTTGAGTCTTTTGACTTGTCAACTCAAGACTCATCTAAAATTACCTTCAGTACTTTATCCTCGTATTGTCTTCACTCTTGTCTTAAAAAGAATATAAAGTGTTTCAGATGTATACATCTCCCACTCACATGAGGGTAGGCATATGACCACCTGCTTATCTTGATACCAGAATGTGATGTGATAAGACTTATTCTTTGTTGGAACGCCAAACCATACTTTGGTTTTTGTCCTTATAAGTTATAAATCATGGCATTATTTTTTCAATTTAAACTAGTTAGAATTTTTTTTTTTTTTTTTTTTTTTTGATAAACGGTTTAGAAATATGACTTAAATATCTTATCACATTCTTGTAATTTAGTAATACTCCTACTCTTTATGGTTGAGAGAAAAAAATATGGCAAGTGTATGTGTGTGTCATGAAAACATTGATAAGTTACTGCAGCAGGTTGCATTTAAATGTTTCCTTCTAGGATGTCAAAGGATACAAATCTATCAAAATAATAATAATAATAATAATAATAACAACGTGCATGGCTAAAAAATGTAGATTATTTAAATTTAATGGAATTAAAAGTATATATAAAAAGATATATATCTAAGTTTTATCATAATATGTAGCTTTTTGCTGTAAATGTAAGTCTTTAAGGCTGAACAACGTTAATTTTTCTTCATGTTTTTGTGTATATTTTATCATTATACTATAACTATATCTCATAATTTTTAACATAATATCAAAGCTTTTAGCAAGAATAATAATAATAATAATAATATCAAAGCTATGTTTATCTTTTCTAATACATTTCCCTAAAAATAAATGAATAAATAAATCTTTTCTAGTGCATATATTATATACCCACGATTTTGAACCAACCTCTTATAAACTTCGAACAAACCTCTTAAAATGACAAAGAAAGTAGGCATGAGGATTTGATTATTGCTTAACATGTTGTGTTTTCCTTCCTTTGCTTAGACCAAGGATGAATTTAAGTAAAAATATTTATCCGGTTGATATTATTCGCTATTCAAAGACACCACTTTCTCCACTAAATTCTGGTTGATAAGGAAAAATCTATAGGTTTTGCAGTGGGAGAAAATCAGTTTTTGACTATAGTTACCACCCCCATTGTGTCCGAATACTATGAACTTTATGATGAGATACCATCAAACTCTCCCAACCATCCCTTTGACCCCTTTAATCATCCACCAATCAGCACTTATTCTAATGAAGCAATCCGACAACCTCATTCAAGGTGATTCAAAGCACCAGTATGGAAAATCAAATATATTTTCAAGATACTGCTTGAATTTAAACCCAATCAGACCAACCACTCTGATGAGAGATTTCTTTATTCTCCAGAGGAAGACATCATGAAACAGATATACAGAACACGCTTCTAAATAACCTTAAGCCATGGCTTCGGGGTAGTACCAAATAAGGTAGTAAAGTTGGCTGTATTTTAATGCATAATCATATTGAGTTGAGATTCCTAACTCCATACAATTGATGTGCAAACCAATTACCAAAATTTCGACTTTCACAAATCATAATTTAACTTTCATCAGGGCTGCCAATTTTTTTTTTATATTCATCGTACTGTTAATCATCATGTTGATTGCCAGTCTAACAACCATGAAAAATAGAGTGGGTGACATGTTGTAGCACAAAGGGGACAGACACTTCAACTCACATTTGAAGCATACCATGACTGAGGCTGAATCAGAATGGGGAACTGTTGGGAAAACATGTTTGTTAGTATGCTTCTAAAAACTTGAAAGGGACTCGGTGGTAGCATTGGCAGTTTTACAATGGTGGTAAGGGGGAAATGTTAATGTCATGATTGGTGGCAACAGAGGTGAGTCGCCAGAAGAACACTAGTGATGGCCAAGGAGGCGAGGAGGCAGACTGTGTGGTAATTTTGTGGAATGGACTAATGGATTGTGGTGAGCAAGTATGAGGCATTACTTTAAAACTCCTTCAATAAAGAAATCCTCTTTACCAATTCACCTTATTTTATAACTCAAAATAGATTTCACCAAAATCAGACAGACAAACCCAGCAACAGCATACATCCGATAGCAACATACAAGCATTAGCTAAGCTTACATTTTTTAGATCACCAAGAATGACATTTAATATATCTGAAATTGCATTAACAATATTCAGTTGATTAAATCATAGTAAAGATACCATCCATACAGAAAGGAAACAGGTGAACAGTTTTGCAAAGATATTGATCAAGGAACCAGAAAAGAGAACCGCAATATCATGAAATTCTGAAATTCTACTTTCTTTAATACATATAACAAAATAAACAACTTCCAGCTCATCTAAAAAAGTACAAAGAAGGAGAAGGGCAATCTCCCTCCCCTAAATTACATGCACCAATGTGGAAGTTCAACTAAGAAAGCAAGCCAGTAGCCAGTTCAGTGTAATTACACCATCTCCTTCCCAACAGGATTTGCAGTGTATTCTAACTTTTTATTCTATCCTTAGCCAAAATACCAACTGTATATACATGATACTTATACTAGCATCAATATGTCTTCAAACATCATCCATATCAAAGAGACAGGGTCGGATAATGCATCAAATATCAGATGAAAAGCAGATGAGTGTAAACATGACAACTCTCGAAGTTTTTTCTCAAAAAGGCCACTATACCACAAGCAATCTGTAAAAATGAAACCCACAAAGTTAGATTCATTTCAACTTGTTGTGTTAACCAAATTATAGAAACACCTACAAAAGGTTGAAGAATATAAACACCCATAGATATGATCACAGTTCCCTGAATGTACAAAACAAAGAGAGATAAAAAATTAAAAAGAAAAACAAAAGTCATTCGCACGGTACCTAAAGTATCCTCGTCCACCTAGCCCTCAATTATGAGTTTTTACAAAAATATATCAAACAGGATTCCTAAGCCGGCACCCAACAAGAGGATGCATAGAAAATCCGGCCCTTCCATCCCTGAAGCATCCAGTGGCTGTCTTCATCAAGAATAAAATCCTTGTGGTACCATTCCTTAATCTTAGCCCTGATTACACTCATGAGCTCTTGGTTCAATGGGAGATTCTTGAACCCAGCTCTCGAAATTCGAACTTGACTCTGCTTGTATGTTTCAGGCCTCTCAACCCTCTGTAACCCTTCACATGCTATAACATTCATAGCAGCCCTCCCAAAGAACTCTCTCTCAATAATCAACCTTCGTGGATTGTCACGGGGTATAGTAACATCAAATACATCATACATTCCAGAGAAATGGAAAAGTGCTTCTCGGAACCTCGTGAGAAAGAAGGGGGCATTGAAGGACCCATTAACAATAGAATTAACAAAAATATCAGGTTTCATCCTCCTGATTAAGTTTAAAACTGCATTCCTTGGACTAGTCCCTTCAACTGTTTCATCAAGTAGGTTATTCATCTGGAATGCACAATTCACAGCAAGCACCTCATTCCTCTCAATCTTAAGCTCCTCAATTCGAATAGTTTCCCAGTTCTGTGATGCTATAGCATTGTATTCAAAAGGAACATTAAATCGGTTGCAGTACCTTTCCAAGCGACGCCCAGTTTCCTCAATGCACTCTGCTGGACGGAATCCAGGTTGGGGAAGATCAATCCCTGTAATGCGTAGCCTGGGAGCTCCTGCTGGTCTTTTTGAGAGCAATTGGATCAGAAGTGGCCACTGGAAACCATATTGGATACCAAAATCTACAATATGAAGAGTAGCTGCTTTCTCTGCTGCATGCAAAATCATTTTATTAGAAAAGCCATATGAGAACCTCTTGAAAGGGCAGGCTGAAATATAAACTTGGTAAGCTTTCAACTTTTCAAGAGCTGACACCCTCTTGTAAACCATTTGACTTCCTATACTAGTGCCAGCCAAGCGTGCCTCAAGACCATTAGCAAAGAAATGAGCCACTCTCTGAGACCCATCACCAAAAGGGGTTGAGTGTTGCCTAACCTGCTTCAACAACTCATTAGCAGTTCTACCATCACCTGTGGAGACAGCTTGTGCACATAGAATCAAAAGACTCCTCAAGTCAACTGTCTCCTTCTTCTTCCCTTGCTTCGTATTACGACTACCTTTCCCACCATTACCTCCTTGTGCCTGCCCAGTTGTCTGCAACGAGGCCTTGCTTGCATCATTCTGCAAAGGTTCACAATTATCACCACACATTGAAGCAGGCGCATCAGTACAAAGCAAAACCTTATCAAGCATTTCTGATAACTCAGCCTCCTCAGACTCCTCTACATAAACAGCAGTCTGCTTATTGCTCCTACCTTCTTCTATTTCTATCTCTTCCCTCTCATGATTCTTCCTTCCTCTCAACCCATCCGACGAAACACTCTCTTTCTCACCCTTCACCACCAAAGATTCCACCTTTAGATCCTCTCCCTTCCACTCAGTCGAAGAAACCGTGTTTCTCTCCAAATCAATAACCAAATTATTACTCTTAGGAAGGAACTTACTAGCTTCCTCTAACCCCCTCCTAAATTGCAATATCGATTCACTATCAGTAAAAATATTCTGAGCCATAACCTCCAACCCATCACCAAAATGATTGACACTATCATCTGACAAATTCCCAAAAAGCTGTGATTGATCAGTGGGATTGAAATTAGACTGGAAAGCATTATGCTCACCCAGAACAGGAGGCGGTGATAAAGAAGGCTGATAGTTATGCTCTCCAAGATCGCTTTGCCATAGAGAATCATTGACAGTGCTAGAACTACTAGTACTGTTAGTACCATAATCACCACTGCTTGTTGAAAGCGCAGGACTCTCAACGCAATTTTGATTTGGTAAAGGAGGGTTTTTTTGACCAAGAGCATCATAGAAAGATTTCTCAGTGTCTTGTAGGCCCAGTGGGTCATAAAACATGCAGGGCTTGTTTTCAATGTTCTCTTCCATAAGAATCTGATTTATGTACTTGAGAACCGTTTCAGGGAAATCACTGTCGTCCGGGGACGAAGTGAAGTCTGCCTGCAACATAGGCGGAATAACAACATGTGGTGGATCATGTGGTTGACCCTCTAAACCAACGGTGGTGGTGATTGAGGGCTCAAAACCAGTGGGACCCAGATAGAAATCAGATGAAAGATTTGGACTTTCGAGGAAATTAAGGTCTGTAGTAGGAGGAGGAGATAGTTGATTGAACGTGGGCTCGTTTATAAGATTTGAGAACTGATCCTCGGAATTTGGCGACATGGTAGAAAAACCGTTCATGAAATCAAAGCTTGAATCCATAATTTATATGGTCAAACAAAGCCAAGAAAGCGTAACTAGCTGATTTTATGTCTAAAACTGATTTGGGAAACTAAACATTAAAGACTACCTAATATAGCGAAATTCATATCAAAGACTAGGATCTAAAAAAAAACATATGTAGGTGTACACAAAGAGCAAAAAAGAAAAAAGTAAAAGTGGAAGAACCTTAGATATCCATGATTTAAGTGAACAAATGGAGCAGAGAAGAGTACTCAGAAGCGGAAAAGAAAGATGAGAAGGTGAAACAGGGACAGAAGAAACTAGCGTACGTAACTCAGAATCAAAGGAGCTCTCAGCTTTTTCTGTAACAGAGGAAAATGGATCCTCTAGATTTGAGTACTTCTCCCAGTTAATATGTAGGGAAAGATAGTGATGAGGATTGAGAAGGCTGCTGTTACTTTATTAAGATGACGAACTTTCGCGGAACGCACAGCACAGGTGTTAACAGTGAACAGCGAGTCAAACACAGAGATGCCTGGGGAAAAAGATTTGACATAATAATTAAGCACATAAAAGAACAAACAACTGCCCCTAGCAGTTTTGAAATTGGCGTGTTGTTGTATGTTTGGGTGTTATAAAAAATCAAACAATTGGTTAAATTTTTAAAATCGAAAATCAATAAAAAAATATTGAATAAATTTAAAGAATTTTTCTTCAAAATCTCGATGTATGTATACATGTCCTGTTGTCCATATGTCACTGGAGAAAAAAATAAAAAAAGGTCTTTCAAATCGATTCTCGGATTGGTTTGTGAGCTACACACATGAAACAAAATTTCTAGTGTTTTCAGTCTTTTGACTTGTCAACTCATGACTCAACTAAAATTACCTTCCGAATCATTGTGCAAATCTGTTTTTGACAGCATTACCAGAGGCGGTGCCACCTTATGTTCAGGTGATCTCAGGACCACTTTGGATTGAAAAAAAAAATTATATATAATAATTTAAAATTTTATATTTATCTACTTTTTAAAAAAATTTTGGAAATACTTAGAATTTTTTTACGCCAATGAAATTAAATTTTGGTCTATAATTTGAGCAATTTTGGAAAGTTTTGACATCACTTTTATGAAAAATGAAAAAAACTGTCAAAACATTAATTGTTTTTATTTTTTTTCTCATAAAAACTTTTTTTAACTGGATTGTTAACCAATTCTCTAAGGGCACTCATTAGTATTTCCTATGATATATTAGAATTTTTCAAGCAAAAAGAACCACATACTTTTATTGGTCGAGGAAAGAAGGTGAATTTTGATAACATTAAACAAAGAGTGTGGAAAAAATTGTAAGGGTGGGAGGGGAAACTACTTTCCCAAGTGGGACGTGAGGTTCTAATTAAAGCTGTGGCTCAAGCCTTACCAACCTATACAATGTCATGCTTTAAACTACTTGCTGGTTTATGCCATGAAATTGAAGGTTTAATCAAGAAATTTTTTTGGGGCCAAAGAGGGGATAGCCAAAAAATACACTGGATCAAGTGGGAAGACTTATGCAAGCCGAAGGCTCAAGGGGGGATGGGGTTTAAGGACCTCTCAAAATTTAATGACGCATTGTTAGCGAAACAGACTTGGTGCTTGCTGCATGATAAGAGTTCGCTCTTTTATCGGGTGTTTAAGGCAAAGTACTTCCACAATAGTTCAGTCATGAAGGCTACTAACCCAAGCTCATCATCCTATGCTTGGAAGAGTGTTCTACGAGGCAGAGAAGTAATAAAGAGGGGGGCAATCTGGCGGATTGGAGATGGAAAATCTACAGCTATTTAGGGGGAGTGTTGGCTTCCAAATAAGATTGCACCTAAGGTGGTATCCCCGTGTGTAGCAAACCTGGCTGATGCTAAGGTTAGTTTGCTCATTGATCAAGAAAATAGAAGCTGGAAAGTGGAAGTTATTGATACCATACTGCTGAGTTTTGAAGCTGAAATGGTTAAAAAAATTTCCCTTAGTCACACGGATCAACCAGGCCAGATCTTTTGGCCCTTCAATCCCACTGAAGAATATTCAGTAAAATTTGGATATAAGTTTTTGCAGCACGAAGCTCAAAACTTGCAACCAGGTCAGTCAAATACTGATCAACTTAAACCTCTGTGGAAAGCGATTTGGAGTTTACCGGTTCCGAGTAAGGTGAGAAATTTGGTTTGGAGAGCAACAAAAAATTCTTTGCCTACTAAGACGAACCTAGTTAAGCGAAAAATCATCCATAGCAATACGTGTGAGAGCTGTCAGTAAGCCAATGAAGACGTGTGTCATGCTCTGTTCCACTGTCCAAAGCTGTCAGACCTGTGGAACAAAGTTCCCCTATGGAATCACGGCAGTCTTCGACAAGCAACAACTTTTATTGATCTAACTAGTTGTGTTTTTGCAGAAAACAGGGACCCGACTCTTTTTTCCATGGTGATTTGGGCTCTATGGAACTGAAGAAATAACCTCAGACTTGGAAAAGCAGTCATCTCCCTTAATCAGGTGCTGCATCAAGCCAAGGACAGGTTGCGCGAATTTGCACTTCACAATACATCTCACACTATACCAGTGGGACGCCCACCAACGAGATGGCTTCCTCCGGAATGTCCACTTCACAAGCTAAATTTTGATGGAGCGTTGTTTGAAGCAAAGCAGTGCGCTGGACTGGGCGTGATTCTTAGGAACTATGAGGGTCAAGCTATGGTCTCACTCACCGAAAGATCTACGCTTCCCTTCACAACCATTAAGGTCGAAGCAATGGCAGCCAGGAGAGCTTTACTTCTAGCCTTAAAGACAGGTTTTGATCGCATGATTCTTGAAGGAGACTCACAAGTTCTCATCACAACCCTCCAAAATAATTCGTATACTTTATCCCACTTTGGTCATTTAGTTAAGGACATACAGTATCTTGCCTCTTGTTTCTCAGAGATACATTACTCCCATGTTCGTTGGCATTGTAACACTATAGCTCATGCTTTAGCAAAAAGAGCAAACTCTATTTCTCATTATCAAGTCTGGATAGAAGATATACCACCAGATATTACCTCTATTTTAGAGGCTGACTTTCTTGGCCTAGTTGATTGAAATGCAAAGTCTTGTTTCTCAAAAAAAAAAAAATTTAAAGGGCTTTCCCTGTTTGAATTCCTTATTTTTTTTTAGTTCAAAAATGCCCCTATACCCCTATGTTTAACTAGAGATAAAACTAAAAAACAATTTGGTAAAAATGCAACTCTAACTCCCACTAAAATATTGTCTAAAAAATAGTATTCTTTTAAGGCTATACTACGGCTTTACTTTTAGTTTTTGCTTTACTTGACACACTGTCATTGTATGACTACTTTTCCTCAAAAACATTATAATATATATTATACAACTAATTAATCAAAGTCACGTAAATTTGGTTTTAGTTTTTGCTTTACCTGACACACTGTCATTGTACGACTACTTTTCATCAAAAATATTATAATATATATTATACAACTAATTGATCAAAGTCACGTAAATTTAGTTTTTTTCATTGTACAAGTACTTTTCTTTTTTCTTTTTCCCAATAATTTTGATTAAAAAAAATAGTAGTTTTAGTTAATTTAGTGAATAAATTTAAAAAGTTACTTAATTTTTATATAACATCAATTAATTCATTATATATATATATATAAAATAAAATTTTTATTTTTATGATTATAATTAAACATGTGATTCTCCATTCTAAGGAAATTTGATTAAATTTACACGAAAAGTGTCACTAAATATTATTGTGGGGCCCGAGGCCCTGGTGACCTCGGCCCACTTTACATTCGGCCCATGGCCCATGCCGAGGAAGAAGGCTTGTCCGAGGACGATGCGTGGGAGCCTAAATTTTAGAAGCCCCGCCGAGGATAACCCTGTCCTCGGCGGATCGAGACTGGCTGCGGATGGGGAAACGGGCCTAGGACAGGTTATCACCTCCGCATTAAATGCGCTCACCTAACCCTCTGGTTGCACTAATGGAGATGTGACTCTTGGAACAGGGCCACCTTGTTTATTGTGAATTACTTGAGTACTGATAGTGATGTTGATGGGATGGACAGTCAGGGGGGAAAATGCATGGATGATCAACAGATGGAAGAGAGAGATGGGAGAAAGAGGACTATATAAGAGGGACCAATAGAACGAAGAAAAGGAGGAAAAAGCTCCTCGGACCCATGCCGAGGAGCAATTTTGAGAGGGAATTTAAGTGTACTGGCTTTTAATGGTGATGAGTTCATAATTGGGTTCCGTTTGTCTGCAAAGGCCAATTTTTTTAACCCACTCTCTAGAAATGTATTGTTTGGGGCTTACAGGATTATTTCCCTCCTCATTTTAGAGGGTCATTGCAATTTGAGTCCCTACAATTATGTTTTTACATTTTTCTATCATATTATTAGTAATAAACTTATTATATTTTTATTTATATAATTTAAAATTTTATTAATTATATTATTTATGACGGCACCGGTTCGACTATCGGTCAGATCTCGGTCTGACCAAAAAACTAGTAACTAGTCCCTTCTTCGGTTCTTTCACCGTACTGGTTTATAAAACCATGAAAAAAACCCAAAAAAAAAAAAAAAAACACTTGAACGAAAATCTGGAAAATAATAATAATAATAATAATAATAATAATAATAATAATAATACCACTAACAAGACCCAAACCAAATGCCAATAGAAAAGTCTAGTACAAGATCAATCTCATACCAGACTAAGACTATCACTACTCCAACACCAACATGATTACGATTTTAATTCAACAAATATTTTATAAAAATAAAAAATAAAAAAATTCTCAGTGTCTCACGGATTCACAAGTCATTAAACAATTTAAACTAAAACTAAATCGTTCAACAACACTAACAACAATCACAGCTAAACTCCACAAGTTTTATGTTGTAAAACTTTATGTATTTACGTGTTTTTTTTTTTATTGTTGTTGTTGTTGTCGTTAATATATAAATTTTTCTTTTTATTAGATTGTGTAATTTATACTTGTTGAGGAATACCCTGAAAAAAATTTTTGAAGCCGCCGCTGGGCATTATAACTACCATTCAAAGTAACAAATCAGTACTTTCTCCTTGTATTGTCTTCACTCTTGTCTTGATACGGGAATGTGATGTGATAAGAGTTATTCTCTGTTGGAACGCCAAACTATACTTTGGTTTTTGTCCTTATAAGAGCATTCTCATCAAGAATGCTATAAAATATAGCATTTAGCATCTTAAAAAGTTACTTTTTTTCATTTTAACAACCCACTTTACAAAACACACTACATCAAAGGTTCTATTATTTTACCATTTCATTTAAATATTATTTTTTTATTATTTTTTTATGTTTTCATTATTCTTTCTTTATTAAACAAATACTTTTTTCTATTAAACAAATACTTTTTTTTTTACAATCTTGCTACAGTGGGCTGCTAGAGATAGCAGTCCACTGTAGCGGTATTGTAAAATGAATAACATTTAAGAGGATTGATGGAGCACCTTTTTTAGGATTTATAGCATTTGGCATGTTAATTTTTAACATTTATAGCATTTACCCATCTTAATGGGAATGCTCTAAGTTATAAATCATGGCATTTTATTTTTTTTAAAATTTAAACCGATTAGAATTTTTTTTTTTTTTTTTTGATAAACTGTTTAGAAATATGACTTAAATATCTTATCACATTCTAGTAAATTAGTAATACTCCTACTCTTTATGGTTGAGAGAAAAATATGGCAAGTGTATGTGTGTGTCATGAAAACATTGATAAGTTACTGTAGCAGGTTGCATTTAAATGTTTCCTTCTAGGATATCGAAGGACACAAATCTGTAAAAATAATAATAATAATAACATGCATGGCTAAAAACTGTAGATTATTTAAATTTAATGGAATTTAAAGTATATATAAAAAGATATATATCTATGTTTTATCATAAAGTTTTTATCTTCTACAACTGAAATTATTAATGTTGTGGATGATTCTAAGATTAGACAATGACTCTCAAGTATTGGTTTTTCAAAGGATAAAGTATGATAGTTACAAGTTAAGACAGATGGCTCATATTCTTATTATGAGAAAAGTTAACAGATGCCTAAGAGTATTGATTTAGGAAATTTTTTTAAAAATTTTTTTATGAAAAAAAAAACTGATTTTTTAATAGTTTTTATATTTCCCATGATAGTGATATTAAAATTTTTCTAAAATGATCTATTAACAAATTTCCTAAGGGCACCAATTAACAAAACCTCTTTTTATTTAAGAATAAAAAATTACTTTTACTTAGTTTGTGACTATTCGCTTGTATATAAAAATATTTAAAAATTCGACTATTCATGTTACTATTAACATATGTAAATAATTATTCTTTTCAACTAATTTGAAGGAAAATTTTTGAATTTTTATAATATTTAAAGCTGTGATTGTTACCGTTTAAAAATAATGTTATTTATTACCTATTGCAGCTTAATTAAAATTACCTATTTCTATAATATGTTTTTTTTTAAAATATTATTTTTGTAATACAAACTTCTATATATCTCGAATGATTTTTTTTTTTTTTTTTTGGGCTAAGTGGAATGATGCTAATTCAATTCATCATCCTTTCTAGGATTGTCCAGGCTAACTGGTAACCCAATGAAATTGTCTGATTGAGCGCCACTCAAAACAAAATTGACTCAAACTGAGCAAATAGGCTACCTGCAGCAAGTTTCCTACTTCGGCAACCAATGTGAGTTGGTCGAGTAGCGGGTGGGATTTGAAACTTGACTGAAACCAAACCGACCAACCCAAGCTCATCGGAAACTACCATTCCTCATCAACCATCATCGTCCCTCTCTCCCTCAGTCTTAAATCAATCGAGATCTCGACTCATCTTACTCTGCTTCTTTGTCAATTTTGCTCGAATCTGACCGCCATCCACCCAAACCAAAATTGACTCGATCTATGGTTAGTAGTGGTCAACGGTAGGTCTCTCCTTCTACCATCCAATGTGAGTGGATCGGGTTCAGGTTGAGCACAAACTTGACCCGAACCAACCTACGGATAGGCCTAATTTTTTCTCACTGGACCCATTTCTTGAAATTGGTGCCAAAACATTTTATAAACATATCAAAATTTCTTTTTTTTTTTTTAAACTTGAATTTGATATCTTATGTTAATGTTTCCCTTTTTTTAATTTATTATTTGTTCGATGTTTAGTAGCTGGGCCAATTTTTTAAAAATAGATGACCCAAAATGTTTCTAAAAGCACACAAAGAAGTTGCTGGCAAATGGGTGACAAAAAAATGGCTTATGTTGAGGCCTACGAAAATGCCATTTAAGAGCATCAATATCCAGAGTTGTAAAACTCCGGATGTGCTAAATTTTAGCATCAAACCTCTAAAAAGATGCATTACCCAGATTTGCAATTGTAAAAAAATTTACAACTTAGCTACAGTACCATCCTAAATTTATGATGGTACTATAGCAAAGTTGTATAATTCTTTAATCACTTTTATTCCCACTTCTCTATTCTCTTTGACTCACATTTATGGCATGTTTGGAAGTTTAAAGAGGGAGGAGAGTAAAGGGGAGTAGAGGAGAGGAGAGTAGTGGGGAGTAGAGTAGAGGAGAATAGTTATTCTCCACCTTGTTTGGATGTTTCTAAAATTTAGTAAGGGAGATGAGAGTAATTAGTCTTTTCATTTGTATTTTTGTTAATATAGTAAGGGCAAATTTGGTAATTCATTTTGTCAAACATTTTTATCCTTCACTCTCCCTCTAAATCTCTCCAATTTGGGGGAATTAAAAATGAGAGGCTAGAAGTAGTTCAAACCCCTCCAAATCCCTCTCCCTTATTCCTTAAAAAACATCCAAACAAGGTAATTTAATCACTCTCCCTCCCTCTACTCTACTCCCCATCCTTTTTCCAACATCCAAACATAGCATTACTCTCTACCCTTCTCTTTCTCTCCTCCCTTCATTGTTCTCCCTCCGTCCTTCTCACTCTCTGAATCTCTCGTCTCTTAGCTCTCCCTTCTATGGTCAGAGCTTACATGCTCTACCACTCACTGTCACCAACACCACGGTAGTCTCTCTTCACCTCCAACCCATCTATTTATCTCTCAAACCCAGAACGACTACCACCAATCTCAACTCTACCTCTCACCCTCTTCTCCCTTCCATGGCCAAATCGTCTCTCTCTATTTCTTCAAACCCAAAAAATGATCTCTCAAACCCCTTTTTTGAAGTGGGTTTGTGGTGGAGGTCGGAGATCGGCGGTGGATATTACAGTGGGTTTCATTGGTTGTATTTTTTTTTTCTATGGGTTTGATTCTTGGATGGGTTTTGGTCCCATGTGGTAGGGGTTGTGATTTTTCATGTCGTGGTGGGTTTTGGTCTCGGTGTAGGAGGTGTTTGGCTCAGTGGCAGTGGGTTAGGTTGTGTTTGGATTGGTGGTGGTGGCAGTGGGTTATGTGGGTAATTTGCTGGTTTGATTTGCGTGATTTTGGTATAGATTTGTGATTTTGCTGGGTTTTTTTGGGTGATTTTGATATGGCTTTGTTGTGATTTGTTGGGTTGATTTGGGGGGTGCAACAGTGGTGAGGTGGTGGGTTTGGGTAGGGGTTGTGTTGTTGATGATATCGGTGGCTGGTGGTGCAGCAGTGGTGTTGTTGATGATGGTGGTGGCAGATTATGTTGTTGATGATTGGCAAGTGGTGGGGAGGTTGGTTTTGAATTGTGTTTGTGTTGGGCTTTGGGTTTGTTCAAAGTGGGGAGAGAGAGAGTGAGAGAGAAAAGAGGAGGAAGAGAGACAGAAATTAGAGAGAGGAGAGAGACGGTTTTGGGTTATATATTTTATTAGGCAGATATATTGTTTTAATGTGTTGTATAGAAAAATAAAAGATAGGATATTGGGTGTATTATAAAGTGGTATGGTATATGTACAGGCGTAAGGTATAAGCCCAAACCATTAGCCTCTGCATGCTTAAGAATATAAGGCCCAAATAAGGTCAGGGCCCATATCAATTCGGGGGGGCAGTGCTTGGTCGGGGTCCGGTACCAAGTCGGGGACTACATGGGACGGTAATGGTAGTGCCTTGGGGGAAAACACTTGCCGAACACCATTTGGCAACGGGTGCAAGTTTTAAGAGAGTCACATCTGTCACGAGAGGTGGGTCCCATTTGGTCAGGAATATATCCCATAAAGCCCCACCAACATGAAAAGTAACCCCATCATCATGACAACCCCTCTAAGGGAAGTCTATAAATAGGAGTTGAAGGTGTGAGAAAAGCGGTTGAAAAAATTGGGGGCTGGGGTGGGGGTGGGGAGAGATATACGTGAGAGAAAAAGAGGGAGAAATAACTAAAAAGCTTAAGTCTGCTCGGGAAGCCTTCATAGAGAAGCAGAATACAAACTGGCCCTAGATTCCTTCACTTAGGCCGATAGGTTGGCCTCAGGAGGTTTTCCCATTGTAGGAAACTCTTTGCCCACCTTAAACAAGTAAATTGGAAGCCTGAGCTCAAAGTCCATCAGGCATTTTGGACCAGGGCACCACAATATAATAGATAAAGTACCTTTAAAGATAGTAAAATGAAATATTTTTTAAAACCCAATTGCTAATGCTCTAACAATGTGTGAACAACGTGCCTCCAGATGATTATCACGATTTTTTTAAAAATAGATTTCTCTATCTTTCATGCATAAATCCATATATCAGCAATAGGGAAAAGTAAAGGTAACGAAAGACTATCCATACAAACTTGACCTTAAAAACTTTATCTTACTTACATTATTAAATACATAATCGTAGGATATTTTATTCAAATTGAACAAGATCATGATTAATCACAAATTGATGTAGCAATGCCAAGTGCTAACAATAAAATATGCCCATAAGTTCATTTTTGTATAAGAAGCGAAATACTGTAACTACTTCACTACACAATAAACCATATAAAATCCAACCATTCCATAAAATTAATGGTGATGCAAAATACTAAGATCTAGAGGAATTCGTTCAAAACAAAAAAACGGATCTAGTGGAATACGTTTAGTAAAAAGAATAAAATATCACCGAAATATAATTCTAGCTAATAAACTTGATTAATAAAGTCCATCGGTTTAAATTTTAAGAATCTTGTGTATAGTGGTACTTCCAACTTTGAACCTCAAGACAAAGTCTTCTCAGCTCTAAGCACTAGCATTGGGGGTGTAAACACCCTCAGTTGCTATTTTACAACCCAAAACAACAAAATCCAACTCCATCTGAGTTTGTATACCTAAAAAAATTTGCAACCTATGAATAGTAAGGTTGCATATAATATTATTCATAGGTTGTAAAGAAAAAAATAATACTATTTAATCTTGTAGTTGTGTGTGAAAAGAAAAAGATAGTGAGAGGAAAGAGAGATATAAGAATACTTTTTATTATTTTATTAAGTAGTTTATATTATTTTATTGGATTATATATAAAAATAAAAATTGGGATATAGGGTGAGTTATAAAATGAGTTGGTAAAATAGATAAAATAGTATTTGAGGATGCAAAATAAGTATTTTTTTGCATCTTCGATGCTATTGCTTACTCATATGTATCTATGCTATTTGTTTGGAGCACATGAATATCCAGGTATAGAGTTCTTCCCTTAAGTGTCCAAGTTAGCTTGGTTTATGCGAAAAAACAAGGTACGGTTTTTGTTAAGTAAATATTTTTCATGTTAATATTGGCTTAAGTCAGTGACAAAATTATATTTGGGTATAAAGTACTTGATCAAACAATGGTCAGAGTTGCCTCTGCTACATATACATGACCTCCATGCGACCTGCACAACTTGCGAATGACATTTGGTAGAAGATCCAAGTGGTTCTCTGACAAGGCATTTCGCGATTTGCCATGTCACAACCGGCATGCAAACAAATTGTTCTATTTTTCCTAATATGCTTTTTTAGCCTTTTCCAATAGTCCAAACATTCACAACCTGTGCATGCTGAAAGTGGCTAGAGAGTGGGATCTGACTATAAACATTATGAGAGACATTATTTCATTCCATCTATCTTGTAGAGAAAGAGTGAGCCTTTACGTAAGTGTTTGAAAAGCTCCCAACCTCTCTTCATTCTAACATCCTCGAGAGAAATTTTATTACCTTCACCTCCTACACAATTTCTTAGGTGTTGTGAGTATGTGTTGACGGTTAGGAAACTATAAGAGCCATTACAAATCCTATTGGTGGCTTCAAGTTAGAGGCTCAACGGTGGTATCCCTGACAAGCTAGTTGAAGAAAGGACTCTGTGAAGTCAGTCGTTAGTTGGAGTTTGGAAGGCTAAGTACATGGAGTAATATGAGCTTGGAGAGTACTACAACTATTCATCTAGTTGAGATTTTCCAATGGTGTGGTCAGTGGGGAGGTTTTTCCGTCGAGTGCTTGAGTTTTCTTCTTCTTAAACGCTACTTTATGTTTGCTTTGGTTTGCTTTATTTTCTACATTTTCGTACGGTCATTTATATGTTTTAGTTTATATTTGTTTATGCTTGCAATAAGAACTTTGGTTAATCACATACGCTTGAATATGAGACAATTTGCTAGTTTTAGAATAAAAATGATTTAAGCCCAAATTTGTGTTATAGGGTTTCTAAGTTAATGCTGGGTGATCATAACATTTCGCAAATTTTATGCTCAAACCTTTTGATGGTATACCATGTATACATGTTTTCTCCCAAAACATAAAATTTAAAAATAAAAATAAACAAAACAAATCTATCAGGTTAATTGACAATGGTTGTATGTTTCAGATATTGCTGGCATTCTAGTGTCATCCAGCTTAAGTACAAACTTTGTCACTTCCTAATTTCTACGACCCCAAAAGAAAGAAAGAAAGAGTTTTACAAAAAAAATATTGTACAGGATTCCTAAACCGGAACCCAACAAGAGGAAGCATAGACAATCCGGCCTTTCCATCCCTGGAGCATCCAGTGGTTGTCTTCATCAAGAATAAAATCCTTGTGGTACCATGCCTTCATCTTAGTCCTGAATAAACTCATGATCTCTTGGTTCAAAGGGAGCAGCTTGAACCCAGCCCTTGAAATTCGGACTTGGCTCTGCTTGTATGTTTCAGGCCTCTCAACCCTCTCTAAGCCTTCGCATGCAACAACATTCATAGCCTCCCTCCCACAGAACTCTCTCTCAAACATCAACCTCTGTGGATTGTCACGGGGTATAGTAACATCAAATACATCATACAATGCAGAGAAGTGGAAAAGAGCTTCTCGGAATCTCGTAAGAAAGAAGGGTGCATTATAGGACCCATTAACAATAGAATTAATAAAAATATCAGGTTTCATCCTCCTGATTAAGTTTAAAACTGCATCCCTTGGACTGGTCCCTTCAACTGTTTCATCAAGTAGGGTCTTCATCCTGAATGCACAATTCACAGCAAGCACCTCATTCCTCTCAATCTTGAGCTCCTCAATTCGAATAGTTTCCCAGTTCTGTGATGCTATAGCATTGTATTCAAAAGGAACATTAAACCGCTTGCAGTACTTTTCCAAGCGACGACCAGTCTCCTCAATGCACTCTGCTGGACGGAATCCAGGTTGGGGAAGATCAATCCCTGTAATGCGTAGCTTGGGAGCTCCTTCAGGTCTTTTTGAGAGAAACTGGATCAGAAGTGGCCACTGGAAACCATATTGGATACCAAAATCTACAATATGAAGAGTAGTTTCTTTCTCTGCTGCATGAAAAATCATTTTATTAGAAAAGGAATATGAGATCCTCTTGAAGGGGCAGGCTGAAAGATGAACTTGGTAAGCTTTCAACTTTTCAAGAGTTAACAGTACCCTATTGGAAGTGTAAAACATTTGAGTTCCTACACTAGTGCCAGCCAAGCGTGCCTCAAGACCATTAGCAAAGAAATGAGCCAATCTCTGAGATCCATCACCAAAAGGGGTTGAGTGTTGCCTAACCTGCTTCAATAACTCATTAGCGGTTCTACCATCACCTGTGGAGACAGCTTGTGCACATAGAATCAAAAGACTCCTCAAATCAACTGTCTCCTTCTTCTTCCCTTGCTTCTTATTACGACTACCTTTCCCACCATTACCTCCTTGTGCCTGCCCCTTTGTCTGCGGCGAGGCCTTGCTAGCATCATTCTGCAAAGGCTCACAATTATCACCATACAGTGATGCAGGCGCACCAATACTAAGCAAAACCTTATCAAGCATTTCTGATAACTCAGTCTCCTCAGACTCCTCTACATAAACCGCAGTCTGCTTATTGCTCCTACCTTCTTCTAATTCCGTCTCTTCCCTCTCACGATTCTTCCTTCCTCTCGACCCATCCGATGAATCACTCTCTTTCTCACCCTTCACCACCAGAGATTCTACCTTTAGATCGTCTCCCTTCCACTCAGAAGAAGAAACCTTGTTGCTCTCCAAATCAATAACCAAATTATTACTCTTAGGAAGGAACTTACTAGCTTCCTCTAACCCCCTCCTAAATTGCAATATTGATTCACTATTAGTAAAAATATTCTGAGCCATAACCTCCAACCCATCACCAAAATGATTGACACTATCATCTGACAGATTCCCAAAAAACTGTGATTGGTCAGTGGGATTGAAATTAGACTGGACAGCATTATACTCACCCAGAATAGGAGGCGGTGATAAAGAAGGCTGGTAGTTACGCTCTCCAAGATCACTTAGCCATAGAGCATCATTGACAGTACTAGAACTACTTGTACTATTAGTACCATAATCACCACTGCTTAATGAAAGCCCAGAACTCTCACCGCTATTTTGATTTGGTAAAGGAGGGTTTTTTTGACCAAGAGCATCATAGAAAGATTTCTCAGTGTCTTTTAGACCCAAAGGGTCATAAAACATGCAGGGCTTGTTTTCAATGTTCTCTTCCATAAGAATCTGATTCATGTACTTGAAAACCGTTTCAGAGAAATCATTGTCGTCCGGGGACGTCGTCGAGTCTGCCTGTAACATAGGCGGCATAACAACATGTGGTGGATCATATGGTTGACCCTCTGGACCATCGGTGGTGGTGATCGAGGGCCCAAAACCAGTGGGACCCAGATCAACATCAGACAAAAGATTTGGACCTTCAAGGAAGTTAAGGTCTGTAGTAGGAAGAGGAGAGAGTTGATTGAATGTGTTCTCGTCTATAAGATTTGAGAACTGATCCTCAGAATTTGGCGACATAGCAGAAAAACCGTTTACGAAATCAAAGTTTGAATCCATAATTTATAGGGTCAAACAAAGCCAAGAAAGAGTAACTAGCTGATTCTATGTCTCAAACTGATTTGGGAAACTAAAATCTGAGACTTACTAAACATTAAAGACTACCTAATATTCAGATCAAAGACTAGGATCTCGAAAAAAATAACATACATAGGCGTACAGAAAAAGACTTAAAAGAAGAAAAAGACTTAAAAGAACCTTAGATATCCATGATTTACGTGAACAAGTGGAGCAGAGAAGATTCAGTCTCAAGCGGAAGAGGAAGATGAGAAAGTGAGTGAGACGCGGAATAGCTCTCAGGTTTTTCTGTGACAGAGGAAAAGTGAGGCTTCTAGATTTGTTGGGTACTTCTTCCAGATAATATAGGAGAGATATTTTTTAAGAATAGTAAAGAGAGGGAGGCTGCTATCGGTTTGTGGGAAATATTAAAGAATTATTTTATTACGGTGAGGAACTTTCGTGGAACGAAGTGAGTAGTGAACGGTGGCTAGGGAGTCAAACAAAAGATAAATTATGGTGCTATGCCTAGAAACACAACTTTATAAGCAAGTTGTAGCTAGCTGAGGGATGTTACAAGTCGTGGATAAAATTGTGATTTTGAATGGGTTTTGTTCGTACGAACCATTGGGTTGAACTCGTCAACTCATAACTCAAACTAAAATTACCTTACGAATCAATGTGCGAATCAAGTTTTTGACACCATTCCATTTTCAGTAACCTTTCAAAGTGACAAATCACAGTACTTCTACTCTTATTGTGTCTTTGACTCTTTGATATGTGAATGGGATAGAGAGATTCTCCGTTGGTAGACGTCAAAGTCCAAACTATACTTTGGTTTTTGTTTTTGTTTTTTTTTTTTTTTTTTTTTCAGTTATGGTAATAAAACATGGAAAAATGCTGAAATGGATTAGTTATTAATCTATTTAAAGAAAGTTTCTATGAAAAAAAAAATGTTTTGACTCTTTTTTTTTCATTTTTTATTAAAATGGTGTCAAAACTTTCTTAAAATATTGTAAACTATTATTCTAAGAGCATTCGTTAGCATAACCTTAAAATATTTTTTTATAAAAAATTTACAAATTTTTTGTCAATTTTTTCAAATTTTCATAAAATTTTTCTTAAAATAATTGGTTAATGTGTGTCTTAAAAACTTTTTGTTTTTGTTTTTTTTTTCCTTTTATTGTCCTTGTCTTTTAACAAGTGAAAACTTAAAAATATTACTCCTATAAGTATCGAACCGAATTCCACATTTCTCTATATAAAAAAGCTGATAGTGTTTTTTTAACCTTTATTTCCAGGAATGGAATTAGGATTCAAATTCAAGGGGCCAACATTCTATGTTTAAGTATTTTTAAAAATTAGGGATATCCACATTAAGTAGGCATTTGTATTTTTTTTCCTTTCAAAAAAAAAAAAAATACTGTAGTTGAATTTACAAATTGTATTTATTAAAAAGATTTATCTTGATTTTAAAAATCAAACTGGATAAAGAACTAAAAAAGAGAGCTGTTCTATGCTTATTGGTCTGATCAAGATCTACCGATGGTCAAATCAAAAACATCATAAATATTATAAGCATTTAATTAATATTATAAAATACATAAATATTGGATTCAGATTTTGTAGATTTCTTAGGGTACTCTACCAATAAATTTTTTAAAATCCTAACCACTATTTTATGATTTAAGGGTCTAGATTCTGCCATGTTAGCATTCCACTAATAATACTCCTAAAATAATATAATAATGTTGTAAACAAAACAATTAAGATTATTGTAGGAACTCAAATTGGATTGGACCTAGAATAAGGATGGGTTTCTAGCCCAACAAGCCCAAACAATAAATTTTTAAAGCGTGGGTACAAGAACTAGTTCTATTTGACAGAAAAGGTCATGGTTACAGTGCAGTAAAAGACACTTCAAGCTAACTGTCTGATAAAAACTCTCCTCGGCTAGGTTTCAGGGGGTATCTTTTTCAGTTCTATTGTTCTTCCTTCTTTTTTCCAAAAGTCCCCTCTAATGTCACCTGTTTCCATGTTATATACTGCGTTCCTTACCCCATTTCCATCGTACACGTGTAGTTTCTATCTTGGGAACTCCTTTCTGTCCCATCCAGTACCTCTCGGAACTTTTGTTCAGTAGCCATAAAGCTGCTTGGTTACTGTTCAGGTATCACCTCCACATTAATGCGGTCAGAGAGTTAGCTGGAAAGCATTTAATGTGGAGGTAGTAGCCTTAGAAGATACTTTTTATCTTTCCCGGTTCCTCCTTAGGTCTATATTCACTTTCTAGTTCTAAGACAATTTTGCGGGGTACCCTGAGTAGAGAGGTAGTTACCTCCACCTCGGACCATGGTATCCAAGGTAAGTCTTATCCTCGGACGTGCTTTGTGCTTTATATATATGATTTCCATCACAATACATTTCTTTAACCATCCTCGGACAAGCGAATGTCCTCGGACTAGGCCGTTGGGCCCCAAACCCATTTCCTATGATTTCTATATCTTTTTAGATAATAGGCCCCACAATAGTCCCTCAAAATCTCGCTTTTTGTTACCTCGGGAAAAAAAAAAAAAAAAAAAGGAGATTTTGATATCCTACCCTCACCTTCTTTGCGGACTTTCTTAGCCTTCAGAGCGCCTTTCTATCTGCCCAAGGCACACACCTGACGTTTCGGCGTTAGGAGCATGCCATCATTAAATGATGACAGCTCCTTTGTCCCCTACGTTTAACGACAAGATGTGAATCTAACGGTGGAGGATTTTCAGTATTTATGGGCGGGATTTTTCCCACTTACAATTTCTGCGCCACTATAAAAAGCTTTTCAAATCAACTCTCTTTTTAGTTACAAAAATCGCACCGTCTCAGCGTGTATTCATTGAACCTGCCTCTCTCTCTCACCACTCCACACTCTCATAAATACTAAGAGTCTGTCCGAGGAGCTCATTTTCCAAACTTGTAAGTTTCCTTAACACACTTTAGTTTTCCATCCTCTTCGCCAATTTTTCTTCATAACTGTTAGGAAATGGGTAGGTTCAAGCATCTAGTTGATTCTGAGGAACAAATAGAGGCATTTAGAGCTAAGTATAGGATTTCCCCCACAGTGGGTATGAGATATGCTTCTACAGAAACATGGTTAAACGATAGGAAAACCGGGGAAGTGGTCATCCCTATGATTGCTTTTATAGAAGGAGGGATGACTATCCCTATGGGTAGCCTTACCAGAAGTTATCTTAGGTTCTTTAGGTTATCTCACACTCAATACGCTTTAAATATGTTCAGGGTGCTTGGGAGTATAGAAGTCCTAAATGCCAGGATGAACCTAGGTCTGACCCATCACGATATGAATTGGGTGTATAATCTCAATCATTTGAAGGGTCAGGGGTATTATCTGAAATCTAGGTTCCCTGAAGTAAGGTTGATTCAGTGTCTCCCTTTATCGAATAAGGGCCTAAAAGATGATTTTCTTATTTTTTCTGGGGAATGGCACGATGGTTTACCCTGTCCGACTAAAGAGGGAAAACCAGGTGGGGTTCTTAGGCTATAAGCCCTTATAATCTGAATTGTGCTCTTCAATTCATGTTACCTCTATTTCTGACAAAAATTTTCTTTTGTTGTAATGATTTTGCAGACAAGCGGGCTACCAAACCTCAGTTCAAACTGGTTAACAGGGAAAGTTTAGACAGAATCCTTAGATCCGAGGTGTACGTAAACCCATCAGACGAACAACTGAGAGGAGCCCACATAATCCTTCGGTACAAGCCAATTTCTACGGCGTTTCAAGCTCCCAAGTACATGATAAAGGCCAAAGACCCTCGGCTTCACCGTATCAGTGTAGCCTTCGAGGGATTCATTGTTCCCAAAGGTGTTTCGATTCCTGAGGGTACACCTTTCACTCAGCCGTTACCTGCGACCACTCCTTCTGTAGGAGCCTCGTCGTCATGTTCCATTCCTCGCAAAGTGAGGGAGGAAGAGGAGAAAGGAGGGGAAGAAGAAGAAGAAGAAGAAGAACAGACTTCAGAAGGAGTTGTAGAATTATCAGATTCCGCAGACGAATTTGAAGTTTTCAACCAACCTCAATCACCCGAGGTGAATTCTGAAGAAATGGGCATTCAGAGGAAGAGCCAGAGGAGTTTGAAGGACGTAATCGAAGGCCAACCTGGGAGAGGAGTGCCAGAGAAGTCAACTCAACCCAGTCTTCCCCCACCTCCTCCTTCTCAGCCACCCCAACCGCATGGGACTGAACATAGTGACCCAAAGAGGAGGAGAGAGCCAAAAGATAAAGGAGTGATGGAGGCTGAGAAATCTCGCCCGACCCATGAAGCCGAGGACCAACGAGCTGCGAAGCAGCAAAAGGTTACCCATGGGTTTCAACGTGTAGTGGAAAGGACAACCACTCAGTCCTCGGAACCTGAGGCCTGGCTCCCTGCTCCCATGCTCGGTGGTGAGCCTTTGAGGGAAGATGCCTTAATTAGGGACTTTAACGGCGGAGTTGGATGCCACGTCGCCTTAGTCTTAAAGGAGACTCTCCTCCTCCCCAAGGATATGGCTGAACTGAGGAGATTGAAGAGGAACGAAGTTTTTCAAAATACGAAACGATACCTGGGCATGGTAGGATGTCTTCAATATTTTATTATTATTATTATTATTATTATTTTTCTTCTACATAGAACTTCACGTATTGCACTTCTAACTCTTTTTCTCCTAGGCCGTCCAAGCCACTTTCAGGCTAGAGGAGATAACAAATTCTTGCTACCAGCAAATTGATGATGAGAGGAAGAAACGGGCCACGACTATGCATACACTCAGTGCTGCTGAACAAACCAACGTGCAGCTGAAGAAAAAGCTAACCGATGAGGAACATGCTCGGAAGAGTGCTGAGTTAGCTTTGGATAACACTTAAAAGCAAGCCGAAGACCAGAGGAAACTCTTGCGTGACGCTAACGCCCAGCTGGCAACTTCCAAAGAGCAGATATCATCTCTGCAGAAACAATTGGAGGAAGCCCAGAGACTTAGAGATTAAGCTGAACAAGCTAAGGCCGAGGCTGAAAAGGCAAAAGCTAAGGTTGAAAAGGAAAGAGACACAGCTGAGCAACATGGCTATGACGTTGGTGTTGCTGAGACCGAGGAAAGTTTCCGAGCTGAGGTGCTCGTCGTTTGCCAAGCATACTGTGCTCTGACCTGGGGAGAAGCTCTCAACCGAGTTGGGGTAGAGACTTCATCCGAGCTTAGAAGGCCTGAAAACATTTATTTCCCCCTAACTATACGAGCCCCAGGTCCTTCTGCTCAACAAGAAGAGGCACCCTCCACAGTTATTGAATCAGCCCAAGAAGCTCAAACTCGGGCCCCTTCTTCTCTCAATCAGCAAAAGCAACCTGAAGTGCTTGAAGTTGCAAAGGACATCTCCTCAGACAAAGGAACAGAAGGGCCTAAGGATGGAGCATCTTCTCAAAACTTTGAACAAGCTTTAGCCTTGACCACCCTACCTGTTGGAGACGATCCAAAGGCAAAGGATAAAGATGATCCTTCTGAGGCAATTGGCAAAGCCCCTCAGCCCAAGCTCCAGATAAAGTTAAACAAATAGTTGATGTAGTCAATTTTCCCCTTATTTTCTCTTTTATTTCGTTTTTCTTCTTTCCTTTTTTTTTTTAAAGCTTTTTAAGGACATTTCTAATTGTAATATGCATTTCCTTTTCAAAGTTTATATGAGATATTGTGGTTTTGTCTATCACATGTATAATTTCTCGCGCGAATGTTTTTTTATTTTTACATGATCCCCGGTTATAGAAGAATGAAATCTGACACTATAATGGAAAACTTAACTTTAAGTATGCTAATCAGGAACCAAAACAGACTATAGCAGCGAATTCTACAGCCTTAGAACGACTTACTTTAAATTCGTTAAGAAGTGTCCATACTTGAGATAGTATTTCACACGTTTAACCTCGAGAGGAATTCAACACCTTGAAATGCTTTAAGTGATGCTCATGGAGTTTGCTTTGATATTTCTGTTTAACACTTCAATAAATTTCATAGTGTATTAATTTCCATATTAATTTCCACTAAGTTGTGGTCTGAGGACCTAACATGACTTAGTTTCTGTTTAATACTTCAATAGATTTCATAGTGTATTAATTTCCACTAAGTTGTGGTCCGAGGACTTGACATGACTTAGTTTCTGTTTAATACTTCAATACATTTCATAGTGCATTAATTTCCACTAAGCTGTGGTCCGAGGACCTGACATGACTTAGTTTCTGTTTAATACTTCAATACATTTCATAGTGCATTAATTTTCACTAAGTTGTGATCCGAGGACCTGACATGATTTAGTTTCTGTTTAATACTTTAATACATTTCATAGTGTATTAATTTCTGAGGACCTGACATGACTTAGTTTCTGTTTAATACTTCAATACATTTCATAGTGCATTAATTTCCACTAAGCTGTGGTCCGAGGACCTGACATGACTTAGTTTCTGTTTAATACTTCAATACATTTCATAGTGCATTAATTTTCACTAAGTTGTGGTCCGAGGACCTGACATGACTTAGTTTCTGTTTAATACTTCAATACATTTTATAGTGTATTAATTTCCACTAAGTTGTGATCCGAGGACCTGACATGACTTAGTTTCTGTTTAATACTTTAATAGATTTCATAGCACGCATTGCAGAGATAAGATAAATTATAAAAGGAAGTAAAACAGAACTTGTTAATAATAATACCTCTTTAGGTTGCTTACATTCCAGGGATGGAGTACATTTTTTTCATCTAAATCTTCTAAGTAATAAGCACCTATCCCTGCTACAGATGTGATACGATATGGCCATTCCCAATTAGGCCCCAACTTTCCCCAGTTTGGATTTTTGGTAGTTCCCAAGACTTTCCTCAATACCAAATCTCCTGGAACTAACGGTCTTAGCCTGACATTCGCATTATAACCTTACTTTAGCTTTTGCTGATAGTAGGCCAATTGAACCATCGCATTTTCTCGTCGATCGTCTATCAAGTCCAGATTCCTCTTCAATAATTCATCATTTCCATCCGAGGTGAATGAGTTGGTCCTTAGCGTTGGAAAACCCGTTTCGAGAGGAATCACAGCTTCAGCCCCATACGTCATTGAGAATGGGGTCTCCCCTATTGACTGCCGAGGTGTAGTTCGATACGTCCATAGGACATGCGGCAGTTCCTCCACCCATCTGCCTTTTGCGTCATCTAACCTCTTCTTAAGCCCAAATACTATGACTTTGTTGACAGCTTCGGTCTGTCCATTTCCCTGTGGATAGGCTGGAGTGGAATATCTGTTCTTTATCTTCAGATCAGAACAATACTTTCTAAAAGCCTTGCTATCAAATTGTAGACCATTGTCCGAGATGAGAACTTGAAGAACCCCAAATCGAGTGATGATGTTCTTCCAGACAAACCTCTTGACATCCACGTCCTTGATATTGGCCAGGGGCTCAGCTTCTACCCACTTTGTAAAATAATCTGTGCCAACTAGCAGATATTTCTTATTTCCCACAGCTTTAGGGAAAGGGCCAACGATATCTAAGCCCCACTGAGCAAAAGGCCAAGGACTTGAAAGAGGATTAAGAACTCCTCCCGATTGATGGATGTTCGGTGCGAACCTTTGGCATTGATCACATTTCCTAACATACTCCTGCGCTTCTTTTTGCATGCCTGGCCACCAATACCCCTGAGTAATTGCCCGATGAGATAAAGACCTCCCACCAGTGTGGCTCCCATAGATCCCTTCATGTAGCTCTTCTAGAAGTGCTTCTGATGCCTCGGGGTGTACACAAAGCAGATATGACCCAGAGTAAGAGCGTTTGTATAACTTTTTGTCCTTGGACAGCCAAAACCGAGGAGCTTTTCTTCGTATCTTTTCAGCTTCTGATTTGTCCTCGAGCAATATATCCTTCTCGAGGAACAATAGTATAGGATCCATCCAACATCGTGTCGAACTGATTTGACTGACCTGAAGCAAGCCCCCTGTCACTGGGGTGGGTGTGTTTAAGTCTTCAACCATTATCATCCGGGGTAAGTTCTGCGCCGAGGAGGTTGCAAGAGTAGCCAACGAATCCGCATGGGCATTTCCACTTCTAGAGACATGGGATAATTCAAAAAACTCAAAATCCGCTTGCATACGCCTAACCTGGCTCAAGTAACCCTGCATTCTGGTGTCACGAGCTTCTTATTCCCCTTTAACCTGACCAACGACCAGTCCTGAATTCAAGAACATCTCCACTGTTTTTCCACCCAACTTCTTAACCATCGTCATTCCCATTAATACAACATCATATTCTACCTCGTTGTTAGTAGCTGAGAATCCCAGCCTCAAAGACTTCTCGATAATTATCTTTTAAGGAGATATTAGAACTAGCCCCACTCCTGACCCCCTCAGATTTACTGCTCCATCCACATACACTTTCCAGGGTAAAGCATGTTGCGTCGAGATGAGGCCAACTGATTTTTCATCCATGCCACGTGGGCTTGTCTCTATTTACTCAGGGCCTTCAACAAATTCAGCCACCAGGTCGGCGAGAACCTGACCCTTCACAGAGGTACGGGGCATATACTTAATATCAAAAGCCCCTAGAACCGTGCCCTACTTGGCAACCCTGCCAGTGTAGTCTGCACTCCGAAGTACTGCTTTGAGCGGATACTGAGTTAGGACGACCACAGTATGTGCCTGGAAGTAATGGGGAAGTTTCCTTGTAGCGTGCACCACTGCCAAAATGGCATTTTTCAAAGGCAGATAACGTACTTCAGCCTCGTGAAGAGACTTGCTCACATAATAAACTGGCCGTTGTACGCCATTATCTACTCGTATCAGAACAAAACTAATCGCGTAAGTGGTTATCACCAAATAAGAGAAAAGGACCTCATCCACCTCAAGACTAGACATAATGGGTGGCCAAGATAGATACTCTTTAACTTGCTGGAATGCCAGGGCGCACTCCTCTGTCCATTCAAATCCCTTCCACTTGTGGAGTAGCAGGAAAAAAGGCCTGCACCTATCTGCCGACCTGGATATGAATCTATTCAGAGCAGCGGTCATCCCAGTCAACCTCTGGACCTCCTTGGGATTCCGAGGTGGTTGCAACTGCTTATGGCTCTAATTTGATCAGGGTTCACCTCAATCCCTCGGTGGGTCACCATGTAGCCCAAAAACTTCCCTGAGCTTACCTCGAATGAGCACTTAGATGTGTTCAGTCGCAATTTATGTTTCCTTAAAATCTCAAAAGTGTTGGTGAGGTCTGTTACATGCTCGGCCACTACCCTGCTCTTCACAACCATATCGTCAATATAGACCTCAATGCTCCTGCCCAGCTATGGCTCAAACATTTTCGTCATCATCCGCTGGTAAATAGATCCCGCGTTCTTCAAGCCAAAGGGCATTACCTTGTAGTGATAATTTCTAGTAGGAGTAGGAAAAGCGGTCTTCTCCTGGTCATCCAATGCTAGTGGGATTTGATGATAGCCCTGAAAGGCATCTAGGAAGCTTACCTGAGGATGGCCTACTGTTGCATCCACCAGCTGATCTATACGGGGCATAGGAAAAGGGTCTTTTGGACAAGCTCTATTGAGATCAGTGAAATCAACACATACGCGCCATTTTCCATTTTTCTTTTTCACCACGATCGTATTGGCCAACCACTGAGAGTAAAACACCTCCTTGATAGCCCCTGCCTGCTTGAGCTTGGTCACCTCGTCTTTGATAGCCTCGGTATGTACCCTGGACGGACACCGAGGTGGTTGTTTCTTTGGAATAACAGAAGGATTGACATTCAAATGATGACAAATGAACTCCGGATCCACCCCCAGGGCTTCGTAGGCATTCCATGCGAACACATCAACGTTTCTCCTGAGGACCTCAACCAACTGCTCCTTCTCCAACAAAGGCAACTGGGCTCCAACCTGAAAGTACTTTTCTGGATCATCACCAACACTCACCCTCTCCAAATTCTCACACTCCGTTTCCCCAGCGGACGTGCTGAAGTGGGTTTCCTGAGTCATTGATTGTTATAAGTCACCCTCGGCTGCGGCCGGAGTATCTGTCTTTGGCCGATGTTGAATGGCCATTATCAAGCACTGCCTAGCCATGGCTTGATTTCCCAAAATTTCTGAGACCTGGCCTTTTAAGGGATACTTCACCTTCAGATGAAGAGTGGAAGAGAAGGCCCCCAAGGCATGCAACCAGGGTCTACCCAGAATAGCCGTATACGGAGAAAAAGCATCCACCACAATAAAATCCACCTCCACCACCTCTGAACCAGTCTGCACAGGTAATCTATTCATCCCTACCGGAATGACCGATCTGCCTTCGAAACCAACCAGTGGGGAGCTGTAGGCTGTCAGATCCTCGGGTTTCAAATTCAGCCCCCTAAATAGGTTAGGATGCATTACCTCGGCTGCACTCCCCTCATCAACCATCACCCTTCTCACATCATACCATCCGATCCTAATCGTAACCACCAAAGCATCATCATGTGGTTGTATGGTTCCTCTCTTATCTTCCTCTGAAAAGCCTAACACCAGTGAGGTGCTCAGTCTGGCTCTCTTCGGCCTTGAACTGGAGCCCTCATCCAAGCACTAGGACACAGACATTACCCTGGAAGGGCAAGACCCAGTTCTCCCTAGGGCAGCAAATATAACGTTTATTGTGCCTAAAGGGGGTCCTGAAGAAGCATTCCCCCGAAATGTTGAACCTGCTTGGCCTCCTCGGCCGCTAGAATGATGTAGGAGCTGAGTCAACTTCCCTTCTCGGACCAGCTGTTCCAAGTGGTCCCACAAGTTTTTACAATCTTCAGTAGTATGTCCATGGTCTTGGTGGTACTGGCAGTAAAGGTTTCGATTACGTTTCGCAAGATCCCCTGCCATCCTATTGGGCCATTTGAAGAATGGCTCATCTTTTATTTTCTCCAGAACCCGTTGCACTGGTTCTCGAAACACGACATTAACCGCCTGGGAGTTGGCAGATCCTGATTACCCCCAAAGTCCCTCCGAGGTCGGTTGTTATTGTATTGGTCCGACCTGAAATCCCTCCTCTCTTGAGGGATTGCCTTAGACTTTCCTCTACCTTGTATCTGATCCTCCTCTACTCTTCTATACTTGTCTATCCGATCCATAAGCTGACATACGCTAGTAACAGGTTTACTAGTCAGAGATTTCCTCAGGCCATGCTCGGTTGGAAGGCCTTCCTTAAAGGTATTAATGGCCACGTCATCATGAGCTCCGTCTACCTCATTGAACATTTCCCAATATCTATCAGAATAGGCCTTTAGGGTTTCCCCCTCCTGCATAGACATGGATAATAACGATCCCAAGGGCTGAACAACCTTCCTACAGGTGATAAAACGGGCGCCAAAACTTGGGTGAGCTTCTCAAAGGAATCAATGGTATTCGCCTTCAGACCATCGAACCATCTCATCGCCACTAGACCTAAGCTGGATGGGAAAACCTTGCACATCAAGGCCTCGTCCCTAGCATAAACAGGCATTCTCTGACTGAAATGGCTAACATGTTCCGCTGGATCTGCTCGGCCATTATAAATGGTGAACGTAGGCTGATTGAACCGCCGAGGAAGACTTGCATCCTCAATGCGTCGTGTGAAGGGCGATTTGGAAACTTAACTCAAAGCTTTGTTCAGGGCGTCATTCCCTAAGCCCTGGCGAGGTGGACTCTTATATTTTCGCTCACGGCGATACTCCTCATCATATGAGAAAGTCTCACTGGGTGGAGTTCTTGACCTCCGCCAGTAACTGGTGTCATCTGACTCCTTAGAGGATTGCCTAGAGTTGTGGGCCATACGCTTCCATTGCTCGTGTCGTAACTCCCTTTTTAATCTGTTAATCTCATGCTGCATATCTCTGTCGTTCTTTACGTGGGAAATATGGCTTTTCCCCCGAGACTGACTTCTATCTGTGTGGGTGGTTCGAACACTTCCCTCACGATTCCCCCTGTGTTCATGGACTACCAACGGATTACTATGCTGAGAGCCCCTAGACTCTGCTTGGTATGGATTAGCATCCACCTGATGTGCGCCAGCCACTGGTTGCTGCGGTGCTCCCCCTTCCATCACAAACATTGCACTTGCCTTTCCTTGTGAATAGATCAAGTTCTTCCCACAGACGGCGCCAATTGTAGGGACTTAAATTGGATTGGACCCAAAATAAGGATGGGTTTCTCGCCCAACAAGCCCAAACAATAAATTTTTAGAGCGTGGGTACAAGAACTAGTTCTATTTGATAGAAAAGGTTATGGTTACAGTGCAGTAAAAGACACTTCAATCTAACTGTCTGATAAAAACTCTCCTCGGCTAAGTTTCAGGGGGTATCTTTTTCAGTTCTATTGTTCTTCCTTCTTTTTTCCAAAAGTCCCCTCTAATGTCATCTGCTTCCATGTTATATACTGCGTTCCTTACCCCATTTCCACCGTACAAGTGTAGTTTCTATCTTGGGAACTCCTTTCTGTCCCATCTAGCACCTCCCAGAACTTTTGTTCAGTAGCCATAAAGCTGTTTGGTTACTGTTCAGGTATCACCTCCACATTAATGCGGCCAGAGAGTTAGCTAGAAGCATTTAATGTGGAGGTAGTAGCCTTAGAAGATATTTGTTATCTTTCCCAGTTCCTCCTTAGGTCTATATTCACTTTCCAGTTCTAAGACAACTTTGCGCGGTACCCTAGATAGAGAGGTAGTTACCTCCACCTCGGACCATGGTATCCGAGGTGAGTCTTATCCTCGGACGCATTTTGTGCTTTATATATATGATTTCCATCACAATACATTTCTTTAACCATCCTTGGACAAGCGAATGTCCTCGGACTGGGCCATTGGGCCCCAAGCCCATTTCCTATGATTCTTATATCTTTTTAGATAACAGGCCCCACAATTATTATTAGTGGAATGTTAATATGACAAAATCTAGACCATTAAATCATTAAAAAATTATTATAATTTAAAGAAATCTATTTGGTAGAATACCCTAGAAAATCTAGAGGATCTGAATTCAAAATATTTGGCTTTATTCTTTCCACATTAAAAATTTTAGATCAATTTATTTATTCTATTCACATTTTTCTATATCCAATCCTTGATAATGCTATATTATATCAATAACTATGGGTCAAAATTTAAACCCATGTCAACTACTAAATAAATACAACCACTAAAAAATAATGGTTAGTTAAACAGTGAAACATTGATGTCTAGCAAAAAATAAAAAATAAACGATGAGACATTAACATCTATTGGTGAAATATCTAAGAGGTGAGATTCATTTTTATTTTTATATTGTTTTTGGGCACTTGGACAAAATGGATGCCAAATAATATTTTTGGGTTATATGGGTAAACTTTTTGAAGGGGGACAAGAATATATATTTTAGGGGAAAAATTCAAAACTTTTGTGGAGATATATTTACTATTTATAATTTTTCAAAAATCTAGGGGGTCATGGCCCCCAGCCCTAAGCTAGGTCCGTCCCTGTTTATCTTTGTAGCATGGATCTTGTGACTGTTGTCCACATACGATAATGAATAATAAATGTTCAATATATATTATAATGCGTGTTTTTCTTTAAAAAGAAATTCTTAATAATAATTCATTAGCTTGTAATTGTATGTACAAATTTATTGTGGTTGTATGTGCTTTTTTGGACATTTGTTCATAATTTGATTTTTTTTTTTTAAAATATAAAAATATTATTTAATAAAGTATTAAATACACATTAACAGATTAACTTATACCCTTGGGATAGACATTACACTTACAGTTAACGTATCTCAAGGTATTGGTCAAGGTTGAGTTTTTTACTCTCTTTTTTATTGTAATCGATCTTTTTTTTTTCTTTCTTTTTTGGGGAGAGCCAGCATATCTGTACTGAGGCCCATTAAATTCTTCTTTAATGGCCGCGCAAATGCACATATACTTATATGTAGTTGAGAGACAACTGTGGCAAGCACACACGTCTATCATGAAAAAATGAAAAGTTACTACAACAGGTTGTATTAAAAACTTTCTTATCGAATGTCATAGGACACCAAACCTGTAAAAGATAACATGCATGGGCCAATATGTTTTTTGGTCCAATCAAGATCTACTGATAGTCATGGGTTCCAGTTAGTTTAATTGGTAAAGTCTTTGATGGTTGTATAAGAGATCTGGGGTTTAATTCCTGCCTACATCAAAAACTGATTGGTGTCTTGGTTTGATAATAAAGAGTTATTATCAGGAGCGGACGTCATAGGTTGAAACTCTCTAAAAAAAAAGATCTACTGATAGTCGAATCAAACTTGCGAGGAAGGGGAAGGGAGGGAGGGGCAATTTTTAATAAGGGTCTAAGATGGTCAATTGCTAATGGAGAAAGTGTAAGTGCTTGGGCTAACTTCTGGCTTCCTTCCGGACCACTCAAGTAGCAGATTGTAGGTCCTTTAACTGACGGAGAAGACAAACTCTCGGCCAAGAGCTTGATTGACAGTGTGGAGTGTATCTCATTTGACCTCCCTGACAAGATCTTACAAGAGATTAAAGGTATCTCCATTGCAGCTAATCCTTCCCAAGAAGACATCCTAATTTGGGCATTCTCTAAATATGGCTCCTTTCCCTAAAGTCAGCATATCTCATAGCTAAAGGGTTAATCTTTTGAACCTTGACACTAGTCCTCATCAATGGGTGTGGAAAGCGCATACATCCCCTAGAATCAAATTTTTTATTTGGTTGTGCACTCATCACAGCATGCCTACTAAGGAATTAAGTTCTTGGTTCAAGAGGGTTAAACATTGACCCGACATGTGAGTTATGCCATGAAGGGACAGAATCCATCATTCATACACTTAGGGACTGTAGGGTGGCTAAAGCTGTGTGGAAAGACCTGGGATTTGAGGAGAACAACCTGGATTTTTTTTTTTTTTTTATTGAATTTGGTAGAATGGCTTGAGAAGTTTTGTGGGACTTCCATCATCTACCGGAGACCCCATGTACCATGGACAATTTTATTTCCTCAAGCAATATGGACAATTTGGCTGCATAGAAATAAGGCAATATTTCAAACTGGAAGAGTGGAGGAGGGCACGAGTGCTCTTTGCCTAAAAAAGGGAGTGGAGTTCTATGCAATTGTTCCTAATGAACCCAATGAGCCTAGTAGAGTGCAAGTACAAGTGAAATGGACCAAGCCTACCACAGGTTGGGTGAAACTCAATACAGAGGGGACTATGTATGGGAACCCGATCAAGGTGGGTGGAGGTGGTGTTTTGAAAAGCAACAATAGTGACTGGCTAGGTGGTTTTGTGAGGAAGCTGGGCAGTACATCGAGCACTGTGGCAAAACTTTGGGCACTGAAGGATGGGTTCACCGTGGCAAATCAAATGGGGATTGAAAACATTTGTATTGAAATGGATGCTGAGTTTATTGTACAACTTGTTTCAAGACCTTCAGTGGTCAATCTAATGCTTGAACCTCTCTTAACTGAATGTAGGAACCTGATTCAAACATTCCCTAACTCCTCGGTGGTGCACGTGTTCAGGGAGGCAAATGGTTGTGTTGACCGCCTAGCAAGGATGGGTGCTGAACTTGATGTAACAGATTTTCTTTTTTTGTTTAACCCACCGGATGTGGTGGTTGAGATGTTGGCTAGAGATAAAGTTGGCCTTGCTTGTTGTAATAGACTTGTTGTTTCTTAGTTAATTCCAAGGGTCGTTTACCAAAAAAAAGATAGTCGAATCAAAGACATCATTAATATTATAAGCATTTAATTAATATTATAAATACATAAATATTTTAAAATATTATATCTAAGTTTTATCTTAAAATATTTATTTTTCTATAATTGAAGTTATTAATGTTTGGATGAGTATGAGATTAGACAATGACTCAACTCCAAGAAAACTTGGGGCTCCTTATCCGTGTCTACACTTTAAAGCATTGGTTTTATTGATTTCTCAAAGGATGAAAAAAACAACTATAATCATACCAAAGGACGATAGTTACAAGTTAGGACTGATTGCTCCTATCCATTTTACATAGGGAAAAAAATTACTTTTACTTAGTAACTATTCATATTAAGCTTCCTTTTCAAAAAATATAAAAACTAAAATTTGACTAGTTGTGTTACCATTCACATATGTAAATAATTATTCTTGGGGAAACTGCAGTTAACCCACCTGTGGTTTGGCCCGTTTTAACAGTGCCCACCCGTGGTTTAAAATTTGTCACTTAACCCACCTGAGGTGGCCTCCGTTAAACCTCTGTTAACCACCTCTCCCTTTTCACCGTTAAAAATAGGGGTAAATGTGTCTTTTTCATTATGTTTTATGTCTCTCTCCTCTTTTCTCTCCTTCTTCTTCTTCTTCACAATCAAAACCCAGAAATGTTCACATAAAAAAAAAAAAAAAAAAAAAACCCAGAAATGTGCATTTAACGTTCTTACCCAATGCCCACTGCAATTGCCAAAAATATTTTTACAATGACAAGAAAACCAATACACCTATGGTCACAAATAAAGCCACAAATCCACGTCAACATTTAAATTAAAAAAAAATTAAAAACAGAAATAAAAATAAAAAATTATATTAATTGAGATCTAAGTGTGTCTTGAACAAAATCACAAGCCCATATCTAAGAACACAAAATTAAAATCCAAAAATCACAAACCCAGAAACACAAACACAAACCCAGCAACAGATCTTCCAAACACAAAAACAAACCCAGCAACAGATCTTCCAAACACAAACCCAAACATTAGTAAGAATACAAACACAAACCCAGCAATCCATCTTCACAAAACTTGCAATCCATCTTCAGAAAACCCGAAAAACCCAAGTCCAAACACAAAACCCAAGTCCAAGAAAAAACCCAAGTCCAAACACAAACCCAAGTCGATGGCTTGACCGACCAGCTCGAGCGATTCCTGAGGGATGGAAGCGTCAGCGTCGAGCAAAGCCGAGAAATCCATGACGGCACGCGATGCGACTTCTCGGATCATCGACGTTTCTTTCTTCAACCCGGACCCGAATTCTCTACATCACGCCGGTAGATCTAGGTCACTGACTCCGATTTCGACGCGATCGTTTTGATCAATCCGCTGAAACTCCAAATCGCAATGAAGTTTGAGTCCAGATTTGGGTTTGGATTTGGGTCCAGGTTCGGTTCGGGAGCGTCGTCGTTTTGGGGTTGGTTTGGGTCTTCGGAGAAGATGGATTTGAAGAAATCCATTATAGTTAGCTCCTTGTACCCATTTCTTACTGATGTTTGGGTTTGTGTTTGTTGTTTTTTGTGTTTAGTTGACAAGGAATATATGTTGTTGGGTTTGTGATTGTTATTATGGATTTTTAAGGGTTCTAAGGTAGAGAGAGGGAGAGAGCTCATTTTTTTTTTTTTTTTTTTAGGGTTCTAATTGGGTTTTAATTTTGGCTTATATAGTAAAGGGGATTTTCTAACGGAAAGGGTAGAGGTGAGTAACGAGGGTCTAACGGAGGCCACCTCAGGTGGGTCAAGTGACAAATTTTAAACCACAGGTGGGCACTGTTAAAACGGGTCAAACCACAGGTGGGTTAACTGCAGTTTCCCCATTATTCTTTTCAACTAACTTGAAGAAAAAGTTTTGAATTTTGTTTATAATATTTAACATTGTGATATTTATTTAAAAATAATATTACTTGTTACTTATTGCCGCTCTAATACCACTTGTTAGGAACCTAGTGGCTCTTAATGGAGATTGATAGAAATTATAAGAGAATTGATGGAAATTGTAGGGAAATTTACTTAATTATAAGTAGTCATCCTGCATAGAGAAATATATATATAGAGTGAGAGAGAGAGAGAGAGATACACTAATACACTAAGCAATGAGTTGGTTTATTCTTCCATGATGGAAATGTAATTACAAGTAGGTATTTATAGAACCATGAAATTATTCTATTGGCCCACATGATCTTATCCTAACAGTCTTATTATTCCCCATGTACATTAATAATTACAATATGTGTTAAATGTGATTAACATGCTTGGAATTGTAACCAACTAACTAACTAAATGCATTCTATACTCAAATGTGGGTTCCTAACATTTCCCTCTCCTTCAAAACACCTTGCCCACAAGGCGTTGTTAGTAGTTGACATCTTCATAAGGGGAAACCGACCACTAACCCAATACTCCAAAGCATCTTGAACATTGAATACACCAACTACTTCCAAGCACCTTGTCACAGTCCATAACTTGAGTAAGTAGATCCCATCATTAACTAAATCAGCAAAGGAGCATCAAGAAAACTTTATGTCATGGCCTTTCTTTCTATCAAATATCAAGTCTCTGACCATAAACTTCCAAACAAATGAACAACCATGCAACTCATGTGGGTAAGGAGATGATACTCCACAAACTACAAATAATGCAGTAAATAGATCCAATTGATCACATTCCCATGAATCTGATATTAAGGATAGAGAGAGTTTCTTGAGAGCAATTTCTATATCTTCACAACCTTTAAGATCCCAACTCACACCCAAGTCCTTTTAAAAATTATGATCAGCTTGATTATGGAATCCATCATTTATCCCACCATAGCCACCAAGAAAAGGATCATCTAACTCAAATTCATTTGCATTGCCACCAATGTTAGTGGCTGTTAATTTCATGCCTCCATTCTTGATTACATGAGCAACTCCATCTGCTGGAGTACGAGTTTGGCCATAATCAAACAACATTGGATCACTTGTATACACACGAACAACAACAATTCCATGCATTGTAGATTCTTGTATCATCATCAGCTTCTTTGTTGGTTCTTTGGATTAAACTTTAAGGGTAGCGTGTACATAGATATCATCATCCACTTGCAACAACAACAGCAGTAGATTCTTGAAACTTGACTTTTTCTTCAATTTCCATCGAATCAAAAGATTGTAACTCTTCTTACATCATGTTCTCAAAATCCTCTTACAATCTTGAAAGTTTTTCTTTCATAGCCTTTTTAGATTCAACAAAGGTTCATAGACTTTTTAGATTCAATCAAGGTCTTGACCTTTTCTAAAATATCATTGACATCCTTTGAAACTTTGTTCAACATTTGCTGTATTTCTTTCAAAAGTTTTCTCTAATCATAATCGCTCGTCTCAAGATTGACAGCTTTGATACCACGTGTTAGGAACCTGGTGGTTCCTAACGGGGACAAATAGGAATTATTGGGGAATTTATGAGAATTATAGGGAATTGACTTAATTTAAGATAGTCACCCTCCCTAGAGAAATATTGAGAGAGAGAAAGAGATACACTAATGCACTAAGCAATGAGTTGGTTTATTTTTCATTGATGGAAATGTGATTACAAGTAGGTATTTATAGAATCATAAAACTATTCTATTGGCCCATATGGCCTTATCCAAATGGTCATATTATTCCTCATGTGCATTAATAATTCCAACATGTGTTAAATGTGATTAACATGCTTGGGATTGTAACTAACTAAACAACTAACTAACTAAATGCATTCTATACCCAAATATGGGTTCCTAACAAATTATCTATTTCTATCATATGTATTTTTTAATATTATTTCTGAAATTTGAACATCAGTATATCTCAAATGATGCTATTTTTTTTTTTTTTTTAATTATTAACTCTTTTTTGCTAAGTAGAATGTTAGAAACTCTATATAGATAATAATTACTGTAATGTTGCATTTAGTTAGTTAGTTAGTTACAATTCCAAGAATGTTAATCACATTTAACACATGTTGGAATTATTAATTCACATGGGGAATACTAGGACCATTAGGATGAGGCCATATGGGCCAATAGAATAGTTTTATGGTTTTATAAATATCTACTTGTAATCACATTTTCATCATTAAAGAATAAACCAATTTCTTAGTGCATTAGTGCATCTTTATCTCTCTTAATCTCTCTCTTTCTCTCTTAATCTCTCTCTTTCTCTCTTAATCTCTCTCTTTCTCTATGGAGGGTGACTACCTTGAATTAAGTCAATTTCCTTACAATTCCTATCAATCCCCCTATAAATTCCTATCCATCCCCATTAGGAACTACTGAATTTCTAACAAGTGGTATCAGTGCCGTTGATCTTGAGTTGAGCAATTGTGACTGAAGAAAACTTTTGAAAGAAATACAACAAATGTTGAACAAAGCCTCAAAGGATGCCAATGATATTTCAGAGATGGTCAAGGATTTGGTTGAATCTAAAAAAAGTCATGAAAGAAGAGCTCTCAATATTGCAAGAGGATCTTGAGAACATGACGGAAGAGGAGTTGCAGCATCTTGAAGGTACAAGCGACAAGTTTCAAGTTGTTGAATCAACAAAAACTACCTCTGATATTGGAGGTGTAAGCAAAATTGAAATTGGTCACTCGTTAAGTCAAAAGCATGAGGTGGGTCTTTTGAACAATAAAGCTTCGCCATCTCTTGACGTAGAGCAAACAAAGCTCGACGCTGTGTCAAATGTATGCAACAGGCAATTCTTTATCTCTTCCAAAGTATCCATCAAATCAAATGCTCAGTTTTCAGCAAATAAAATTGATATAAGATCATCAAATAATGTGATGCCAAAACATGAAGTGTGGGTTCCATCATCAATTCTTGGAAGTGATATGAGATCATCGACTTTCTTTATTGCTTATCAAGCCCACCAAGTTCCAAATCCAAACCTATCAAGCCTATCAAGTTCATTAGCCTTTCATGTCTATGAACATTTCTATATAATTCCGTTCAACTATGATTTGGAGTGTAATGGAAATGAGGTTGTCCAACATAAATCAATGAAGGAACATTCCCTTGATCAAATTGTTTTGGGACCAATTTGGAGTGCAACAAGATTCATTGTGATTAATGCAATTGCTTCTTGTGTTGCTTGGGCTAATGATCGAAGAGCAGAGGTAGAAAGAAGTTTTGTCAACAATATGATCAAATGCTTGGAAGTATTTGTTGTGTTTAGTGGTCAATATGCTTTGGCATATTGGATTAGTGGCCGATTTCCCCTCATGAAGATGTCATTTCAAGCAACACCTTTTGGACAAGGTGTTTTGGAGGCGAGGGAAATGTTAGGAACACCTATATAGATAATAATTGTTGTAATATTGCATTTAGTTAGTTAGTTAGTTAGTTACAATTCCAAGCATTTTGATCACATTTAACACATGTTAGAATTATTAATGCACATGGAGAATAATTGAATAATTAGAATAAGATCATATGGGCCAACAAAATAGTTTTATGGTTCTATAAATACCTACTTGTAATCACATTTCCATCATTGAAGAATAAATTAATTTCTTAGTGCATTAGTGCATCTCTATCTTGAATTAAGTCAATTTCCCTACAATTTTCATCAATCTCCCTATAATTCCTATCCAACCCCGTCAAGAACCACCGAATTTCTAACATAAAATGGTGCTAATTCAAATCATCACACTTACCACAATGATAGTTCACTATTACATGACCAATCTCTTGAAATTGGTGCATAAAATTTTTATAAAAATACCTATTTTTCTTTTCCCTTTTATAACCTAAATTTGATATCCTATGTTAGTATGTTATTCCTTTTTCTTTTTCTTTTTTTGTTAAATTTCTTTTTTGTTCTGTGCTTAGTTCATGGGCCAATCTATATATATCTAAAAACTGAAGTGCAGCATTTATTATTGTTATGCTCCAGTTAAGCCATATCATCTCCACGTCATTATCTTTTTTATTTCCAATTTTCCTATAATTTTTTTTAACATTTATTTTTTAAATATCTACACTTCTTTAACATTTCTCCTTCCCTTACCTTTTCATCTTCCCACTACTTCTCCAACCTTTCTCTCTCCCTTATCTTTTCATCTCCCCATTACCCTCTACATCAATATCATTCTTCCTCTTTCCCTTCATCTTCCTTTATTTTTGTCTCTTCTTATTCACACTCTCTTACTATAAATTTGTCACTACATCTTTCATTCTATGCATAGTTTTCCCTCACAAAAAAGTTTCTCTCTCTCTCAATTTTTGTGTGGATTTTTTTATTTTTTTTGCATCTCTATTTTAGATTGATAATTTTTTATATTCTTTAAAATTCTACTTTGGGTTAATGTGATTTTGTTTTGTTTTTTAAATTGTTGTTGTTGTTGTTTTTTTTTTTTTTTTTTTGGTCTCTTTGATTGTTAAATGTTATCATATTGCATTATAAAAAATTAAATGTAACATATAAAAATATAATATTATTATATTACATAGTATGATTTGGATAATTTAGTATTTATTCTATTATATAGCATGATTTTTTATAATGCTCAATTTAGATGTTAAACTATAAGACTTTACTAATTTTTATTTATTTTTTAATCCTTTGTAGTGGATAAAGTATTCTTAATAGTTGTATTAGAAGTACTCTATAATGCCATTTATTTAGAAAAAAACAAATGTTAGCCAAACGAAAATAATCGGATGGGTGACAAATTTTAGCTTTTGCAATTTTATTTTAATTATTATTATTATTTTATAACAATGCATATATAGAAATTTAATTCTTAGATTTTGCTAATAATTGTTTATTAAATAATATGTTTTTGGTGGACAAAACTACATATTTTGCAAAGAAAATAACCTTAATAGATTATCAACAACAATTAATTTTTTAGATTTCCTAATTAGTCCAATTAATCATTTTAAGTTTTATTAATTTTTTAGTTACGTTTTTTTGTGTTTTGGATTATAGGCAGAAAAAATAAGGTTTGAGAAAGTTTGTCTAAAACTAAAAGAATAATTTTCAAATTTTATATTCTTTTTAATGATTCACAAAATGTTATAAATAACTTTTGTTAAAAAATGAATATTTTCGTTAACTTGCCTTTTGAATTTCTAAGAAAAATTGTATTATTTACATTTTGGTACGACAAAATTTATATTTATGATTTATAATTGTTCTTATATTACATTTATGATTATTCATATAGATTACGAAATACATTACTCATTATTAAATTAGTTTAAATTGTAAAAAAAAAAAAATAAAACTACCATAAAAATAATTATCATGCGCAACGTGCAGATTCGTGGTTAATTGTTTAAAATGGATGACCCAAAATGTTACCGAAAGCACACAAAAAGGTTGTTGGCAAATGTTCGATAAAAAAGTGGCTTAAGTTGAACCCCACGAAAATGCCAATTTGGCCTCTAGAACATTGTGCCTTAGGATGATTATCATGAATTCTGTGTGTGTTTTTATATACATTTCTTTATCTTTCCTACATAAAGCTCAATAAATCATGGATAGGGAAAACTAAAGGTAATTAAAAGCTTATCCATACAAACTTGACCTTAAAAACTTTATCTTTTACCGGTGTACATTATTAAATACATAATCGTAGGTGTTTTATTCAAATTGGAACAAGATCATGATTAATCACAAATTGCCCACAAACTCTGTTTTGTATAAAAAGGAAATGTTATTAAACAACATCCATAAGTTATAGATGCATAAAATCCTATGATTCCATTTCTATGAGATTAATGGTGACGAAAATTAAGTACTAAGATCCAGTGGAATACGCTTAGCAATTAGCATAAAGAGTAAAAGATCCAGAATATGATTCTACCCAATAAATTACTTGATTCATCAAGATTCAAGTCCATCTAGGCCTGTACACGGTGCAGTGCGGCTGGTTATTGAAGGGGTTTTTGCACCACACCTATAGGGTGTGGTTTTCACACATGTTGGACCGCACCTCACCTATGAAGAGTATGGCACCGATCTACACAAGATTCGGTGCACTGTATCGGTTAGGTGCGGTTAGTTCGGTTAATTTCTCCATTTTTTTTAAGAATCAAACACATCGCAGTTAACAACCCAAACGCCATCATAATCATTCAAAATCCCAATTATTCCATAAAATGAAAAAGAAACAAAAGAAAACACTCAAATATAAACAAATTCATAATCTCTGTGTCAAAAATATTCCATTTCAAATCACAAAAAAAAAAAAAAAAAAAAAAAAAACATTTAAAAAAAAAAAACTAAACTGAATCCATAAAAGATAAAACAAAACCATTGAAAAAAAAAATACATAAACATACCTCAAAGAAAGCATTATAAAGAGAAGCATCAAAATTCAAAATCTTCAAAACTTCTTGAGAATAGCAAAAAGGAGAGAGGAAAGAGTGAAACTCTAAGAATTGTGGCATCAAACGGCAGAATATGGTGGTAGCAAGAAGCGGAGGCAAAGAAGTGAGGAGAGAGAAAGAGGCGAGGAGGAGACGTTTATGGAAGAGGGAGAGTGGGTGGCTGATGAGAGAATAAGTGAGGTTGATATCTAAATCTAGGGTTTAAAATTTAATGCTATTGTTTTGATTTTGATTTTTTTTTTTTTTTTTTAAGATGATACCAAAACGACGTAGTTTTGGAACTAATTTTAAAATTAATGTCAGGCTCAAAACGGCGTCGTTTTGGTATTAGATTATATAAAATAAAATTTTACAACCCTAACGTTCTTAACATAAACAACTCCAGACCTCAGTTTCTCAAATGCCGTATCTTCTTCTTCCTTTCGTCTCTCAAACGTCAAACCCACTCTCTTAAGTCTTGCCTTCTCTCCACTAAAACATATAATTTTATATATACAATATATCATACATATGTTCAAATTATAGCATATATATACACTCGGTGCGGTGCGGTTTCTCGTCGGAGTGTAAAATAGTAGCTGATCGCCGCACTGGCCGTCGTCGGTATGCCCAACTCTCCTCCAACCACCACGCCGGGCACCTACGGTGGAGCTTTGTAGCGGTCGGAACGGTTCGGTGTCGGCCGGTTGCATCGGTGCTGGTCGGATCCTGAACAGCCCTAAGTCCATCAGTTTAAATTACTCATATATTTGGTTCCCTTTTCGAAAGGTGTGTTCATTTCTAAAATATTATATTTGCCTTGAATATATATATATATTTTTAAAAGATTTGCCATAAATATTTCATTTAGCTTTTATGTGTACATTTTTAGTTTGAGAATACATTAGGTCAGGCTGCAGCGTAAAACACTAGTTTTAGCATAAAACACTAGTTTTACACCAGCCAATAAAAGCGTGCTCATTATTTCAGTAAGAGTTTAAATAGACCTTACCGCATACAATAACAACATTCTTTAATCCCAAATCACAAACGCCCAAATTAAAAAAATATCCTCTGCTTCCTCTTGGCTAGACCTTCACCCCACCACACATCGCCACACAAGTTGCCGGATTCGTTGCTGGATGCCATGAGCATGGTCAAGGTTTGTTTTCATGATTTGCCCTTTTTCCCAATAAGTCTTGGATTTCAAATTGTTGATGGGTTTGGATTTTTTTTATTTTTTTTTTTGGGACATTAATAACTTGATTTGTTATGGGTTTTTTGTATTTTGGTATCTTTGATGAGTTTTAATCTGTTCATATTGGTATGGGTTTTGTTGATTTGTTATGAATTTTGCTGTTTTTTTGGTATTTTCATGGTTTTTGATTGGATTCTTAAGTGGGAGGTTCAAACCCTACCAAAAAAAAAAAAAAATCTGAGGGCTCTGGTATGTTTACAAGCTCCACGCACAACTCCAGTGACCTCTGTGGCGGTGAGCTTCGGTGTGTGGTGTGGTGGAGGTTTGGGCAAGCAAAGCATGGAAGCAAAAGTCTGAGGGCTGTGGGGCGTAAGCTTTTTTTTTTTTTTTCTTAATTCGTTCACTGTTTGATTAGGGATTTAAGTGATAAGTACAAAAGGATGACATGGTAAGATTCTATTGGCTGGTGTAAAACCAATGTTTTACGCCATAGCCTGACCTAATGTATTCTCTTTTAGTGTTTAATGATGTAGCGTTGTAATGTGTAGGCTGGTTTTTTAATATTACATGCTAATTAGATTTCTTGTTTTTCGTATGATGCATATACTTGCTAGGGATTTGTAGTATTTTGGTGTTTTGGCTATTTTTAGTTCAATTAAAATATGGAGACTAAATTGTGATATTATTGCGTCACTTCTTTTGTTGTATCATGAAATTTTAGTAGTTTATATAGCTAATTGTTTAAGATATCAATCTTTCATATTTCACCCTGTTATAATTTTGATCTTAGAAAATCAAAATTTTCTTCCATTAAAATGTTAATGTGGCTTAATTTTATCCCGCATGTCAATTTTGAAACTAAGGCTGTGTTTGGTTCTCGTAAAATATTTTCCGGAAAATAAATATTTTTCGAAAATGCTATTTTCAGGAAAGGAAAATATTTTCAAGTGTTTGGTTGCATTATGAGAATTGTTGTAGAAAATATTTTCATGTGTTTGGTTCTATTTTGAAAATGTTATTTTCCTACAAATTTTTCACATTTTCTCAGCTATTTTCTTAGCATCCAAACAAATTTTATTACAGAAAATTTCAAAATCACAGTCAAATCCCAATCCACAGAACAAATCACAGCCAAATACCTATCACTTGCAACCACCAACAACAACCCACAACCACCAAAATTTATACCCACCACCGAAACAGCACCACACGCCACCGAAACTCCAATTCAACCCACGGCAGCAAACTCCGGCAATCAAAAGCCACAACCGACAGCAAGCAAGCAAAACCCACCACCACACAACAGGAAAACCACCAAAACACCACCACCCACACCACCACAACAACAACAAAAATCAAAATCACACAGAAATCAAAATCACAGAGAGAGAGAGATCGGTTTGTGGGTTTCCGGCGAAGTCGAAGGCTCGTGGGTCGACGGCGAAGTCAAAGGCTTGTGGGTCGAAGGCTCTGGGTCGAAGATCAGTGGGTCGAAGGCTCTGGGCTCTGGGTTCATGGGTCGACGGTTCGTGGCGTGATCTGGGCTTTGGGTTCGTGGCACGAAGGCTCTAGGTTGCCGGCGAAATCGACGTCTCGTGGGTCGCCGGCGATAGGCTCTCTCTCTCTCTCTCTCTCTCTCTCTCTCTGTTTTTCGGAAAATGGGATTTGAAGGTAAAATAAAAAGGGAAATGAATTTACACCCGGTCACACGGTCAACTGAAAAGCATTTCCAAAAAATTTATTTTCCATAAGCAACCAAACACCCGCATTTACGAAAAACCATTTCCTGAAATGGTTTTACACCAAAACAAACGCAGCCTAAAGAAAAGCTATTTTCATGTTATTTTCGCTAACATAAAAATTGTAGGTGTTGATATAGTGGAGATAGAGACTATACTGACATAAGAAATGTATAAACTAACACTACAAAATCTATATAGAAAGCATAAATTATACAAGAAAAACACCTAAAAATTAGTAAGTTTGTAAATAACAATGTGAACTGTGATATGGTGACATTTGCTAGTTGCACGGATTAGAGGAATTTTTTCCCAAATGAATTTCATTTTACTAGAAAATTTCGTAAAATAAAAATAATAGTATTCATAAAATCAATAAGTCATATAAAAAATTTATACAAAATTTATCAAAATGTGCATTGCGCGGAATATTGGTAAGTAAGCTTTAATTTTGTGCGAAACACCAAGGTATATGGTTTCTATTGTCAAACATTTTGATGCTATAACATGCATACATGTTTTCTTCCAAAACATTCAAACATAAAACATAAAAAATGATAAATAAAAATAAATAAATATATCAAGTTAACTGACACAGATTGCTGGCATTGTAATATCATCTATCTGAAGTACACCCACTGTCACTTTCTAGTTTCAAAAACCCCAAAAGAAAGAAAGAAATATATTTTTACATGATTCCTAAACCGGCACCTAAGAAGAGGAAGCATAGACAATCCGGCCCTTCCATCCCTGAAGAATCCAGTGGTTGTCTTCATCGAGAATAAAATCCTTGTGGTACCATACCTTCATCTTAGCCCTGAAGCAACTTATATCCTCTTGATTCAATGGGAGTAGGTTGAACCCAGCCCTCGAAATCCTGACTTGACACTGCCTGTATGTTTCAGGTCTCTCAACTCTCTCCAACCCTTCACGTGCTATAACATTCATAGCCTCCCTCCCATAGAACTCTCTCTCAAACATCAACCTCTCTGGATTATCACGGGGTATAGTAACATCAAACATGTCATACAATGCAGAGTAATGGAAGAGTGCTTCTCAGAACCTCGTGAGAAAGAAGGAGCTATTGAAGGACCTATTAACAATAGAATTAACAAATATATCAGGTTTCATTCTCCTGATTAAGTTCAAAAATGCATTCCTTGGACTAGTCCCTTCAATTGTTTCTGTTAGAAATACTGAATGTAATAGTATTGTATTTCATTATCAAAGAATATACAAGTGTGCCTTTATATATGAGGCATATGTGTGTGGTACAAGTAAATATGTGTGTTATACAAGTAACCTAACTGGGCCTAAAGCCCACAATATATTATACACATTAACAGCCCCCCTCAAACTCAAGGTGGATGTGAGACCAGCTTGAGGTTGTCAACCAAAGCACGAAGGCGTCCCTTAGGATGTGACTTGGTGAAGATATTTGCAAGTTGATCTTTAGAGGAGACTGAGATCAGCTTGAGAGCACCATGGACAAGATGAAAATGAATAAAATGACAATCGATATCGATGTGTTTAGTCCGTTCATGGAAGACATCATTGTGAGCAATATGAATAGCACTCTGGTTGTCACAATAAAGAGGAGTAGCAGAGGATGTAGACACACCTAAGTCTTTGAGAAGCCATCGTAGCCAAAGGAGCTCAGATGTTCAGTGGGATCTCCTGCCCAATCAGCATCAGAAAATGCACGGAGAATAAGAGGAGACTGAGCAGTGTAGAAAAGACCATGGAAGAGAGTGCCCTTTAGGTATCGAAGAATGCGCAGAACTGCAGCATAGTGAGTCATCGTGGTGCAGACAGATACTGGCTCACCTGGTGAACAGCATAGGAAATGTCTGGACGAGTGACAGGGAGATAAACTAAGCTGCCAACTAAGCGTCTGTAAAGAGAGGGATTAGACAATGGTTTCCCCCCTGAGGGAGTCAGATGCGCATTAAGCTCAACTGGAGTGTCAACAGTCTTGCTATCAGTGAGTCCAGCTCGAGACAAGAGTTCAGAGGCATACTTGGCTTGAGTAATATAAAGTCCATCTGTAGAATGAGTGATTTCAAGACCCAAGAAGTAGCTGAGATGTCCAAGATCTTTCATCTCAAACTGCTGACTGAGAAAAGCCTTGAGTTCTTGAATGCCACTGAGGTCATCACCAGTTATGATCATATCATTCACATATAGGAGAAGTAAAATAGTGCATTTGTCAGTGCGACGAAGAAATAAAGCAAAATCATAATGACTGGCCATGTAACCCAAGTGAGAGATGGTAGAACTGAATTTGGCAAACCAAGCTCGTGGAGCTTGTTTAAGGCCATAAAGTTCACGTCGAATGTGACAAACCTTGTTTGAATCAACAGAGAGACCAGGAGGAGGTTGCATATACACTTCTTCACTTAAATCCCCATTAAGGAATGCATTTTTGACATCCATCTGAAAAATGCCCCATTTACTGGCAGCAACAACAGCTAAGAGGGCACGAGCAGATGAGATACGAGCAACCAGAGCAAAGGTCTCTTCATAATCAATCCCATACTCTTGTGTAAAACCTTTTGCAACAAGACGAGCTTTGTAGCGCTCAATGGACCCATCAGAGCGAGTCTTAATCTTGTAGATCCACTTACAACCAACCACAGATTTCCCAGGAGGAAGTGTCACCAAATTCCAAGTATGGTTTTTAGATAATGCATCAAGTTCCTCTTTCATTGCAATCTGCCATAAAGGGTCAGTGGAAGCCTCACGATAGGTGTGAGGCTCGTGCAGTGTAGCAAGGGCAATGTAACAATGATAGTCAAGTAAATGTGTAGGAATAGATCTTACCCGTGTTGAGTGATGAGGTGGAATGTCTTGTGCAAGATCTTCAGGCGGAGCAGGAGCAGGAGACCCAAGCTGAGAATTGGGGTTGGGTAGCTCGTCTTCAACCTATTCATCTTCCACCTGTTCATTAAAGGGTGAACTAGGAAAGGGATCAGTGATATCTGGTGGTTGGACAGAGAAGTCTACAGCAACAGAATCAGGAGCAACTACAGGAGGATCAGGAGCAGCTACAGAAGGAATATGTGCCTCATCTGGAAAAAGATCTAAGACAGAGGAGGAAGACAGGGAAGCACTGAAATAAGAGAGCTCGACAAAAAGGCGATGTTCCCAAAAGACAACATTGCAGGAAATACGAAGACGATGAGAGACAGGATCATAACACCTATACCCCTTTTGAGTTTCGCCAAAGCCAAGAAAACAATAAAGCCTTGACCGAGGCTCAAGTTTGTTATGTTCATGTGGTTGAAGAAGAACGAAACAAGCAGAACCGAAGGAGCGAAGGTGGTGATAGTCTGGAGGTGACCCAAAAAGGCGCTCATATGGAGTCTGATTTTGGATAACAGGACTCAGAATGCGATTAATAGTATGAACAGCATGAAAAGCAGTTTCACCCCAAAAAGGAGCAGGAACTTTGGCAGAGAGAAGGAGAGCATGAACAGTATCAAGAATATGACGAAGTTTTCGTTCGGCTCTACCATTTTGCTGAGAGGTACCTGGACAAGTTAGTTGATGAACAGTGCCATAGGAATGCAAAATAGCTTGGAAAGCATATTGAGTATATTCAAGAGTATTATCAGATCGAAAAATTTTGATGCGTCTAAAAAACTGAGTTTCAACCATTTTTGCAAAATTAGAATATACTTCCAATAATTCAGAACGATGTTTCATATTAAAAATCCAGCTATAGCGAGAGTAATCATCAACGAAGACAACAAAATATCTAGACCCACCAATACTAGAGACAGAGGACGGCCCCCAAACATCAGAATGAATAAGGTCAAAGATATTAGTGGATATTGATTCACTAGTATTGAAAGGCAAAGCTGGTTGTTTTCCTAACTGACATGAAACACAATCAAAGTTTTCTGTAGACACTGAACCTAACAAACCTCTAGAAGCCAATTGTTGTATTCGAGAGGAAGATGCACGACCAAGTCGAGCATGCCAAAGTGCAAGGGAAGGAGTGGAAGAAACTGTAGCAGCTGCAGCAATAGAAATAGGAGTAGCAAGTGGAAGACGAAGGTTGTCCACAGGAAACATATGCCCAACTCTGGGACCGGTCCCAAGCTCCTGCCCCGTCCTAGGATCCTGCACAATGCACCCAGAATAATCAAAGGTAATGCGATAACCCAACTCAGCTAATTGTCCCACAAAAAATAAATTATAAGAAAGGTCAGGAACATTAAAGACTCTAGGAACCGAGAGGTTGGAAGTTGAAACTGAACCTATATTATGACCAGACATTGTGGAACCATTTGCTATGCGAATATTAAGAGGGTGCGGTGCAGGTTTAAGGTTAGAAAATAAGGATGAGTGAGGTGTCACGTGATTGCAATAAGCAAAATCCATAAGCCAAGAGGTAGGAGACATACCAGATAAAGCTGAGAGAGAGGAGGAATAAGATGCATTACCAACCATACGAATGACATTGGCGATGATATTTATAAGGTCATCTCTGGAAATGGAGAAAGTGGATCCAGAAGACTTAGACTGTGCAGAGACGGGAGCCATTGGTTGGACACTCTCAGTGTTAGCAACAGTAGCAGCAGAAATTGAAACATCTAATTTGTTGCGACGAAAGCAAGTCTCAATATTGTGACCAAAACGTTTGCAAAAGTTGCAAAAACGTTTGCTGGATTGTCAGATACGATTATTGCAACAGGAAGAAGACCTATCCTTATTCTTCATTTAGAAGCAAAATATGCAAAAACGGACTGCAAAAATGAAATCTACGCGAAAAACTGGGTAAAGAGCACCTGGACTGCAAAAAAGTCAACTCTAAAAAAAGTCAACAGTCAACTAGGGCTGACGTAAGCATATGACGTTTGCTGACGTAAGCGGCTGACTGTGCTGACACGGCTGACTGTGATGATGTAAGCAATGACGTAAAGTGATGACGTCAGCTAGGGCTGACGTGGCAGTGATGACGTCACCAAGGGCTGACGTCAGCAGGTGTAGATCTGGCGCGTGGATGCGCGTGTAGGCGCGTGAAGAAGACAGGCGGCGCGTGGAGGCGTGTGGAGCGTGTGGTCTTAGGCGCAGATTATTTGGGCTGCGCGTGAGGGCGCGTGGGACCTCCGATAATGGTCAAGCTTTCACTGAATGGTAGATCGGTGATGGACGATCTTAGTGATGCCTGCAAAAACACAATCAGAACAAGGATCACGGCGGCGACGGTATGCAGTGGTCTCGAGACTCTGAACGACGGCGGCTGCAGGTCCGCACCAAAAACGATGACTGAGATGCGTCAGAGGTTTAACGGCGAATGGCTGCAACAGCAGTTGTAACAACGGAAGCAATTGCGAGTCTGGAATAACACTAATATAGACAAGACTGTAATGAAAAAGTCAGAGCGATAGCTCTGATACCATGTTAGAAATACTGAATGTAATAGTATTGTATTTCATTATCAAAGAATATACAAGTGTACCTTTATATAGGAGGCATATGTGTGTGGTACAAGTAAATATGTGTGTTATACAAGTAACCTAACTGGGCCTAAAGCCCACAATATATTATACACATTAACAGTTTCATCAAGTAGGTTCTTCATCCGAAATGCACAAGTCACAACAAGCACCTCATTCCTTTCAATCTTTAGCTCCTCAATTCGAATAGTTTCCCAGTTTTGCGATGCTATAACATTGTATTCAAAAGGAACATTAAACTAGTTGCAGTACTTTTCCAATCTACGACCAGTCTCCTCAATGCTCTTTGTTGGGCGGAATCCAGGTTGGGGAAGATCAATCCCTGTAATGTGTAGCTTGGGAGCTCCTTCACGTCTAAATTTTGAGAGAAACTGAATCAGAAGTGGCCACTTGAAACCATATTCGATACCAAAATCTACGATCTGAATAGTAGTTACTTTCTCTGTTGCTTGATAAATACTTTTAATAGCAAAGGAAAGTGAGATCCTCTTAAAAGGGCAAGCCGAAATATAGACTCAGTAAGCTTTCAACAATTCAGCAGTTGACACGCTCCTGGAAACCATTGATGTGTAAAACGTTTAAGCTCCTGCCTTAGTGCCAACCAAGCGTGCAGTGGCAACTCCAGGAATTTTGTCCACGGTGTTCCTATTCCACTTTGAAAAAATTTTGGGTAATTTCAGTATGTTTTGGGACGTTTCGGTAAATACCGGCTGAAATTCAAGATTTGGCTAGCATGAAGTTTGTGCTTTAAAAAAAAATGTTCTTAAAACCAAAACAAATTTGCATTTTGTATACTGAAAAACCTCAAAAGGAAAAAAAAAATGAAAAGAAAAGAAATGAACAAAGGTACCTGTACAATAAATTATAAGTTCATTTGAAATATTAATAAAATTATTTGTAGGGTCAAGATTTGTGGCCCGGGCCCAAAAGAGATGGGATGTGAGCATACTAAGCCCAATACAATGAATTTGTAGAGAGTGGGTAAAAGAACTAGGCTGTTTGTGAACTCAACAACAGTTAATCAAGGTTTCAATAAAAGAACAAGTACTAAAATGCTGAGAACTTGAATAAATTTAGGTCCGAAGAGACAAATTATAGTTCGAATGGCTAAGGTCACTCTTGGAGCTACAATAAATTTTTCTTCTACCTCTTTTTCTTCTTTCATCCCCCCTCTTTTGTGAGAGGTTTCTTCCATTTATATAGTTTTCTTTTAAACCATCTTCATTGTACACTTGTTCTTCATCTAAGCATTCACTTGAGTACATGTCACATCAGGTATCTTCTTTAATTCTACATGAGTGGTGGCAGTTGAGATTGCACTATTCAGAGGTCTTCTCCACATAAATGCGGCCAGAAAAGTTGCTACAATGCATTAAATGCGGTGGTATCAGTTTTTTCTTTAGATATTTCTCCATTCTTATCATCTTTATGCGTGCATGAAGTTCATCCTTATCGTTGGAACTTCCTGTAAGTTCACCCAAACTGTCCAAGTATATGCTTGACCGATATTCTTCAAGTCCGAGGAGGATACACTCCTCGGACTATACCCCTCCTCCCTTTCCTTACGTTATTCTTCATTCTGGGGCCTTTCCCAATCCTTTACTCTTACTCGGACATACTTATATCTTTAAATAGTGCCTAAGGCCCAACATTCGCGTTTGGGCTTTTACCCTCACATTATTAATTATTGTTGTTTATTTGTTTCATAAATTTGTTTTTCTTTTATAAACTATAATTTGTTGTATTGTTGTTTCATTAATTGTTAAATTATTAATTGTTGTTTAGCCTAACATAATTTAATTTGTTTGTCTTTTATAATGTATTAGTTAATTAAATTATTAATTATTGAACCAAAACAAATTTGCATTTTGTACACTGAAAAACCTCAAAAGGAAAAAAAAAATGAAAAGAAAAGAAATAAACAAAGGTACCTGTACAATAAACTATAAGTTCATTTGAAATATTAATAAAATTATTAATTATTGTTGTTTAGTTGTTTCATAAATTTATTTTTCTTTTATAAACTATAATTTGTTGTATTGTTGTTTCATTAATTATTAAATTATTAATTGTTGTTTAGCCTAACATAATTTAATTTGTTTGTCTTTTATAATGTATTAGTTAATTAAATTATTAATTATTGATGTTTAGTTGCTTCATTAATTTTTTTTACTAACTACTAGTAGTCTAGCACACACCCTACTGTGCATTAGCACACACTAGCACACACCTCATGTGTGCACACACCCTTGCCTCTCTGATATCGTACCGGAGACCGTTTTGGTTTAACTAGAAAAACGAAATATTTTGGTACCGATTAATACCGGTGTACCGTTTTGAAATTACCCCTAAATATATATATTCTCTTAAAAATTTTATATATACTCTTCAAAATATAAAATGATTTTGAAGTCTGACATAATAATTCCTTTAAATATTAGTAATAATTACGGTTGTAGTATAATTTTTTTTAAAAAAAGAGTTGTAGTTTAATAATAGTACTAAGTACCGATTTTTATATCTTGTACCCAGCATATATGCCGGGTACAAGATATACTACCTCACTAAGTACATGTACTTAATGCAGTAATGAAAAAACAAAAGAAATAAAAATCAATGTGCAAAAGTTAAAGCTAAGCACGTGGGTGGTTGGAGATAAGCTTGAAAATTTTGAAAACTTTTGACTCATTTAATGACTTCAGTATTCACGTGGGGAGTGGGACTCTAGTGTACAAAACAATATACAGTAATTGGCATTCAAAACTAGAAATACCAAAGAACAGAGAAGCAAAAAAGTTGAAGAAAAACAAAGAACGGAGAAGAAAAGGCGAGGAAGAAGAAGCTGAAGCAAGTGAGGAGACTGCGATTGACCAAATGGAAGTGGCTGGAGACATGGAAGTGACCGGTGATGTGGTGGTGAGTAGCTGTGACGACAAAAACTGATGATTTTGGCCCTTTTTTTTTTTTTTTTCTTTTCAGATTCTCTGTTACAATTTTTTTTTTTTAGTTCAAAATTTGTTTGGCATAAAAATTTTGAGGGTGTTCCTGATATTGCTTGAGGATGTTCCTATTTTTTTTAAGGGTAAACAAATAAAAAAAATTATATTATTATAGAATTTTTTTTTTTTTCAAGCCAGGGTGTTCCTAGGAACACCCTGGACTCTGAGTTGCGTCGCCACTACAAGCGTGCCTCAAGACCATTAGCAAAGAAATGAGCTAATCTCTGAGACCCATCACCAAAAGGGGTTGAGTGTTGCCTAACCTGCTTTAATAACTCATTAGCAGTTCTACCATCACCTGCTGAGACAGCTTGTGCACATAGAATCAAAAGACTCCTCAAATCAACTGTCTCCTTCTTCCTGCCCTGCTTCTTATTACGACTACCTTTCCCACCATTACCTCCTCGTGTCTGCAAGGAGGCCTTGCTTGCACCATTCTGCAAAGGTTCCCAATCATCGCCGCACATTGAAGCCGGCGCATCAGTACAAAACAAAACCTTATCAAACATATCTGACAACTCATCCTCCTCTACATAAACAGCCGTCTGCTTATTGCTCCTACCTTCTTCTAATTCTATCTCTTCCCTCACATGATTCTTCCTTCCTCTCGACCCATCAGGCGAGTTACACTCTTTCTCACCCTTCACCACCAAAGATTCCACCTTTAGATCCTCTCTCTTCCACTCAGAAGAAGAAACTGTGTTGCTCTCCAAATCAATAACCAAATTATTACTCTTAGGAAGGAACTTACTAGCTTCCTCTAACCCCCTCCTATATTGCAATATCGACTCACTATCAGTAAAAATATTCTGAGTCATAACCTCCATCCCATCACCCAAATAATTCACACTACCATTAGACAAATTCCCCAAAAACTGTGATTTATGATCAGTGGGCTTGAATTTAGACTGGACAGCATTGTACTCACCCAGATTTGGAGGCGGTGAAGAAGAAGGCTGGTAGTTATGCTCTCCATGATCACTTAGCCCCTGAGAATCATTGACAGTGCCAGAATTACTAGTACTAGTAGTACCATAATCACCACTGCTTGAAGAAAACACAGGACTCTCAACGCTATTTTGATTTGGTGAAGGAGGGTCGTATTTTTGACCAAGAGCCTCATAGAAAGATTTCTCGGTGATTTTTAGATCCAAAGGGTCATAAAACATGCAGGGCTTGTTTTCAATGTTCTCTTGCATAAGAATCTGATTATGTACTTGAGAACTGTTTCAGAGAAATCACTGTCGTCCGGGGACGACGTGGAATCTGCCTGCGACAAAGGCGGAATAACAACAGGTGGTGGATCATATGGTTGACCCTCTGGACCAATGGTGGTGGTGATGGAGGGCTCAAAACCAGTGGGATCCAGATCAAGATCAGATGAAAGATTTGTACTTTCGAGGAAGTTAAAGTCTGTAGGAGGAGGAGGAGAGAGTTGATTGAATGTGTACTCGTTTATAAGATTTGAGAACTGACCCTCAGAATTTGGCGACATAGTAGAAAAACCGTCTACAAAATCAAAGCTTGAATCCATAATTTATTGGGTCAAACAAAGCAAAGAAAGCGTATATAGCTGATTTTATGTCTAAAACTGATTTGGGAAACTAAAATCTGAGACTTCTAAACATTAGAGACTACCTAATATAGCAATATTGAGGATTTTAATAAACATATATAGGTGTACACAAAAAGCAAAAAAGAAAAAGTCTCAAAGTAGAAGAACATTAGATTCAGACTCAGAAGCGAAACAGAAAGATGAGAAAGTGAGACACGGAAGAAAGTAGCGTACGTAACTCAGAATCAAAGGGGCTCTCAGCTCAGCTCAGCTCAGCTTTTTCTGTGACAGAAAAAATTCAAACCCACTAGATTTTGGGTTCTCCTAGTTAAACTGAGAGGCATTTGGGTTACGTGTACTTGTCCATATGTCACTGGTTAAAGCAAAGTCTTTCAAATCGATTCTCGGATTGGTCTGTGAGCTACTGAGGGCAACACATGAAATGAAATAGCAAATGTTTTGACTCGTCAACTCATGACTCAACGAAAATTGCCTTGCGAATCATTGTGCGAATCTAGTTTTTCACATCATAATTTTCTTCATTGCAATTTACCATTCAAAGTACAAATCGGTACTTTCTGAGAAACAAATCGGTACTTTCTCCTCGTATTGTCTTCACTTTTGTCTTGACACGGAATGTGATAGAGTGAATGAGTTCTCTGTTGGAATCTCTGAACGCCAAACTAGACTTTGGTTTTTGTCCTTATTAAGTCTTAAATCCTGGCACTTAAGGCATGGAGAAGTACCCTCTGACTCAACTCATTTGGCAGTATCTTTGTTAACCGGGTATCTTTGTAGTATGAGTCTTGTCCACATATGTCAATAAATAATAAAAGTTCAATTATAAATTATTGTTCATATTTTTCAAAAAATATAATGTACTTAACAATAATTCATTTACTTTGAATACATAAATTTATTGTGGTTGTAAGTGCTTTATAGGACATTTGTCCATAATTTTATTTTATTATATGAAAAATGTATTTAAAAATTACTTAATAGAGCATTATATGCACAGTAACAGATTAATTGATTGACTTGTACACTCATTCATTACACTAGCAAGGTCCAATTAACTGGTACCTCATGGCATTAGTCAAGGATGAGTTTTTATATTTATATTTTTAATTGTAATCGATTAGATCTTTTTGGAGAATTACATATTTGTCAATTAAAAAAGTATTAGTTATTTACTTTTGTTGCTTTTTGATATAGTGAGCCCCATTCAATTCTTTTTTGACAGATGCGCAAATGCTCTCACACACACACACACACACACACACACATATATATATATATACATATATATTAGTATGTAAAACTTAAAAAAAGTCCAATTAAAATTTTAAATTAGAGTCTAATTTTATGTTATGTGTCCTAAATTATTTATTTTTAGAGAGAGTTTTATTTTCTAATTTTAGAATCAAATATGGGACCACATCATAAATATTCATCCAAGTGAGTTATTTTATACAAAAATCAAAGAATTTAAAATAAATGAATCGTAAAAAAAAGAGTGCTTCACAATAACAAAAACTAAGAAGTAATAAAAAAAATACAAAAAATAAGCATGGACTGATTATATTTTATACCTAATAATATTCTTACAAGACTTTTTAAAGAGTTAACAAAATATAAGAATGATTGCTAATAGTATTTAAATTATATATATAAAAATTATATTATGAATTTTTTTGTATATCTTTAAGTGTATTCATACATATGCATGGAGTTACAAGCAAGTACTAGTAATAGAAAATGTCATGTCCACAAATTATTCTACAATTGTTTTTGACAAATTAGTAATGTGGTGATTAGTTATTGGCATGTATAAATGTGATGTTATTGGTGGGTTTGGACAAAAAATAGTAAAAATTTCTCATAATTTAATTTATAAAAATATTGTAAAATAGATTGTCAATAGCATGGCTCACTAGTAATACTCTTACTCTTTAAGGTTGAGAGAGAAAATATGTGGTAAGTTTAAACGTATGACTTGAAGAGTTACTACAACAGGTTACATTAAATACTTCCCTATCAAATGTCATTGGGCACCAAACATATAAAAGATAATTAGCATGACTAAAACATGTAGATTGTTTAAATTTAATCGAGGAATTTAAAGTACATTATCTAAGAAATAATATCTAAATTTTATCTTAAAATATATATTCTCCACAGCTAAAATTATTATTGTTTTGCATAAGATTGAGATTAGACAATGACTCAACTCCAAGAACATTTGTGGCACCTAATCCATGTCTACACTCTCAAAGCATTGATTTCATTGGTTTCTCAAAAGATAAAGAAAAAACTATAATCATACCAAAGTATGATAGTTACAAGTTAGGACTTACGGCTCTTATCCTTTTTTATTTGTGACCAGTTTGAATGGAAGCGGAAAGAGGGGAAGTAGAAGTGAATAAAGTAAAGTTGGCCGAAAATTGCAACAATTTTCAGCCAACTCTACTCTACCCACACTCCATCCAAACTGGCCATAGGATAAAAAAAATTTACTCTTACTTAGTGATTGTTCGTGTTACAATTCCATTAAATAAAAAATAAAATGAAAAATAAGATTTGATGATTCATGTTGTCATTCACATATGTAAATGATTATTCTTTTCAACTAACTTTTGTGTAGTATAATTTGCCTTATCCTCCCTTAAAAGTTACCGTGGCTTTTGAGTAAAATTGTGATGTGTTTTTGTGTTAGAACTCATTTCTCTCTCTCTCTCTCTCTCTCTCTCATGTGTGTGTGTTTGTTTCTCAAAAAAAAATAAAAAATTTGGAGGAAAAGTTTTGAATTCTTTTATAATATTAAACAATGTGATTGTAACTTATTACTTATTGTCGTTTAAGTAAAATTGCCTGTGAGGCCCAGATTTGAGCTCGTAGCCCACTATGTGGAGGGACTTAAGCCCAAAAAGCTTAAAACAATAGATTTATTGAGAATGAATTGGAAAACTAGGCTGTAGTTCATCAAACAAACATTGGAATAGATTCAGATTATAGGAGAATGAAAAGAAATAGGGTTATATTTAAGAAAAATTGTCCTCGGCAAGATCCGAAGTGCACTGTTCTTGTGTATTAATCTCAAATTGGGTTACAAGTTTGGTTCCTGAATACTATAATGTTTATTCTCCTCTTTTTCGATTCCCTTCTTCATGAAGGGTCTCCTCTCTTATATAGTTCCTTCTAAAGCATCTTGATCCTACATTTGTTAAGCACCTGAGTCACCACTTGAGTGTCTGTCCCATCAGACACCCTCTTTGGTCTTATACGTCTTGGGGTAACCAATTTTACACTGTTCAGGGGTCTTCTCCACATTAATGTAACCAGGAAGTTTAGCTGCAGAACATTAAATGCGGTGGTGACAGCTTTCTTCCTAAGATATCTTAAGCCTTCTCCCGGTCTAATGCCTCCACAACGTCTATTCGTATCAACAGAACTTCCTGGGAGGTTCTCTTGCATTAGCAAGCCATTTATTCTAACCTCGGCTCTAGTCGGCCGAGAAGACATTTATCCTCGGCTTGTCTCGCTGAGCTTTTGTGGCCAAAACTAACTCTTTTATTTGCTAACATGGTTTCCAATTACGGAGATTCTTCATTCTCAGACTAGGCCTTATCCTCGGCTTGGGCCATAGGCCCACTGTACAAATATATAATGAACTTCTGGACCTAATATTCCTACAATAGCCCCTCGAGATCCTTCTTTCTGACTTTTCAAGAAGAGAGGAGGATTTCGACGTCACCAGATTTGTCATGTGTCCATCTCGTCCCATCTCTGCACATAAATATTCTGTTTTAACTGCCCAAAACACGCATCTGTCGCTTCAGATTACGAGACGCGCTCCTCATTTAATTTTTACGGCTTTATGTCCCCCACATTCTACAGTGCGATCCAAATCTAACGATTGAGAACTCTGTTGGGACTTGGATGAGAACTTTCCGGCTCATCAATCAAATCAAACAATCCCTTCACTTTAGCGATCATTTAACTCTCAGCGCACATACTTTGAACCTACCAACTTTCTCACCTTACTTGAGCTTCTACAAATACGAAAAGCCTGTCCGAGGACCCATTTTTCACTCTTGTAAGTCTTCACAAATCTCTACTCTTTACTTTTCCATACATTTTTTTGTTCTTCATATGTTTTCTCTCCTCGGCTCTATTCCTTTTCTTTCAGCCACCTTAGGATTCAAATCATTCTAGAATGGGTAGATTTAAGTTTCTAGTAGATTCCGAGGAAGCAATGGCGAGTTTTAGGGCTCAATATAGGATCCCTCCCAACGTTAACCTCAGATATTATGAGGAAGGGAGTGGTTCGAGCAAAGGTAAGAAGGAGAGGTAGTGATTCCCATGATCGCCTTCATAGAAGGCGGCATGGGAATCTCAATGGGAACGGTTATGAGGGACTACCTTAGGTTTTACCGTTTAGCACCCACCCAATGTGTTCCCAACTTATTTAGGATATTAGGGTGTGTAGATGCTTTAAACGAGAAAATGGGGTCAGGGTTAACCCACCATGATGTCAATTGGGTATACAATCTCCACCATTTAAAGGGGAAATGGTAGTACCTGAAGACAAGGGAGCCCGAAATTAGGCTCATACAGTGCCTCCCTAAGTCTAGTAAGGGACTAAATAAGGATTTCTTGATCGTATCAGGAGAATGGCACAATGGCCTTCCCTGCCTAACGCAAGAGGGGCAGCCAGGTGTGGTTTTAGTAGTAGGAAAGAATGATTTACCCTTTACCTTATTGTGTTTTGTATTGTTTTGCCTTTAATGATCTATACCTTATAACGTTTGCAGATAGACACGCCACCAAGCCAAATTTAAGTTTGGTTAACAAGGAGGGCTTAGACAAAATTCTTCAAGCCGAGGTGTTTGTAAACAAAGACGACGGTCAACTCCGGGCGGCTCACTTGATACTGGGAGTCACACCCATCTCTCGTGCTTTCCAAGTGCCCAAGTGTGTGATCAAAGCTCACGACCCATGCACATTAGTGTTGTTGTGGAAGGATTTCTCCTTCCTGAGGATGCTCAAATCCCGGAAGGTACCTTCATCACTCAACCTATTCCTCTTTCTGGTCTAACAACGGAGGGTGTCCGAGATACAGCTAATATACCTGAAGGCATACCAAAAGTAGGGGCCTCATCATCACAACAATCTACCGGAGTTGCCACTTCATCTCGTATCACAAATACAGAAGAGGAAGAGGTGGTAGAAGTGTTTGATTCCGAGGATGAATTCGAAGTTTTCAACCGAGTCTCATCCCCGAAGACTTCTATCCCTGATCTCAGCTCATCATTCTCACCACTAATAGACGAAATGGGCATTCAGCGCAAACCAAAGTCTAGTTTGCTGGATTTAATAGAGTCCCAACCTGGGAAGGATGCCCCTGGGAAGGCAGCCTATACCAAGTCTCCCACTCCTCCACCTGCTTTGCCCCCTCCTCAACTAGCCAATTTGAAGAGGAAAAGAGAGTGAAAGGGGAAAAATGTGATGGAAGCCGAACATACTCTTCCCCCCCCCCCCCCCCCCCCGCGAGGACAAAGCTCAAAGAGTTTCTAAACAAGCTAAGACGGGGCAGAGAGGTAGTGAAAAGAGAAGTGACCCTTTGCCCGAGCCCGCAGCTTGGCTTCCGGCCCCAATGTTAGATGGGGCCCCCTTATTAGATGATGCCTCTATAAGGGACTTTCAAGGTGGAAAGGCCGGCTACATGGCTGATGCAGTAGAGCAAGCTTTGTTTCTCCCCGGAGACATGGTCGAGCTGTGGTCCATGAAGAGGCATGAGGTCTTCCTCAGCCTCAAAAGATATTTGGCGATGGTATGATTCTGCTTAACCTTTCTTTCTTTCTTTCTTTCTTTCTTTTTTAATTATTATTCCAACTCACCTTGTTTCTTTGGCAGGCTATACAGGCCTCCTTCCGAGCAGAGGAGATGACTGAATCTTGCCACCGTCAGATGAAAGAGGAGGAAGCAAGGCGCCACGCTGCTGTGGAGTCCTTTCAGGTGGCCGAGTGGAGCCTCCAGAAGGCGAAGAAGAAACTCCAAGAGGAAGAAAGGGAAAGAAAATTCGCAACAGCTGCCTAGAAAAATGCTGAGACACAAGCTGAGACTTAAAGGCTACAATTGCGCAATGTTGAGGACCAGCTAACCACCTTCAAGAACCAAATTGCCACGCTGAAGAAGAAGCTGGAGGAGGTTGAGAAAGCCAGAGCTCTAGCCGAGAAAGCCAAAGAAGAGGCAGAGAAGGGTAAAGACGAGGCTGAGCAGCATAGGTATGAAGTTGGGGTGGCCGAGACTGAGGATACCCTCAGGGCTGAGGTTCCAGCCGTATGTAGAACTTATTACACCCTAACATGGGGTAAAGCCCTCAACCAAGCTGGGGTTGAGGTTTCCTCTGTACTTAGGAGAGCAGAAAATATCTACTACACCCCAGCCATACACCCTGCGAGCTCTTTGGACTCTAAAGCCGACTCGATGTCCTCGGAGGCTGACGGAGCTCAAGGTAATCCATCCAAGGTTCCCCCTGCAACTGACACTACTGCCAAGGGATTAAAGCAGACCGAGGATATTTCAAAAACAAGAGAAGCCAATAGAGAAGCTGTCCAAAGTTCTGACCTTCCTCCTTCTGCTCCAAATGATACCTCCAAGGAACAACAAGCTTCTCAAAGTATGGAGTTGGTATTGGCAACTCTAACCATACCCCCAACAGAGGATCCTAAGGACAAGGCCGAAGTGTCCACCACGACAGCAATCACACAACCCTCCAAGGATCCCAAAGAAAAACTTATAATAAAAATGAAGAAATAGATTATCCTATTTTCTTTTTAGTTTGTTTCAATTTCCTAGTTCTATATTTGTATCAACCTTATGTAATCCATCTACTTTTGTCAGAGATTCACTATTAATAAGATCTAAAAAATATTTATAATCTTAATGTCAATGTTATTTCTAATTTAGCTTTTACTTGCTTTATCATTTTGAGAAAAACCATGATAAATGGTTTTATCCTGAACTCCTGATATGTCTAAGTGATAGCACAAGTTTTACACATAGTATGATTAGTAACAAAATCAACGAAGATTACTAAGTCTATCACCTTGGCAAAGAACAATCCTACTTTTAAGAATGCCAATAATATTACAATATGCATACAAGTTCACATTACTTTGTGCCTTACTCATTACCAGGCTTATAGGGTCAAAACGGATAGCCAAAATTTTCACAAATACAGGTATGCCCGTAAATTCTTTAAGTGATGCTCATGAGCATCTGTTTGAAACTCTTATTGCAATAAAAATCATCGTTGATTGGAGTAATTGCATCCAGTACCACAGTAGTTAACAAATGAAATCAACTTACTGTATATATATATATATATATCTCATATAGTTTGTTATAAATAAGATTTTGCCCTGACACATAGTCATTTGAAGGAGGAGATTAACCTATCCAAGGTATGTGGTTCGAGGATCTAGACATGGCCAAGGTTCTTTTTGATACTTAGATAAATGTCATATCGTGTTAATTTTCCCAAATCAGATGGCCCGAGGAACGAGGCATAGCTAAGGTTCTGTTTAATACTTAGAAAAATAACTAAGATATCAATTTTCGCAAGGTATGTGGTCCGAAGAGCCAGGCATGACCAAGGTTCTGTTTGATACTTAGATTAATGTCATATCGTGTTAATTTTCCCAAAGCAGATGATCCGAGGAACCAAGCATAGCTAAGGTTTTGTTTAACACTCAGAAAAATAACTAAAAGATATCAATTTTCCCAAGATATGTGGTCCGAGGAGCCAAGCATGAACAAGGTTCTGTTTGATACTTAGATTAATGTCATATCGTGTAAATTTTCCCAAAGCAGATGGTCCGAGGAACCAAGCATAGCTAAGGTTCTATTTAACACTTTGAAAAATAACTGAAAGATATCAATTTTCCCAAAGTATGTGGTCTGAGGAGCCAGGCATGACCAAAATTCTATTTGATACTTAAATTGATAGTAAAGACGTCAGATAAGTAATATAACAAACCCAAATAAGGTGAAGAAAACTTGTATTAGTAATAATATCTTCTAAGATTATTTACATTCCAAGGGCGAGATACAGCCTTTTCCTCTAGATCTTCAAGATAATATGCGCCTATTTCAGCCACTGATATTATACGATATGGCCCCTCCCAGTTGGGTCATAACTTCCCCCATGTTGGGTTCTTGGCAGCTCCCACGACCTTTCTTAAGACCAAGTCCCCTATCGTTAGCGGTCTTAGCTTCATGTTAGCATCATACCCCTGTTTGAGCTTATGTTGATAATATGCCAACTGGACCATGGCACTTTCTCTTCATTCTTCAATTAAATCTAAACTCTTCTCCAATAGTCCATCGTTGTTGCTCAGAGTGAAAGAACTTGTTCTTAGGGTGGGGAATCAAGTTTCCAGAGGAATAACAGCCTCAGCCCCATATGTCATTGAAAAAGGTGTCTCCTCTATGGACCTATAAGGCATGGTCCGATAAGTCCATAGAACGTGTGACAGCTTTTCGACCTATTTCCCCTTGGCATCATCCAACCTCTTTTTAAGTCCATTTACTATGACCTTATTGACAGCTTCAGCTTGTCCATTCCCCTGTGGATATACCGGGTGGAATATCTATTAGTTATGCCTAGGTCGCAGCAATATCTCCTAAAGGCCTTGCTATTAAATTGCAAACCATTATCTGAGATGAGGGTGCGAGTGACTCCGAACCTAGTTACAATGTTTTTCCAAATAAATCATTTGACATCAACATCCCTAATATTGGCCAGTGGTTCAGCTTCAACCCACTTAGTGAAGTAGTCCGTGTCAACCAGTAAATACCTCTTATTCCCTGCTGCCTTAGGGAAAGGGCCAATAATATCCAAGCCCTACTGAGCGAAAGGTCAAGGACTAGAGAGAGGATTAAGGATTCCACCAGGTTGGTGAATGTTTGGGGCAAACCTCTGACACTGGTCACACTTCTTTACATAATCTTCTGCTTCTTTCTGAATCCTCGGCCACCAATAGCCTTGCGTAAGGGCTCTATGTGATAAAGACCTACCCCCCTATGGCTTCCACAAATTCCTTCATGCAATTATTCCAGGATTGGCTCAACCACCTCCAGGTGTACACACAACAGATATGGGCCAGAAAAAGACCTCTTATACAACTTCTGGTCCTTGGATAGCCAGAACCGAGGAGCTTTCCTTCGCACTTTGTTAGTCTCAGACTTATCTTCTGGCAAAACATCTTCCCTAAGGAACAATACAATTGGGTCCATCCAGCTAGGAGCAGCCCTTATTTGATGAACATGAGCTATAGTCCTTCCTGCCTAGGTAGGTCTACATAAGTCTTCTACGAGAATTACCTGAGGTAAACTTTGTACCGAGGAGGTTACCAATGTAGCCAGAGAGTCCGCATGTGTATTTTTACTTCTAGGGACTTGTGATAAATTGAAAGATTCAAACTTAGACTGTAAATATCTTACTTGGTTTAAGTACTCTTGCATTCTGGGATCTCTGGCTTCCAACTCTCCTTGGACTTGGCCAACAACCAATCTTGAATCAGAGATCAATTCCACTGCCTTTCCACCCATTTTCTGTACCATGATCATCCCTTCCAGCAGAGTTTCGTATTCAACTTCATTGTTTGTAGCCGAGAAGCCCAATCTTAAGGATTTTTCAATCGTAATGCTCTGTGGAGATATCAAGACTAGCCCCACACCAGATCCCCTATGGTTCGCTGCACCATCAACATAGACTTTCCAGGATGCAGGTTCTTGTACGGAGATCATTCTAACCGATTTTTCATCCATGTTTTGCTCTTCAGTCTTTTCTTCTTCCGAGGATTTAGCAAACTCAGCAACCAGCTCGGCAAGAACCTAACCCGTGATAGAGGTGCGTGGCATGTACTTGATGTCAAAAGCCCCTAAAATCGTGCCCCACTTTGCAATTCTTCTTGTGTAATCCGCAATCCGTAGTACAGATTTAAATGGGAGCTAGGTTAGGATGACAACTGTGTGTGACTGAAAATAGTGGGAAGCTTACGTTTAGCATGCACCACTACCAAAATAGCCCTATCTAGCGGTAAGTAACGAACCTCGGCTTCATGCAATGACTTACTCACGTAGTAAACTGGCCTCTGTACACCATTATCAACACGTATTAGCACCAAAATTACTGCATGAGAGGCCACTGTGATGTAGGCAAATAAAACCTCATCTACCTCGGGTCTGGACATAATAGGAGGTCGACACAGATATTCTTTCAACTGCTGGAAAGTCAGGACACACTCCTCGGTCCACTTAAACCCCTTCCACTTGTTTAATAACTGAAAGAAAGGTCTACACCTGTCAACTGACAGAGAAATGAATTGGTTTAAAGCAGCAGTCATCCTTGTAAGCCTCTAAACTTCCTTGGGATTCCGAGATGGTTGCAGGGTGTTAATTTCCTTAATCTAGTTAGGGTTGACTTCAATTCCACGGTGAGTAACCATGTGACCCAAGAATTTTCCTAATCCGACACCAAATGAACACTTGGAAGCATTAAGCCGTAGCTTATGCTTCCTCAAGGTGTCAAAAGTATTCCCGAGATCAACAATGTGGTTGGATTTTACTTTGCTCTTAACTACCATGTCATTGATGTAGATTTCTATGTTTTTTCCTAATTAAGGCTCAAACATCCTAGTCATCATCCTTGATAGGTAGCCCTTACATTTTTTAAACCGAAGGGCATCACCTTGTAATGATAATTCCCTATAGAGGTGGCAAAAGCCGTCCTTTCTTGGTCTTCAACAGCCAGAGGTATTTGGTGTTACCCTTGGAAGGCATTGGCCTACAGTTGCGTCTACCAGCTGATCAATCTGAGGCATAGGGAAGGGATCCTTTGGGCAGGCTTTATTCAAGTCCATGAAATCTACACATACGTGCCATTTTCCATTCTTCTTTTTTACCACCACTGTGTTAGCCAGCCATTCAGAATAAAAACCCTCTTTAATAACTCCAGCTCGTTTAAGTTTCATCACCTCGTCCTTGACAGCGTTAGAATATTCTTTGAAGGAACGCTGAGGTGGTTGCTTCCTTGGGGTAACGGTTGGATTGACATTCAAATGATGGTAGATGAAATTTGAATCCACCCCTGGAGCTTCGTATGCATCCCAGGCGAACACATCAATGTTCTTCTTAAGAAATTTCACTAACTCTTCTTTTTCTTGTGGGGGTAACTGAATTCCATTCAAAAAAAACTTCTCTGAATCATCGTCTATGATAAATTTCTCCAAATTTTCACATTTAGCCTCCTCAGCTAGCCCTTTATCAGGTAAAACTGTAGACTTTGATTGCTATAAACCTTCATTAATTGAGGCCGAAGACTTAACTGCTGGCTGATGCGAAATGGCAGACACAAGGCATTGCCGAGCTACAAATTGGTCTCCTACCGGTTCCTCAATCCGATCTCCTGACAGATACTTCACTTTTTGGTGCAGAGTTGATGAAACAGCCCCTACAATGTGAAGCCAAGGCCTGGCCACAATGGCCGTGTAAGAGGAGTATGCATCCGCCACTATAAAGTCCACTTCTACCACCTCTAAGCCTGCCTACACAGGTAACCTGATCTAGCCTTTTGGGATAACTACCTTCCCATCAAAACTCACCAAAGGGAAATCATAGGCGGTCAGATCCTTAGGTTTCAGATGCAACCCTTTGTATAAATCAGGGTACATGATCTCTGCATAACTGCCCTAGTCAACCATTACCCTTTTCACATCATACCCATATATTCTGAGGGTTACCACCAAAGCCTCATCATGTGGTTGGATGGTCCCTGCATTGTCTTCATCGGAGAAACTCAACGCTGGTTGAATTTCTACTCTACCCCTCTTCAGCCTAAAGCTTGTATCCTCTGCTGGGAACCGAGCTACAGACATCACCCTGAAAGGCTATGAACCGGTCCTCCTAAGAGCAGCAAAGATGACATTGATTGTGCCTATTGGGGGCTTTGAAGAAGCATTCCCCTGAGTCCCAGGACTCGGCTAGTTACCTTGCCCGTTGGGGCAGCATAGGAGATGCTATAATTTCCCTTCCTTGACTAATTGCTCCAGATGGCTCCACAGTGTCCGACAGCCCTCGGTGGTATGTCTTTGCTCCTGGTGGTACTGACAATGAAGGCTTTGGTTGCATCTCAAGGGATCTCCGCTTATCTTATTCGGTCATTTAAAGTATGGTTCATTCTTGATTTTTTCTAAAACTTGATGCACCGGCTCTCAAAACACAGTGTTTACAACTTGAGGAGCTGCAGGAGAAGATTGCCTAGTAAAATCTCTCCAGGGTCTGTTATTGTTGTAGCAGTCCGACCTGAAATCTCCCCTCTCCTGAGGGATAACCTTGCCCTTACCCCTATCTTGCTACTGGTCCTCCTCAACCCTCTTGTATTTGTCAATCCGATCCATGAGTTGATGTATATTGGTAGCGGGTTTCCCAGTCAAAGATTTCCTTAAGCCATGCTCGGCAGGTAGGTCGAGCTTAAAAGTGCAAATGGCAACGTCGTCAAAATCCTCATCTATCTCGTTGAACATCTCCCAGTATCTGTCTGAATACGTCTTCAAGGTCTCTCTTTCTCTCATGGACAAGCACAACAAAGAAGCCAAAGGTCGAGGAGCCCTTCTACACGTGACAAACCGGGATCCAAATGTTTGAGTAAGCTCCTTGAAAGAATCAATTGAACCTACCCTCAAACCATCAAACCACCTCATCGCCACAAGCCCTAAACTGGATGGGAATACTTTGCACATCAAAGGCTCATTTTTGGAATGTACAACCATCCTTTGATTAAAGTGGCTAACATGCTCCACAGGGTTTGTTCTTCCATTGTACATGGTGAACGTGGGTTGGGAAAATCGCTGAGGGAGTCTTCCTCTTTCAATCCAGTGTGTGAAAGGTGACCTTGAAATCTGATTCAGTGCTCTACTCATAGCATCATTTCCCAGGCCATCCGAGGATGACTTTCTATCTTTCATTCATGATGATAGTCCTCATCATACGAGAAAGTCTCGCTAGGGGGAGTTCTCAATCTGTGCCTATAGCTTTCATCATCCTCGTTGTCGGAAGAGAAATCAAGATTGGATGGGGTTCGCTTTCGCCATTCATGACGTAGGCTTCTTCTCAGATGGTCAATCTCCCTCTGCATGTTCCTGGTATTATCCTCCTAAGAGACATGACTTTTACCCCTAGCTTGGCTTCTATTAATATGGGTAGTGTGTACACTTCCCTCTCGGTCTCTTTGCCGTTCAAGATTACGGAAGTGATCTTGACGCTGAGACCCCATAGACTCAGCCTGATGTGGACCTGAACCTACCATTGTTGAAAGTTGGATTTACTGAAACACCAGTCTTTCCCACAGACGGCGCCAATTGTGAGGACCAGATTTGAGCTCGTAACCCACTACGTGGAGGACTTAAGCCAAAAAAGCCCAAAACAATAAATTTATAGAGCATGGATTGGAAAACTGGGCTGTAGTTGATCAAACAAACATTGGAATAGATTCAGATCATAGGAGAATGAAAAGAAATAGGGTTATATTTTAGAAAAATTGTCCTCGACAAGATCCAAGGTGCACTGTTCTTGTGTATTAATCTCAAATTGGGTTACAAGTTTGGTTCTTGAATACTATAATGTTTATTCTCCTCTTTTTCGATTCTCTTCTTCATGAAGGGTCTCCTCTCTTATATGATTCCTTCTAAAGCATCTTGATCCTACATTTGTTAAGCACTTGAGTCACCACTTGAGTGTTTGTCCCATCAGACACCTTCTCTGGTCTTATACATCTTGGGATAACCAATTTTACACTATTCAGGGGTCTTTTCCACATTAATGCAGCCAGGAAGTTTAGCTACAGAACATTAAATGCGGTGGTGACAGCTTTCTTCCTAAGATATCTTAAGCCTTCTCTCGGTCTAATGCATCCACAACGTCTATTCGTACCGACAAAACTTCCTAGGAGGTTCTCTTGCATTAGCAAGCCATTTATTCTAACCTCGGATTTAGTCGGCCGAGGAGACATTTATCCTCGGCTTGTCTCGTTGAGTTTTTGTGGGCAAAACTAACTTTTTTATTTGCTAACACGGTTTCCAATGACGAAGATTCTTCCTGCTCAGACTAGGCCTTATCCTCAGTTTGGGCCATAGGCCCACTGTACAAATATATAATGAACTTCTGGACCTAATATTCCTACATTGCCTATTATGTATTTTATTGTTTTTATAATAAAAAATCTATTATGTATTTTTTAAATATTATTTTTATAGTATGGACATCTTTATATCTCGAATGATTTTTTTTTTTTTGTTTTTTTGTTTTTTTTTTGTTTTTTTGTTTTTTTGGGTGCTAACTGCTAAGTAGAACGATGCTAATTCAATTCTTCATCCTGTCTCACTTCACCTCAATGATAGTTGACTATTACATGACCCGTTTCTTGAAATTGTTCTTGAACCTTTTTTATAAAAATGCTGAAATTTCTTTTTCTTTTTTTAACTTGAATTTGGTATACTATGTTAATGTTTCCCATTCTTTAGAGGCCCTCGACAATGCCAATTCGGTCTCTAGTGCGGGAACAATGTGCCTTGGAATGATTATCATGAATTATTTTTCTTTTCTTTTTTTATTTCTTTTTTCTTTTTTTAGATTTCTTTATTTTTCCTATATAAAGCCCTAATTATCATGAATTATTTTTCTTTTTCTTTTTTTTAGATGTATTTATTTTTCCTTCATAAAGCCCTAAATCATGGATAGGGAAAACTAAAGGTAACTAACGCTTATCCATACAAAATTGACCTTAAAAAATTAATCTTACTGTTGTACATTATTAAATACATACTCGTAGGGTGTTTTATTCAAATTGGAATAAAATCATAATCAATATATATATCTATATAATAACTAATAGCCGAAATGTTTGACTTTTTGTTAACCGCGCCTTATTGTGCCACGTGGTTACACAAATTACTACCACGTTTACATTTAAAAACACCAAAACATTGTGCCTTTTCATTTAGTAAAATAAGAGTAACGTTCAAGTACTAGTTTTTGCTACCGTTGTGTTCAATTGCACTGTTCTAGAGGGTAGTTATAAATTTTACACCTTTCCTAATAAGTTTCAGTTTATATCTCTCAAAAAAAAAAAAAATCAAAAACTTCTGATTCTTCACCCTGGGCACCCCTCTCTCTGTACGTTACTGATTAGCAAGATATTGCACCATCCTGCTAACAAGGGTAGTTACGAAATTTGCACGCTTATATATTTCTTTCAAAAAAAAAAAAAAAAAAAAAACCACTTCTTTCTTTTTACTCTGTAGTACACTCTTTGAGGAGAATTTCTCCATACAAGCTTTTTTGAAAAGCCCCCCAAACTGAAAATCCTACGAACCCCCGGCCACACGCATAAAACTTTGCTCTTCAACTGCGACCTTTCTCTCTCACTCCAGTCTCTATCCCCAAAGACCCATAAAATCCAACTGCCCATTTGCAAGAATCATAAGATTAATCAATAGTCACAACTTCAACCATTGATCTTCTCTGTTTGCCAATGTGGTGGGTTTGTTATTGTTCTTCAAGGTACGCTCGCTTTTCTCTAAACTTATGTTCTTTCTCTGTTCTTTGAATTTATGTTGTTTATTACGTTTCATTTTTTCCTTCTTTTTTGTTATTTTTTTATTTTTTTTATTTTTTTACCTTTTGAATTTTTCTCCCTAACCCTTCTCGGGTGAATTTCCTATAAATCTTTACTATTTTAAGTTTTTAACGACCTCCTTTTTCAGAAGTCAGAGGCATGTATTATCTCCCCTTCAAATATTTGAGTTGAAGAAATGCCAGATTTAAAGGAGATTTTGCTTTTGCATGTCAATTCCCAATTATTAAGACTATGAATTCTGGAGCAAAGCAAATGAGGATAGCTTCAATTAACGATATACGTCTTAACACAACTGGAGGTATTGTTTTATCAAATTTTATTGTTTCTCTTTCTCCTAATCTCCCATTAAGTTATGCATTAAAATATGAACTTTGATAGTTTTAGTGACATGTAATGCAGCATCAAAATTGCTTAAAAAATTTAATTGATTTTAAAAAATTATGTGTCCTGTTTTATTCGGGTCCAATTTCTTTGTCATATTTGTTCCCTTTAAGAACAAAGAAGGTTTTGGGGAAATGTTTATAGATTTTATTGATCAGAACCTTTATGTTCCTCATATTGATGCCAATTAATTCATCTAAGAAGACGCACTTTGTACCTTACAAATGTCAATTGAATTAATATGTATGGTTTTATGCCTATGCCAGTTTAGGAATGGCTTTTCCAATTAGGGCATTCTTGTGCTTCATTTCGAAACAATTGAGGTAATATATTAACTTTAATCCTTTTTGTTAAATCAATTGTTGTGTTGTAATGCTTGAACAGATTTTTTGACACATGGAAGTTATGGTTATTTATGTTTTCTACGTTGCTGTTTCAGCTTTGCTTGAAGCTTCAAGAAATGTTAATTTTAAAGATTTCTTAAGACAAGGCTTGCATCTGGAAGGTATAATTTTATATTTTCCTCCTTGTGGGATCTAAACATATTTATTTTTATAGGTTCTGTTTACATGGTTATGCATAGGTTCTTATGCTTTAAGGTAGAAAACAAATATTTTTAGTAATCAACAAAGTGGCATAAGATAAGGAGGTGACATATTTTTTATTTATATGAAAAAAAAATATAGAGAAATTGTTGTAGCAAGAGTCTTAATGACAACTTAAGTTTGTTTATTAAAAAGAGTATTTTCTTTTTCTTTCAAGAAACAGATTGAACTTTGGTAAGATACAGTTTTCTTTAATTAAATTCATAGAAACCGTTGTTTGCCTTGCCTTTATATTTTTGTATGATGTTCTGTCAGTTTTGTTTACGAAGTTCGTCTACAAAACTTTCTACAATTGAATTACTAGAGAGATTGAAAAATTAATTTGGAACTTAAGCAAATGCATGACCTAAAATTTATTTTTTGTTCAACTTATCTATTATTCCCATATTTGATAAAATAGAGAATTAGGAGCCTCTTTAAAAATCTGAAAGGATTATCACATAGTCATAATACAACTGTAGGATAGTTTATGTACCTTAAATTTGGTTCTCTACAATCCATTTGTTTCTTTAATTGGGTTTTGATCTTACGTTATGAGATTCCAAAAGTTTTGAGACTAGGATTTGTTTTAAGTTTCAATTTTAAGTAGAAGTTGAGTCTAATCTTGATGTCAGATATGTATTCTTGTATGATTAATTTTCTTTACTTTTAGATGAGTTGCATGTGTTGCATGAGGTTGATTAATAATCTTTCTCTAAATGTATGTCTTAAATAATTATATATACGATCAAAGTGTATTCTCAAGTGGTATTGTGAGTAGTACCTTTTGCTTCCAATATGTTTTCTGTGTTTTCTTTATTTCAAAATTTTCTTTCTTTTTTGGTTTTCAGGAAACAAAGGTTTCTTCTCACAAAAGCATGCAAGAGGAAGTCCTCCCTGCACAGTAGTTCAAGGTTGTTAACTAAAGGTACAAATAAGTTATACAAAGTTAGAGATTGTTTTTAACTTTGTACGTGGGTAGAACAAAGCAATCAAATTTCTCATTTTGGTGTACTGTTTTAAGAGATTTGGGCTTTTTACAGGGATTTGAACTTCTATAATTACTCATGTATTTTTTAACATTCTTAAAAATAAATAAATAACATTATTTTAGAACTTAGTTTTAGTAGTTTTCTCGTGCATCGCACGGGTTAGCACTAGTCTATATATATAATAATAGGTGAAGCAAAGAGAAACTCAAATTGCAATTCCTTCCAAGATTTATGTGAGGATCACAACATAATTATCTTTTCAAGTGTTCAATTAAAATCTGAAATTGAAGTCCAATTTTGATCCATGTACCTAAATTTGTGTGAGAACCACACCATAAATATCATATTCAAATCACGTACAAAATTAATTGTCTTGGAAGAGCATAAATAACAGATTTGCTTGACAGATTTTGAAGTTTACACTTTAACATAACACTCACACAGTCTTTCTCTAGGCTCTTCCCCTTCTGAATTGAATGTCTCTTCATATTTCTTATTCTTCATGCCTGTTTAGTTGCCTCTACTCGTAAAACATCAAAGAGCCCATTAGATGTTCAGAGGTCTATTCTTTCTCTCAACTGGAAGGGAAAAGGTTTTGAGTTTAGGTTCTACTAAAAAAGGCTCCATTCAGAGGAACATGATAGTCTGCAATTCTTGATTGGGGATTGGGAACAAGCAGTCCAATTATCATGGGAGAAGAATTACAAAATTCGTAAGGTGTGTGTTCCAGGTTTTTTTTTCCTCCTTTAAAAAATTTAAGATATTCTTTCAATTTTGATTTGTGCCTGAGTTTTTTTTTTTGGGTGATTTGAATGAGTTCTTGATGCCGATTTAATATGTTCTGTTCTAGTTTTCGCCATTTCCTTGTCTGTTTTAGTTTTTTTGTCAAACAACAATAAAAGTTTCCTTCAAATGACTACCATGTGTTTTATAAATTAAAAAAAAAAATGATGACCATCTAATTTAGATAGTAATCTGTTCCACAAAAGCAAAAACGCTTTGGCTAGCCATATTTATGTCAGGTTAGTCACCCTGTTTTCTTACCACATGATTGAAAGTATTGCTACACTTCTTACAACATTCAAACCAATAGTTTTGTTGGCAAGATTGAGTGAGATAGAGCACTAAATACTACAAGCAGACCCTAATTCAAAGTCCATCTATTTGCTTTTTCAAATAGGTTATTTACATGCATGTGTAGTGAACGTCATCAATTTTATTTCCATACTCTAATATCATAAATTGCATCAGTTGCAGAATACATCAAGAATAGACACATACAAATGTTGGTTTTTGTCGTACGCATGAGTCATCAATTTCCATCAAATTTACTCCAGATGATCAGTTTTTGTAATTCATGGCTCACCTGCATACTATTTTGTAAATTGGTAGAGATGCTAGCAAAGTTGGAAAAGAGGAATGCTCGCAAGCAAATAAGTAAACTCCAGAACTTAAACTTCAGAAAATAGGTACAGTTTAGGGAGCGGATTAAAGTCTCTAGAATGCATTCTACCAGCAGTACTTTAATTGACTAATGTAACGTGATTGTTTCGCTAGAATTTATTGGTCTTGGCCAATTTCAAAAACATAATCTTCTCAAAAAAAAAAAAAAAAGCTTGCATATAACGTAAGTACTTTACACTTTATATTTATTTTTTTTATTAGTCCATCATGACTATTAGCATGTTTCAGATGTTTGTGTAATCCTTTGGGAGTGCATTTCTTGCTAAGATCTATAAGAGATTTTCTAGATAAATTACAAAAGAAATGTATTGCGAGATTGTGGTTGCTTTGACAATGCTATTTCCATGCAATTGATAGTAATTAAAAGAAATTGTAATTAAAAATAGATAATTGGGATTTGTGAGATTGATTGATAAATTTGAGATTTATTTTTATTTTTGTTTTTGTTAAAGTGAAATATATTTTTAAGATTTTGTGCATGTACCTTTGCAACATGATTTTACTCTTATAACATGACTTTTGTTGGCTTCCATTTTGATTCAACTGTTAGAAAGGAAGTAAGCGATAAGGACTAACGGCTTAGGAGGGCAACTAGAGAATTGTCATACAGTTGTGCATGTACCTTCAAAATTATTTTCACTATTTAATGGTTCAGAAATCATGGAATTTAAGGAAATACTTCAAATTTGATATTGTGATTAATTTAAGCACAGCTTATAATTTTTATTTTCTAGGTTTGTAGGTGAAAAGACAAATCCTTTGGAGCAGTCCAAGTCTAAGAAGAAGGAGTAAAACGAGGTATATTTTTTGCTTTATTAAAATCTTTTGGAATTCGTATTTAAATGAGTGGATTGATCTTATATTTGGGTAGGTATCCCAATTTTGTGAGAAGAATTATTATTTTTTGTATCATTGCACTGTTATTTGGTGTTAAAGGTGAATTAGAGAGAAACTCAAATTGCAATTCCAAATTAGAACTCTAATTTTGTGCCATGTGTCTACATCTATGTGGCGATCAGTTCATAATTATCCTTCTAATTGTTCAATTAGAATCTGAAATTGAAGTTGAATTTTGCTCCATGTGGCTAAATGTATGTGGGCTCATTCTCATTAAAACCACTTCTATGTATCGGGTCAAGTGAGTTACTGTGCTAATTAAGTTTTTCCTTGATTTTACAGTCAAACATGAAAACCTAATAGGCTATTTTTATACTCAATGAAATCATTGATTTCACAAGAGACAGGAGGAGGGAGAGAGTCGTAGAGATTTCTTTGGAAACTTTCATTTAATTCTTTTAATAATGATTGTTTCCTCCTTTGGTTCAGACCTACCAGGTCCAAGCACTGCAGCATTTGTGATCGCTGTGTTGCTCGCTTTGACCATCATTGTGGATGGATGGTAAAATATCAAACTATATTGTTTATTATTTTTTACTCTTTTGTAGTGAGATGGTTTGTTTTTTAATTGTTAAATATTACTTTCAATTTCTACTTAGCTCTTCATTGGTGCAGAATAATTGTACAGGGGAGAGAAACACTGGCTACTTTATGGCTTTTCTTTTGTGGTGAGTAATATCTAATTTGCAACAAAGTTTATACTTTATAGATATATGCTATGGTAAATAGCCTTCTTTGGCCACATAAAATAGTTCATTATTTTAGTTAGTGCCTCCTTCTTAGAAGATGTTGATAATGAGGGGTAGCAAATCTATCTCTAGAGCTAATGTTATGAGATGGGCCTTTGAACAAAGCTTTAATTTTCTTCTATTTGGAAATTTGACCATTTAATCCTCATGTCCAAGATTGTGAGGTGATTAGGAAAAAGAAGACATACTTTCTATGCTATATAAAACTTTTGAACTTCATGGCACAGTAGTGGAGAAGTTCCAAACTATTTTCTTAACTTTCGTTCCAAGTTTTAAATAGCGTCAATCAGTGAGAAGTTTCCTTGACGTTTCTTCTATATTTTTGTATCAATTATTGTAACTTTATTTGAGATGTAAGGCAATATGTTATATCTGTTTTTTCTTCTCGGGTTTTTATTTTAAGATTTTTTTTCAAGTTCTATTTATTTTACATGCTTCTTTAACGATTTGCAGGCATTTCCTTCTCTGCATATATGGAGCAGTTACCATTGGGTTGATTCTTGCTGGACGATTAAAAGAATTAAGAGTTACATATATTCTAACTGGTAAAATTCTTATTTGCATTATATAATTTCAAGTTTATGGCTCAGTTTATCTGAGCCTAAATGTGACATCTTTTTCCCTGTTTATTTGTTGCAGTTTATTATGGTGTAAAAAATTCTTTTTTAAGTTTAGCTCCACATGTTGTACAGGTGAGTGCTCTATTTCCCTACTTTTCCTGTCATGATTTGATATCTCTAGATTCCTCCTCAGCTAAAGGTCCGCTATGAAGAAACTTAAAGGAAGAATAATCTTTAACTGCTTTAAGGGTATATTTGAATTCTTCTCTAGCTAGCCACCTAGCATCTCTCCCAGTTCTTAGTGGAAAGTGAGGTCATTGGTTCAAGACCCACTCGGTGCAATTAAAAAAAAAAAAAGTTTCAGTAAAGGTTTACTGTTGTCATGCTGATGATTGATGATTAATGGCTTTGAAAATTCTTTTCATAGTTTAGCTCCACATGTTGTATAGATGAGTAAGTTTTTTCTTGATTTTGCAGTCAAATGTGAAAACCAAAGAGGCTATTTTTATACCCAATGAAATCACTGATTTCACAAGAAACAGGGGGAGGGAGAGAGTCGTAAGGCACTGTGAAGGAGAGATTAAGGACCACCACCATGTTAGACCATCTCCTACCTTCAACCCAGCCTCTTGCCACCAATATATACTGCCTGAACCACTATTGATACAAGTATCTTTAAACAATAAAAATTGGTATCAAATATGATTTAGGTTTTGTTATTTTGGGTTGATTTTTATTAATTTAGGTATTTGGGTTATTGGTTTTGATTAAGCTTGAATGACGAAGAAATAAAGGGCATGATCAAAGACGTTTGAAACCCATTTAGCTTAGGGTTGACAGCCATTGAAGGTATTGCCGAGAAACAAGGAATTTTCTTTGCTTAAACGTGGTTTGGTTGTCATCCTATATGTGATGTTCCTTTCTTCTTTTTCTTCTTATTTCAATTCATTCTCTGAATTTTATTTTATTTTTTATCATTTGTTGTTTAATTCCTTTTGATTTTGGTGTCTTTTTTTTTCTTCTTCAAATTTTCGTATCTACTGGTTTGGGTGTCAATGTTAACTTTCTAATTTAATGAATACTCCAAACTGGATTGAGTATTGAACGCCAACTATTTGATTTGTATTACCCTTTTCTTATTATAATTATGATTGTTGTTTGGAATGTAAAATTGTATTATTTTATTTTTCTACTTGTCTATAGGGGACAAGAATGAGGCACTCCATACATATAGCAAAACTCTTGCAAAGGTCTATTTCTACCCTCTTTTGTGAAACTTTATTTCTTCTGTCGTTGCACCGCCAGAGCCATTATTGGGTAGGCTCCTTTGACTCTCTGTTGATTCGATTTTAATATCATTTGTCATCGATTTATTTCAAGTATAGATTCCCTATGAGATCTCGACTGCACTTTTTGTTAATGTTTCTTTATTTATTTCTGGGTTTGTAGGTGGAAAGGCCAAGCCTTTGAGGCAACCCAAAGTCCAAGAAGAATGGGTACGATTAGGTCTGTTTTTCCCTTTATTGAAATCCTATGAATTTAGACTTAACTGAGAATTTTAAACATGAATAAACTCATGATTAATAATATATCCATTCCCGTGCGGTAGCTGGGGTTACATACTAGTATATATATATAATCGAATCCTTTGACTTTTGGTTGACCTCTCTACAATTTTCCACATCAGCATTTATAATTTATATTTTTTAATTTGATTTAATTCGATTTAATTCTTTCAATTTTATAGCACCAAATTGCAGAAAATTTATTAAATTTCTTTTTAAAAAATTAAATTTAGTTGTTTGGTACCATACAACCACTATACTTAAAGGAGACCTAAATTATCACCTAATCTGAGAATTTTTAGATAATCCTAACAAACTATATAATAACTCCATTAATATAAATCTATCTCAAAAAAGGAATATATCTTCGTTAATTTGATAATTTCTACGTTAATAACAATTTTTTTTAAACCATATTTCCTTATATCTATCAATCACGTTTTCTTTCTCTTCTTTTTTTCATTTTTTTATATTAACATTGATTAAAAATTATAATTCCAATAGGATTTAAACTTTATAATTATATCAGATGAGACCCAACAAATATATATCATTTTTAATTTCAATAGGATTTAAATATAACAAATGGACTCTACCAACATACTAATCCTTTAAAAAAAAATTATATAACCAAATTTGATTAGAAATCCATAACCCTGTATTATATTATAGATAGTTTTTGTGGGGCCTAATAATCTGGCAACCCCGGCCCATCTTACATCCGGCCCAAGGCCCATGCCGAGGAGGAAGAACAGTCCGAGGAAGGAGTGTGAAGGCCTTAATGGCCAAGAACCTTACCGAGGACAATCCTGCCGAGACCAACATGTCAGACGTAGCAGCACGGCGGGGGAACACGCCCAGGATAAATTGTCACCTCCACACCAAATGCGCTCACCTAACCCCCCCTAGCCGCATTAATGGAGATGTGACCTCTAGACAAGGTTGCCTTGGTTGCCACAACTCACAGGGGTGCTGGGAAAGTGGCTAATGGGACGGGCAGTCAGAAGGAGGAAGCATGGATGACCAACAAGTGGAAGAGAGAGGTTAAAGGAGAAGACTATATATGAGGAGGAAGAAGATCAGAAGGGGGGGAGGGGATGGATCCCCAGGGAAAAGGCCATCGCAAAACTCCTTGGACAGGTGCCGAGGACAGACTTCGGATTATAATCTCAGTGGGCCAGCCTCCGGCGTCTCCAAGCGGAACGATTGAACGTTGCCCGCTTGTTAGGGCCTAGTTTCTCAACCCATTCTTTACAAATTCATTGTAATGGGCTAACTGGGTTTGAGTCCACTCTCTCAATAGCAGAAGTGCCCAAATCCAAACCCTACAATTGGCGCCGTCTGTGGGAAGAACTTGTGCACTAGCAGGCGCAATGGACGGTCGTTCCGAGATGGCTAGTTTGCGGAAGGATAACAATGGTGTTTTCAAAAAAAAAAAAAAAAAAAACGATTGCAGAAAAGCAAAAGATTCAAAGAGAATGAAAAGAGAACAAACATTAGGGCATTTTATTAAGCGAAAAGCAAATACAAGATACAAACAGAGGCTCAGACAAGCTTGTTTTAAAGCAAACTATACAAACAGAGGCCCAGACGGACTTGTCCTAGAGCTAACCCTAAAAGAGAAGGGGCTGAGGCAGGCTTGCTTGAAAGCTACCAATAACCCCCGGGCCAGTATGGATGGCACCAGCGAGAAGAGAGGAGCAGATGCAGAGGCGCCGGAGGACCCCGCCCCATGGTGTTCTCTCGATGCTCCCCCAACCGCACAATGCTTGAACATTGGAGGCGGTAACACTCGGGCACCAAGCTTGACGTAATCTCGCAAGCCTCCACCGGCAGATAAGCTGGGAGCAAGGCACCACCAGCCTGGAGGGTAGGCATGCACGCGCGCCGGAGAAGGACGTTATGTATTTCATGGACCTCCCTCCTAACCGCCAGGCACGATACCACCAAAATGATGCCCAAACCTTTCCACGCCGGAAGCCTGACGCGAACCGTAACCGCGACGGTTCTTAACTGAGGCGGGAGGGCCCTAATCTTGCTTGCCTCCGCCCTCGTACAGGGCTGCCCCATTCCGCCAAGCTCTTACCGCAATCCCGACAAGGTCATCGAAGGGGCTTAGGGGGTGGGAAAGTCATGTTCCCTGTTTGGTCAGAGGATTTGTGAAGTGAAGAAGGATGATTCCCCCAGAAGGCCTTTTATAGAGGGCGAAAGCTAGTGGAAACTGGTCCAACCAAAACTCGAAGGAAGAGCCATCAACGACATTAATCCTGGCCAAATTCCAAGGAGGCCTACAGCCGCTGGATCTGCCTTAATCCACGAGGATATTAATGAGGACGCGCCTCGCACACCGAAGCGTCGAGCGCAGAACACGAACAGTCAGGGGATGCCTCGTAATCGAAGAAGGCGGAAGGTTGGAGCGAAGAAGCGGCCGCTGCCACTCGTGAGGACAGAAGTCCGAGCCACCCCTGTTTGGGGCAGCTCGGGGTCAAGAATCCAGCCCGACGAATAGCCCATCCTCGGTGAAGTAAGGCCGAGGCTGCCACCACGCAAAAAACAAACCCCTCGACAATGAGGGCAAATCCCTTCACTCTAAGAAAAGATTCTAAGTGTTAGACAGAACCAAGGCCTTGCATGGTCCTCGGACTCAAACCTATGGGGAAACTAACTACTTCAAAAAGATTCTAAGTGTTAGACAGAACCAAGGCCTTGCATGGTCCTCAGACTCAAGCCTATGGGGAAACTAACTACTTCAAAAAGATTCTAAGTGTTAGACAAAACCAAGGCCTTGCATGGTCCTCGGACTCAAGCATAAGGGGAAACCAACTACTTTAAAAAATTCTAAGTGTTAGACAGAACCAAGACCTTGCATGGTCCTCGGACTCAAGCCTATGGGGAAACTAACAACTTCAAAAAGATTTTTAAGTGTTAGACAGAACCAAGGCCTTGCATCGTCCTCGGACTCAAGCCTATGGGGAAACTAACTACTTCAAAAAGATTCTAAGTGTTAGATATAACCAAGGCCTTGCATGGTCCTCGAACACAAGCCTATAGGGAAACTAACTACTTTAAAAAGATTCTAAATGTTAGACAAAACCAAGGCCTTGCATGGTCCTCGGACTCAAGCCTATGGGGAAACTAACTACTTCAAAAAGATTCTAAGTGTTAGACAGAACCAAGGCCTTGCATAGTCCTTGGACTCAAGCCTATGGGGACACTAACTACTTCAAAAAGATTCTAAGTGTTAGACAGAACTAAGGCCTTACATGGTCCTCGAACTCAAGCCTATTGGGAAACTAAGTACTTCAAAAAGATTCTAAGTGTTAGACAGAACCAAGGCCTTGCACGGTCCTCGGACCCGGCCTTGCATGGTTCTCGGACTCAAGCCTATGGGGAAACTAACTACCTTAAAAAATTCTAAGTGTTAGACAGAACCAAGGCCTTGCATGGTCCTCGGACTCAAGCCTATGGGGAAACTAACTACTTCAAAAAGATTTTAAGTGTTAGACAGAATCAAGGCCTTGCATGGTCCTCAGACTCAAGCCTATGGGGAAACTAACTACTTCAAAAAGATTCTAAGGGTTAGACAGAACCAAGGCCTTGCATAGTCCTCGGACTCAAGCCTATGAGGAAACTAACTACTTCAAAAAGATTCTAAATGTTAGACAGAACCAAGGCCTTGCATATTCCTCGGACTCAAGCCCATGGGGGAAACGAATCACCTCAAAGGAGACCTGTATTAGGAAGAATCAAAGCCTTACCTAGTCTTTAGGACACAAAGGGCCTGCCTAAGCACGCCCGCCCTCACGTTATTGTAGTTACTGCCGTGATTGGCCGAGATACAATTGAAGTTAAAATCATACAAGTAAAAAAAAAAAAGGGGAAAGATAATGGATAACGCGCAAATGAATAAGTAGCCAGAACAAATAAAAAGGAAATAAGACTTGCATTGTATTAAGTCCATAAAAGTTACATGGCAGGAGTTACATTACAGCGTAAAAAAAAAAGGAAAGATACAAAAACAAAACAAATGGCAAAAACAAGGCAGACAGGGGCGCCAAGAGGCCTACTTCTTCCACTTAATTTCCCCCCCCCCCCCAAGTGGGTGGGTGGTCCATGGCAGCCTTAGGATCCTCTGAGCTCTGACTAAGAGGGATATCCTGCAGAGGCACAGCAAGGATAGCTGCCACCTCGGTGGAAGAAACCTGGGCATTAGAGGAGGGCTTTGTAGCCTCTTGGGGCGCTTCCTCGTTAGGGCCTTCACTTGATTCAACCGCCCCGGGAGGATCACCCCCTTGAACAGGCTCCCCAGTAAGTCCAGTAGTCGAGGCTCCCTCACCCTGAGTAGCACTAGCTTCCTCAGCCGCCACCTCAGCCTTAGAGCTATCAAGAGCAACCTCGCGAATGGCTAGAGGGTAGAACACGCTCTCCGCCTTCCACAGGTCGAATGAGGCCTCTACCCCGGCTTATTTGAGGGCCTCGCCCCAAACCTGGGAACAGTAGCGCCTGCATACCCCAGGGACTTCGCCTTTAGCTTCCGTCTTAGCTACCCCCGCGGCATAATCTGCCTCCTCGGCTTCCTCCTTAGAAGCTAGAGCCTCCTCCCTACCAAAGTCCGCCTCAGCCTTAGCCCTTACAGCTTCATCTTTGGCCCATTTAGCCATTTTTTTGGCCTCCTTGGCAGCAGCCATCTTCTTAGTCAAATCTGCAATCAACTCCTTTGCGATCGCTAGCTGCTCCTCTGCCTCAGTCAGACGCCTCGTCTGGTCTCGAGCCTGCCTCTGGGCACCCCCAAGGCCGGACACTGCGCTGTCCCGAGCCCAGGTCATCGCCTTTAGTTCCTCTCGGGCCGTGGCGAGGTCAGCCTCGGAGGTCTTGAGGGTCCGAGTGGCTTCTAGGCGCTTATCACGCTCGGCATCCAGAGCCCTTCCTTGGTCGTTGGCTGCCGCCTCCAACCTATAGGTGGCGTGGACGGCCTGCCAAACAAAATGAATGCATAATAAGCCAAGTTCAGAAAAGGAAGAAAAACTAAAGTCAGAAAAATCACAAGTGCTGGGGGACTTACCATTCCCAGGTACCGCTTAAGGCTGAGGAAGACTTGCTTGCTCCTCAGAGTCTCCAGCTCAGCCATATCCGCTGGAAGTAATAGGCACCTCTCCAGCACGTCAGCCACATGCGCGCCTTCGCCCTCTCTGAAATCCCTAAGGGAGAAGTCGTCCCTTAGAGGCTCCCCACGGAGCATTGGGGCGGGAAGCCAAGCCTGAGCCTCGAGCTAAGCAGTGACCTGTCTGTCCTGGCCTTGGGAGCCTATCTTCAGCTGTTTCGTAGGCCGCCGAGTGTCATCCCCCTCCTGCGAGGACACAGACTTGTCCCAATAGGCCTTTTGCCCTTGTCCTTCTTCTGCTTGGGGTCAGTGGGCTCGGGCCTAGACGGCAGACTCGCCTGAGGTGGAAGAGGAGGAAGCCTAGATTGGGCAAAGGCCGACCTGGTCTGGGCAGGCTGAGTCTTGGGAGGAGGAGGGGGAAGTTTTGGCTGGGACTTCCCCGGTTGGCCCTCGATCAAATCCAGCAGACTGGCATGGGATTTCCTCTTGTAACCCATCTTAGGCCGAGGAGAGGTCTCTGACGCTAAGAAGTTTGCTTCGATCAGGTTAGGATCGCCCAAGTCTCCGGGAGGATCCTTGGACTGATAGACTTGATCAAAAATGTCAAACTCGTCCTCGGCATGGCCAAAATCAGCTACTTCCTCTTCCCTCTCTGGATCTTCTTCTGTGGCCTTTGTGGGTTGGTGGGAAGAGGAGGGGCCTACTGATGTAATGCCTTCTGGAGTGGGGGGCTCCTCGGAGAACGAAAACCCGTGCTCCACCATGATGATTTGCCTAAGCCGAGGTTCACGGGCCCTGATCACGTGCTTTGGGATCGGAAACACCTTCTGGGCCAGATCACACCCGAGGATCTTATGAGCAGCCCTGACTTAGTTGTCACCCTCATTCACGAAAGCCTCCGACCTAAGCACGAATTGCAGGTCCTCCTTGTTGACCAGGCTAAAATGGCCCGCGAAGGCGTGCGGATCTGCGGAAAGAAAAACAAACTCCTGTCATCAGCCGAACAAAGCAGATTCACAAAAAAAAAAAAAAAAAAGGGCTAGACCCTCTCCTGCTCCAAGTACCCTACCGCTCTCCCTCTGTTGTCGGGCAATGGAGACCATCGTGCCACTCCCTCGACACAATGAGAAAGTTAAGATTCAGCCCTTTACTAGAATCGGGGAGACACTGGATAAGCCGAACCCTATCGTCCCTCGTCTTCATATAATATGTCTTACCCTTCAGGTGTTGAAGGTTATAGCACCAGTTTACGTCATAATGGGTTAACCTCAACCCCATCTTCTCATTCAAGGCATCTACGCACCCTAGTATCCTAAACATATTGACAGCACACTAGGTGGGGGCTAGCCAAAAGTACCTAAGGTAGCCGCTTGTCACCGGCCCCATAGGGATTCTCATGCCTCCCTCTAAGAAGGCTATTATGGGGATCACAACTTCACCCTCGTTCCTCCTAACGTACCATTCCCCTTCCTCGCAGTACCTCAAGCCCACATTGGGGGGTATCCCGTAATCAGCGATGAACTTCTCCATCATCTCTTCGGACTCGACTAACTTCTTAAATTTACCCATCCCCTACCACAACTAAAAGACTCGAGAAAAGGCGAATGAAAGAAGGGGTTCAGAGAAAAATTTGCGCTACAGAGAAAAGAAAACTTACAGGAATGAGGAAAAGCTCCTCAGACAGGCTTTTTATGCTGAAAAAGAGCGCCGGTTGATGTGGAAGTTTGATCTGATTCAGAGTACGTGCGCCAGGGTCCTCAAGCACACAAATAAGGAGGCAAATCGATCCAAACAAGTATTTATACACTCAATAGAAGATAATCAGGCGAAGTTTCCCACTCATCAAGGCAGGAAATCCCCACCGACCGATTAGCATCACACCGTTGAACGTAGGGAGTATGGAGCCGTCGGAATTTAATGCAAGCGTTTAATGCTAGGGCGCACCGTATATCGAGGCGCCAGAAACGCGCATTGGGCAGGCAGAAAGACTCCAGCGCTAACGTAGGCCACTATGGGGCGAGTCATGATGAAGGCCCGAGGACGTCAAAATCCTCCTCCCCGCCCGAGGAGCCGGACAGTAGGATTTCGAAGGGCTATTGTGGGGCCTAATAATCTGGCAACCCCGGCCCATCTTACATCCGGCCCAAGGCCCATGCCGAGGAGGAAGAACAGTCCGAGGAAGGAGTGTGAAGGCCTTAATGGCCAAAAACCTTGCCGAGGACGATCTTGTCGAGACCAACACGTCAGCCGTAGCAGCACGGCGAGGGAACACGCTCAGGATAAATTGTCACCTCCGCACTAAATGTGCTCACCTAACCCCCCCAGCCGCATTAATGGAGATGTGACCTCTAGACAAAGTTGCCTTGGTTGCCACAACTCACAGGGGTGCTGGGAAAGTGGCTGATGGGACGGGCAGTCAAAAGGAGGAAGGATGGATGACCAACAGGTGGAAGAGAGAGGTTAAAGGAGAAGACTATATATAAGGAGGAAGAAGATCAAAAGGGGGGGGATGGATTCCTAGGGAAAAGGCCATCGCAAAACTCCTCGGACAGGTGCCGAGGACAGACTTTGGATCATAATCTCGGTGGGCCAGCCTCCGACGTCTCCAAGCGGGACGATTGAACGTTGCCCGCTTGTTAGGGCCTAGTTCCTCAACCCATTCTCTACAAATTCATTGTAATGGGCTAACTGGGTTTGAATCCACTCTCTCAATAGCAGAAGTGCCCAAATCCGGACCCTACAGTTTTTTTTTAGGGATTATTTGTTACAATTTCAACTCGGATTTTCATTCCTATATTATATTTTAAATAGTTTTTTTTTTTTTTTGGGATTATTCTTTCAACACCACTCTGCTGTATAGTCTCTTGCATTGATTTTGGTTCTTGGAGCACCTTCAAAACAAAAGGTATGTAAATTTTTCTTATCAAGTTTAATGTTAACATATATGAGAGATATTTTGGTCAATTAGAAAAATTTTGATGAAACATAAAGGGAAAAGAACTAAAGCATGCACAATTTGAAAAAAAAAAAAAAAAAACAAAACAAAAAGTGACTGTATTAGGCAGAGATTTTTGGAGATTGTTGTTTTTATTTTTGGAATTCTTTACGTTTATGTGTATGTATGTATTGGGTTTAATTGAAATAGAATTATCTTTGAAACTTTGGTTTTGATTAAATAATGAAAATGGCAGAAGAAGTATGTTCCAATATTTAGAGTCTTTTGTATATGTGTTGTTGTAGTTTAAACTTGGTATTTGAATTGTTAAATTGTTAATTCACAATTTCATTATTCATCTATTAATCATGAATAATAATATTGTTATTTGCAACCATCATGATATGGTATCAATGATGTGATCATTCCGAATGTTTTCCTTTAGAATTTAGATAGAGTCTATTTTATGATTAAAAAAATTTACAATTAAATGACTTTTGAAATTACATTGGATACGTTGGATCTTAAATGACTTCTATTAAACTCCATCATTTATGGCAACATTAAAAAGAAAACTCATATAGATAGGTATGAGAATATTATTTGGAACTATCATAATGGATTAGCGTATTATACATGGTACGGATCTAACTGTAACATCCATGCTATAAATAAAAATTGGGCCTATGGTTTTCTTCTCTTTACAAAAAATGGTTAAATTCTCATTAATTGTGATAGTTCACTTTTAGGTAAAATAAAAACTCTATTAACTAAGTTTTAAGAAATTAAAAATTCTATTTCAAAAAAATTCCAGAACATTAGATTTTATTTTAATAATTTTATATTGTAAAAGAATAAAATTTATAAATTACATACAATCGTTATTTCAGTTACCTTCTAAATGATAGAGGATCTGAGAATGCAATTTGTAGATCTACTATCAAGATAACATAAATTAGATTGTTAGTGAATAGTAGATTTAATTGCAGTTGAGTATTGTGTGAAGTCATCACCATAAAATAGCCCATGCCGAGATGTGTTATGTGGAACAAATGATATGAAAGAAAAAAAATTTTTCTAAACCATTATATTGAAAAACAATTATTTATTTTTAAGTTATATATATTTTTAAGTCAAGTCATAGACCTTTAAGCAAAATAAACACTTTTTATTTTTATTTAACTATCTCATGCATCGCACGAGTTAGCAACTAGTTAATACAAATTGACGTAGCAATGCCAACAAAAAATATGCCCATAAACTCTGTTTCGTATAAGAGGTGAAATATTATTATCCATAAGTTATAGATGCATAAAATCCTATCATTCCATGAGATTATTAGATTAATGGTGATAAAAAGTACTAAGAATATTTAGTGGAATACACTTAGCAAAAACGATAAAAGATCCAGAATATGATTCTACCTAACAAACTTGATTCATCACAATTCAAGCCCATCAGTTTAAATTGTATGAATGTCTTGTGTTTAGTAATACTCCCAACTTTGAACCTCAACACAAAATCTTCTCAGCTTTACTCATATCGTAGTCTCTCTGCTACGTGTTAGAGGACACAAATCTCCAAATATATCAAGTCTAGAGGACGTGGAAAGAAGTTTTTATCTGAGTTCTTCCGTTACATGTCCAAAATAACTTTAATTTTGTGTGAAACACCAAGGTATGGTTTGTATTGTCAAACCTTTTGATGCTATACCATGTATGCATGTTTTCTCCCAAAACATAAAATTTTAGAAATGAATAAAATAAATATATCAGGTTAATTAACACTGATCGATGGCATTCTAGTATCATCTATCTGAAGTACACACATTGTCACTTTCTAGATTCTACAACCCCAAAATAAAGTGTTTTTACAAAAATATGTGGTACATGATTCCTAAACCGGCACCCAAGAAGAGGAAGCATAGACAATCCGGCCCTTCCATCCCTGAAGAAGCCAGTGGTTGTCTTCATCAAGAATAAAATCCTTGTGATACCATGCCTTCATCTTAGCCCTGAACATATTCATTTGCTCTTGGTTCAACGGGAGCGGCTTGAACCCAGCCCTCGAAATCCTGACATGACACTGCTTGTATGTTTCAGGCCTCTCAACTCTCTCTAACCCTTCACATGCTATAACATTCATAGCCTCCCTCCCATAGAACTCTCTCTCAAGCATCAACCTCTCTGGATTATTACGGGATATAGTAACATCAAACATGTCATACAATGCAGAGTAATGGAAGAGTGCTTCTCGGAACCTCGTGTGAAAGAAGGGGGCATTGAAGGACCCATTAACAATAGAATTAACAAAAATATCAGGTTTCATCCGCCTTATCAAGTTTAAAAATGCATCCCTTGGACTAATCCCTTCAATTGTTTCATCAAGTAGGTTCTTCATCCGGAATGCACAAGTCACAGCAAGCACCTCATTCCTTTCAATCTTAAGCTCCTCAATTTGAATAGTTTCCCAGTTCTGTGATGCTATAGCATTGTATTCAAAAGGAACATTAAACCGCTTGCAGTACTTTTCCAAGCGACGACCAGTCTCCTCAATGCTCTCTGTTGGACGGAATCCAGGTTGAGGAAGATCAACCCCTGTAATGCGTAGTTTGGGAGGTCCTTCAGGTCTTTTTGAGAGAAACTGGATCAGAATTGGCCACTGGTAACCATATTGGATACCAAAATCTACAACATGAAGAGTAGTTGCATTCTCTGCTGCACGCAAAATACATCTCATACCAAAGAAAAGTATGATCCTCTTGAAAGGGCAGGTTGAAAGATGAACTCGGTAAGCTTTCAACAATTCAGCAGCTGACAACCTCTTGGAAACCAATGAAGTGTAAAAAATTTGAGTTCCTACCTTAGTTCCAGCCAGGCGTGCCTCAAGACCATTAGCAAAGAAATGAGCCAATCTCTGAGACCCATCACCAAACGGGGTTGAGTGGTCCCTAACCTGCTTCAATAACTCATTTGCAGTTCTACCATCACCTGTTGAGACAGCTTGTGCACATAGAATCAAAAGATTCCTCAAATCAACTGTCTCCTTCTTCCTTACCTGCTTCTTATTACGACTACCTTTCCCACCATTACCACCTTGTGTCTCCAAGGAGGCCTTGCTTGCATCATTCTGTAAATGTTCACAATTATCACCGTACATTGCAGCTGGCGCATCGGTACAAAGCAAAACCTTATCAAACATTTCTGATAACTCAGTTTCCTCAGACTCCTCTACATAAACAGCAGTCTGCTTATTGCTCCTACCTTCTTCTAATTCTATCTCTTCCCTCTCACGATTCTTCCTCCCTCTTGACCCATCCGGCAAATAACTCTCTTTCTCACTCTTCACCACCAAAGATTCCACCTTTAGATCCTCTCCCTTCCTCTTAGAAGAAGAAACCACGTTGCTCTCCAAATCAATAACCAAATTATTACTCTTTGGAAGGAACTTACTAGCTTCCTCTAACCCCCTCCTAAATTGCAATATCGATTCACTATCTGTAAAAATATTCTGAGCCATGAACTCCATCCCATCACCCAAATAATTCACACTACCATTTGGCAAATTCCCAAAAAACTGCGATTTATGATCAGTGGGCTTGAAATTAGACTGGACAGCATGGTAATCACCCAGAAAAGGAGGCGGTGAAGAAGAAGGCTGGTAGTTATGCTCTCCATGATCACTTAGCCCCTGAGAATCATTGACATGGCTAGAACTACTAGTATTAGTTGTACCGTAATCACAACTACTTGAAGAAAACACAGGACTCTCAACGCTATTTTGATTTGGTAAAGAAGGGTAATTTTGACCGAGAGCATCGTAGAAAGATTTCTCAGTGTCTTTTAGACCCAAAGGGTCATAAAACATGCAGGGCTTGTTTTCAATGTTCTCTTCCATAAGAATCTGATTTATGTACTTGAGAACTGTTTCAGAGAAATCACTGTCGTACGAGGACAACGTGGAATCTGCCTGCAACATAGGCGGAAAAACAACATGTGGTGCATCATATGGTTGACCCTCTGGACCAACAGTTGTGGTGATTGAGGGCTCAAAACCAGTAGGACCCAGATCAGAATCAGAAGAAAGATTTGGACTTCCGAGGAAGTTAAGGTCTCTAGTAGGAGCAGAGAGTTGATTGAATGTGTACTCATTTATAAGATTTGAGAAATTATCCTCAGAATTTGGTGACATGGCAGTGAAACCGTCTAGGAAATTAGAGCTTGAATCCATAATCATTTATTGGGTCAAACAAAGCCAAGAAAACGTAACTATAGCTGATTTGGGAAACTAGAATCTAGTAATATTGAGATCAAAGACTAGGATCTAAAAAAAAGGCAAACATAGATGTACACAAAAAGCAAAAAATTAAAAAGAAAAAAAGAGTTATGGTTGAAGAACCTTGGATAATCATGATTTACGTGAAAAAGTGGTGCAGAGAAGAGTAGTAGAGTACTCAGAAGCGGAAGAGAGAGATGCTACAGGGAGACACGGAAGAAAGCAGCGTGTACGTAACTCAGCTCAGCCTTGTCTGTGACAGGAAATTCGAACCCTATACATTCGGGTTCTTCTAAATATATAAAGAAAGAGTAAAGATAGTGATGCGGCGGCTTTTGTATTACTTTATACTACGGTGAAATTAACGAACTTTCGTGGAGCGCAGTGAGGTGTGACCGTGTGACCAGTGACCAGCGAGCCAAATTGAGAGGCTTTGGGTTATGTACTTGTCAATATGTCACTGGCGAAAACCAAATGTTTTGACTTCTAAACTCACTCGACTAAAATTACCTTCCGAATCATTGTGCGAATCTAGTATTTGACATCGTTCCAGTTACCATTCATAGTAACAAACGAGTACTTCCAGTCGTATGGTCTTGACTCTTGATATGGGAATGGGATAACAAGATTGGACGCCAAACTATACTTTGGTTTTTGTCCTCGTAGGTTATAAATCACTTGTAGGAAAAATTATCAATTACTCGCAGAATATCATAAATATATAGTCTTTTCTCTCACATGAATAGTGAGTTCTACTATGAATTAAATTAGTAGAACTCATCATTCATTTGAGAAAAATGAGTACGCTTTTATGATACTCTGAGAGTATACAATAATTTCCCCATTAGGAGTAGACCAATCTAATGTGTGAAAATAGATAATTATTTTGTAATTTTGATATAAGTATAATTTGTTCTCCTAAATTTGTTGAAAATAATTTGCCCTACCAAAAAATTAAGAGAAATGTTATGTCGACAATAATTTCACAACATTTTTACAACAAATTATACATAACATGTTGTTATTGGTTATTATTGATTAGGAAAAAAAGTAATTTTAGTGATAGATTTAAATTAGAACTAATAACAACTTACCAACTATGACTTGTTAGTAAGAACCAATAATTAGAAGTAATTTTAGTGAAAACATTGTAGACGTAACACTTCTTAAAAATTAAACAATTTCTAAAATTATTTTTCATCTCAATATCTCTACAAATACAAATATATCATTCTATTATTTTTGGGTGTATATGATTGGTATTTATCCATTTTTAGGTGGTTTATATTCCTCTAAATTATGTTATTGTTATAGTGCGTTATGTTTTCTTAATTTGGGTTTTTAGTTTTAGATTTTGGATAATGCTATTTTTTTCAACAACTTGATTTTATTTTTAGAATTTTCTCCTCTTGAATATCTAGAATACAACTAAACTTTTTAACTAAGTATTAGCTAAAAAAAAATTTAAAACAAAACAATAAGAAGGAGAGAGAGGACTTGTGATAGAAAACTCAATTCAATTCAATTGGTCTTCTTCATATTTTATCCTAATTCAATTTCTTCATAGAGCCAAGCATACATCTTCATGGAATTTCGCACATCCAATTGGTCTTTGAATTTTGTGGCTTCGTCTGAACTTGGATAATCTTTCACCCTAATCTTTTTTTTGGTTGTCTATTGCTACCTTATATAGTTTTATACATGTCCTTTGATTTGATTCTCTTTCCACTGACATCAAATTCTACAATTATGCAAAAGTCTTACAACAAAGGCATCTCTTAATAATATCTAAATTTGTTACAATACCAAAAAAAAAAAAAAAAATGTAACATATCTTGTACTAAGTTATGCATCTACATTCAAGTTACAACTAATATGTACGTACAATAGAACTTATTTATGCAATACATATATAAAGAGAATTATTTATCCATAATGGTGAATGCATCACACAAATGCACATAAGAGGTATCCCATTAGTGGAAAAAAAAAAACTCATCCATGATTAACAACCACATAAACTATAGTAGTAAGACCCCATTGCGATTCTTTTAATGTATTCTTCACCATGGCTTTGAGATTTTTTTGGTTGGTTTATCAGAACCAATATTTTTGGCATCTGAGATCTCTGATGGCACATCACAAACAAAATTTATTCAGAAAACCTGAAGAATATGGGAGAAAAAAAATCACTTTAAAGGGACTTTCCAAAATTGCAGGAGTGAGGTAGAGCAATTGCAAATATATATAGACAAAAAATTAGTAGGTTTTTTTTTTTGGGAATTCTAATAGAGTGGCAATTGAACTATTTTCATAACTACTTGATTAAGGAGAGGGAGAGTCATAGAGTTGAAGGAAGTTTGAATTATTATCAGATTAAGTTTGATGGAATGATAAATGAAAAGTTGAAAAGTTAGGAAACGTTAATTAAAGAGATAGAGTTTTTTTTTTTTTTTTTATGTGATTGGGAAATTGTTAATTTGCAAAAGGAAAAGAAAAAGAAAAAAAGAAAGTTAGTGAGACCAATGACGTGGTCGCTAATGTGGCTTAACAGGAGCGTAGCAACAATAAATGCTATGCTTCAGCTATTAGATATATATATATATATATATATATATATGGTATTTAAAAAATAAAATTTCAAAAAAAAAAAAAAAAGAACTTGTTAGAACTTAGAAGTGTGACATAAATGGTGTTTGAATAAGTTGTTGTAGAACAGTGTTTTTGGTTTAAAATGAGCGTTTGTAAAAATGCTATGAAGAGTTGTTGTTATGAAATGAAATTTTTGGTTTTACAAACGCTCTTTTAGGCTCCCAAAATGCCTCCCCATACAAACCCAAACATCTTATCCCTCCCCCCGAGCTCAAACCGAGGCTCCTACGTTCCCCATACACTTAAGGCATTGGGAGATATCTTCTGGCTCAACTCATCTGGTGGTGTCTTTGTGGCATTGGTCTTTTCCACATACCTCAAGGAATAATAAATGCACAATTATACATTATAATGCATATTTATCAAAAAAGAAAATAGACTTGTCAATAATTCATTAACTTGTATGCACAAATTTATTGTGATTGTGTGTGCTTCTTTCGACATTTGTGCATAATTTGATTTTATCTTTTGAAAATGTATAAAAAAATATTAGTTAATAGAGAATTTTTTTTAGAAACGTTAATAGAGCATTAAATACACATTAACACTTACCCTTGTGACACTCTTTATACTAGCATGGTCAGGTTAATGAGTATTCCAATGCATTGGTTAGGGTCGAATTTTTTACTTTTTTAAAAATAAAAATAATTGATCAACTTTTTTTAGGGGTTGCATATCTATCAATTAAAGAAATATTTATTTTTTTACTTTTGTTATTTTCTAGTGTAGTGAGGATCATCAAATTCCTCTTTAATAAATATGCGAATGCACCTCATATCATTCTTTGTTTGCATGACTAAAACATGTAAATTGTTTGAATTTAATGGAGGAATGTAAATTACCTTGTCTAATGAATTATATTTAAGTTTTATCCTAAAAATTTTTGGCCTAGTTAAAATGTGCCCTTAAGGTATTGTTAATGAACTATTTTAGCAAAGTTTATATATAAAAAAGATAAAAATTCTACTTTAACCTAATCTAAGTGTATATGTGCGTAAAGCTCCCTCTTGGATACTTGAATCCCAACTTTTGCCCCCCAAAATCCCACAAGCACTTATACTTGTAGAGTGACCATTGCACCAAGGATGCGCGGTGGTTATTTTAACAATATTTTTATACCACTTTTATGAAAAATATAAAAAATTATCAAAAAAATCAATTACCTTTTTTTTATAAAAAATTTATAAAAATATGCCTTAAACCGATGTTTTTATCGCATTCATTAATTTTTGCCATAATTTTTATCCCGTGGACCGCCACAACTAAAATTATCATGAATTTAATTGATAATCATCCCAACTCCCAAGGCACTTTTTTTATTTTTTTTTTTATTTTAACGTTGAGATTGTTGGTTGTTACCATTTAAAAATAATGTTATTTGGTCTGCCTGTCCTCTTTCTCACTTTTTATTTATTTATTTAATTGGCAGAGACCTTTGTTTAGTCAAAACTAGTCCCACGTTATTGAAGAGCTAAAATGGGGTAAGTTTGTAAGTATCTATTGATAGAATTTTTTATTAAGAGAAATTACACTTTGCTCACTTATGGTTTATCTGAAAAACACTTTGTCTATTTATGATTTAAAAATCGACACTTTATCTGGCTGAGGCAAGCTCCGTCGTCTCCTGTTACACATCTCTGTTAAAAAAAATAGGTAAATTTGTATTTTTACTATCATTTTATATCTTTCTCCTCTCAAAATATTAAAAAAAAAAAACTAAAAACTAAAAAATCAAGAAAGAAAAAGATCTAAAAGCTAGGTTTTATAAAAATTAAAACCTAACTTTTAGATTTTTTTTTTTTTTTTTTTCTAACCTTTGAAGTAATTTATTCTCCCATACTTGAAGTTGAAGTCTAAGAGTCTTCATGTTTGAAGTGATCCGAATTCAAGGCCAAAAAGACAGGGGACAAAGTTTGCATTTGCTTCTATCCTAAGAGAAATTATTAGGTCCACCAAAAGGACTGCTGACGTGGTCCTCCCTAACCTCCCAACCAATAAATTGCTCTTATTTATGCAAATGTGGCATCACCTGGTAATTTTAATTTTTTATTCGTTGTGCTAATTGAGAAGTTCACTCACACATTTACATAAATGGCATTATCTCATTGATTGGGAGGACCACATTAGCAATCCTCCTGGTGGACCTAATAATTTCTCCTATCCTAGGTATGTGTGTCTAGAGAGAAGGGAGTTCCCAATTCAAATCAATGTGCTATTAAGGCCTTCAAAGACAATATCGAAAACTTTCAGATTGTAAGGCTTTCCATTGATATATTTGAAGCAAAGAATAAATATTAACCCATGTATTTTGAGTTCAAATACTTTGAATCCACAAAATTCAAATCTTGGTTATCAAAGCATGACCACAATTCAATGACTTGGAAGGTCCTTGAGTATTTTCTTATCTCATACATGATTGAAGATATTGACACAAGATCCTTGAAGCATGTATTCTTCAAAACATGAAGACTCTTAGACTTCAAACATGGGAAAATGAATTCCTTCAAATGTTAGAGAAAAAAGATCTAAAAATCAGGTTTTAATTTTTACAAAACCTAACTTTTAGATCTTCTTTTCTATTAATTTTTTTAGTTTTTTTTATATTTTGAGAGGAGAGAGACATAAAAAGGTAGTAAAAATACAAATTTACTCATATTTTTAACAGATGTGGGTAATTGGAAACAGACAGAGTTTACCTCAGGTGAGTAAAGTGTCAATTTTTAAAACCATAGGTGGGTAAAGTATTTTTCAAGCAAACCACAAGTGGAAAAAATGTAATTTCCCCTTTTTATTATTATTATAAATCTGTCCATCAGGATTCTAGACCATCACCATTGAGGATTACTTTTCTTTTTCTTTTTTTCGTTTTTCTTTTTGTTGAGAAAAACAATTGACGATTACTTAATTATGACTTATTCCTATTAACTTAATCCATTTTTTTGGAAGTATTAACTTAATCCTTTATCCTTCTTACTTATTTAAAACAAATACCTTTTGCTTAATAATATGCCCGTCGGTAAGAGCGTTCACATCAAGAATGCTAAAAAATCTAATTTCCCCTTTTTATTATTATTATAAATGTGTCCATTGGATTCTAGACCATCACCATTGAGGAGTACTTTTTTATTTTTTTTTTTGAGAAAAACAATTGATGATTACTTAGTTATGACTTATTCCTATTAACTTAATCATTTTTTTGGAAGTATTAACTTAATCCTTTATCTTTCTTACTTATTTAAAACAAATTCCTTTTTCTTAATAATATGCCTGTCGGTAAGAGCATTCACATCAAGAATGCTAAAAAATATAGCATTTAACATCTTGAAACACTATTTTATCTATTTTAACATCCAACTTTATAATATACCTAACATCAAAGGTTTTATATTTTTTACCACTTCATTAAAATACAATTTCTTTATTCTTTTTTAATTCTTTTTCATTCTCTGCATCTCTTCCTCTCTCTTTCTCTATGTATCTCTTCTCCCAAACAAAAACACCCAAGCCACCACTTACAGCCACCACCAACCATCGCCATCATCAGAAAACCCAAGCCACCACCACCATCAGAAACCTAACCCACTGCCACTGCCCGCCGAAACCTACTGCAAAACACACTGAAATCCATTGAAATCCACTGTGAAACAAACTAAGATCCACTGCAGAACCCAACCCAACCCACCGCCACCTGCCACCACCACCCACACCCACTGCCACAACCACCACTGAAACCCACTGCAAAATCCAACCCTTGCTGCTGCCCACACCCATTGCCACCAACCACCATCACCCACACCCACTGCCATTGCCACCACCACCCACAACCTCAACCCCCAACCACCAAAATCACAAACAAAAACAAACCCAAAATCAAATCACAAACTCAAACTCACTTTGAAATCAAACACAAATCCAAAATAAAATCCCTTATTTTCAAACCTTAACAACCAAACCCAAATTAAAAAAGAAATTAAAAAAAAAAGAAAAAAAAAAGAGGAAAATAGAAAGAGCTTAAGAGAAGAAAGAAGTTGATTGTGGTGGTGGTGAGTGGTGGCATGTTTGTGGAGATTGTCCATGGAGGTTCAGCCTTAAGCTGTGAAACAGAGAGAAACAAAAGCCACAGGAAAGAGAGAAGAGGGAAGTGAGAGAGGAGAGAGAAGAAAGAAGAAAGAAGAGAAAAATAAAAAAGAGAGAGAAAAAGAGACAGTTGGAATAAAAAAATAATTTTTAGTTTAACATTACTGCTATATAACAGCTCACTGTAGCTGAGTGTCAAAATTTTTGGCATTTGAAGGATCTATTTGGATACCGCTTATTGCTGAAAACTGAAACCTAAAAACACTGTAACAAAATAATTTTTAAATGTGTGAATAATGCCGTGGGACCTAGTTTTAAAAAAAAATTTACTAAAATTCGTACTTGTGAGTCCCGTGAATAGTGCATGAGACCCATAGAAAAAACGCAAACGCACATATATGGCCTTTTCATTGCAATCCAAACCCGGCCGAAAGCTTTGATATAGTGAGTATTTTTGTGTGTTGGTAGTTAAATTTGATTTTTAGCATTTTTAGCATTCTTGATAAGAATGCTCTAATTCGGTGTATTCTAGGATGATGCTGATTCATGATCTTTTGTGTGCGTTTGGATACCGTTTATTTTACTGAAAACTGAAAATAATAAAAAATAATTTTTTGGTTACTATTTATTTTTAAAATTACTGTTTACATGCCTATTTGCATTATTCATGCCCCATAAACAGTGCAAGAGGCGCTGGTGCAAGAGGCGCTGAGCTAAAAAAAATAAATAATAAACAAAAAATCGCAAGAGAATCCAAACAAAGCCTTTATTCCAAATGATGTTAATTATTTATTTTTATTTTATTTTAGCAAAGTAGAATAATGCTATTTCATCATCCTTTCATTTCACTTCACCTCAATGATAGTCGACTTTTTTATGACCCATCTCTTGAAATTGGTGCCGAAACATTTTATACAAGTTTTCTCTTATGAAAATACCGATATATCATTTCTCTTGTGCAATATCATTATTTTTCTTTTTTCTTTTTTTTTCGTCTGTCTTTTTAAACTTGAATTTGATATCCTTCGTTAATATTTCCTTTCTTTTTTTGTTCCGTATTTAGTGGGTTGGCCAATTGTTTAAAATAGATGACCCAGGATGTTACTGAAAGCACCAAATATATATATATATATATATATATATAAAATTAACATCATTATATATATGTTAATTATTATGAGTTATGAATTCTTATAACATCATTATATGTTAATGATGTTAATTATATATATATATATATATATATATGTTAATTATTACCAAAAAAAAATAATTAACATCATTATATATATGTTAATTATAGATGTTTACAAATATATATATATATATATATATATTGTTTTGGCAAATGAGTGGCTTATGTCTTGAGCCCCACGAAAATGCCAATTCAACCTCTAATGTGTTAACATTGTGCATTGGGATGATTATTATGAATTCTTTTTGCGACTATTTTTTATAGATTTCTTTATCTTTCCTGCATAAAGCCCTAAATCATCGATAGGGAAAACTAAAGGTAACTAGAGCTTATCCTTACAAACTTGACCTTAAAAACTTAATATTACCAGTGTAACATTATTAAATACATAATCATAGGGTGTTTTATTCACATAGGAAAGAGATAGGTAGTTTTCTCAGCCTCATACCGCAGTTTCTATGCTACGTGTTTGGAGCATATGAATGTCCAGACATATGAAATTTGGAGGACGTGGAAATAAGTTTTGATCGAGTTCTTCAATCACGTGTTTGAATTTTGTGTAAAAGAGTACTCGTATCAGAGCTTGTATAATAAAAAATGTATTAGAGCATTTACATTGGGTCTTGCAAATGCCATATGTTGGTAGTATTTAGCATCAGAGCCCAAAACCTCCCATTACCCAGTCTTGCAATTGCAAAAGAATTTGCAATTGTGCTACAGTGCCATCCTGAATGTATGACAGCACTGTAGAACTATTGTATTTTGTTTTTTAATCCATTTTATTCTCTATTTTTCTCCTTTGTCTTCTCTTTCTCTGGGCTGAGATGGTCTCCTTTTCTTTCCAACTCTCTCTTTCCTCATTTGTCTTCTCGTCTCCCCCTCTCTAACCCTCTGACTCACTCTCGCCTCCTTCATTCTTCTGGCGACGTTGTTGGCTAAAGCATGCTCCAACGAAGGCATGAGCTTGATATGGTGGGTATTTTATGGGTATTTTTTTGGTGCCATTTTTTTGGGTATTTTTTCGACTCCCATCTTGTTCACTCCTTCGGCGCCATTTTTCTGGGTATTTTCTATGGCAAGATCAGTGTGGTATGGTGCTTTGTGGCGTGGTTTGCGGCGGCGAGATTGGCGTGGTTATGGCGATGGATTTAGTCGTGGGTGGGGTGAGTTTCTCTGTATTTGCTATTTGTGGTGGTGGAGGGTTTCCATGGTGGTGGGGATGGGTGTTTGATGGTGGTGGTGGCTGATGTGGGTTCGTGGTGCCATGGTGGTGGCAGTGGCAGTGGTGGGCAAAAGGCAGTGAGCATGGTGGTGGCTTGGTGGTGCCGGGTTTGTTTGGTTATTTTTTAATGGGTTAGTAGTTGGATTTGTGGTTGGTTTGTGCTTGGATATTTGTTGGGTTTGTGGTTGGTTTTTGGTCATGGTGGTTGCTATGTGGCGTCGGTTTGGAGTCATGCTTGTTGCTGTGTGGTGGTGACTAGGTTTTTTGATAGTTTTTTTAATGATTTATGGCTAGGTTTGTGGTTGGTTTGCGGGTTGGTATTTGCTGGGATTGTGGTGGGTTTGGGGTCATAGTGGTTGCTATGTGTAGGTGTGGTTGACAGAGCGACAGAGAGATAGAGAGACAGAAATTAGAAAGGAGTGATAGATAATTTTATATTATTTTATTGTATAATATATATTATTTTGATGTGCTGAATGGTAAAATAAAAGTTGAGATATTGGGTGTATTATAAAATGATATGGTATAAATGACAAAATAGCTTTTGAGATGGTAAAATGAAATTTTTTGTAGAAACCGGATGTGAATGCTCTTACATTTTAGTCAATCAAACCTAAAATTCACTCACATCAATCCATGTAAAGTTGTGTAAAAATACATTATTACTACAATAACTATGTAAATTTACATTGCCACTATTCATATTACATTTAATTTTTATTTATTTCTTTATGTATTTCGAGGATGTAGGAAGAAGGTGAATAGTGTTTATTGTGTATAAAGTAAGAAACATAATTAAAAAATTAAAATTGATATTGATATTTGATATTTTAATTAAATATAGTTTAAAATTAGATAATGTGAATGCTCTTTAAGTGTTCTCAAACTTGTTGACACTATACCATGTATATATATATTTTTTTATTTTTCTCCCAAAAGATATAATTTAAAATAGGGTAAATTACAGTGACCTACCTTGAGGTTTGGGTAATACCAAGCACATCCGCATGTTTTTAAAAATGATCAATTTGGTCCTAAAACACTAACACCGTGTAATGCCGTTTGATCACTCTCACCCAAACAATTTTCTAGTTCATTTATATTCTCCATTTCTTCATTTTCTCTCTTGTTTGCCCAAAAGAACCAGAACATAAACACCTCTCTCACTCACTCTCAAGCTCAAACCAGTATTCCAAGGATATATATGGCCATGTATTTAAGAAACATTCAAAAACAAGTCTCACTAAACTTGTATTCATTTTCCAAAACCATACATAGTCTCATTTATGGAGAAAACTTTATAAAGACAGAGAGACAGAGAGAAAGCTTATGGCGTGAAAACTAAAGGGAAAAGTGAAGAAAAGAAAAACTAAAAAATAAATGTTTTAATGGATGGTGGAAAAACAGAGTTAGTGTTTAAGGACCAAATTGATCATTTTTAAAAACTTGTAGATATACTTGATGTAAGGACCAGATTTGAATTCCTAGCTTAAAATGTGGATGGACTTAGGCCCAAAAAATCCAAAACAATGAATTTGTAGAGAAATGGGTCAGAAAACTGGGTTTTAGTTAATCGAACAACAGATTAAGTAGGTTGGTGATGAAAAAGTGAAGATAGACAAGTATAAACTGAAGAATAAATGTCCTCGGCAATGTCCGAGGAGTCCAGTTCTTATATAGTGCTCTTAAATATGGTTACAAGTCTAGTTCTAGATTGCTACAATGTTTCTTCTCTGATTTTTCAATCACCTAGTCTCTTTGCCCCTTCCTCCTTTTATACCGTTTTTCCTTTCCATCCCCATTTTCCATGTGCATGCCAGATGGTTGGTGTTGATACTTGTTCTATCAGCACCTCCCATAAGTCTTCATGTAGTAGCTGTAAGGCTGAAATCCACTGTTCAGGTATCACCTCCACATTAATGCGGTCAGGGAGTTAGCTGCAGTGCATTTAATGCGGATGTAGCAGCTTTCTCCTTAGATATTTTAGGACATTTCCCTGTTCTGAGCTCCCATAGTGCTTATCCGTATTAACTGAGCGTTCCTGTGACGTTTCCCCGAACGGCAGACCATCTCTACGGACCTCACCTTCGGTTAGCCGAGGAGTCTCTTACCCTTGGCACAACCCCCTGGGCCGCTGTGGTCTAACTGACTTCTCCGTTTGCCAACATGGGTTCTTTTGACAGCGCTTACTCCTCCTCGAGTGTCTACAGTCCTCGGCTTGGGCCTTGGGTCCATTAATGCATAAATAATGGGCTCTAGGGCCCAATGTTCCTACACTTGATATTACCCCAAACCTCATAGTATGGTACTCTAATTTAACCTTTAAACTAAAATAAATCAATCAGGTTAGAGAAGAATGCGGGATAAGTTTTTAAAGTGCCAGATATTGTTGGCATTCTATGGTATCATCTTTTTGGCTAAATGCATTCTAGTATCATCTATTTGAAGTATACACTTAATCACTTTGTACGACCCCAAAACAAGAGCTTGTATATGTTGTACCCGGCATATATGTCGGGTCACTCATACACTAGCAGGTCCCACACACTATGGAGTCTGCCTATGTGTGAGAGACCCAGCATATATGTCAAGTACAACATATAATTTTCGCCAAAACAGAGAAAAGAAACAAAAACAAATAAACACCACACAATACGTCCCGTGACTTCCGTCGGCTAAGAGGACATGAGTGAATTTAGACATAGCTTTTATATGAGGGGGTCTATCTATCTGCCGGGCCCACCAACATCATCCTCACCTTGGGGGGTCTTAGGGTCCGTTTGGATATAGCTGAAAACTGAAAACTAAAAAACACTGTAACAAAATAATTTTTAAATGTGTATATAGTACCGTGGGACCATTTTTAATGAAAAAATTACTAAAAAGTGAAATTTGTGGGTCCATGAACAGTGCACACCGTGCACTGTTCACGAGAAAAAGTCAAATATTGCGGCTATTGTTCATGAACAGTAGCCACAACAGTGAATAAACAGTAAAAATTTTGGTTGAAATGCGTGAAAAAAAAAAAAAAAAAAAAAAAAAAAAAAAAAAAGGCTAAAAACGAAAACACAAACGCTGAACGTGAACACGCAAACGAAACGTACAATTATTTATCATTACACAGGAGAGACTTTTCAAGTCAAATGTGGCAGAAATTTTAAGAACGACTTTTCCCTCAGAAGATCCTAAACTTTTATCATTCTATTTTATGAACCCTTGCTTATGTGAATTTCCTTCAACATGGTCAACCTATGTGACGCCATTGGTGACCTTTTCTCTGTTGCTTGGGAACCAAGCCTCTCTTTCTCTCTGTTGCTTATATAACTTGAGGACCAAGTATTTTGATTAGTCTTAATTAGCTCTCTTAATTTGGCCATATTTTAATGTATTTGCTTTAGTTTTCTCACATTCTGCACTTTTGGATATTGCTCTCCTTTTGATTTCTTTGTTCCTTCTCCTGAATCAGCTGATTCAACCTAGCACCTACCCAAAAATTAGTATAATTTAAGGTTTAGTCCATATCACACAACTGCCTTGGATTGGACTATTATGCCTTCTCTTTTTTTCTTACTTTTCTTTTAGTTTTCCTTAACTATGTAATTGGTCAACGTGTAAGGATATCGTTGCCTTTTGTTTTATGAAGCTAGAAATTGTAAACCTAGTTCTGTTTCATTGAATCAGACTTATAAACAATGGGTTGCCAATGTAGACACCTCTCCTACTTGATGTGACACACAAGCTATTTTTTGTATTTAATTATCAATTACATTCTTATTTTATTCTATATATGAAAGATATAAAATAATGGATGATAGATCAAGATTATCGAAATCTCCCCAAGGGAAGAGATATTTTATTACAAAGAAACTAATGTAAAAAGATGCTAACCGAACCTCCAAAAGATTCTCTAAAAAATTAAAATTAAAATACCTTTATAAGAGCTATCCTTGTGGGTTAAAGTGATAATCTAATGATAATGACATTTTTTGTAGTTCAAATCTTAACCCCCCTTCCCAACTAATAAACTCTTTTCACCAAACGAGAAACCTAAGACTGAATCAAATTAATAAAAAAAGAAACAACTTAATGTCTATGTCTTATACCAAAAAGCAATCATCACTAAACAACGTTATGAGTTCAAATCTCATAATACTATCTTTTTAAAAAAGAGTCATGTCTAAGCCAAAATAAACCTCTTTAAAAGTAAGTTGTTAATGTATATTTTCACCTCAAAATAAATATTGAACAATCGTATTTAAAATTATGCATTTAATCTTTTTTATTATATATTATGGTATCACAATCATATTAATATTATGTTTTTCATAAACCTATGTTGATTGAGAAATTATTTAGCATAATCTAAAATCATATAAATTATTAATTTTTATTTATAACTAAAAATAACATATATTATGGTATCACTGTCACATTAATATTATGGTGTTCCTAAATTTATGTTGAACACTATTTGAGAATATTAACATATATTATGGTATCACCATAATATTAATGTAAACACTATTCGAGAAATTATTTAGCGTAATATAAAATCACATATATAATTACTTGTTGATCAAGAAGGATTTTTGTGCCAATAATATTAATTAAAAAAAATTTACAAATCAATGTTGACATATTATGTTAATTTTACTATAAATACATGTAACTATAAATTTGATTTATTTAGTATTTAATTTTTCTCTTTAATAATGTTACAATACTCAATAACTTTTCATTAGATCGTTATCTTCACCATGGATCAAGTTACAATTTTATATATATTTTCATCAAGATTTTCAAATATCAAGATGATTAGAGATTAAAGTGTAGTGGATTCCAAGAAAATAATTAATTTACTCAGCAAATAAAAAAAAAATCATAAAAATACGCATTAATTTGTTTTTTAATTGCAGACCACGTGGTAACGATGGCATGCACCCTGAACAATTGGTTTTGGGTGAGGAGAAAATGGATCACAGATTCACAAATAGTAAAATAATTGAAATGAGCTGTATGTGGGCATCTAAAAATACCTAATTAAGGAACAAAGTTTAGACAATACAACATGACCATACACCTTGATGTTTGTGTTGCACTTATTTGGATCATTATTTATATCATATGCGACTTGATTAAAGAGTAAACAACTTAAATAAATAAATACTTGATTAAAGAGTAAACAAAATAAATAAATAAATAAATACTTGATTCAGGTTTGCGTGATGTAATCACCAATTAGTGGTTCATAAAATAATAATTATAATAATGATCCATAAGTGTGAAACCGGAAATTGTGATCATTAATTAACTTGGAGGGGGGGCAGGTAGACTACTGGATAATTTATTTCCGGTTGTTTTTTTATTAACAATTTAACACTAATTTCTTCTAGAAACAATTTCGTGGTTGACACTTGACACTATTCTGTAAATAATTTCTTCTAGAAATAATGTCGTGGTTCAATTTAAATCATAGGTCAACTCTGAAGCTATTATAATCGAGAGAGACTCCCTTAATTGCATTCAATTTCAGGTATTAAGAAGCAATTCTTGCAAGACTCATTGGGGAATTAGAAACATCATAGCAGATTTAATAGAACTGCCAGGTCTATCTCCTATCCTTTCCTTCCAATATGGGTCGCGAGAGGAGTCAATATGGCGGCCCATACCATCTATGAGAAATTTGTCATTCACAAAACTTGGGTTCTTTTGAGTAAATGAGCCCAAACAAATAATAGTTTTGTTCAAGATATCTATCGGTAAATAATTCTATCACCTTCGGCTTTACGTAAATACTCGTGGACATCTTTTGTAAAGTATTTTTTTTTGCAAAAGCCTTTTTTGTAAATATTTTCCTGCTTTAAAGACCCAATTTCTAAATTGTTAGTAATTACTACAAATAATATCGTTGAATAAAGACATATAAGTACAACTTGATAGTTGACATATCGTCATAAATAAGAACAATTAAATGAGGACACAATGTTGACATCTCCTTACATTCCTCAATGATAATTCATCAATATCGACTATTGAGCGCTTGAGCAAAGATCTAAACTATAAAAGAGGGGTCTCAAGTAGGGGATTCACAAGCACTCCCTCAGGTAGATTGAACCATAACCTAATCTCAATCTTATCAAAGACACAAAATGTCATTGATTTTAAGTGAGAGAATGTAATCATCCTTAAGTTGAACCAACATCTCGACGTCACTTTGAGAGTTTGAACTCGTGATCTCCTACACTATACCAATTCCCTAATCATTGGCCATAACTCTAGATGTTACACGACAAGAAGAAATTGATAATTTAGTTATAGAAGTGATCTAATTACTGATGGAAGAGAATTGGGGGAAGAGGTAAAAGCGAAGCAAAAGCTAAGCCAAATTGGGCTACAAGAGTTGAGGAACTAGTGTCCCTCACTTGTCCTACGATTTTGCTGTCTACTTTGACATGCTCAAAGTCAAAACATTTGATGCCAACACCCACCGGTGACCTTAATTAGCTTGTGAGTTGTGACCCAAGCCTTCTTTTACTCTCTTTCATCTTTTAAACTAATTTTTTTTTCTATTGGATTTATTTTTGATAGATTCGAATCCGAACCTGTTAATCCATCCGAACCTAAAAGCTAAATCCTGTAAAGATAAAGGTTCTTTTATTCATTAAGATCAAAATCATACTTAAACCACTTTGAATAAAGAAAGAATTACGACCCCCACTAGTTACGGAGAATTTCGTAATAAAATAAAAATGAAAACTAATAGTAGAGTAAAGGGGTGAATTTGGAATTGAAAACATTCAAATGGGTAATGGGGAAGAGAAAGATAACATGAACTAATCATCTCTTTTAAATAAATAACTCAATAAACTAGTTGAGGATTTTTTTTTTAAATTTTTTTTTATTCCATCAAATCTTTTGGGAAGATCATCAAATCTTTACAAGATTATCAGATCTTTACACATATAACCTAGCCTAATTTAAGTGTATATGTGTGTGAAACTCTCTCTTGGAAACTTAAACTCTGGCTCTTATCCCTCACATCCCACAAGTACTTATACTTATGAAGTAACCATCCTACCAAGGGTGCGCGGTGGTAATATTATTTTCTCTTGAAATAAGCAAAATATAAGTGTGCACGTGATTTGGTTTTTTTTTCTCAAAAAAAAAAAATATTTGGTTTTTTTTTTTTTAGCTTATTTGTTTGTGTACTGTTTTTTAAAACTCTTCTTTTTCTTTTCTTCTTTAATTAATATAACTATATTTTTAGTTACTTTCAACTCATAAATAAATAGTATCCTATTAACGACTGTCTAAATATAGTGGCTAAAGTTAAGTTTTTTTATTATAATCTTTTTTATTATTGATACGATAGTTATTATAATTTCTCTCTTTTATAAACATCTCTATTTGTGCACGTTAACTTACAATTCTCCAAGTGTTTAGCTAAGAACAATTCAGCGAAAGAAAGAAAGAAAAAACAAGTGATTAGCTAAGGACTTGCCATCTTCCAACAAAAATGTAATATGTTGCCGTCTACCCTCTCATAAACTTCCCCCTTCAATATAAATAGAATTTAATTCCAAACCTTTGACTATAACAAGTATTTGTAGAGGAATAAAAACATTTTTTTTATGCACCATGTTAGCTTAATGGGGTACATTTAGGACAATTATTAATAAATTATTTTCAAAAAAATTGTACACTATTTTTATGGAAAATTGAAAAAAGTGGTCAAAATATTAATTTTTTTTTCTTTTTTCATAAATATTTTCTTAAAATAGTTTCCTAACGAATATCTTTAAGCATTCTTTAACTTTCTCTTCTCTTGTTAGAGTCTCGTCATTGAGTTTTGTACTCATTCCTTAGGCATTCTTTAACTTTTCTCTTCTCTTGTTAGAGTCTTGTCACTGAGTATGAAAAAAAAAGGTCAAAAAGTCATGTGCAATGAAGGATGCAAGCACAATCATGGCTTTATATATATATATATATATATATATATATATATAATAACTTGGAAACGTATATAATAACTTCACAAGAATATTATTTGAATAAAAACAATTGATATTTGTCGGGGGCAAAAAAGTTTTCTTTCTAACAAATGAGATTTATGTTGGGTAAAGGGTCTAAACCGAAACTCGATGTTGGGCTTGAAGTATAGCCCAAAGGCTATCAGTGAAGTTTTTCGAAGAGTTCGCCTTCTTTTTATACCTTGGGCCTAGAATAGGACTGACAAGGGTTATGAGATGGCCCAAGGTATAAAAAGAAGGCAAACTCTTCGAAAAACTTCACCGATAGCTTTTGGGCCATGCTTCAAGCCTATCATCGAGTTTCGGTTTAGGCCCCCAACCCATGGCCCAAAAACATTTCCTATAGCAGACACGTCAGCACAATAAAAAGCATACTGCAATAAAGAAATAACCCAACAATAAAATATTTCAGCAGTAAAATATTTCAACGATAAAATATTCCAGCGGTAAAATGAGACGAAACAGAATAAACTTCCAACTGTTAACTATTTCACAAATTAAGGAAAGCATCTACATCTTCAAACTCATCATCCATTGGCTCTGGAAAAGAGTCTTCTAATATGACAATTAGAGGAAAAAACTCTATGGTAACAGTTACATCATAATCTTCAATAGTAAATGAATAAACAAATATCATAGGTTCCATTATAGCAAGTAATGAGGAAACTTAGTGTGAGATAAAGGGAGAGAGAGAGATTCCAACTAGCGCAGTAAGATCATTATGATGCCAGAGCATGCTCATGGATTTAGTATATGTAGTGAGTAGAGAGGGTCATTTTGAGTAGTATGAGTAGTGAGTGCGAGTGTTTAGTAAAGTTGCTAGAGTTTTCTGCTGGGGATAGATAAAAGCTTACAAGTAGAGGTGTTAGAGGTATTTATGAGCTATGGGTTGAAGAGCTTAGTTTCTAAGCTTGAAAATAAGGACTCAGAGACTCAGAACCTCACTAAGAGCTTTCAAAAAATTAGAGTGAGGAGAATAGAGAAGTTTTTTGAGTTCTTCTCTATTGGTCTATGTTAGAGTGTTGGTGGAGAGCTTCTATTTATAATTGAGTTTTAGGGGATGATTAGCAAATAATCTTTGCTAAATCAGCCCCAATCTTCAGAAAATTCTTAGAGAATTGTTCCTAGGATTTTGGCCAAAAGTGGTAAGCTCAGCTTTTAGAATGTTCTTGCTATTTTGGGTAATAGCAGCTGGAGTTCTGACTTGGTATTAAATGTTGATTGTCCTCAGCTAATGAGATTAGAGCAGGTATTAGGCTAATGATCTTGATTTTGCTACTGCTAGAATCAGAACTCCCTAGGGCAGATTGTATCACCCCAAGCCAGGTGTCAATCTTGGAGCCCTTTACTGGGAACTCTGCTGGAGATCCCTTTGGTGCCCTCCAAACCACATTTCCCTAAGTTTCCCCATTTGGGGTTCATGTATTTGGTCCACGAACCAGAGAGTACACATTTTTGGCATAATAATGAACTGATTTCAAGTTGTTCCAGAAGCTTTCATGGCCTAGTCATGGCTACCCTTGGTCCTTGACCGAATGGGTTGGAGAAGAAAGGAGAGATAGCTGGCTGAAGCTTCCTAGTTTTATGTCATGTCATCTCAACTTTGTATCACATGAAAAATGATGGAAATCAGCTTGGCAAGGAAGGGTTTAACCCTACTGGATACGTGTCCTTTTCTGATCTAATTGGACAAGCTAGGACTGATGGTGATGGGCTCTAGCTGTCAGGTTGTGCTAAGACTTGACTGGTTAGCTCACGTGAGCTTTAGCTGTTGGGATCTGTATGTGAGTTGGCCTAGCTCAGCTGGGCCTTGTAGTTGAGCTTTTTTGGGATTGGCCATCCCTTCAAAATGAATAATTTTGTCATGGGTGATATACATGGGTTTTTATAAATTTTGTAAGAGAAGTATTTTTTTGAGGGATGAGTAATTAAATTACCCATGAGTTAGGGGCTTTATTTTATGTAAAATAGGTGCCAAAATAGTATTGGGCTTTGTAAGATAGGTGTCAAAATAATATTTGGACTTTGTAAAATAGGTGCCAAAATAATATTAGAGCTTTGTAAGATTTTGCAAAAAAACTATTGCCGTGTAGCAATAGGTTTTAGAGATGCCATATAGCAACAGGCTTTTAGAGGTGCCGTGTAACAACGGACTTTGGAGGTGCCATGTAGCAACGGCCTTTATAAGAGAGTTTTGTTGGGCTTTCAGGTTTTGCCCACAAATTAAATGATTTTAAGCTTTATTTGTGGAGATAGTGTAATTTTGTGGCCCAATTTTGGTAGCAACATGGTAAGTATTTTTTGTGGAATACCCAAATTGGATATAATGGGTAATATTTGTGAGAAATATTTATGTGGAATCAAAATAGCTTATGAGCTTGTGTGAGTATTATTTTTTAATGAATGGGCTAAATGAGGTTAGGGCTCGAAAATTTCTACCTCAACAGTATTTCAAATGATGAATCCATGTTTGTTTCTTTCTTTCTTTCTGATTCGTTATTTGAAATGAATAATTGGTAATCAATCATGTTTCTAGAATCTTGTAATTTAATAATGAATCCTATTGCTAGCTGGGGTAAATTGGAGTTTTCCGGGTCCTGATTGGACCTCATGCACCAACATATTCTTGCAACGATTCGCTGACTGAGATCGGACCCAAAATCAAAATTGAACACATATGATATGATATGATATGGGAAAGCTAATCATAAACTAAACTAATGCAACATATGCTTGTTTGCAAATAAAAATCCACCACCAAACAAAACACCATTTCTTTTTCTTTTTTTCTTTTTTTTTTAAGGGAAAGCAAAACACCATTTCTGCTTTTAGCTTTGTCCTCAATTTCAAAGCAAGTCATGATTTGTTGGTTAAAAAATTACAAATAGTTGATGAATGCTCCCCCACTAGTTGTAATACATTCAACACTACCGATGGCTCACAGTTTTGGCTTTAATAATACCACCGCGGGTGTGGCATGGTGCCCATGATAATATCCTTATTAAAGCTCTAGTGATACACATAGTATTACATACCTGTTACCTCAACAGAGTCGCTAAATTCACACCAAAACATTTATTCAATGAAAAAAAAAAAGTTTTGACGTTGATAATAGTCATATATTTTCAGTGATACTATATTACTATTTCGATTTTTGAATGTCTTTATATATATATAACTCATCTTTCTCATCAGTGATGATATAAAAGAAAAGTTTATTTCTTTTTCAAAACAATTCGATCTCCTCGTATATTTTAAGTCACTAATTTACTTCTAGAATTCCCATTTGCTTAGCAACCTCCACAGTCCGCTCCAGCAAAGTTAGCTATGTTATGTAGTATAGTAGTTGTGGACTAGACTAGTAGTTGAAGCCCTAGATTTTTTTTTTTTTTTTGGAGGAACGCAGGCCTAGATTTATAATAAATTGAAACTTGTATAGTTAATTCTGACGCTTAATCTCATGGATGCACTAGACCAAAGCGAGCAAACAATATCATTAATGTGTTGTCACCTAAGTTTAGCTCATTAGACATCATCTAAAACATAGTATATTCAAACTTCGTATACATTTATTTGAGGATTAATGCTAAGAACAGTAACCTTTTTCACAATTTACTGAGATGTCAGGCTGTGAGCGGTGCACCATCCCATTTTCCACTACAAAACTATTATTATTTTTAATTGTATACCAATCACAAGATGCTATCTTAGCAGAAGTGAAAACGTTGTAAAAAACTAAAAATTTGTGTTTTAAGACTAGTATATAACCAGCCTTGGTATAACCTGGCTTAGTCTAAACTCGAATCAAATATTTCTGCTTGCTTTAATAGCTATCAGATATCAAAAACCAGAGCAGAGGGTTGAGGGTTCCAACGAATTGACTCTGAGATTCTCAACCCCTCTTGTTCTAAACCTGCTCAAACAAAAGAAAAGGCCAGCACCCTTACTCTGCCTGATACCTTACTTGAAAAACAGAGATTTCTTGAACATGCATTTCAAAACCAAAACATACAGCAAGAAAAAATAAAAGGCAATGGTATAATCATGACGCTCCATTTGATTACATTCATCAAATCAACAAGGCTAAAATGAATGTACCTCATGTACTCCATATGAGCTAAATTAAAGGGCGTGGCTTAATTCATAGAATCATAGCCCAGCATCCATTGAGTAAATATCATTGCAGCAACTAGGCAACAACAAACTGAGGAAGCTGTGGTCAGGTTCAAAGTGGTACAATCTAGAACCCTCTACATCTGGCATAATTGGAAGACTCGTCGCTCAAGAGGAATCATTAAAATGCAATTTTTGCAGGTAAAAATGGTTTATATTTGCACAACTAGTCAATACAAAAGTTCTACTGACAGTACTTGTGGGAGATGGTGCAAAGTGCAAATCCAATTCCCACAAATAAATAAGCTGTTCTAACTTCAGATAAATGGACAAACACTATATTTTATTATACATATTATACATATAATATTGTCTATACATGACAATAGTAAATACTACCTGAATCAGACTCTTGCTACAACTGTTCTATAACATGCTAATTATGTCAAGTGCATGATTGAAAGGCACAAAAGCTGCCCAAACATTGTGTCATCATCTAATATGGTCAAGGAACTCAAGCCATTATATCCACCATCTTCCCAACTGAAACATTGACCAGTTGAACGTAGACAGCCCCAAAAAATTGGGAAACAGCCTACATGCCCATTCATGTTTCAAGTTCTAGGCAGGTATCCAGCAGGAGGAAGCATAGAGAATCCGGCCCTTCCAACCTTGAAGCATCCAGTGCCCATCTACGTCAACCACAAAATCATTATGGTACCCACCTTTCAGTTTAGCCCTCAGTTTCTTCATGATTTCACGATCCATTGGAAGCTGCCTAAACCCAGCCCTCATTTTCCGAACCTGCCACTGCTTGTATGTCTCAGGCCTCTCAACCCTCTCTAATCCTTCACAAGCTATGACATTTATGGCCTCCCGCCCAAAAAACTCTTTTTCAAACATCAATCTCATGGGATCTTCACGGGCAATGTTAGTATCAAGCATATCAAACAATGAGGAGAAGTGGAAGAGAGCCTCACGGAACCGTGTGACAAAGAATGGAGCATTGTAGAATCCATTAACAATGGCATGGACAAAAATATTGGGATTTGTCTTCCTAATTAAGTTTAGAACAGCATCCCTCGGATTATTCACCACAACTGTCTCATCAAGCAGGTTCTTACACCGGTTCAAACAATTCACTGCAAGTACCTCATCTCCATTAATTTTGAGGTCCTTGACTTGAATAGTTTCCCATTTCTGTGCAATTGCATTATACTCGAATGGAACATTGAAACGCTCACAATACTTTGCCAAGCGACGCCCTGTCTGCTGTACTCTTTCTGCTGGCCGGAAACCACGTTGAGGAAGCTCTATCCCTGTAATGCGTAGCTTGGGAGGCCCTCCCGGTCTTCTTGAGAGACAATGGATGAGGGCAGGCCATTGGAAACCATAAAGGATACCGAAATCAATAACATGAAGTGTTGCTGCATTCTCAGATGCTCTCAGAATCATATGGTTTGCAAAGATAATTGCAAGCTTCATGAAGGGGCAGGCTGAAACATATGCTTGGTAAGCTTTCAACATATCAGCAGCTGACGTTTTTTTGGGAGCTAGAGCAGTGTAAATTTGGGTCCCTGTGCCAGTTAAGCGCGCTTCAATGCTGTCTGCAAAGTAATGGGCCAACCTCTGCAACCCATCACCAAATGGGGAAGAGTGCTGCCTAACCTGTTTTAGTACTTCAAAAGCAGTCCTCCTATCATCAGAGGAGACTGCTTGTGCACACAGCACCAATAGAGTTCTCAAATCCACAATATCCTTCTTATTGCTTTGTTTCTTGGCACGAGTCTTTGCACCACTAGATACATTTGATTGTCCATTCTGCAAGCTTTCATCAAAGTTACACACTGAAGGCTCTTGTTTTGCCCCACCACAGAGCAGCACCTTATCAAACATCTCCGATATCTCACTCTCGTCCGGATAAACAGCTGATTGCTTGTTACTCCTCCCATCTTCTAAGTCTGTATCCTCTCGCTCATGATTCTTCCTTCCTCTCAACCTAGAAGGGGAGTGCTCCCTCTCATCTATCTCCAACTTAACCAACACTTCTGGAGCCTTCTTATTCAAAACAGGAGAAAATGTGTTCTTCTCCAGATCAACAGTCAGCTGATTCCCTTTAGGAAGGAATTTATTAGCTTCCTCTACCCCTCTCTGGAACTGCAAAACTGATTCGGTATTGCTTAAGAAGTTCTGAACCAGAAGCTCATTGACAGATGAGCCCAGCAGCCCATTACAATCACTAGTGAGGCTGTTTGGAAAGTTAAAAGATGATGGTGGACTAGACTTTGCAGTGGACTGGAAAACAAAGTCAGTGGGGAGAGGATTTTTTAACAAAGAGGGTCTGTATTCTCCAAAATCAGCATGATTCCACTGAAAATCGTTCAAGTTACTATTACCAAAACTAGAACTGCTATTGCTACTATGATCACTGAAGCCACTCAAAAAACTATCATCCGGACTCTCAACATTTTGATCAATATAAAGTGGGTGTTGATCCGGGGACGTAGGGTACTTCCCGCCAATGACTTCATACAACGATTTCTCCGTGGCTTGAAGAGCCAATGGGTCATGGAACATACATGGCTTCGATTCCATCTCCTCTTCCATAAGCACCTGGCTTATGTACTTTAGGACACTATCAGAAAAGTCACTGTCATCTGTGGGAGAATCACCCTCTAATAAGCTCGATTGAGCAGAATTACCGGGGCTTGGATCAGGGCTAAAAACTGGATTGTCCATGAAGCTAGGACCTAGAGTGGGGCTATTGAATATAATCCCATTTTCAACAACTGGGTACTGATCTGAATTGAGAAAAAGTGACTCTATATCAAATTTGAAACCGTTATTTGACCCAAAGAATTGGGGTTGTTGAGGATCCATGAACATGTACTTCCAACACCCAATACTCAAAAATCCTATACCCTAATAGTTACTCTTTAACTCCCAATAAGAAAAAACAATTACTTAATACAAAATTATGGCCTAAACATGACAAAATAGCTAACATCAAGAGCAATTCAGATTATGCAATTAAACCCTATACATATGAAACCAAACAAAAACAAAAAGGAAAGGGGTAACAGAACCTAGGAAAGCATTATAGATTGAGGGAATTTCTGGGTTCGTTAGAAATGAAATTGAGGAAGTGAAATTCGAGAATTTTCCGTCAATTGTGCGTACCTGAGAGAAAGACACAAAACCCTAATAAAGAGAGCGTGAGAGAGTAGAGCAGAGGGCAATGTTCCAAGTACGAGACGACGACGTTGCTGTTTGATTGTATCGTTTGTTTGATGTTTTTAACTTTTTAATCTTTGTGTATAGTGTTTCAACGTGAACGAGGAGCATGTCTTTTCACAGTTTTTAACTCTGTACCCATTTTGTGCGAATCTAACGTGGCTGTGTGCTATTGGCTGGCGAGGATATATTCCGCGTTTCGGTGTCTTTTCCTTAAGAGAAATATTAAATATTAAATTTTATTGCAAAGGTGAGTCAAGGATGCAATTGTTATCTTGATGTCCGTCCACTCTCAACGGACCTAAGGAGATATCCCGCTAATGAATCCCTAAGGGAGTACGGAGAAATCACGCTAATGAATCTTAGGTGATTGTTTTTCATGCTAAAATCAGGGGCGCCTGCCCTGGGCCACCGCCAAGGGCCCCTATTAGAGGAAGGTTCTAAATTTTAAAGCAAAAATTGATATATTTTTTTAAAAAATTTTGGAGATATAGAAAAAAAAAAAATAGTTTTATATTTTTCTAATACTTCTCAGAAGTCCCAAAGAATTGAGTAATGTTAGATATAATACAACTTTAAATATATGGATCTTATAAATAGAGCAATGTTATAATTATAAACTATTTTACAATATTTTTACAAAATGTTGTTATTGCCAACTTCTTACTGATTCTCATCTAGACTCACAAATAACATCACTTATTTATTAATCTATAATCACTCACCACATCATCAGTTTGTAAAAGTTTTTGTAAAAAAATTTGTATCTCTAACATTTTACCTTACAAATATATGTATCACTAATCGCAAGAAATGATTCAAATAGAAAAATGCTAGAAATATTACTAATTGGACAAAACTTACGTTCAGTGCCTTTGTGGCTACTTAACTAAAAAATAGACTTTCATTCCATGAGAAAAAAATCCACATGGCGAAATTTTAAGATAAGAACCTAAGAAACAATACCTAAATACTGTACTTAAATCTTGCCCTTATTAATTTTACTTGAAAACTTTACAAATTGATATGACAATTAATATGATATGCGAACATCAATAAGTATTGTAGGGGCCTTTTTGCGTTGATGGGCCTGGGCTCGTTTGCTACGCCAAGGCCTATGAGTTAATGGGTAAGGGAGTCGGGACGGGACCCATGAAAGTTATATCGCGAGCCAGCTTGTGCACAAGCCAGGCATGCCCAATGTTAAGACAACTCGGGAATGGTGCAGCAAGCTGGGCACGACTGATATGATCATGAAGGAATAACTGTCTTGCATAGCAAAGGATACAACAGCAGAATGACTTCTACAATGAAATATGCTAAGCGAATGGGTTACAACAAAACAACTTATCCAACAGAAAATAACTAATACCGCAAATAAGATAACTAATACCGCAGATAAAATAAAAGAGGGTTACAACAAAGCAACTGATACAACAGAAAATAACTAATACCACAAATAACTAATATAGCGAAAAGAGCAAAAGATATCACAGCAGAATGGCCAATAACATAAAACGCTACAACATAAAAAGAGAAGAAAAGAATAACAACGGAGGTTTCAAAGAAACTAAAGATTGTTTAGCAGGAACAGGTCCAAAAAGGGAACCGAACCCCAATATGGATAACCTCGTTACAGACTTCTGCCATTGAAGTTACCTGTGCTGGAGAAAGAGCCTAAATGGTTTTGGGTTCCGATTCACAGAGCTTTAGAAGGCAGGAATGTCATAAGGGAGAGAAAATGTGGTCTACTGATGCATGCTCCTATTTCTACAGTATTTTCTCTATTCCTTCTCTCTTTTTTTACCACTTAGTTTTCTTTTTGTAATCCGGTTCTTAGTTTTTTTCTTACTCTTTTCTCTGTACCCCTCTCCATTGTTGTTGTTGTTCCCCTGATTACCTCTCATCCTTTTTATACCTCTTAATTCTATGGGATTTCTCCCTTTTGTCCCTAGGGCTTCGCCAACCATTTTTGGTTCCTTGTGGGCATCTCTCCATGCTTGTCCACTAACCCATTGGTTGCCCAGCCACTACCTCTACTCAGAGTGTGCTTGCTGTACCATTCTACATTCTTAGACAAAACTCCTTATTTTGTTTCTCCCATCTCTCAATTTCTGCCTTACTTCCCCAAGGATAAGGATTGAAGGCTCTCTCTATACCTACCCCTATGGCATGCATCAAGTGGGCCTGACCATGCTTACCTTTTTTGGGCAAAATGCCATCCCAGCAAGGCATTTCTCTAAAAGAAGTTTTGGCAAGAACCTCAAAATAGACCTCTTTTCTCCCCACCGCCAAACCACACCCTTTGAATCCCTCAACTAAGGGACCACTTCTCCTGTATTGGCTGGGTACAAGTAGGTAGTGTCCTGAACTTTGTGTAAGTTTCACTATCCTCTAGTTTGTCATCTTTTACTTCCACACCGTTCCTATCATTCTTGCATTGTCTTTGTTATACTGCGTGTACTGGGTTCGTGCCTATCTTTCATGGCAAGGAGGATGTGTGGGTTTTAGGGCTTACACTGCCTCCCTTCGTTCCCCCGTGGGCTGGGCACTGCTTGGGTAGAAGCTCTTGTTTGTTTAGCCCACTAGACTTCTATTTCTACTGTTCCTCTTCCTGCCATGCTTATGGGTCTGCTGGCTACCATTTCTGCCATGCCTATGTGCCTTTTGTGATTGATGATACATCTTTGTAAGCCTCATATTGTAAAATTTATAATATCTCTAACATTATTCATTCAAATAATTGTTTATTATCTTCTTTTAGTGTTACTAATCGCATTCATTTCCACATAATTTGTAAGTTTTTTTTAGTAAAATTTGTTATAACTTTAGCATTTTTCTCGAAAAAAAAAGCATATTACAAAGTAAAAGGAATGGATTTTTGTTATCAAAAAAATTATTATATTAAATACTATTAAATATTATTTAAGTGATAACAAAAATGCCCTATTTAAATATATCACCTTAAGCCTCCAAATTTGTTGAGCCGCCCCTGGTTAAAATCAACTCCTTTTACCTTATAAATATAATAGCAGAGCCACTAGTTCGTTATATGCGTGTGTGTGTGTGTGTGTGTGGATGCTAGATATGTTTTTAGTATTTTGAACTCTTTATCCACGATCAACAATCTTGTTTCAATTCTTAACTTTCTAGTCAATAAAATATTAAAATACTAAAGTTATTTGGTTCTAGATCCAACCAAAAAATTAAATAAATCTACGGCTCGTTTGGTTAGAGATTTCTAGTATCGTTATTTAAGTGTTGTGAAAATATGTGTGGGTTAAAAAGTGTTGTGGAAATACATGTAGGGGTGTTTAAACTAGGGTTGTCCATGGGTTGGGTTTGAGCCCGACCTAGACTCAACCCAATATTTTCGGGTGGATAAAATCAAAACCCGAAACCAACTCGAAATTCTCGTCCAATAGGTCGGTTCAAGTCGTTTCGAGTTTCAGGCTATACCAGTCGATTTCGGGTTTCGTCGTCAAAGCTAAGATTTGGCCGGATTTGTCAGGATCTGGCCGGATCCATCGTGATTTAGCCGATATCTAGCTGGATCCTTCAAGATCTAGCCAGATCTCGAAGGATCTGGACTAGATTTCGACAAATCTCGATGAGATCTTGCCGAATCAGGTCTGAATCTCGACGAACTAAGGATGTGAGCGAAATACCGTCGGTCGGTTCGGTTTTCGTTGGGTTTTGAAACCTAAAACTGCCACTCGACTCGCACCTTTCGAGTTCTGATGTTGAAGACCCGCTGCCGACCACGGGTTGCTCTGAATGGGTCGGCCTTGGTTCGGGTGGCACCGAGTCAATCGGTTCCAACAAGTCATCGGTTCACTTGGACACCCCTAGTTTAAATACCCCTACCAAACACCCCATAGTTTTCTTTTCACTGTATTTTGGAGACTAGGACAAGATAGTTCCTTCCCTCTTTTTTCTAACACTTCAATTTTACAAGTTGTGACCAATGGCCAAGCCACACCACACATCTCTTACACAATAATACTCTCTTAAATATATATCATGCTATAGTAAGAATATATAAGTTTCTTTCCTAACTGCTTAATTGCTTTCCCCCAATTTTTTTTTCTTCTTATCACTAAATTTATAATTGATATCTTTTGTTTAAGGCAGAAGTATATATTTCTGAATTCTCATTCATATTTGGCTTCATTCAAAATAATGTTATTACATCAATATTAATCCTTAATATAATTTAAGTGTGTCCAAATTAAGAACTATTGATATATTCTTTAAACAAAAGATTTTGACAATTTAGAAAGCACAAATCCATACTTTTTAAGAATTATCTTCAAGTACAAGTGTTTAGTAGATAATTTGGTTGTTTATATTGAAATAAAAATTGCTAAGAATTTTTGTACATATTTCAAATTTGATAATTGATTATTTTAATTGTTTGAAATAGGGATATATAGCAATTTCAGTACGAGCCTTTTAGTTTTACATATTTTTTGCTATATTAGAAAGCAAAACACCTGCGTATTCAGGTATTCTACTATAGAGACTTTAATTCCCAAGTGTCTTAAGAATCTTCATGTACAAGTGTTTTTTTTTGTAGATAATTAATTTGGTCGTTTATAGTGAAAAAGAAATTGCAAAGAACTTTTGTACATATTTGATACTTTATTATTTTAGTTGTCTAAAATAGAGTTAGCTAAATTTTTAATAGGAGATATTTAATTTTTGAATTTTCATTTCCTTTATACTGATATAGTACCTCCATGATTGATGGAATCTAGGTTATAAATATCTTCTTCTTTTTTCTATTCTTCTTACATTATTATAAAAAATAAATAAATAAAAAAGTTTGATAAACAGTTTTTGTTATACATTTATTGATTTATAAAATACTTTATGTACATTTTTAATCATGTTCAAATAATTTTTATACTACTATATATAACATAATATATAATATCTAAAAAGAAAGAAAAGATCATTTTTATTTTTATTTTTATTTTTACTTGGCCCCTCAAAGATGAAAACCTTGCTCTGCCAATATACCACTTCTCAACAAGTGAAGAGAATCATGCTTTTGCACTGTATGTCATTCTCATTTCTCATGAGCACTCTATTTATCAATTTATTTATTTAACTATCCAAGTCTCCTTGCCCAATCTTTGGATTGGTCAATCCTGTACTAAAGTTTCTCCTTGTTATCAAAGTACTTGTCAGGTTGGTAGGATCCACCATTGATTGGTCCGCATCAAAGTTCCTACCACAGTCCCCTCTATTCTCCAAATCTCACCCACCTTCATATTTCATACTCGCGGTTATTTACACACTCATATTATTTTAGAGCTTGACTCATTTAAAACTCAAGTCTAAATTTAAACTTAATATTGCTCATTTCCTAAAAGTAAATGATTATAAACAATTTTTTCTGGAGTTAAATTAAATTGTTCATAATCAATTCTGTTCATTTATTATCCGTTTCCAAATGGACAGTTAATAATTTTTTACAATTTTCATTATCGTGGTCCGTGAGTCAAGAGTGATGGGATTATATTACAACTTTTTGAATTTGTTTTCATTCAGGTTTTACCCGGAGCAATAGCAAACAATATTTTATGATGTTTGATCGGGAAATTTTGATCTACTTGATTTTTTTTTTATCATGTTATTTATTGATATAAGTATTTTTCATAACAATACGGATATTATTACAAGAAATCTGTCTCCCTCGAGCAAGTTAGTTCTGCTTAATCTATATTTCTGAATAGCATATCTTTTTGAAGTTTTTTTTTTTTAATGCTTGACTTTTGGTTAATCAATTAAATTTCACTTTGTGTACTTGATCAAGTTTTTTAATCGTTTTTGTAGTATGGGTCAAAGCTCGATAATTGAGGATATTATAATATTATAAATGTTCAGAAGTTTGGAATGGTGGAAAACACTCAAACTTACTCCATTGTTGTTGTTTAGTAAGAAGTCATTTTAATGCAGCGTGAATTAAGCAAAGAAACTTCATAGTCATGAAACAGAGTCTGTCTCTGCCTTTGCAGTAAAACTTGCCCCTTGGATCACGTTTACGCGGGCTTCTCCTTCTCTGTGCATAACGTGCATGATACTCTCTACTTTTCAAAATAACAGAATACAAATTTTCTGTCCATTTTATATCACATGCATCTAGGTTATTTGTAATAAATATTTTAAGATGATGTAGTTTATGTCTCAATTGTCTCAAAAAAAAACCTATTATTTAGGGAAATTATATAAGTCCGTTTAGTGGACTCCTCTATCCTCTAATGGAAATAATTAGTTCATGTATTTTTTCATATGCATCATCCTTTTCTCATTGAAAATTGTGGAAATTCAAATTAACCACCTGGCTTGTACAATAATTTCTTCATCATTTCAGCCTTCGTGACTGATTGCTTTAGATTGATGCCATTTTTGCTCTCTTAAAGTGTCTTTAGACGACCACTGCCCACGTTAGGTGAGATAGTACTTCTCCAAGCCTTAAAGGCTTGAGAGGTTCATGGACCGAGGTTCGAGTGGTCTCGGGGTGGGGTTATACTGTCGATTTTCAAAAAAAAAAGTGTCCTTAGACAGAGGAGTGGAGAGCAAAATTATTCACTTTCTATTCTATGAAAGAAGTCCTGCTCCCTCTCTTAGGTGGTGTGAGTTCTATCATGGATCCCACACAAGAACTCACACCCCTTGTATAAGGGGGTAGGAAATCTCCTGCAGGAGTGAATAATTTCTCAAGTAAAAAAGGAATGAGGATGTTTAATTAATTTTGTTTGGATTTTTTTTTTTTTTTTAAAAAAATTGGCGTGTGGGGAAGGGTTTGAGGGGATTTGGAAGGGCCCTCATTTGTTAAAAAAATTCCCAAAAATTCTCCTTTTAATGTTTCTCTATTATAAATAAATAGGCCACTTTTGCTTCCCACACCTTAGCCTAGCACTAGGTATACATTTCCAATTAGTCTCAACTTATTATTATCTTTGATCGTCCTTTTACAAATGTAAACGAACAAAACTTTGTTAAGTATTGAATGTTCAAGCTTGACAATAGAAGTAAAATGTTCAAGCTCGGCTTGAGCCCAACCAAGCCTAAACTAATGTTCATACTCAAATTCATAAAAAAATTCAAAGGCTTGAACTCAGCTTAATTGATTAGTCAAGTCAAACTCGAACTTAATATTAAGCTCTTAAGCTTGAGATCTAACAAAAGTGTATTATCAAGCTCATATTATGTATATTATCAAGCTCATTTGGTTTGGACATATGGTTCTCATTTGGTTTGGACAAATGGTTCAAACTCCCAATACCTAGCTCAATTTATTATTTTATCAAGTCTTATTGTTCAAGAGCTTGTTCATGAACAAATTTATTTATTTTTACTTGAGCTCATCTCATTTATTAAGCAAGCCTAAAACTAAACTCAAGATTAACTAGTTTATAAACAAACAAGCATGAACGGGTTTTGTGTTGAGCCAAAACTGAGTTGTTTGTGAATGACTTGATTCATATACATCCCTTTTTCCTTTGTTTCTTCTTCAAGTAGGAGTAAAAGATGGCTAGGGTCTATGCCCTCTCTCTCTCTCTCTCTCTCTCTCTCTCTCTCTCTCTCTCTCTCTCTCTCTCTCTCTCTCTCTATATATATATAAAAGATGTATCTACTGATTCACATTGATGACATTTTTAACTCTACATTATACAAGAGTCGGATTGTAGGTTTTGACGTTTTTAGGTTTGAATCTTTCTCAATATAGTATACAATGTCAAATTACTCTTTTTCACGAGTGATTAATGTCAAATTGTCAACTATAATCAGCAACAATATTCTCCTAATTAGTAATTCTTTCAACAGCTACCGAACAATTAAATACTGCCTCAAAGAAAAATATATACTAGCTGATCTGCATGTATATATGTGTGTGTGTGTGTGTGTGTGAGAGAGAGAGAGAGAGACCTATAAATCTTTTTGTGTAATGCTAGGAATATAAATCATTCAAGATTTTTTCACAAATGTTGACATAAAAAATTATGATCCAAGGGATATCACTTTTATATAGATCTATTATTGACATAATTTTTGTTAGACAAAAACATATTCAATCTTTGTAATTGTTAAAAAACAACTAAAAAAATTATCCTTCATATAATCAAACCAAAACACCAATTGATTTTGGTATAAACAAAATTTGAACTTCAGATCTCTTATTTAATAACAATAGACTTTATCAATTGAGTTAACTGGAATCTACTAAAAAAAAGTATCATTGGACTTATTGAATTTTGTTACCAATATCTCCAAACTACAATAAGTCTAAATACACAAGAAATTTCACAATATTTTTATTAATTGTTGAGATGACAGTTTACAATTTGTGATCTCATGTAAAAGTTGTGTTATACTAATCACAATATAATATTTCACGTATTAAAATTAAAAAATAGTGAAATTTCTTGTGTAGGTAACAATGCATTCATATCAAAATTAAAGTCAAACGTGCACGATTACGTCTTGGACTTGCTAAGGTCCGGCTTCAATCCGCAACTTTATCATATAATTTATTGACTTGGACTAGCTTCATGTGAACCCATATAGAAAATTAGAAACACATATTAAAGACAAACAAGCATGGGTCTCTCTTTAAAAAAGCATGGGTATCTCTTTTTTTAAAGAGAGACCCATGCTTGTTTGTCTTTAATATATTTTTCTAATTTTCTATATGGGTTCACATGATGCTAGTCAAAGTCAATAAATCATATGATAAACAATAATGGATCTTTCATCTCTATGTTGTCCATTCCTATAAATGATCCTATTCCAACTCTAATTTCCCAAAGCAGGCAACAACTCTTTGATAAGAAAGATTATATTATGACAAACACAAAGGTGGTGATGCCCCACCAGTGTTAGAACATTGAACCTGATCCATGAATTTCCTAGCTCATGGTTGTTGTCACTATCAGTGATTTTGTTAGTCAAGAAGGCACTTGGACCCCATAAATGTTCAACTTTCTTTTCTTTCTTTATTGCTAAGTTTGAATTGTGGCAGTTCTTTTCCTTGAATGTTTCATTTCTTGGGCTTTTACTTGGCATTCATTCCATCAAAGACTAGTAGGTAAATTCCAACCACTAAAGAAAAATTCATATCAGTGAATTGACCCCTTATAACCTATGGGACAAAACCATGATGCTAAAAGCCTTTGTTGCCATGCGGCCCATGCGTGCAGCTGAAGAAATCAAACCGGTGGTACCTACAAAGCATTTTAACCATTTTAATATTATTTCCTTATTCTATACGTATAGAGTAAGTTGAACTTTCTTTCTCAAAAAAAAAAAAGAAAAAAGAAAGAAAAAGAAAAAAAAAAAGTAAGTTAAAGACTTTCTCAAAAAAAAAACAGTAAGTTAAAGACAATTTTTGCATTTATAAAAATAATAATAATAATAATAATGTGAGAGACAAATTTTCATAAAATCTTTTTAACATTTATTTACTTTATTAGTTGTGATTGAAACACAATCATTTTCATATAAATAAATCCCTCCTCCTTGTTTATCAAAATATATATATATATATATATATATATATATATATTCCCTCCTTGTCACTATTTTCCCAAACCACACTATCTTGGCTCTTTGCTTCTTTCTGTTGAAATTAGCACGAGGCGGCTTGCAGTACTTAGTATAACACAATAATTTTCTTTGGCATAGTGTCTCAAAGATTTGGGCCCATGGTAACTAGGTGCTGACACTAAAGTGTTTGCCAAAAGGTGACAATTTTGCCAAGAGTCATGTCTAGCTAGTTTCATGAATGGTAACTTTACATTCTTGGTTTGCCAGTCCCTTTGGAGTCCCAAAAGTTAAGATGATCGTTCTTGATTCCCAATGAAGGAAAAGTACCAAGATCAAACAGGTTTTCTGCCAAAAGAAAATAGAGAAAGTAAAGGATTTTTTGAAGTTTACAGTAACTTATAAATCATGTCAAGTATCTCATATAAAAAAGCAAGAATCCAGAATAACTTTTAATTGTAATTAATTTTGTGCTAATTTTTAATTTTAGCTTTCTTAATTTTGCGCTAATGTTGGTGACCACTTAACACGCCTAAGTAAGACCAATAGACTATCCCATCATCATTAATGTTGAATGTTTGTGTGTAAGCACAAGTTACTATATAGTTTCAAAAATAGTGATGTTCATTCTTCGTTGCCCTTTGGTGTTTGGAATCGTTGAATTCCCAATGCGTAAGATGATTGTTCTTGATTCCTAGGGAAAAAAATTTCCAACCATATTTTATGCCAATAGAAAAGGTATAGGATATCTTGAAGTTTATAGTAACTAAAATTTTATGTCTAAAAAAGATCAAGGGGTTAGAACATCCATAGCAAATGTTGTATAAAAAATGTCATTTTGACACACCAAAAACTTACTTTATTATTTTACCAGATCATTTTACAATATCTCATTTCTCAGATGTTTTATAATTCAATTCTATACATTAAAATAATATTTACTACACATTTAAATAATATATTTACCCAAAACCCAGCAAATATACAAATGCACAGCCAATGGCAGTCGCCACCACCCAAGAACCAACAACAACAACAATCACCGCTACAACCACCGCCACAAACTACATTCACAATTACCGGATCCTCCAACAAATTCCAAATCCAAAAACCTCAACAAAATAAAAAATAAAAATAAAAAACTCAAAATCTTCAACAAAACCCCAACCCAACAGATTAATCAATGAAAAAACTCAACCAACCATCGGCGGCGAGATCGGCAAAAGCAAAAGCAACAAAATATCAAACCCCAATAGAGCTGAGATTCAGAAGCAGAAGAACATACCCTTTTTCTTGGTTCAGTCCAAGCAACAAAACCCAGATTCGGTAAGCTCTAAAAGACAAATCTGAAATCACCCACTAGATTCTTCTACTCCACAGAACCTAGAAAAATTACAAAAATAATTAATATCTAAAAAAATAATCTTCTGGGGACAATTACGCCTTGACATGTGGAACAAAGCAAGAGAAAAAAAGTCCAACAGAAGTGAAGCTTCTGGAGAAAGAAGAAGAAAAGAGGAAAAGAGAGTGACAGAGATGGAGTGGCGGAGAAAGAAAAAAGAGAAAGAAAGAGAGAGAAGAGAGACAGAAAAAAAGGATGAGAGAGAATGAATAAAAAAAATTTATTTTTTTTTAGCATTTTCGTCCATACCGTTGCAAATTTGCAACAGTAATGTTCACATGTAACAAATTTTATGAGATTTGTCACATCTGATAAAAGGGGTTTTTGGTGTTTGGTGTGGCAAATGTGCCAAATATTTGGCATTTGGCACATTTGCCACACCTGCTGTGAATGCTCTAACAAGAAACTTCACTAGGTTTAAATGAGTCAAGAGCCAAACTGAGTAAATAATTAAGATTGTTCGTTTAATTTTATTTCAAACACAAGTAGTCAAGCTTGATTCATTCTTTTTGTCAAATTAGTTTGATCTTATTCACGAGCTATCTAATTAAATTATTCTTTTCTCATATATAATAAGCACCACAAGTAAAATGTGTTACCCATTAATTAAATTATTCTTTTCTCATAGATAATAAGCACCACAAGTAAAATGTGTTACCCATTCACAAATCTATGATAATAATTAATAAGTAATTGTAATTAAAATTATATTATTCGAGTTGGTTAGATAGAATAATTTTTTTTTATAAATTTTTATAGTTAAAAATATATATACATTAACCTTGTATTTTTAAAAATTATATATAATTTCTATTACAAAGTGAACTATTTATATTATCAATAATTATAAAAAATATGTTTTCTTATGAAATTATTTACTAATAAAGATAATAACCCTAATGCAAGTCAAAGCTCAAGCCCAATCTTATTTGGTGTGTAAGCAACGTATTCTACTTGTGTAGCAAGACTTGTAACCATAGTTTAATGTATGATTCTAATAGGGTTTAGCCTCCTATATATACCTCACATTGAGTTTATTTCAAAATAAAGGGTTTCTTGTTATATCTCAAAAATTATTCTCTTAGGAGTAGGCACCTAACATAGAATGTAAAAATAATTAATGTTAGTTTTGGAGTTCCAATGAGTATATTTTTGTTGTTTTCATTAAAAATACTAAGGAGTGTCTGTTGAGTTATAAAACTCTGGCAATTGAATCGTTGAAAGACAAATAAGTGTCTCATTCTTTATTGTTGGAGGCTTGTACCTTTTCTTATATCGAATTTTAATTATACAAAATATTCTTAATGAAGCTGTGTCAATATATAAAGCTATTAACAACGGTGAAGTTCTAGAATTTATTTGTGCTGTGTGGCCTGTGGGTTAAAGAGAGACAACAAAACATCGCCGCAAATTAAAATTGAAGAATCAAGAAAAGACAACGTTCCTTTTTATCCGTATTTAAAAACAAAAAAACAAACAGACCAAAACCAAACCTACATGTTTCTCCAAAAAAAAAAAAAAAAAAAAAAACCAAACCTACACAAACTTGATTTTTGCTAGATTTTTTTTTTTTTTTTTTTTTTTTTTGGGAGTGAAAAGATAGAGATTTTTGCTAGATTTTACATGAAAAAAGTTTGGCATTTGTTGGCCCAATTAAGTGTTCCATTTTCTTCACTCAAGAAGAATTGGCCCAGCGACTAAAACTAACCACAGGCCATAAGTCAATGATATAAGTGACTCTTGGGCCAAGAATTGGAGTTTGCAAAGGTTTGCCCAGCCTCGACTTTAGTTGAGTTATGCCATTGCTAACTAAGGTTGCAGAGCATCAGGGGGATTCAGAGAATTATATAACGATTTAATGGGAGCTTAATTGACACATTTTAGTAGGGATATGCATGGGTTGACTTGGAGAAAATTTTTCAATCCATACCAACCTTGTTGGGTTAAGAATTCTCAACTCAACCTAACCTATCATATGTGTAGAAACCAACCCAAACTACATGAGTCAAGTTAGGTCGGATTGAGTAGTAGGTTATGCTTACATAATTTTGCTTTGAAAATAGAAATTGGGTGTTAATAAACTATTTAAGTACTTTTTTTAATAAATTATTACAATTCACGTAATGTCAAAATTATATTTTAAATTTCCAAATTTATCAAAACCAATTCTCAAAATACTGAAATAAATTAAACAATTTTTTTTTTAAAAACTTATATATATATATATATATATATATATATATATATATGGTGAGTCAGGTTGGGTCAAATAGGTTGAAAAACTATTAACTCAAACTAGATCCAATCGGAGGCTTAAAATAAATTCCCAAGTCAACCAAACCCACAAAAATCAACCCAACGCATTGGGTTGGGTTGTGTCGGTTTTGTCAAGTTAGTAAGTTAGATACACACCCCTACTTCTAGGTGTTTTTAATCGAAAGGTTCAAAATTCAACTCTCCCCTCCCAAACTATAGAAAACAAATAAACAAAGAAAATAACCCAAAAAAAAAAAAAAAATGCTCACCATGTATGTTTGATAAGAAGGATGGAAAAATGCAAAGATAGAAATTAAATTACTATTATATCTTATTGTAATTTAAAATAAAGGAGTAATGGAGAAAATTTCCTAATTTCATTGCTCAAGCCAATTTTACTCCTATTTTCTCCCCAAATTGAAAGGGGCAAATATTGTGGACCTTTCATCTCCCTTTTCACCCCCAAGGGCCCCAACCAGACACAGCATTAGGCTATATCCAAATGTTTTTATTTTTGGGCTGGCAACAAAACTGGCCGAGTTTGTATCAAACTTCTGTGACTTTTAACATGGACTACCTTCAAAGGGCCTATTTGTACAGAACAAAAAAAAATATTGTAGCCGCTTACTAAAACCCAAAGCCCATCGATGAGATTAAGGACTGTGAAGGTGATCCCAAAATCCAAAAACCCATTAAGAGCTGGGTTATAGAGATTAAACTAACTACATTGCCAACCTCTCCACACTCAACAAATTTGCGGATCTTCTCTTTTTCCAATTTCTCCTTCTTCTTCTTTTTTTACATTATTTATAATTATGCTATCAATTTTAATACAAAAGGCTTACAAAATGACACAACAATAAATATAATTGATGTCACATTGATAACATAATACATAATTTTTTAATTACTTTTTCATTCCATGCATAAAAGTTAACACATTAGTTTATAAAGTTTATCTAATAAATTTCATAGTACCCCTATCAATATCATCACTGTAATTGTATTATAAGTGATTTTTTGGCTATCCTATGGACTACTTACAACTTACTTCGCCTACTTCAATGGTTATCATGCAAACTCCCTGTTTGGGTCTAAGCTTATCGTTAGATAGGGATTGGCAAAGAATTCCCAAACTCAATGTGTTAGTCAGACCTGAAAAAATTAGACATAGACTTGATAACCTGCTTGAACTCAAAGGAAAAATATGAATATAGGTAGGGGTTTTTTGGACTTAGTGAAAATTGTTCAACCTAAATCCAACCAATTGAAATGTTGGGTCAAGTTGTGTCGATTCACAGGTCACACAAGTTGATCATTTTTTTTTTCCTTCAAAGGGAGTTTTTTTTAAGTATTTTTCTTTTTCTACTATGTATAAACATGTTTCACACTTTCACTTATATCTTTTTCTTCTTCTTCTTCTTTCTTTCTTTCTTTTTTTTTTTTTTTTTTTTTTTCCTATCTCACAGACACCCATAAATCCTTTCTTGCCAAGGTCGAGGCTTGGAGGCTCAGTTTAGTGAACCTTGAACTATGTAAAATTAAGGTTATGTTTGGTAACTGTTTTTGTTTTCTATTTTCAAAAACTTGTGTTTGGAAATATAATGAAAAAACAATTTTATTTTATTTTTGAAATCAAAAACATGTTTGGTTAATTGAAATTAAAAAAATAGTTTTTTGAAAAAAAAATAGAAAATAAGAAAATATATTGTTACTAGGATTTGAACTCTAATGCTAACTCATTAAATGAGACAAATTCATTAAATTAAATGCGTATTTTCATTGACTTTGAAAATTAGAAACTGAAAACAGCATTTTGCATGTTTTTAGATTCCTTCACAAATTAAGTTTTGAGAACAGTTTTTGTTTTCTATCCATTTTGGGTTGCCAAACAAGTTTTTTAGTTTCAAAAATAAAAATTTGTTTTTGAAAACAGAAAATAAGGGGAAAAGCAATTACCAAACATACCCTAAGAATTTATATATTATTTAACTTTTTTTTATTTTGAGTGATTTTGTTCATTTTCACTTATTTGTATAGAAAAGAAGATAAAGACAATATTATCAAGTTTCTCTTCCTTTTTTTTTTTTTTTTCTTCTTCTTTTTTTGTTTTTGTTTTTGTCTTTGTTTTTTCATGTGAAAAGATACGGATCATAACAGATTGACACAAACCTAAAAAACTAAGATAAACCGTTTATAACCTAAACCTAATCGACTTGACCCATTTACATGTCTAATTGACTTGACCTATTTACATGTCTAATTTTAATTAGTATATTTGTCCATAATTTCATTCCCCCTTACCAAAAATAACAAAAGAACAAATGAAGGCATTGAAAAGACGTTGCATCTTTTACATATTGCTTTTAGGTGGAATTATTATAATATGAATTTAGTATAGGCTTTTATCATGTGAAAAAATATAAATTTCTCAATCATGAGTTTGGAATGGGAGGATAAAAGAGGAAAAGGAAAACAATTGAAGGAATGTGACATTGGGTATTAGCGAAAAAAAAAGAGAGACAAATTCATTTGTTTTAGCTAAAGGTCCTTTTCATATGTCCTACACATTTTAGTTTTTTCCCTTTGTTTTTTTGTCTCCTTCCCTCCACCCTTTTTCCTTACCTTTCGCCTACCCAAAGTATAAAATTTTCTTCTTGAGGAGTCATAGAAAGGAGATTACCAAATAAATAAATAAATAAAAATAGACTAATAAGTTGCTCATAAACATAGTGTCAAGTGTGAGTGGGAAAAAAAATGCTTGGGATAACATTATTTAATTTAAATAATTTAGACTAGTGCCATACCCCCACTCCAACCCAAAAAGGTCTATACATATAAAAATAAATTTTCAACCACAAATTAAATCAGTCCTTCTCCTCAAATAAATAAATAAATCAGTCCTTTCCTTATATTCATATATTGTAAAATTTTTGGATTGTGCAAACATGCTTCCTTCACCAAAAAATAAAAAGTGAAAAGCACCTCATCTTATGATTTTAATCCCTTTTTTATACCCCACCCCCACCCCCCAAAACAAACAAAAAAAAATCCTCATATTTTAATCCCTTGAAATAATGACTTTTATTGTTTGAGTTCTTTTTTTCGTGTCAATTCAATTATTCGAAATTCGAATGCCAAGGCAATAAACGGCATAGTCTTTTGCCTCCCACCCATTCCAAAGAATCTATCAAGACAGGCTTCTCACATGAAATTGTCATCATCAAAATTCATAAATAATTAATTGTATAATTGACTAATATTGTCATGGCGTTTTTTTCTTTTTCCTTTTTTGGGTGTGAATCAAGCAAATGCATTTTTATTTAGAAGTACAAGTTTATGTGCTGGTTTCTTCTCCAAAAAAAAAAATGTGCTGGTTTGGTTTGACTTTATTTTATTTTATTTAACTTAATTGTTTATGAGTAGTTTTTTAAATTTTCATTTTTTAAAAATACAATTGTATTTTACTTAACTTATTTTTTAAGCAAAATAAATTATATACTAGACCAAATTGTCTGAGGAATGAATTTAGAAAGTATATGCCTATTACCTATATGGTCTTTGCTAGGATTAATTTTTTCTATACTTAAGTTTAAAAATAAAATAAAAATATTACACAACCTATGAATATTAAGTAATGCCATAAACACCCATGCTCAAATCAATTAATTTAGAGCCTCTTCTCAAAAATAATAATAATAATAATAATTTCTAGCCATTAACAACTAGTAACTTAGCACTAACACAAGTTTTATCTCAACAGCTATCACCACTTAAGTTTAAAAATAAAATAAAAATATTACACAACCTATGAAGATTAGGTAATGCCATAAACACCCATGCTCAAATCAATTAATTTAGAGCCTCTTCTCAAAAATAATAATAATAATAATAATTTCTAGCCATTAACAACTAGTAACTTAGCACTAACACAAGTTTTATCTCAACAGCTATCACCAGTTTTTTTCTTCTTCTTTTTTTGGGAGGGGGGGGGGGGGGGGGGGTGGCGGGGGGTGGGGAGGTGGGTTAAGAATAATTTGAAAAAGGGAGGGGAGGATAAGATACCCTTAAAACTTGCATAAAAAAGTAACAAAATTTCCAGTATATATACATTTACAAATTTGATAAAGTGACAAATTGAATTCTAATTTTTGATTAGGACATTTTAAACCATATATTTTATACATTGTGTTGGGTAAAGCTTGGGTCCAGTTTGTCTATTCTCTTCAAAGACATCAATGGAGAAAACATGGGTGTGTGTGTTTAGGAAAAAAAAAATTTGACATATCAAACCTTATATTTGATCATGTAAAATGTATACTTCCAAAATGAATTTTGTTTCATTAGTTTATTTGTAATAGATATGAACGGAGGGTTTATATTGTTGCATTATAAAATATAAAGTATGGGTGTTATCATATCACGCTTACAAATTTATTTATCACTATAAAAAATTATATATATATATATATATATATATAGGGACGGACCCAAGTTGGGGCCTAGGGGGGCCCAGGCCACCCCGATCCAATTTTTTTTAATTAGGTATAATTTCCTATTTTAAGATTGGGCCTCTCTCTTCTAAAGCCTTGGCCCCCTCCCCTAACAGCCCAAACAACTCAATCCAAAAGAAAATTAAAAACTCACCCACAGTTACAACTTATAGCCTTACACAAACCAAATTTAGGGGTGGGGGGGGGGGAAGAGATGGAGAAAGTCGAGAGAGAGAGAGAGAGAGAGAGAGGTGGAGTGATAAATATGTTTGCAGAGAAAGTGGTAAAAATTCAGCTACTTCAACTTTCTTTAATCTTGCATTTACTACACAGTGCAAGATTTTAACAAAAATGAGAAGAAGCAGATGCATATCCATGACTTTTGAAAGAGGAGCTAAAGGAGAAAGAAACTAGAACTTTAAACAACCCACATATCCGATGAAAATAACAGGAAGATAAAGAGGTGGTCAAGTGGGTAGGTTGGCAGTGGGGTAGGTGGGTAGTTAATAGAGTTTTTTTTTTAATTGTATTTAATTATTCATAATGTAGTTGTAGAGAGTCACGTTGTAGTCTTACATGATATATTTTTTTAGGACTTTGATAGAATCAGCTTAAGAAATGGTGGTTGTAGTCAAGGGTTCTTCAAGGGAACCAACCTCCAAGGAAAGAAACTAGAGAATAGAAAGATTAGAAAAAGATTTAGAGATTAGGAAGGAAGGAAACAAAAGTAAATTGGTATTATTTCAGCTTAAACTCCCATTCTCACAGCTCTACCTTATATACAGTTGAGTACAAGTTGGTAGTTACAATTAGTTAGAATCATTAGTCAATCCTTAGCTGGCACATACAGCTGGCACCTTAACCAACTTCCTATAACTAACTTCCCAATTAATATGCTCAACACTAACATACTCACACATGCACACACAGAAGCACGATACTCACACACTCACACCGCATACTCAATATTAGTATACTAAGTCAATTAACTACTCCTATCAATCCACCCCCCTTAAAAAAAACCTTGTCCTCAAGGTGCCAAACAACCCCAACAATGTCCCCCGCACTTAAAGAACCTTGCCCACAAGGTGAGGAAATTTGTTGTGAAGGACATAAAGGGACTCTCAGGTTGCATCTTCAGCAGATTGCCCTTGCCATTGAACCAAGACCTCAGTAATGGTACGACTCCTCAATTGCTTGGACCTTTACTGCAGAATTGCAACTAGTTCAGGCTAAAGTATACCAGCTGAATCCATGGAAGGAAAAGAAGGGAGTGGAGTAATCTGAACCCTCAATTTTTGTCTCAAACAAGGCATATGGAACACGGGTTGAATAGGACAGTCCTTTGGCAAAGCCACCTTGTAAGCCACCTCAACAATACGTTGAATAATTTGAAATGAACCAAAGAATCTTGGAGAGAACTTGTTATGCCCTTTCACTCGCAGAGAAGACTGCCTATAAGGTTGGAGCTTAATGTGAACCCAATCACCAACACTAAAGGACTTATCAGACCTATGTTGATCAGCTAAAAGCTTCATCCTAGCTTGAGAAGTTAGATTCTGTTTCAAAAGGGGAAAAACTCATGTCTAGTGCGTAGGAAGCTATCCACTGCCCCCAACTTAGTGACACTAGGAACATAATCCAAAAGTCTAGGAGGAGGATAACCATCCAAGGCCTCAAAGGGAGTCATTTTGGCAGAAGTGTGGTAATTGGAATTGAACCAATACTCTGCCAAATGCAACCAATCAGTCCAAACATGAGGTCTGTCACTCACAAATGCCCTCAAGTACTATTCCAAGCTCCTATTACCAATCTCAGTCTGACCATCAGATTGTGGATGGTAAGCTGAGGACATGGCCAATTCCATGCCTTGTAACCTAAACAACTCCCTCCAAAAAGCAACAGTAAAAATAGCCCCCTATCACTAACAATTGACTTGGGCATGCCATGTAATTTGAAGACTCCTTGCATGAAAACAGCAGCAACCTTGGCAGCAGTAAAAGGATGATAAAGAGAAAAGAAGTGCACAAACTTGGTGAGTCAGTCAACCACTACCAAAATAACATACTATCCATAGGATTTAGGCAATCCTTCAATGAAATCCATGCTAATATCCAACCAAGGTCTATCAGGAATTGGGAGAGGCTGCAACAGGCCAGCTAGTTTAGAATTATCACTCTTGGTTCTTTGGCAAACCTCACAACACCTGATATGATTCTTAATGTCAAATTTCATGCCCTGCCAATAGAAATCTTGCTCAATCCTGTGAAAGGTCTTGAGGTAGCTTGAATGACCACCAATTGGATTGTTATGCATCTATTGGAGGATCAATGGTATCAAGGTAGAAGAAGGACTGATGAAAATCTTATTCTTGTAAAGAATAAGACCATTCTATAAAGAATAACCAGCTGGAGTAAGGGTGGTATCAAAAAGTTTAGAAAGCAATTCCTGGTAAACCACTTCAGAATTTTAACTGTCCTTGAGTAAATCCAACCACAATGGAAAAGGAAAGGAGATGAGATAGAGTGAAGAATGTCGATCAAGGCTGTCATCAGAAGGTTGCACTCAAGAACAAGCATCAGCAACCCTATTTTCTCTCCCTATTTTGTACTCCACCACAAAGGAATAACCCAACATTTTATAATCCACTTTTGCTGAGTGGGAGTGCCAAATCTCTGTTCAAGAATGTATTTGAGACTGTGTTGATCAGTCCTAATGAAGAAGGGATTGCCAACCAAATAATGTCTCCATTTCTTAACAGCCTTCCCCAATGCTAAGAGCTCCTTTTCATAAGTGGAAAGATGCAAGCACCTTCCTTTGAGAGCCTCACTATGGAAAGCTAAGGGTCTATTGTCTTGCATCAAAACAGCACCCAACCCATAACCAGAAGCATCACATTCAATCACAAAAGGCTTCAAAAAATCAGGTAAAGCCAAGACTGGTGGATTATAAACAACATGTTTAAGTGCATTGAAGGCCAATTCAGCATCAGAGGACCAATGGAAAAAGTATTTTTTAAGTAAAGCAGTCAGTGGTGCAGCAATGACTCCATAATTTTTGATAAACTTCCTGTAGTAACTAGTTAGTCTAAGAAACCCTCTCAAATCCTTAACTGAAGTGGGAGTAGGCCAATTCTACATAGCCTCGATCTTCTTAGGGTCAGTTCTAACCCCCTCACCCAAGATCAAATGTCCTAAATACTCCACTTCTTGACACCCAAAAACATATTTGCTCATTTTAGCAAAGAACGGGTTCTTAAACAGCACCTCCAAGACCAATTTTAAATGAGAAACATGATCATCCAATGTCTTGCAAAATACTAAAATATCATCAAAGAATACCAAAACAAACTTCCTTAAAAAGGGTTTAAAGATATCATTCATTAAAGATTGGAAAGTGGAGGGTGCATTTGTTAGGCCAAAGGGCATGACTAGGAAATCATAGTGGCCTTCATGAGTTCTAAATGCAGTTTTTGGAATGTCACATTCTTTCATTTGAATTTGATGGTAACCAGACATAAGATCCAGTTTAGAAAAGATTGTTGCTCCACACAATTCATCAAGTAATTCATCTACCACTAGAATGGGATACTTGTCCTTAGTAGTGGCTTTATTAAGTGACCTATAGTCAATGCACATACGCCAACTGCCATCTACTTTTCTCACCAACACAGGTGAAGAAAATGGACTTTGGCTAGTTCTAATAGATCCTGCCTCAAGCAACTCCTTAACAATCTTTTCAATCTCAGATTTTTTTTATAAAAAGGGTACCTGTATAGCCTTTCACAGATTGGTTGATTGCCCTCCTTCAAAGTAATTGAATGTTCATGGTTTCTGAGTGGTGGACACCAGTAGGTACTTCAAAGACTTTGCTGAAGTCCTAAAGTAATTGGGTTAAAGCAAGATTTGGTTGTACTGGTGAAGAAAGGTGTGGCTACAATCTGCAGCAATAGCCCTTTCTTAACAGCAGGTGTCAAAAATTTCTCACCCTCTTGCAAAAAAGGCCTTGAGTGTTGTAAACCCCTAAGCAGAACATAAATGCCTTCATACCAGAATTGCATAGTGAGATGGTTGAAGTCCCACTGAATCAACCCCAAGGAATACAACCATTGGGTTCCTAAGACCACTGCACAATCACTAAGGGGTAGTATGTTCAATCCACCTTAAAAGATGTGCCCTTGAATCTTAAGTGGAACCCCATAACTAACCCCTTTAGTCTTGATTAAGGCACCATTAGCAATCTGGACCTCAAATGTATCCTTGGATGACAAGGGTAAATTCAATGCCACCCACATATCTTTATCTAGAAAATTATGTGTGCTGCCACTATCAATCAATATAACCATTTCTTGTTGCTTGATCCTTGCCAAAACCCTCATTGTACCTGGAGAAGGACTACCAAGAAATGCATAAAGAGTGATCTCAGCAACACTGCCCTTCAACTCTGCAGTTCCCTCAACGCCACTGTCAACCCTGCCATATCATCCACCATTCCTTACTCCAATCCACCAGATACATCAGACTCCACTTCTTGCTATTGGACATCAAAGTGGAATTCTGACAAACCTTCCATAAGGAAAATTTTTGGAGTCTTGCATTGATGACCTGCATGCCACTTTTCTTCACTATGAAAACAAATTCCTTTCTTCCTTCTTTCTTCAATCTGTGTAGCAGGTAGTCTCTGAATAGGTAATTTGGTAGTTTTTACATTCATCTTTTCATTCTTGATTGCTGGTGGTGGTCCAAGAATGAAGGGTTTAGGCACATCTATCCAAGGCTTAGTGGTTTTCTTGTTACTAAGGAGATACTCTTCTTGTATTTTAGCAAGGCCAAAGGCTAAATTAAGGTTTTGTGGATTAAACATCTTGACAGGTAAACAAATTTCATCCCTTACCCCACTCAAAAAGCAAATAAGATTATGTTTTTCAAACAATTCCTTGATCCTATTTGATAAAGCTTCAAACTGAGCCTTGTAGGAAGAAACAGAACTAACCTGCCTTAATTTTGTTAATGCTTCCATCAGATCATCATAGGCCAAAGCTCCAAATCTGGTATGCAAAGCTCTCACAAAGGCTTCCTAACTGGTGAATTGCCCTGTCTCCTCAGCTTCTTGAAACCAGATCAAAGCTTCATCCTCCATGTGATAAGAAGCTAAAAGAATCCTTTGATTGATGGGAGTGTTGTACAATTGAAATGATTGGTGAGCCTTATAGGCCCACCCTGAGGGATTTTCTCCTCTGAACCTTGGAAATTCCAATCTCACTGTCTTTGGAACTGTTGTGAGTGAGTCCAATGGTGTTGTTGTAGTAGCTGGAGATGAAGGTGCAGTCCCATGTTGCCATTGATTTCCAGATTCAGTGAGTCCTTGCACAGTTTCTGTCAATGTCTATAACACTGAAGTCATAGCATCTATTTTCTGATGAATGCCTCGTATTTCTTGTTCATGTTGGTCATAAGTGAATGAAAGAGTGTTGTATTTCTCATTGAGAGCAGCCAAGGATCGTGTTTCTGCCACCAAGACAGAGTAGGCTCTGATACCAAATTGATAAAATCAATTTAGAAATGGTGGTTGTATTCAAGAGTTCTTTGAGGGAACCAACCTCCAAGTAAAGAAACTAGAGAATAGAAAGATTAGAGAGAGATTTAGAGATTAGGAAGGAAGGAAACAAAACTAAATTGGTTCATTTTAGCTTAAACTCACATTCTCACAGCTCTACCTTATATACAGTTGAGTACAAGTTGGTAGTTACAATCAGTTAGAATCATTAGTCAATCCTTAGCTAGCACCCTAACCAACTTCCTATAACTAACTTCCCAATTAATATGCTCAACACTAACATACTCACACACGCACACACAGAAGCACAATACTCACACCACATACTCAGTATTAGTATACCAAGTCAATTAAGTACTCCTATCAGACTTACATAGTATTAATAATTAAACAAAAATATATAGTAATATATATAATATTATATTATATATAAGAAATGTACAAATAATATTTAATATAAAATTTTAAAATTTTAAATAATAATTCATTTTAATACAAATTTATTATTACATTATTGTTAATTTTAGTTATAAAATTACTATATATAAAATGTGGATTTGTTATTTTACTTTTCTAGATATAAGATCCTCTTTGTTGTTCTTACCAAAACAAAAAAAAAGATCCTCTTTATTACATTTTGCTATTTTTATTTTGCAAATATAAGATGCAAAATGCTAAAAGCTTACATAAATTCTTTAAAAAGATGTTATGTATTTTTCAAACATACATATTTATTACTATTAGTTTATTAGTATATGAAAAAAAATTATTATTTATTTATATAATTTAAAAATTATTAATTAAATTATTTATGACATCATCGGTTCATTCTGGTTGGACCATAAAACTGATAAACAGTCCCTTTTGCAGCTCTTTGACTGTACCGATTTTTAAAACCATAGGTTTACTATAATTTTCCTTATAATTAAAATGTCACGCAAATTTAAAAAATAAAATAAAATAAAATTTGGACTTGCCCACATTGCTAACTTATAAAATTTGGACTTGTCCACATTTTTTTTTATTTCCTTATACTCTAACCTATACCTTAGCTTGAAATCCTGAATCTGTTCCTATATATATTTTGGAATTATCCACACAAAAAAAAAAAAGTATTTTTAGTATTAACTCCTAAAGTAGTGTAGTGATTGAGGTACTAACAAACCACCATCCATCTTTCTTTTTCAAAGATGTAAGGGATCGAAGGTTTTAGGGTTTTTTTTTTTTTTTTTGGTTATGAATAATTTGAGAAGGGGAAAATAAAAGGATGAGGCCCATAGTCTGACTAAGATAGCTTGAGCGTATATATCACTTTCTTCTCCTAACTTTATGAATGATATTTTCTTGTTCTTTAGTGCACTTTTTGTAAATATAGGTTTTAGATTGTTGGTTAAATTCTTGTGTCAAGACAATTGTTGTAAGGGTGGTTTTAATTACATTTGCTTCGTATTAAATTGAGCTAAGGATAACAATTTTAGAACTCAAGTTTTAGAAAATCACGAGACATTTGCTTGACCTTTATTCAACAAAAACTTAAATTGTTCGTTCATGAGACCTTTTAGTTACACTTGCTCAACTAACATTGTGTGAATAGTAAACTGACATTGATATGTTGCTTGTTTAACTCAATTTTCTCTATATAAATCAACTATTTTTCTGTTAGTTTATATATACGGGGAGAGAGAGAGAGAGAGAGAGAGAGAGAGAGAGAAGTCTCCTAGAGCCTAAAGATTTATAAATTCCCCTCCCTAGATTGTTCTTCTTGTGAGATCTTTTTAGAGTTTTTCTTTAAGAGTTTCTTGCCTTGAGCCTTAATCAAGAGATTATCCTTGAGTTTAACACATCATGAGTGTTGTTCATCCAAACCACAAATATCCTAAACCTTTGCTAGTAAGTTCATTGGTACAAAACCTCTAGATCACAAGAGTTCTAGATTGTTATTGATGTGTTTATTTGTGGAGGAAATTTTAATAAAAGGATTTTAGAGTTCTAGGACCAATATGGTAGGAGGCAAATGGGTGTTTGCTAAGGTTTCATAGAGAATATTTTTTTAAGGAAAAAGATTTCCTCCAAACTAATTTGGAGGAATCTCCTCCAACCCACCATGTGACGATTCATAATACCATCTAAGTTTCTTATTTAAAGAAATTACATGACTCATTAAAAATTTCAAGTGATTAAAAATATACATGAATAATCCTTTTAACTATCACATGGTGAGCCACAATAATTTTACTCCAAACTAGTTTGAAAGTAAATCTTTTCCATTTTTTTACAAAGGTTTTATAAGTCTAAACTTTTAAAATTGTTTCTTCTATAGTGAATTTCTTATAGGGTTAGGTATCTTCATATTGGTTTTTTCTTTGAAGAGCTATTCATTGGTTTTTCAATTCATCACCAAAATATTTGTGTTGATTCGACTATTTTTATTTATTTATTTTTTGATTTGGTGATTTATTACTTTGATTGGACTTTTGTTTAGGGTCCAAATTTGAATTTTTCTCAAGATAAAGGATAACTGTGTAAAGGGTGTAAGAACCAAAAAAAAGCCCAAAAGTTAGACCCAAACACATTAACCCACTTGAACTCTCATGAATAAAAGGATATCAGTAATAGGAATGACAACTCATTTTTCTATCGACTCATTTGCGACATATGTTTGTATACTAAAATTATATTAGATTTTCAATATTGTAGATGAAATTATTAATGACACTACTTGTCAACTTTATATGCAATTCTCAAATATGTAATTTCCAATGTTAAATCTACTACTATCATTGAGTAGTTTATTCGTAAGTTCATTATATATTTTCATGTTAATTGTTTTTTTTTTCTTTTCTTTTTTTTAGTGGTTTTTTTTCCCTTTACCTATATGTGTAAGTTTGGATTAGCATTTTTCTTTTAGGTTTGTAGCTTATATGCTTATGTACAACTTTATAAATCCTCATTTATTTTAAGTACAACTATACTTTTGTCAACTTTCAACAAGAAGCTAATCTAATACACACTTCGTTCTTTTTTAGAGGTGAATTAACTTTATTTAAGGTACGTTTAGTACACTGAATGGGAATTACAACAGGAATTGTAATTGTAGGGTCAGTTTTTGTAGCCCAAACCCAAAAAGGATGGGTTAGAGGCCCAACGAACCCAACACAATGAATTTATAGAGAGTGGGTGAAAGAGCTGGGCTGGATCTGAATTAAACTATGGATGGCTAAATTACGTGAGGCCGAGATAGCATAAAATAATGACAGCGAATGTTTCAGTGAAAGTCCGAAGAGACATCTTATTGAATAAACAGTAATAACAATGTTCAGAGCTACAGTCAAGCCTCTTCCTTTTTTTTCTCCCTCCTCCCTCGATTAGGGATCGACCTTCTTTATATATTACCCTCCTTCCTCATATCCATCGTCCACCTGTTCCCCCTCTGGGTATACACTTGAGCGCGGGTCAAATCATGCGCCCACTTTAGTTCTTTGTGAGTGGTGGTAGCTAAGGTTTCACTGTTCAGAGGTCCTCTCCACATAAATGCGGCCAGAAAAGCTGTTGCAGCGCATTAAATACGGTGGTAGCAGCTTTTCCTTTAGATATTTCTTCATTCTTATCATCCTCAGGAGTGCCCAGAGCTTGTTTTTGTCACACACATTGCTAGGAAGGGCCCCCGAGCTCCCTGTACATGTATTTAATCAGAACTTCCCGTATCCGAGGAGTAAAGTCTCTTCGGACGACGAATAACCTCCTCGGACTGCATTTCTTGGCCATCTTCGGACCCCGGTCTAGAGGGACGGTGTCCCAGCCCGCTTGAGCTCTTCGGACATAAGAGGCCACAAAGGACAGGGCCCCAGGCCCACCTAGATCTGGGCTTTTACCCCCCACAATAGCCCCTCAAAATTTCTATTTTTCCCTCTCATCCGAGGAGAAAAAATGAGATTTTGACTTGCCGCGGGGTAATTGGCTTGGGAACAGGCGAAGATTCAAATCGGCACGTGCGTAGATGTGAATGTGCGCGTTCCATCATTGCTGCAGTTGTTTTCCGTATTCCCAAAGCGCCACATTAATTACTTCAGGCGGCGTCTTGTCCTTTGCATCCAACGGCGGGTTATTGATCAAACGGACGGGGTTCTTTCTTGGGATTTGGGCGAAATAATTTCTGCCCCTTCCATCGTCCTCATATAAAGGCCCAGCGGTTACCATTTCTCTTTCACCTTGAAGCTCTCATCCTACCCAACAAGATCAAGCATCCCAGCGCTCCGAGTTTTCTCAGTCGCCGCCTCCAATCCGTTTCAGAGTTCTTACGTATCTCCCTACGAAGTCAAAGATCACTCTCTAGCTTTGTGTTTGTAAGTTCTCGTCGCTCCAGGCCATCTGTTTTCTCTTCGGCTATCTTCTGTGTTGAGTTTTCATTTTCCCGTTTAAGAAAGATGGGCAAACTCGAGTACATGGTAGACAGTCCTGCCCAGTTGGAGAAGTTTAGGGCCACCTACCGCATACCCCCAAACGTGGGGGTGAGGTATTGTCCTCCCGAGAAAATACTGACTGATCGGAAAACCGGGGAAGTGGTGATCCCTCTTATTGCTTTCCTGGAGGGAGGAATGACGATTCCTATGGGCCCCATCACCACTAATTACCTCCGGAACCATAGGATTACCCCTTGGCAGTGTGCGCCTAACATGTTTAGGATCCTAGGAGCAATTGAAGACCTTAACCACCACCTAGGACTGGGACTCACTTGGCACGACGTGGTGCACATGTACGAGTTCCACAGCCAACAAGGGGCGGGATATTATTTAAAATCCCGGTCCGACATTGTTCGGCTAATTTCCTGCCTACCCAAGTCCAACAAAGGGCTAAAGGACGACTATGTGATCGTCTCGGGCGCGTGGCATAACGGCCCTCACTGTCCGACCAAGCAGGGAAAGCCAGGTGGGACACTAGTTCTAGGCACTCTAACCGTAGGTTTAGGATCCATTTTTGATTGTGTTGTTGCTTCCAATTTTCTAATCAAACTCTGGTGTGATTTGTAACAGATAAAGTGAATATTACTCCTCGGCTCAGCCTCACCAACGTTGCTGCACTGAACTTTTTATTGCGGTCGGAGATCTTCGTTAGCGAGGACGGGCAACTGCGATCGGCTCCCCTTATCTTAGGGTACAAAGCGAAGCCCAAAGATTTCCAACCGGCGGGTAACGCGATAATTCAGGGAGACTACCGTCTCAACCGCATCGACGTAGCTTGGAAGGGTTTTTTGGCACCGTACGACCTTCCGCCCGTACCACATCCACGCCCTCAGAACATACCGCCTCTCGTCCAACCCCTTCGGCAAGTTCCCCTCGGACAAGAGGTTGAAGGTGAAAGAGTTGGATCCTCTGGTTCATCTCTTGAAGAGCAAATAGACCAGTTCTACTTCGAGAGGGACGCTCTAGGAGAACAAGTGGTAGAGGTCTCGGACGCCGAGGAAGAAATTGACAGGCATTCAAGTGTTCAGCCTGTTGTGACTATTGCCGGCCTTGAAGACTCATCGGACGAAGACATGGACCTAAAAAACTTGATGAAGAAGAGGGTCCAAAAGACCGAGCATAAGGATATTGGGACGTCAAAAGTGGTGTCGTCTCTGCCCCCAGTGCCTATCCAGGTCTCCGATCCAGGGTCGAAGCCCCTCCCAAACCCTCAGAAGAAGAGGCCATACGAGCCTGAGGAGAGGGAGGAAGTCGTGCCCACCAAAACTAATAAACAGCAAAAAGTGATACGAGACCATCGGGGTAAGAGGGCCTCCTCCACCGAGAGCCGAGAGGACCTGGGTGGGGCTGAAGTTCGCCGAGGAGGGGGAACTCGTATTTGGTCACCGAGGCTGGAGCTGGATGGCGCTCCTTTTGCTTGGGACACCTCCCTCCGCAACTATGATGGAGGAAGGGCAGGGTACGTAGCTGAGGCTCTGCAGCAGCCACTCCTCCTCCCCCACGACATGGACTCATATAAGCGCTTCAACCAGAAGGAGCTTTTCCTGTCCCTTAAGAGGGACGTGGCCATGGTAAATATTCACTCTTAATTCAGATTTTATTTGCCATTGGCTTTAATTCACTTCTTCATTTGATGTTGAACACGCTGTCATGCAGATTACTCAGCAAATATACGTAGCCGAGGAATGGAACAAGAAGACCTACCTCGAAGCTCAGGCAGCAGCGCAGTCTCAATCTGAAGCCGAAAGGTCTCTGGGTCAGCTGAAGGAGGACTATGCTAAATTGTCCGAGCAGCTAAAAGACATGACCAGTCAAAGGAACAGCTTCAAGGCCGGCCTAAAGAACGCCGAGACCCAAGCCGAGGAGCAGCGCAAAAAGCTGCATATGATAGAGATCAACCTGGAGACCGAAAGGGAGATGGTGAAGGGTCTCAGAGATGAACTTAGGAAAGCCAAAGAGCGCGCCCTATCCGCCGAACAGAAGACTCAACTGGCCAAGGAGTCAATTGAAACTGAAAAGAGGGCAGCGTATCAGTTGGGGGTGGAGGAGACCGGGCAGCAGCTTACCGAACAGTTTGCCATGGTTAGTCGTGATTACTGCGACATAACCTGGCAGAAGGCATTGGACGCAGCTGGGATCCCTTCGGATTCCCCCCTGAGGCTACCGGGGAGCATATATTATGACCCTGAAATTCGAGAGCTCTCAGGTCCTGACCCTCCTGCCCCACAGCTTCCAGAGATCTCAGAGCAAGATTTGGCCAACCAAGCTCCTCCCTCCACCCTTGGTGCCACCAAAGAAGCTGGTCAGCCAGGTGATAAGGATAAACCAACTAACCGGGCAAAGGACAAGGGCAAAGGGTTGGAGGGACAGAAGACTTCAGATGAGCCCAAGGATCAAGCCCCAGATGCTGCTGCTCGGAAGGGCCAGGCTGCTGATAACGTGGTCCCCTCGGCCAAAGAATAAACAGGATTTTTCTTCTATTATTGTTTACTTATATTTCATTTTACTTTTTTATTTTATTATTATTTTTTTTTTTTACTTTTATTTTTACTATAAGAGATTTGTAAGCTACTCTTTTTCGATCAATGAAGTAATTTTTCTTTTACTTTGATTGTCTAATCTTATATTTCAACGCTGCGAGATTCCAATATCCCTTTATTAGCGTGCATGATTATAGGTGTTACTAAAAATAAGCAGAATGTGTGGGGACTATCAATGAAAAGGCATCATGAGATAGGAATAATTTAGCTAGACTTAGCAGTTTTAATCATGGATCATCATGGAATGATATCTCAGTCGTGGTAGTTGCATTAACTTTAGATTTAAACAGGCATGATTGGGGTGTCATCCAACCTACATCATCTGGTCCGAGGACTACAGGCATGGCAGGTTTTAAGTTTAAACAATTGAAAGAAACCGTAGGGAGTGTCAACTAACCCAAATCATCTGGTCCGAGGACTACAGGCATGATAGGATTTAAGTTTAAACACTTAAGAGAACTGTAAGGGAGTGTTAACTAACCCAAATCATCTGGTCCGAGGACTACAGGCATGATAGGATTTAAGTTTAAACACTTAAGAGAACTGTAAGGGAGTGTTAACTAACCCAAATCATCTGGTCCGAGGACTACAGGCATGATAGGATTTAAGTTTAAACACTTAAGAGAACTGTAAGGGAGTGTTAACTAACCCAAATCATCTGGTCCGAGGACTACAGGCATGATAGGATTTAAGTTTAAACACTTAAGAGAACTGTAAGGGAGTGTTAACTAACCCAAATCATCTGGTCCGAGGACTACAGACATGATAGGATTTAAGTTTAAACACTTAAGAGAACTGACTATATAACTCGTCGTTAGATAGATTAAAAGGAAAATTCGATTAATAATAATACCTTTTAAGGTTATTTACATTCCAAGGGCGCGGTATCACATGCCCGTCCAAATCTTCAAGGAAGTATGCTCCAATGCCAGCCCCTGAAGTAATGCGATATGGCCCTTCCCAATTAGGTCCTAGTTTTCCCCAAGCTGGGTTCTTCGCAGTGCCGACCACTTTTCTTAACACCAAATCACCGGGGTCCAAGGGTCTGAGCCTTACGTTGGCATTATAACCCTGCCTGAGCTTTTGCTGATAATGCGCCAATCGGACCATTGCATTTTCTCTCCTTTCATCGATTAGGTCCAAACTCCTTTCTAGCTGATCGCTATTGCCCTTCAAGTTGAATGAGCTAGTTTTTAACGTTGGGAATCCAGTTTCTAGAGGTATGACAGCTTCAGCCCCATAGGTCATCGAGAAAGGAGTCTCTCCAGTAGACCTGCGTGGAGTAGTTCTGTAAGCCCAAAGAACATGTGGCAACTCCTCGACCCATTTGCCCTTCACGTCGTCAAGTCTTTTTTTCAGGCCACTCACAATGACCTTATTAACAGCCTCTGCCTGGCCGTTGCCCTGGGGGTACGCTGGGGTAGAATATCTGTTCGTAATTCCCAGCTCGCTACAATAACTCCTAAATGCTCTACTATCAAACTGGAGGCCATTGTCCGAGATGAGACTGTGCGGGACCCCGAATCTAGTGACTATATTCTTCCACACGAACTTCTGCACATCTACGTCTCGGATGTTCGCCAGAGGTTCTGCTTCGACCCACTTCGTGAAGTAGTCAGTGCCGACTAGCAGATATCTCTTGTTCCCTGCAGCCTTAGGGAACGGTCCCACGATATCCAAGCCCCATTGGGCAAAAGGCCACGGGCTGGTTAGCGGGTTAAGAGTTCCTCCGGGCTGATGAATACGTGGGGCAAATCGTTGGCATTGATCGCATTTTTTGACGTAATTCAGGGCTTCTTCTTGCATGTTGGGCCACCAATAACCCTGAGTGAGAGCACGGTGAGCCAAGGACCTACCCCCAGTATGGCTTCCACAGATTCCTTCGTGTAGTTCTTCTAGTAGTAGCTCGGCCGCTTCAGGAGGTATGCACAGTAAATAGGGCCCCGAGTAGGACCGTTTGTATAACTTCTGATCCTCGGATAGCCAGAACCTGGTCGCTTTTCTTCGAATTTTATCAGCCTCCCCTTTTTCATCAGGTAAGACCTCTTCTTTTAGAAACTTAATTAAAGGGTCCATCCAACTGAGTCCGGCCCCGACTTGATGTACTTGGATCACTTCTTTTCCGGCATCGGTAGGCTGATACAAATCCTCGACGAGGATAACTCTCGGCAGATCATGTGCCGACGAGGTGGCTAGTGTGGCTAAGGAGTCAGCATGTGCATTGCCACTCCTGGGCACATGTTCCAGGCTAAAAGATTTGAACCTGGTTTGCAAACGTCTGACCCGACACAAGTATCCCTGCATCCTTTCATCTTTCGCTTCAAACTCCCCATGTACTTGACCCACGATTAATCTTGAATCCGAGAACAGCCTTACTTCTGTTCCTCCCATTTTCTGGACCATGCTCATCCCCATCAGCAGAGCTTCGTATTCCGCCTCATTATTTGTTGCCGAGAAGCCCAGCCTTAGTGCTTTCTCGATAATAATTCCTTCGGGAGATAGCAATACTAACCCCACTCCAGAACCCTTTTGATTCGCGGCACCGTCCACGTATGCCTCCCAAAGGGAAGGACCTTGTGGAGAGATCATGCCAACTGATTTTTCATCCATGTCCGGCGTCGGCTTTACTTCTTCTAGTCGGGGCTCCGTGAACTCAGCCACTAAGTCAGCAATCACTTGACCCTTGATCGAAGTGCGTGGCATGTACTTGATATCAAAAGCCCCTAGGATCGTTCCCCATTTAGCGATTCTTCCAGTATAATCCGCACTTCGGAGTATGGCCCTGAGCGGGAGTTGGGTGAGAACAATGACCGTATGGGCTTGGAAGTAATGAGGGAGCTTTCGCGTACCCAGAACTACGGCCAGAATAGCCTTTTCCAAGGGTAAATAACGGATTTCGGCTTCATGCAACGATTTGCTTACACAGTAAACTGGTTTTTGGACACCCCCATCCGCTCGGACCAGCACCAAGCTCACCGCATGAGGGGCTACAGCGATATACGCAAATAAGACTTCATCCGGCTCGGGGCTGGACATAATTGGTGGTCGAGCCAGATAATCCTTCAACTGCTGGAATGCCGTAGCACACTCTTCAGTCCACTCAAACCCTTTCCACTTGTTGATCAAGGAAAAGAAAGGCCGACACCTGTCCGCTGATCGTGAGATAAATCGATTTAGGGCTGCGGTCATCCCCGTCAGTTTCTGAACCTCCTTCGGATTCCGAGGAGCCTGTAGCTCGTTAATGGCCTTTATTTGGTCTGGGTTGACCTCAATTCCTCTGTGAGTCACCATATATCCTAAGAACTTGCCTGATCCCACCCCAAATGAACACTTAGACGCATTCAAGCGCAGCTTGTATTTTCTAAGAACTCTAAAAGTACTTTCAAGATCCTTCACATGCTCAGCCACCTCTTTGCTCTTTACCACCATGTCGTCTATATAGATCTCGATATTTTTGCCTAGCTGTGATTCAAACATCCTCGTCATCATCCTTTGGTATGTGGAACCCGCATTTTTTAAGCCGAATGGCATCACCTTGTAATGGTAATTTCCAACGGGGGTTACGAAAGCGGTCTTCTCTTGATCATCCAGGGCTAAAGGTATCTGATGATAGCCTTGAAAGGCATCCAAGAAGCTCATCCGCGGGTGTCCGACAGTGGCGTCCACGAGCCGATCGATTTTTGGCATAGGAAACGGATCTTTAGGGCACGCCCTGTTTAGATCAGTGAAATCCACGCATACTCGCCATTTCCCGTTCTTCTTCTTCACTACCACAGTATTTGCCAACCACTCTGAGTAAAAAATCTCTTTAATAGCTCCAGCTTGCTTGAGCTTTGCCACTTCTTCCCTGACTGCCTCAGCATGTTCTTTGGATGGACGACGAGGAGGCTGCTTCTTGGGTGTGACCGTGGGATTTACTTTCAAATAGTGGCATATGAATTCTGGATCCACCCCCGGGGCTTCATAAGCGTTCCAGGCGAATACGTCAAGGTTTTCCTTAAGAATTTTCAGTAACCCTTCCTTTTCCTGTAAAGGCAAATTGGATCCGACCTGAAAGAATTTTTCAGGATCATCCCCAATGACAACTTTTGTTAAGTCCTCGCACTCTGCACCCTTATCCATATCTTTAGTGGGCAATAACCCCCGCTTTCGTTGCTATAAGTTCTCTTCGGTTTTTGCTGACTTTGTTTCTGGCTCGTGTTGAATGGCAGCCACCAAGCATTGTCTAGCCGTGAGTTGGTCCCCGCGGATTTCGCAAACCTGGCCTTCTGATGGATATTTGATTTTCTGATGTAAGGTGGAAGAGACTGCCCCCAGAGCGTGAAGCCAAGGCCTGGCTACAATTGCTGTATATGGAGAAAATACGTCTACCACTATGAAGTCTACTTCCACTATCTCAGAACCCGTCTGTACAGGTAAGCGTATTTGGCCCTTAGGAATCACGGCCCTTCCTTCAAAACTGATCAATGGAGAACCATACGGCGTTAGATCACTGGGTTTGAGGTTCAGCCCCCTGTAAAGATCGGGGTACATAATTTCTGCAGCACTGCCTTGGTCGACCATCACCCGCTTTACATCGTATCCTCCGATTCTGAGAGTTATGACCAGCGCATCATCGTGCGGCTGGATAGTCCCCACCGTGTCAGCGTCCGAGAACCCTAAAACTGGACGTCCGTCCGCTTTGCTTCTCTTCGGACCCTGGCCAAGGTCCCCCGCAGGCAGCCGGTCGACTGACATGACCTTAGATGGCCAGGATCCCGTTCTTCCTGGTGCTGCAAAGATGACGTTGATGGTTCCCAGAGGGGGTTTTAAAGGATCTTCCCTCCTAGGCTCCGTGCTAACCTGGCCCCCTAGACCACTAGAGTGATGCAAGAGGTGCCTCAATTTCCCTTCACCGACCAACTGATCCAAATGATCCCACAAACTCCGGCAGTCTTCGGTCGTGTGTCCATGATCCTGGTGATACTGGCAATAGAGGTTGCGATTGCGTCTATCTGGATTCCCTACCATTTTATTCGGCCACTTGAAGAATGGCTCATTCCTGACCTTTTCTAAAACTTGGTGGACTGGATCCCTAAATACTGTGTTGACTGCCTGGGGATTGGCTGATCCTGCCTGCGCAGGAAAATCCCTCCTCGGTTTATTATTATGGTACCTATCCGACCTAAAGTCCCTCCTGTCTTGGGGGATAACCTTGTCCTTGCCTTTTCCTTGCTGCTGATCTTCTTCGACCCTCTTATACTTCTCAATGCGATCCATTAGCTGACGCATGCTAGTAACAGGTTTGCCAGACAAAGATGTCCTTAGACCATGGTCGGTAGGAAGACCGAGCTTGAATGTTTCCAGGGCCATTGCGTCAAAATTGCCCTCCATGTCGTTAAACATCTCCCAATATCTATCCGAGTAGACCTTCAGGGTTTCCCCTTCCTGCATGCTTAGAGACAGCAGCGACGACAAAGGTCGGGCCACCCTTCGGCAGGTAACAAAGCGCGAACCAAAGGCTTGGGTGAGCTCTTTAAAGGAGCTGATGGAATTTGGGGTTAGTCCATCGAACCATCTCATCGCCACTGGTCCAAGACTGGAGGGGAAAACCTTGCACATCAGTGCCTCATCCCTGGAGTAGACAGCCATCTTTTGGTTGAAATGACTTACGTGTTCCACAGGATCCGTCCTACCATTATAGACGGTGAATGTCGGTTGGTTAAAACGCTGAGGAAGTTTCGCCTCTTCTATCCTACGCGTGAAGGGTGATCTAGAAATCTGATTCAAAGCCCTGCTCATGGCGTCATTTCCCATGTCTTCTTGTAATGGAATTCTGTGTTGCCCCTTACGGTGGGCTTCTTGTTCATAGGAGTAAGATTCGCTGTCTGGTGTCCAGGACTTAGGTTGGTAAGTAACATCTGGCGCGTCGTCGAGGTCCTCGTCGGAGTACGAGGAAGCCCTTTTCCTCTTTGCATGGCGTAACTCCCTCTTTAGTTTCTCAACTTCCCGCTGCAGGTTCCGATTCTTTTCTGCATGGGATATGTAACTCCCACCATGTGATCGATTCTGATCACAGGGCACAGTATGTACACTGCCCTCCTGATCTTGTCTCCTCTCCAAGTTGAAAAAAGGGTCAACGTGTTGAGATGCCCTAGACTCTGCTTCTTGCTGATTCGGTTCAGCCATCACCTACTGCTGTTTTCTCCCCTGCACAAGCTCTCCCCACAGACGGCGCCAATTGTAGGGTCAGTTTTTGTAGCCCAAACCCAAAAAGGATGGGTTAGAGGCCCAACGAACCCAACACAATGAATTTATAAAGAGTGGGTGAAAGAGCTGGGCTGGATCTGAATTAAACTATGGATGGCTAAATTACGTGAGGCCGAGATAGCATAAAATAATGACAGCGAATGTTTCAGTGAAAGTCCGAAGAGACATCTTATTGAATAAACAGTAATAACAATGTTCAGAGCTACAGTCAAGCCTCTTCCTTTTTTTTCTCCCTCCTCCCTCGATTAGGGATCGACCTTCTTTATATATTACCCTCCTTCCTCATATCCATCGTCCACCTGTTCCCCCTCTGGGTATACACTTGAGCGCGGGTCAAATCATGCGCCCACTTTAGTTCTTTGTGAGTGGTGGTAGCTAAGGTTTCACTGTTCAGAGGTCCTCTCCACATAAATGCGGCCAGAAAAGCTGTTGCAGCGCATTAAATACGGTGGTAGCAGCTTTTCCTTTAGATATTTCTTCATTCTTATCATCCTCAGGAGTGCCCAGAGCTTGTTTTTGTCACACACATTGCTAGGAAGGGCCCCCGAGCTCCCTGTACATGTATTTAATCAGAACTTCCCGTATCCGAGGAGTAAAGTCTCTTCGGACGACGAATAACCTCCTCGGACTGCATTTCTTGGCCATCTTCGGACCCCGGTCTAGAGGGACGGTGTCCCAGCCCGCTTGAGCTCTTCGGACATAAGAGGCCACAAAGGACAGGGCCCCAGGCCCACCTAGATCTGGGCTTTTACCCCCCACAGTAATTTTTATTACTAAGAATAAAATGTATTGTAATATAATAACTAAACATATTCATTAGTTTGGCTGTGAGTTATAACATTAAAATAAAACTTAACATTTATTTTAAGAAATTTCTTACTCATACAATTATATTTCCTTAAAAATTGTTATTTTTAAATTTAAGAGAGATATGTGTTATTTTTTATGATTTTTTATTTTTATAATTGTTAGATGTATATGGAAAGTTTGTTTACTTGGAAATATATTAAATTTTGAAATTATTGCACTTACTAAGTAATAGCTAATACAACCTTTTAAAGAGAAATAGTTATTCCTCATTTTGAAGAATAACTATTCATAATGAATTATTATTCCTTGTAATAAAAACATAACCAAAGTAAAGAATAATTAAACCATAGAAATAATTATTACATTACAGCGCCTATTACAGTCTATCAAACATGCCCTTGATGTTTTATGAATAACCTTCATATGCAATTTCTTTTCTTGTTTTGTGGAATTATTTGATAGTAGACTAACATGACTAAACACAAGGACTTATGTATTATTCAATTTCTATAATCAGGGCTTTTTATTTGTTTTGAAAAAAAAAAATGAAAAGGAAAAAAAAAAAAAGATATTTGAAAGTATGTTAAGATTCTTCTCTCTCTTTCTCTCTCAAAAGAGAGAGACGGGATTTTATTTTAAAAAAGTTCAAAAAAAAATTCTAGAGAGAGAGAGAGAGAGAGAGAGACGAGGTTTAACCAACCCATCAAAAACACTGCTTCAAAACGAACCCGATTGACCCAACCCATTTACTAAGTCTAAAAATTCAACCAAATGTCAAAAAATTAGTTATGACTTTGAAAAATGTCAAAAATATCCCTAATCTAATTAGATAATCCTTATTCTTAAAAAAATTAAAATTAAAATTTGGTTAAAATTATAATTCAACCAAAAAAAAAAAAAACTACCAAAAAAGTTTTTTTCCTAAAAATTAGCACTCTCTATTTAAATATATTTCACGCACGTTTGATATATTTTTTCCTAAAAACTAGTACACACTAAACCCAGCAGTTTACTCTATTTCAAATCCTAAATTTTAGTTTCTTAAAAATTTCTTCATGTGTAACCTCACTAACAATAGAGAAATTCAAATTGAAAAATTAAATTAAACTCAAAATTAAAAAATTATATATATATGTACGGATAAAGGGCCCAAATATGGTTATTGGGCCATGGGCTGTGTCCGAGGACATCAAGTAGTCCAAATACAAGTAATGATGACGGAGGCTTACAGGACAATGGTCCGTGGAAGGGGTTTGGTCATGAAGAATTGGAAATGTTGTCCGAGGTGAAGTACCTCCTCAGCTAAACAGAGTAGAGGTCATAAGTCCGACCTTTCATCAAGAACAAAACAATAGACGATCATGCTGTTAGGGATAAACATCAGGTGGGGATAAGACAAAAGAGAGTTGGAAACTATTTGAGAAGAAAGTTGCTACCACTGCATTTTATGCTCTGCAGCTAACCCCCTAACCGCATTAATGTGGAGGTGATACCTGAACAGTAACATTCAACCTTATAACTACCCACCAAGACTTCAAAAAGGTGCTAATGGGACAAGTATCAAAGCCAGCAATCTGATCTACATATGGAGGGCTGAGATGAAGTAAGGAAGGGGAATATAAAGAAGAAAAATCTCATTGTAAAGGGATCATCTGATAATCTGTAGAAAAATCATTGTACACTTAAAAACTATAATTGTAGTTAAATTTAAGAGAATTATATAAGAACAACCTTCCTCGAACATTGCCGATGAGGATTTTCCTTACCAAAACCTTTTGTTTATACTTGCCAGTAACAATTAGCCTATTGTGATTGTTGTCCAACTAATTGGAGTTCAGTTTCTAGTCCACTCTCTACAATTTCATTATTTTGGACTCTTTGGGCCTTTATCCATTTCACTTAGGCTTTGGGAGCAAAACGTGCCCTTACAATTAGCACCATCTGTGGGAAACTTCAAACATTCTTGAGTTCATCACCCAACCATGGTAGGCTCTAGGCCAAACCGTGAAGAATCTATGGGATCCCAACGTCAAGATCAATTTCTTAATTTTGAGTGAAAGAAAGACCGTGAGGTTAGTGTACACACCACCCATACAAGTATGAGTCCTTCTAGAAGTGGGAGTTGTGTCCCATGGAGAAAACACTAGGAACATGGAGTTGGAGATAGACCACTTACGAAGGAAGTTACGCCATAAGTGAAGGATAGGGACTCTTTCAAGCTTAGAGCCTTCCTGTGAGGATGATAATGATGATAGCTACAGGCCCAGATCAAGGACTCCCCCTAGTGAGTCTTTTTCATGTGATGAGGACCACCATTACAGGCGAAGAAGCAAAAGTCCATCTCGCAGGGGCCTGGGCAATAATGCTATAAGCAGGGCCCCACACTAAATTTCTAAATCACCATTTACACGGAGGATTGAAAGAGAAAAGCTTCCTCGGCGCTTTGCTCAGCCAACGTTTACCATGTATAATGATAGGACAGACCTTGTGGAGCATGTCAGCCATTTCAATCAAAGAATGAATGTTCACTCAAAGAATGAAACCTTGATGTGCAAGGTGTTCCCATCTATCTTAGGGCTAGTTGCAATGAGATGGTTTGATGGTTTGAAAGAAAATTCAATTAATTCTTTTCAAGAGCTTACTAGGACCTTTGGAGCCTATTTTGTTACTTGTAGTAAGGTTCCTCGTCCCTTGGATTCCCTGGTGTCTATGGTCAAGCGAGAGGGGGAGACCCTGAAGACATACTCTAATAGGTATTGGGAGATGTTTAATGAAATAGAGGGAAATTTTGATGATGTGGCAATAAGAACTTTCAACGTCAGCTTGCCTGCCGAGCACGATTTAAGGAAGTCTTTCACAAGGAAGCCTGCCTGGAGCGTACATCAGCTCATGGATCGAATTGATGAGTATAAACGAGTAGAGGGAGATCAACAACAAGGAAAGGGGAAGGCTAAAGTAGTTTTCTAAGACTGAAGGGATTTCAAATCGGAAACGTACAACAACAATTGACCCAAGAGAGATTTTGCTGGGCATATTGGACTTACAACTGCCCAAGTAGTTAGCACACTATGTTTAGAGAGCCTGTGCACCAAATCTTAGAGAAAATAAAGAATGAGCCATACTTCAAGTAGCCAAATAAGATGGGTGTGGACCCCACGAAACGCAACCAAAGCCTTCACTGTCTATACCACCAGGACCAAGGACATACTACAGAAGAATGTAGGACTCTACGGGATCATTTGGTTAGTAAAAATTGGGAAACAAAAACAATTCATGTACCAGCCCAATGGACAGGTGAGCCAGCCAAGATCGGCATACCAAAGGGATGCTTCTTCAAGACCACCCTTAGGGACAATCAGTGTTATTCTTGCTGCCCTAGGTAAGACTGGTTCCTATCCATCCAAGGTGATGTCTATAGCTCGGCCATATGCTGAGGACCTGATCCTTGATCCTAAAAGGGGTAGAATGGAAATCTGACCAGCCCTAAGTTTTTCTGATGAGGATCATGTGGGAACCCTACAGCCACATAATGATGCCCTAGTGGTTACCCTTAGGATTGGAGGGTATAATGTGAAAAGGGTTTTAATAGATCAAGGCAGTGGTGCAGAGATCATGGACCTTGATCTTTACAAGGGGCTCCGGCTAAGGCCTGAGGACCTGGCCTACTATGATTCTCTTTTAGTGGGGTTTGATGGGAAGACAATCATCCTGAAGGGCCAAATTAGATTATCTGTTCAGGCAGGGTTGGAAGTCGTGGAGGTGGACTTCATTGTGGTAGATGCATATTCCCCTTACACTGCTATTGTGGCAAGACCTTGACTTCATGCCATGGGGGCTGTTTCTTCCACCTTGCACTTAAAGGTGAAGTATCCATCAAGGGATCAAGTTGAGGAGTTGATCGGAAGTCAATCTATGGTCAGACAGTGTTTGTTGGCTGCAATTAGTCGTCACTGTGAAGGTGAATCCTTGGCCTCTACAGAAAGGGACTTATGGCAATCAAGGAGAGCAGTCCCATCCACGGATGCGGTGGTAGAAGGGGTAAAGTGTGAAGAGTTAGAAAAAATCGTCATTGATAATAATGATGAGAAGTTTTTCTAAGTGGGAGTTCAGTTACCTCCTCGAGAGAAGGAAGAACTTGTTATTTTCCTCAGGAAGAATGTTGATGTGTTTGCGTGGAGTGCTTATGAAGCTTCTGGGGTGGATCCAAATTTTATTTGTCTTCACCTAAACGTTAATCCATCTATCACCCCTAAGAAGCAACCACCTCAGTGCTCTTCCAAAGAGCATTCTAATGCTGTTAAGGAGGAGGTGATCAAACTTAAGCGAGTAGAAGCAATAAAAGAAGTACTTTATCCTGAGTGGTTGGCCAATATAGTGGTGGTAAAGAAGAAGAATGGGAAGTGGCGAGTATGTGTGGACTTTACTGATCTAAACAAGACTTGCCCCAAAGATCCCTTCCCGATACCTCGGATAGACCAATTGGTGGATGCAACAGTTGGTCATTCTCGGATGAGCTTTTTAGATGTCTTTCAGGGGTACCATCAAATACCATTGGCTCTGGGCGATTAGGAGAAGACCACTTTTGTTACACCTACTGGGAATTACCATTACAAGGTGATGCCCTTTGGACTAAAGAATGTAGAATCCACTTATCAAAGGTTGATAACTAGGATGTTTGAACCTCAGCTTGGCAAGAACATTGAAGTCTACATAGATGATATGGTGGTGAATAGCAAGGTGGAGTCTGAGCATGTAAATGACCCCAGAAGTATTTTTGAATTAATAAGAAAGCACAAACTAAGCCTTAATGCTTCTAAGTGTTCTTTTGGCGTCAATTCAGGCAAATTTCTAGGTTATATGATCACTCATCGTGGAATTAAAGTCAATCCTGATCAAATTAAGGCAATTAACAACTTACAACCTTCTCGGAATCCCAAGGAACTCCAAAAGTTGACAAGAATGACTGCAGCCCTGAAGCGATTTATTTCACAGTCCGTTGACAAATGTAGTCCTTTCTTCCAATTGTTGTACAAATGAAAAGGATTTGAGTGGACTGAAAAGTGTGCCTTGGCTTTTCAGCAGTTGAAGGATTATCTTTCTCGGCCACCCATTATATCCATCCCTGAAGAGGAAGAGGTTCTTTTCACCTATATTGTTGTGGCCTCTCATGCAGTTAGCTTAGTGCTGATAAGGGTGGACAGCGGAGTACAACAGCCAGTTTATTACATGAGTAAGTCATTGCACGAAACAGAGGTTCATTAGTTGCCGTTGGAGAAGGCTATTTTAGCCGTGGTGCATGCCATGCAGAAACTCCCTCATTATTTCCAAGCTCACGCAGTTGTGGTTTTAACCTAACTTCCTCTTTAATCATTGCTTTGAAGGGCTGATTATACAGGGAGAATTTCCAAATGGGGAACAATTTTAGGAGCCTTTGATATCAAGTATATACCTCGGACCTCTATTAAGGGCCAGGTTCTTGCAGATTTGGTGGCAGAATTTACTGAATCCCCAATAGAGATGAAGGATGAGGAACAAAACTTGGGAAGAAAACCAGTTGAAGCAATCTCCCTACAAGGACCCTCAATCTTGGAAATTGTATGTTGATGGTGCAGCTAATCAAAGAGGATCTGAGGTAGGGCTAGTTGTGGTGTCCCTAGAAAAGATTACTATTAAGAATTCTTTAAGGTTAGGTTTCTCGGCCATGAATAATGACGCCGAGTATAAAGCTTTGTTGGTAAGGATGACTATGGTTCAGAAAATAGGAAGAAAGGCAGTGGAAGTATTCTCAGACTCGAGGTTGGTGGTGGGACAAGTAAAGGGAGAGTTGGAAGCTACGGATTTGAGAATGCAAAAGTATTTGAATCAAGCTAGGCGCTTGCAATCAAGTTTTGAATTTTTTACTTTACAGCAAATCCAGAGGAGCAGAAATACACATGCAGATTCTCTGGCTACTTTGGCAACTTCCTCTGCACAAGGCTTACCTCAAGTTATACTCGTTGAGGATTTGCATAAGCCTACCGAGGAAAAGAAGGAGAAGATCCAGGTTCACCAGATTAAGGTCGGGCCTAGCTAGATGGATTCTTTAGTTCTATTCCTCAAGGACGGTACTCTACCTAAAGAGAAGGGGTTGCTTCTTCCTCGGCAGTGCGCTGAAAGGGCAACTCCACCAACTGTGTACCTTCTGGAGCAAGACCAATAAGAAAGCTCGGTACTGCGATGTTAATATGGTGTAAGCGAGGGTCTTTCGCTTTGATAAGGTATTTGGGGGCTTGAAAGCTAGAGGAGATGGGATCGTAGCCGAGGATGATGTGGGCTGCTTTTAACTATCCGTAGATGTGGACAAAGATCTTGGCCTTCAATATCCTTGTCAGGTCAAGCTCGTTGACAAGACTGAAGTTGGGGATTGCAGAGTACTTATCTGCAAATTCACCAAAAAGAAAAACATGGTTAGAATATAACACAGGGAAAAATAAGAACCAATTTGCAAATGAAACAGAAGAAGTGAATACAAAAATTATTAGTAAGGGGTATTGTTAGAGTAGTAAACCTAAACCTAAGCACCCCACCTGGAGTCCCATCTCGTGTTAGGTAATGAAGTCCATCATGCCACTCCCCTAAGACAATTAGAAAATCCTTATCCATACCCTTGTAAGTATTAGGGAGACATGATATCAGCCTGACTGCAGGGACCATAGTTTTCAGATAATACCTTTGGCCTTTGAGGTGTTAACCATTGTATATTCAATTAATGTCATAATGGGTGAGGTTCACACCCATCTTTTCATTAAGGGCATCTACACTACCTAAAATCCTAAACACGTTAGGGGCGCACTGGGTAGAAGAAAGTTTATGAGCAATAAGGTAGTCCTTAGTCACTCTAATCATAGGGATTCTCATCCCTCCCTCTATAAAGACAATCATAGGGATTACTACTTGTCCCTCTTGCCTTAAGGCATGCCACCGGCGGCGATACTTGATGGAAACCCCAAGCGAAATACGGTAGCAGGCTTTAAAGCTCTCTATACCCTCTGGGGTGTCTACTAAATTAGCAAATCTACCCATTTGAAAGATAATTGAAGTTGTTAGGGAGACGAGGTGAAATTAAAGAGGCCGAGGAAGAAAAGGTTTTAAATTTAAGAAGAAATGCTAAAGGTAACTTACGAAAGTGAAGAATGGCTCCTCAGACTAGTTCTTGAAAGTTAAAGATGCAAAAAGTGGAACGGCCAGAATCTTCGAGTAATATATATAAGGAGGGGAAAAGTGAGCGGGAGAGTTCTCGCCTAAATCCCCATAAAATTTCTCCACCATAGGATCTCCATCATACCGTAGGACATAGGGGACAGGGCACCGAATGAATAAATGTTGAAGTATCCCCGATGCCAAAGCATCAGGAGCGTGCCTCTTTGCAGTTGAAAAGACACCTACACAGAAAGAAATGACGTAAGTGTGAGGAAAGCAGTCACCAGGAAATCGAAATCCCCTTTTTTTCTCGAGGAGCAAAAGGGTGGAATTTTGAGGAGCTATTGTAGGGATAAAGGGCCCAAATATGGTTATTGGACCATGGGCCGTGTCCGAGGACATCAAGTAATCAGAGGACAGGTAATGATGATGGAGGCCTACATGACAATGGTCCGTGGAAGGGGTTTGGTCATGAGGAGTTGGAAATGTTGTCCAAGGTGAAGTACCTTCTCGACTAAACAGAGTAAAGGTCATAAGTCCGACATTTCATCAAGAACAAAACAACAGACGATCATGCTATTAGGGATAAACATCAGGTGGGAATAAGACAAAAGGGAGTTGGGAAATATCTGAGAAGAAAGCTGCTACCACTGCAGTGAATGCTCTACAGCTAACCCCCTGACCGCATTAATGTAGAGGTGATACCTGAATAGTAACATTCAGCCTTACAACTACCTACCAAGATTTCAGGAAGGTGCTAATGGGACAAGTATCAAAGCCAGCAATCTGATCTACATGTGGAAGGCTGAGATGAAGTAAGAAAGGGGAATATAAAGAAGAAAAATCTCATTGTAAAGGGATCATCTAATAATCTGTAGAAAAATCATTGTACACTCAAGAACTGTAATTGTAGTTAAATTTAAGAAAACTACATAAGAACAACCTTCATTGGACATTGCCGGATTTTCCTTACCAAAACCGTTTGTTTATACTTGCTAGTAACAATTAACCTACTGTGATCGTTGTCCAACTCATTGAAATTCAATTTCTAACCCACTCTCTACAAATTTATTATTTTGAACTCTTTAGGCCTTTGTCCATTTCACTTGGCTTTGGGAGCAAAATGTGCCCGGTGCCCTTATATATATATATATATATTTTTCAATGGGTCCTACACTACATTTTTTTTTTTTTTTTGGTAGAACTTGTGCTAATCATTGCTTTCAATAAGCACCTAGATTCCGTTGTGAGACCCGTTTTGTATGAAAGCAAGTGGATCTAAAACTCCAAATGAACTTATATAACGGTTACACCTCATTTTCTAACACATGCACTCCTGCCTCCGTAAAGGTCTCACTCCCATCCTAATATAACTTTAGTTTGCCCGCATTTTTGTTAACTTCTGTTTGGCTTAAGTCCCAAGAAGCCAGTTAGGTAAAACTCGAATAAAGAAATCTTTGATGTTAGACACATTATCATACTGGAATATCGACATAATTCAGTAAGTACCAATTTGGCATTACATGACAATAATGCTTCCCCTAATAAGATGTTGGCTATATATTACGATAGTTATAATAAACAATCGGTACAAAGTCCCTAATAAAAGTTATAGCTCCAATAATCTAATACAGAAAAAGAAAGTGCACCATTAAAATAGTATTCAACATTTAACTAATCCGAACAATAAGTGGTAACAATATACAAGCGCTAACAACTAAATTATGAACAGCTAAAAAAAAAAGAAAATGCAAAGATAAGAAAATAACATCATCTTTGCATCGAATGAATTCGGGTTAGCAAGCACTTATTCCTTGAACTATTTACAAGTGCAAGGCCTCTCTCCACACAGGAAAAGAACCATGGCTAGAGCAACTACAATATTACAATATACTTCCTTCTTCATACTTCTATTTTTCTTTTTTCTCATTGCTTTTTACAACATCATAACAAATTACAGAAATGGACAATTAGAGTCACCTAGACAGACATCCCTCTCTTCTAAACCCATCTCACTCTTCAGAGGAGAAGGCAAGTCTCTGGCTGCTGTTTGAGCTGTTGTTTTGCTTGCTGTTGGGACCAGTAAGCATGGGCACATAGGACCCTATCCAAGAGCTCTTGGGGAACAGGCTCTCCCCTCCTTTGCTGAGGGGATATTCTTGCCGTGTGCACCAAAGTTTTCCACTTATCCTACAAACCACCAAAAATATCATCACAATCAAAACTCACATATCACATGCCAGCACCTAAAAAGTTACCTACCAATAAGATTCAAAATACAACTCATGCTACACTTTTTTACTCTAAGCCGATCACACAAGATTCAATTGGCAATATATAGTAAACAAAAGGAAAAGGAAAAAGTGGGTACTGTATGTCATCTAATGAAGGGCATTTTAGTAACGAGAGATAGGACTACATTTTAAAAAAAAAAAAAAGTGTACACAAGAAGTCGTAAGGGATTAGGATTGAATAGATTCCTTGAAGAGAGCTGTGTTTGAAAAGCTAAAGCTACAGATAAAGCGATAAACTATAAAGAACTAGCTAATCATTAGCCTGTGATACAAGCAACCATTTGCCTGAATAGATTAATCAAAGTGCTCTGTGGGGACCCCAAAGTCTTAAAGTTATCTTTTTGAAATTTAAAATCTTTTTGAAATTTAAAACAAGTAAAATACAACGGCCATGAAAAAATCTAACAGCCTCATCAAATGAGAGTCATGAATTTAGCTAGAGTTCAATTAGGAAAAATAGCCATAAATTTCAGTCAGCATGATGGATAAACTTCCCAGTAAGCTAATCCAAGAAAAAACAGTACTGTCCTAGAGATTTTCGATAAGGTAGCAAAAAGGCTCAATACCTTCAAATCCACGTAAGTTCGATGTTTTGCATTATCAAAAGCTCGTAATTTAACATCGCGCCACCTACAAATTAAGAAAGCCTTTTAAAACTCCATTTTGAAGCAAAGGGATATTTTATAAGATAACAAGAGCATCAAAACAGCTGGCTCAAAAATCATATCTATCACAATCCCAGTCATCCCAAAATAAAATGCAGGGCAAAACCTAAAAACCGCAACATAAGAAACTAGACATTCTTTTTCACAGAGGTAGACAATAGGCAGAGCCATGGGCCTGATTAATTAAAATTTTATTAGGCATTGTGAAGTGGCACAAGGCCCCACTCAAAATTTAGCAAATAAGAAAAATTCAGGCTGACTGAAGCTCAAACAGCTGCTTATAGTTCCTAGATTGATTATCATCAAACCTACCTTCCAGTTCCAAGTTTCTCAACCGCTTGAACCAGTGCTTCCACTTCAGTGACAGAAAATGGTCTGCGGATTCGACGCTGTGCCATTTCAGAACGCTTCAACTTCCGGTGAACTGGAACCACAGCTAATGTATCCACATCCATTGCTGATGCAGCAACCAGAGCTTTTGAATCTGTGGTACTTTTGTCAACTGATGTGTCAGTAGGAGAAGGTGCTGAATCATGATCACTTTCAATGAAGGTGCCTAAATTGGCTGCATGAGGTTCAGGAGAGGCATGAGAATCGCCCTGATGAACTACAGTTGAATCAAGTGGATACCTGGAAAAAAAAAAAAAAAAAAGGATCATTGCAACATAAGCTGACCTGCAACTCATTTACCTACTTTGGGTCCGGAAGAAACCCTAATATAACAATCAGACTATCTAATATGAAAGAATCAGTCTCACTGTTGCAAATAAGTGGATCGTGTAACAGGAAAAAATCTATTTTGGAGACAACACAGCATCAAATCATTTTACACAAGAATTAACCAGTATGATAGTGTACAATTTGCTGCAAACCACAGAAAGAAATAGTACAAATCTTGAGGAGCTGTGCTAATTTAACAACAACTCAATTGCAGCACACCTTAATTCTGCATGAGCATTTTGACAACATAAGAAAGGTTTCCACTTTGCATTCGTTTAAATCTCTCTTTCTAGAAAACAAACTCCAGCACAGAAACTACACTTTTACTTAATGATTTTTAGCATAATTAACTTTAACAATGAGCAAATGACTGAAGTCTGAAAATTCAGTTGAACAACAATAAATTAAGCTAAACAACTAGCAAGTTTGAGGATTGACTGAGAAGAGACTAAATGAGGGCTAGTTCCATAAAGTTCAGAGTGAATTCACACTACCTTGTTAAAGGCTGAGGCGTGTCACAAGGAAGCATGCAGGAAGAATCTCTGGGGCATAAAGGTGGGGGATTTTGTGCAGGGTTAGGCTCCAGGGTAAAACCCAAAGCATCCAAAGGGTAATCATGAGCAATTCCTGTCTGCTGTAGAGTTTTATTGTCATCTCTAACCTTCTTTCCCTGAAGAAGTACACCAACACGTAATCCACCTCCAAGTATGGAAGTCACTGCCTCCATAACAGCCCTCTAAAGAACATTTACACAACATCAGACTACACACTTGAAACCAAGTGGCAAATATGGTAATTTATGCACACAAACACCAATAACGTGATGTAAGGAAATACAGAATATAGGAGTCCCCACACCTCGTTGCCCCATGTCCTAAAATAATGTGTGCAGAAAATGCAGATACATGTGCTTCTGCATAAGTGACATTGGACTTCTTAAAAACAATGTCCTAATTTCACAATGGCACATGAGCTAAGAATTTCAGGATATTGAATGACTCACCCTCTAAGGGGGTAAAAGGACCAGACAGGCAGGCATAATATGAAGTAGCTACATGATGTTTTATCAAAAATTAAAAGTTCACTATACCTTCAAAGACCCAACAGTTGCAGTTTCTGACATCTCAATAAGAAGCTCCGGCACCCTGAACGACTTTATCCTAAGCTTCACTGAGTAAAGGAAATGACAGTTTAGTGCATAAACTTCTTAATGTCAGAAACCAATCAAGTCAAAAGAGCATACGTGAATAACTCTATTAAACATTCTCATACCAAAAGAATCCCTAGATTGAATTGAAGTGTGTTGACCTACTACTGAGGATGATGTCCCAGACGCTGCATAATGATTTTGATATTTAGAAAAAGAAATGTAGAGAGCAAAAAATGCCACACACTAACAAGAAGATTAATTCAAACCAAAAAGAAAGTGGTTCAAAACAGACCTCCATGCATCTTCAGACATGAACCTAAATCATCTCCATTGATGCACTTCTCAGTTGAATGAGAATTGCCCTCATAGCTAATCCATCGATCAGAATTTGAAACTGAGCTACGCTGAAAATTTTTCCTCTTTTTAAAAGGAATATTCATTTGAGATCTTTGGCGTTTATAATAGCCCTTCCTATTGCGGCAAATGAGCTTCAAATCCCCATCTAAAGACATCAAATGAAAAAAAAAAAATCAATTTAAAAGAACAGAGCATAGAAGTTGAGGTAATGACACTTGACCAGAAATCAAAAGTGAGGGAAAAAAAAAAAAAACCCACCACATTCAAATAAAGCAACTTACCAACATTAGAGAGCGTCTCTTCCTTCAATTTCGAAGATACCTTCCAATACTTTGAAGCCAAAATCTTCCTTATTCTACGGTCTGCAATGCGTGATACCGGCCTAACAGACTTTGCTATGGTGCTAGGGTGAGTGCACCCAGAGGAATTTTCGTCATCATCTCTACTAACTATTTTTACATCATCCCGAATTGCGGGAAAAGAGCTACAGGGAATGTGGTCCCCACACAAAGGTACCTTGACACTGCTATCAGAACTGACTAGTGCAGGAGGTCTCCCATCACAAACCACTGGATCCTCCAAACTGCACATATCAGCCCCAATACCAATAGGTACCTTCCCAGTCTTGTGCAGGTCATCTTTTATAATTAATTTATTTTCACAATCTAATTTACAATTACTAGAATCCCTATAGCCAGAGAAGCCTAAATCTACATTACTAGTAAAACTTCCCATTTCATTATTGTTTTCTCCATTCACCAACTTCTCCGCAACAAAGATCTCTGAGCAATCAGTTGTTACTACAGAAGCTAATCCTGAATGGACATCATTCTGAGGAAGTGGGGAATCCCTGTTACTAAAGTTTTGATCACCAGCTTGATGGACAAGCTCAGAGACTAAAACTCTCTTATCACTACTTTCTTGAAAAGAAGGTTCAATTTTCACTGGTTTATCTTCATTCTCCCATGCTTTTTGAACAAACGCACACCGATTTTTTTCATTTGATGTATTACTAGAAGTTGGCGAACTCTCTTTCTCAAGCAACATCTTACCAGCTACGGTGGCCAGTAAGTCAAATGCACACATTTGATTGTCTTCAGTTCTCTTTCTAAACGTTCCCCTCTTCTAAAAGACAAAACTAAATATCAATCATATGGATCAGCGTTTCCAAAAAAAAAAAGACCCAAAACGTAATTAGATAAATTGCAACAATTCGCAACGTTAGTATAACAGCATATATTTACCCTCGCTGATCTGGTGGCTCGAGGTATGGGAGGCACCTGATAGCCAATGAATCCATAGTTTAACCTCTTCTGTAACACCATATCTCAGAAATCATAACAAAGAAGGATATATCAAACGCAAAGTACCAGCAATCTTGGATCCATTTTCAACAAATGTGCACTTCACCAGTCGTCCAAGCTCACAGAATCAAGAGATAAGACCCTGATGAAAAATCACCACAAGGGATGAGTCTGATGACTTTGTTGACAAGATTTAATGTAAAGCCAATAACAGTTAGATTGGTAAAAAGCAACCCATGCGCTATTTATGCATCCATAAATAAAAACTAATTGAAAAAATAAATCCTTCAATATCTAAATGACTTAAAATATGTCAATCGAAACTAGGAAAATACCAAACAGCATAATAATAATAAAAAAAACAATAAATAAGCATTTGGTTGAACAGAATTGCATTTTGGATTAAAATCCAGTTCCATAACATTCCTTGCTTTTCACAATTTATAGTGTGATTGTTTTTCCTGTTTGAAATATACAGAGTTTCTATTAAATTGCAGGCCTCCGGCTCCAATCCCAAGGCCTTGTTTCCATCCAACCAAACCCAACCAATACAAGTTCATAGAAATGGAAAATGGAGAAATTAGTTTACAATTGCCAACCAAAAAAGAAGTAATAGAAGCAAAGATACAATTCAGTAACTTCCAACAGATCCACGTGATCTTGCAACCAACATCATGTTCATAGCAACCCAAGTCCACAATTCATCAGTAAACGAAAAAAACATAAAATCCAACAAAAAAATTTAAAATTTTGACAACCAATGGCAGAAGTTTCAGGTATCAAAAAGAAAAATAACAACTTGTCAGAAATAAATATGCTTCAGCTTCAAAAATAAACAATTGAAACCCACACATCCCTACTCAGTTTCGGTAAATTCCAGAAATAAATATCAAGGATTTTCCTTTTCAAGAGAAACAGAAAAAGAGGGAATAACTTTTCAAGAAAAAGAAAATCATAAACCACAACAAAACCCTGATATAGAGGACCTAAGCAAAATAATCTAAAACATTTTACTAAGAAAAAAATTGGACACAAATCAAACCAGATAGAATTTTAAGAGATCTAAAACCCTCGTAAAAGACCGATCTTGAAGAAACAGTCTTAACAATTTTAGCCAAAAACAACTGAAAAATAAAATTCTGGATCATTTCCAAAAAATAATTTTAATTTATTCTATCAAATTTTCTTCTGAATGATATAAATCCACCAGAATCTCAGATCGAAACCATCAAAATCTGAACTTTGAACAAAAACAACTTAACCAAACAAAAAAGCCAAAAAGTAACGAAATTCAGAGTGAAAATCAGATTACCAAAAACAAATGAAGATCCATTTGACTCATCAAAATATCTAACAAAAAAAAAAATTTAAATTTTGAAATCGTATAGAAGTTTGGCAGTTGAATTGCACGTACATTTACAAGTTTCTCTAACATTTTCCCATGTTTTCTTAGCAACTTAGCACCCAATTCAAGAAAAACCCCGCCTTTACAATAAAACCCACATAAAAACACAACCTTTAGACCAATCCATGCATGAAAAACCCACGGGAAAAAAAAAAATCTCCGCATACTCACCTCCACACAACAGTTCTTCTTGCAAAGTTCGAGACTTTTTCCGTAGAAAACCGAAATTCCGGCGAAACTGTTAAGAATTTTCCGGCGAATGTAAGATCGGCGAATTGTCGGAGAATTCAACAAACAAACGAAAAATCAGAATTTTCTTCCCATCACTAAAAAACTTTCCCTCATTTTCTATCCCATATTTTCCCAGAAAAAATCGATTAATTCTTTGTTTTAAACAATACCCATTTTTTCTCTCTCTAAAAAAAAAAAAAAATATATCCCTCTCTCTGATCACCAAAATGCAAAACCCTCTGAAAACCACCCAACCTTTTGCTTAAACCCCCAGCACTTATACCATTGACCCCCCCCCTGTTACCGGACCTACCGGTTATCACTTATAATGTTTACTGGCTATAGCAGGTCAGTGCGAAAACTACCTTAAGACCGGTTCTTCGCGATTGGGTGACCCACCAAAACTGTGTTTAGATCATGACACGTGTATAGCTTTTGGTTCCTGTGGTTGCCTCAGCTCCACACGATCGAGAAAAACGTTGGGTCACGAAGTGAGTGAAAATTTTAGTTTTTTTTTTTTTTAATTATTTGTTTTTATTTGAAAATATTTATTTTTTTTATGAATTTTTGGTAAAGAGTAGGGACTAGGGAGAAGATAAAACAATTTGAATTTGGGTGATGTTTGGTTACCAATAAAAAGAAAAAATGCATTATGGAATGAATGAATTTGCAAAACTTTTACTTTGCTATTGGGGAGGGTTTGGTAATGTAATAATATTTGCGAATGATATGTACTAACTATAACCCATGTTTCAATCTAATATTTTGCTACTTGAACTAAAACTATTAAAAATGTGAATAAATTATCGTCCAATTAAGAATCCATTGGGGTTTGATAGACTATCCAAGTAACGTTTCCATTATTAGTGTGAAAACTTTTAACATATGTACAATGTATTCCAATTGAAAAATACATTAAATGATTAAACAAAATCAAATGCGGCAATTGACAACATTGGTCAAGCTAAAATTTATAATCCTACTAAAGGATACAAACAAGATTAGTTGTTACCTATAAAAAAAAATCTATATTACTATATAGAATATGTAAATAACTAAAATATCCAAATTTACACAATTACCCATGCATATAATTGATACTATTGAGTTAGAGTTAGTGTTAGTTTGCTCTAACTTGTTTTCAGTTTATTTTATCAATATACACTTCTTAATGTTTTTTTTTTTTTTTTCTAGGTGTACTTTTAATTTTTAACTAATTAATGGGTTGTGAGATTAGAAAATTGTTTTCATTTTATATTTCTTGTCATTTTCATGTAGACAATTAAATACTGTAAAATAAAAATATTTTCAATAAAATAAAATATTTTACTTCCAAACAAACAGAGCATTAAATTAAGGTCTCTAAATGAACTGCTAATCTAGTAAATGAAAGATAAGAAAGAAAGTAGCTTTTGTTTGTTTTATATGCATGTAACACGTAAAAGTAACAACCGAATTAAATTCAAAGTTATAATAAGTAGTAGAAACGAAATGCACAACCATTACAGGTTACGTAGTTTACCCGTACACAACCGACGGGGTAAGAAGCAGTTATTGTCACGTGGGAAGCAGATCTAGGACCATTATGTTTGCTACTAATCCGATGGCAAAGATTTTCTCTCTCTCTCTCTCTCTCAGATCTAACAAAGAGGGAAGACCTTAAACTAGACTAGATCGAATCGACAAGGATACATTGGTAATTTTAACGAAAGTAAAGATATGTATCGATAACGTAATATTGTAATAATGTATTCAAGCAGTTATCCCGATAAGCATGTTGCGCACCTTTTTCTGTTCTTGGTATAAAACTTGTGGCTCTTTTTATTTATTTTTTGTTCGGATTTAGGAACATGTGACACGTAGGATTAAATACGTGAAAAAAGGAAAGGTGCCTATTGGTTGGTGTTTTTCCTCCGTGTTATCTGAAGATTTAAATTTGAGAAGTGATACGTTTATAATATTTTCACAATAAATTATAAGTGGTAAGTTGTTTGAATATTTCTTCAAAAAAAATTCTAACTTTTTTTTTTTTGAAACTAGAACCAAACATTCAATTAAATCAAAGAGGCATCAATGTTTACATACTCAAGAGCAACTGATGGAACCTCTTCCATCCAAAATAAATCAACATTAACATTATGTGCATATCTAGCCAGCACATGTGCCACCCTATTACCATTTCTTTTAGTGCAGCTCACAGCAGACCACTCCAAAGCTCCTAGCAGATGCCTGATGTCTCCAACCACATGCCCAATAGCTGACTGGATGTCCGAGCCTGAAGCAATACCTTTAGTAGCATTAACACTATCACCTTCTACTATAAGCACCGTGAAACCAGCATCAATGGCAAATTCCAGCGCCTTTCGACATGCGAGTAGTTCCGCCACTTCACTCCCTTGGACAGCCGGACCCTTAACTATCATCGCAGCCATAACATCTCCAGTAGAGTTTCTGATCACAGCACCGAACCCAGAACTAGCAGAATTCTCAAACACTGCAGCATCATAATTCAGCTTGTACACAGCTTGTGGTGGGGGTATCCAACGTGTTCCATCATTCTGCACTACCTGCCGAGTCGCACTCACCTGAGCATCCACATGCAAGCTTACCTGTGACTGCTGGAACTCCTCAAGCAACTCCACTGCACGTCTGTTCAAACAGCCCGGTTCCATCAACTTTCCTCCATACAATACTCTATTCCGCTGGTTCCAAATCAGCCATGCTTGCACTAGAAACATCTCCACCTCTGTTTTGTTCAGCCGGTCCAGCAGATACTCCAACAAAGCTACAAAATCAAGCTGGCCCGTCCCACACTTCTGCAGAGCCCGTCCACTACCATGCCAAATATCCTGCGCTACTATGCATTCCCATAACGCATGAACAGTTGATTCCTGAGTTAAGCCACATAACGGACATAAATCATCCATCAAAATCCGTTTCTTCTTGAGGTTCCTCCTAGTTGGAAGAATATCATGGCATGCCCTCCACCCAAAAACCTTTATCTTGTTGGGGATCCGAAGCTTCCATAAAGTCGCCCACACCCTACTACCGCCATTACCTGATGATGATTCAGCCCAATCCTCCTTCTTCAACAGAGTTCTTGTAACCTTATAAGCCGACTTCACTGTAAAGATGCCATCCTTATTAAACTTCCAATAAACAGAGTCAGAAACTTGCCTTCGACTTAGAGGTATATCACATATAGCTTCCCCTTCTTCCCGATTGAATTGAGCCATAATAAAGTCTTGCCGCCATACATGGAGGTCTTGGTTAATTAAACTTGACACCCATACTTCCTCTTCATCCTCCCTAAGTGACAACAAAGGCTTATTTGTAGGATACTTTGGAATCCACCTATCCCGATAGATATTAATAGAACGTCCATCACCAACTCGCCAACAATGTCCCGATCTTAAGATAGGTAATGCCGCTATTAAACTCCTCCACACAAAGGAACAATTAGGTGACTCTTTAGCCTCAAGCACTGAAGTTCTTGGGAAGTACCTTGCTTTAAAGCATTGATAGAGAAGAGAATTTGTATCTTTTAATAACCTCCACCCTTGCTTGGCCAACATGCCTAAATTAAAAGCTCTAATATCCCGAAATCCCATTCCACCATCCTTTTTTGACAATGTCAGTTTATCCCAACTCTTCCAATGAATTTTTCTTTCATTCCCAACTTGGCCCCACCAAAATCTAGCACATAAACCATCCAACTCTTCACATAATTTCAATGGGAGCTGAAAAACACTCATTGTATACGTTGGAATAGCCTGAGCAACCGCCTTGATGAGAACTTCTTTCCCTGCTCTAGAAAGCATCATTCCCTTCCACCCCTGAAGTTTTTTCCACACCCTATCTTTTATAAAAGAGAAAGTATGGTATTTTGACCTTCCAACTAAAGTAGGCAAACCCAAATAAGATTCGAACCGAGATACTTCCTTCACTCCAAGAATCCCCAGAGCCTCCTGCTTCTGGCTAACAGTATTGTTATTACTGAAATACACTGAAGACTTTTCCAAATTTATGCTTTGTCCAGAGGCTTTAGCATACACTTGAAGGATCTCAACAATAGTATTAATCTCCGCTGTTGAAACCCTGCTAAAAATCAGAGAATCATCTGCAAATAGAAGATTAGTAATCTTTGGTGCATTTCTACATATAGCCACCCCATGCAAGGTCCCTCCTATCTCTGCTCTGTCCAATAGCGAAGTAAATCCTTCAGTGCATAACAGAAATAAATATGGTGAAAGGGGATCACCCTGACGAATTCCCCTAGAAGGCTGAACATTACCAAATGGTCTCCCATTCACAAGGACAGAGAATGAAGTCGTTGTGACACAACTCATCACCCTTTCTATCCATGTTTCAGGAAATCCCAACCGCTGCATAACCCCCTGAAGGAAAGGCCACTCCACCCTGTCATATGCTTTGCTTACATCCAGTTTCAATGCCATATACCCGTTCTTCCCTTTCTTCCTGCTGTGCATAGTATGTAGTGTTTCATAAGCTAGCAACACATTATCGGTAATAAGACGTCCAGGAACAAATGCACTCTGAGTGGGGGATATGATATTAGGTAACACCTGCTTCAGTCTATTGGCTAATACTTTCGAAATTATTTTGTAAATCACATTACACAGGCTTATAGGCCTAAAGTCAGACATGTTCTCCGGGTTCTTCACTTTAGGAATCAACACAATGTAAGTATGATTAATATCAGGTGACATATGACCATTATTTAGAAAATCCAACATAGCATCTACTACAGTATCACCCACAACATGCCAAAATCTTTGGTAAAATAAAGCATTCATACCATCAGGTCCAAGTGCCTTTGTTGGTCCCATCTGGAACAACGCCATTTTAACTTCTTCAGCATTAAACTCACTGGACAGGGTATCATGCATCTCCGGTGTCACCTTCCTTGGGACTGCATTGAGACATTCCTCCATCTGATCACAATTACCTGCACAAAATAAATTGTCAAAGTAACCAGTAGCCACATTAACTATCTCCTCCATCTCTTCCACCCAATTCCCTTGTGCACTTCGAATTCCTTTAATAAAGTTCCGCCTTCTTCTCTGGGAGGCTTTTGAGTGAAAGTATTTAGTATTCTTATCACCATGTTTAAGCCACGGGATCCGAGACCTTTGTGCCCAGTAAATTTCCTGCTTCAATAGCAAGTCATCCAACTGTTTGCTAACACTCAAGTATTCGGCTTTAGATTCTTCATTCACCACTTCAGCACTATTTAATACCTCCAGTCGGTTTTGAAGGGTTTTAATGGCTACTTCATTCGGCTTTGACTTTGATGACCCCCATGCTTGTAATTCCTCACCACAGAACTTAATCTTCTCTTTTATTGAATTTAAACCCGACTCCCCTCCTCCCACCAAATCCCAAGCATCTTTAACCACTTCGCCACAATCTTCCCACATTAACCAAGCTTCTTCAAATTTAAATCCCTTTTTGAATTTTTGCTGAAACCTCTGAACACTCTTCACATGCACCAGAATTGGCAAGTGATCCGAAGCATGGGGCAGAAGATGAGAAACTGTAGTTATCGAAAATTTGGCCCGCCACTCCATAGTTGCCACCGCCCTATCAAGTCTCAATTTGGTATTAGCAGCACCAGGCCTCTTATTAGACCACGTGTAAGTATACCCTCTGTATCCCAAATCCTCCAAAGAACAAGAGTCTAACACATTTCTAAAGGCATCAATCTCTGCTGAATTAGGCGGCCTTAGACTTAATTTCTCTGCACTATTTAGAATTGCATTGAAATCTCCCGCACAAAGCCATGCACCATTCACAAAACCCCTCAAATGTTCCAGCAGCTGCCAAGACTTTTCTTTAAACTGAGCCTCAGGCCAGCCATAAAATCCAGTAAAAAACTAGACCAACCCATCCTCTTCAGTGACCTTCATCAAAATATGATTAGGCGAATAATTAATCAAGTCCATCACAACCTCCTTCTTCCATAATAAAGCCAAACCACCCCCTGCATTTGGCTGTTTAACAATAATTTTATTCTGAAACTGCAAATCTCCATACAAATTATCAAATCCTTTTTTATCCAGACGTGTTTCCATAAGAAAACACACATTGGGAGCTTGTTCCCTCACAAGTTTGCGAAGGCTTCGACCTGTCCAAGGGTTCCCAAGCCCCTGGCAGTTCCAACATAACAGCCTCATTGCTCCCGGCAAGGGTGGTCATCCACCCCTGCCGATCTCTTAATATCAAAAGCTTCCTCATTCTCTAATTTCCCCCTCTTAGTTCTTCCCTCCTCTCCCCTATTATTCTGGTTCCTATCAAATTCTGCAGGTAGAGATCTTTTTCCATTGGACGGCAGCAACACTTTTTGCAAATTCCCAAGCCCAAAATCCATCTTGTTGAATCTAGTCCAGGAAGACTTGGGCTTTACAATATTCGGCCCATCTGCTTGTTTCTCTAAAATAACTTCAGCGCCACCTAAGCCCATCACACTACTTTCTCCTGCCTTATCCTCCAGCCCACTGTGTACCCCATCCACCACTTGTACCGGGTTTTCCTTCAGCCCAGTTCCAGCTTTGTGCACGTCAGCCGTACTACCCTCCACGTACTTTGCATGGGCGTGATCCTGTTCCTGAATATGCGGCTTATTTCCTGAGAATACGGACTGTTCTTCATCATCGTTCCTAGGGTTACTACCTAGCCCATCTGCCGCCGCCACATCTCTACACAGTTGCAGCGGCTCTCCACACTTGAACGGACCCCCCTTAGACCTGCACGATTCAGCGCCTGAAGTTTCACCGCCAACCTCTGGACCATAATCAGCCCCCCCTACATTCCTTTCAAATGAACCTCCTCTTGCACGGCCTCCCATGGCTTTAAGGAAATCTTCATATTGGTATTCGACTGTTTTCCCATTCTTAGTTGCCGCAAAGTGTTCAGCACAATTCTTTATATCATGGCCAAGCCTGCCACAAAAATGACAAAACAAAGGCAACCGTTCATATTTAAACTTCACCCAGTGTTTGTCTCCATCGGATCCTGCAATGATTGCGAATGGGCTTCGAGATAGGTAACGCCACTCTCACCCTCATGAAGTAGTGCACCTCGTCCTGCCCTCTTCTCTTCTCAACTTCCTCAACAGCCCCAAGTCTACTCCCCACTTCCCTAGCAACCTGTGATGTAAACATGTCCAGCGGCGCCCCCCAGATCTGAACCCAGAGGGTTGCCGTCTCCATTCTTATATTCTCCACAGTCATACCTCTCCTCCAACGCTTAAGCAATAATAATTGATTATCAAAGTTCCATGGACCTCCTCTTAAGACTCTATTCAGATCAAATTCAGATATGAATTTAAACTGAAAAAGATTTGGCCCTACCTCTGTGATGCGTAGATTGTCCTCTAATCCCCAAGCCCGTCTCATAGTATTCTTTGCTGCTTGCTTATTAAAAGGCTTGCACGTCAAGAGCTTACCCAACAAACTGAGAGTGCAGTCCTCAATGGCTTCCAACTGTCCTTCATCAGAGATGGTAATCACCTCCTCTTCTTCCGTAGTCAACTTCATGTTCTCCATACTCGTAGCAACATCATCAGCCATGGTAAAATAAATCGCTCACCCAACTAACGATAGAAAGAGAAAAGATGCCCTAGACCTAAGTCAAGGGAGGGAGTAAACTCGTATACACGAGAGAGAGAGCTCCACGAGGGAGAGAAACCGGTTCCTAAAAAAAAAAAATTCTAACTTGAACAAACTATTGAAATTATTGTTATCAAAAAAAAAAAACTATTGAAATTACTTTTTTGTTCACTAACAACTCATAACAACCTAATACTTATTATGAAAATGTTATAGACATAAGATTTTTCTTTAAATTTAAGAAATTTTATTGACAAAAAAATGACAATTTTTCACATCAACTAATGTAATATTCTATTAGTGGTAAATAAAAATGTGATGTCAATAATTAGTTTAGATAAGAACTAGTAAGTTTATCAAAAAAAAAAAAAAAAAGATAAGAACTAGTAAGTTTATCCAAAAAAATAAAAATAAGAACTATTAAAAATATATCAACCCAAACGCTATGAAAAATGTTGTAAATTTTTTTTTGTGTAGGTCAGCTTGGGTTAGTGTCATGTATATTGGACCCGATAGAATATTGCCATGTTTCCAAAAATTGCCATATGGCAGCATCCCATCGATCTAGTGCACAAAATGCCTTTTCCTTATATATACGTAGATTTTTTTTTTCCAGGACTTAGGAACATGTGCCATGTAGGATTTAAGTTTCTTAAAATCCAATGTGGAAAAAGGAAAGGTTCCTATTGGTTGGTTTTTTTTTTTTTTTTTCTCTCTCAATATTATCTAATAGGATTTAAATTTTTTTGAATGTTGATGCTGAACAGAATCAGTAGGCTAGACAATTCGGCTTAGATGGGCTGAATGTTATAGCGAAGGCTTGAAAAATGAACACACTATCAAAGGAGACTGAGGTGGACCGGCCTAGAACCCTCGGATGACTAAGTTAGTATCTTCTCCCACAAATGAAATTCTAACTGTATTGGAGTAATGTCAGAATGCTCTCATACCTTTGCTTCATTCAGACCAGTCCTTATATAGGGAACCTTGGAGCAGTTATTTGGTTTAATAACTTCCCCAGGATTCGTGGAAGTCCGAAATTCTGGAAATAACTTCTTCAACGGCTATAGAAGTTGTAACCGCTAATGGAAGTTAGATACTTAGGAGAAATTGATGGCGATGGACATAAGTTGATTAACCGCTCCAAGATTTGCTAAGTATTATGTGGTCGTCCGTGTGCTTTGCTTATGGGCGACTCCTTGTTTATAGACTGTTGTATGGTCGTCCATGAGCTTTGCACATGGACGACTCTTCCGTCCAGACGATCTATGGTCATTTAGTTAATTGATGCTCATGGACGATCCACATGGACAAATCGGAGATGGTCAATTTTGTTATCCCATCAGTTGCCCCCTTGTCCAGGGATCATCCAAGGATAGATTTACTTTACATTTTTACGGTTTTGATCTTATCCTTCTCCTCCTTTCTTTCTTTTTTTTTTTTGAGACCACGTGTCGTGATTTTATTGGTTGACCCGTCATGTCAATTGCGTTTTTCGAAGGGACAACCACGTGTCCTCTTCTGAGTGGCTGGCGTCGCTTCGTTGACCTGCTTCTGGGCCCTATAAATAGGTACATTCTCTTTCCTGCCCTTCACCTTTTTCATAATCTCCCTTCTGCCATCTCGTCCAAGAGTCTCGTCTAGCTCTTCATCCTAGTTCTCAGGTACTTCCTCTTCCTTTTTTAGGTTTTTCGTCTTAATCTTTACTTTAGTTATGTCTTCGTCTAGTAGTATAGAGAGAGAGATTGACGAGTACTAGGACGCTTCTTCTGGGAGTTATGAAATTGGTGAGGGTAGCACAAGCTACAGTAGTAGCTCCTCGAACGAGCATTACTCGTCTAGAGTTCCTGGCATTCCCTTTGAGGAATTCCAGGAAATGCAACGTAGGATGGCATCTGGGGCTGGGACTAGCTCGTCCAGAGAGCCACCTAGCGTTGCTCAAGACGAGGAGGAGGAAGAGGAGAATGTGATATACAGCTGTGCTCCTGAAGTAGTGTCCACTCTAGATGCTCCTAAATTGAAGACCCTTGTAGATAGATACCAGATTCCCATTGAGTTCAACCCTTGTCTACCCAAGGAAGGAGAATGGTGTTGTTCTTCTTCTGGTTTAGGAGTATATACATCTTACCTTTTAGCTGGCCTTAGGTTCCCTCTAAATTCTTTTTGTAGAGGTCTTCTCCATAGGTTGGGTATTGGACCTAACCAGCTCAACCCCAATGGATAGAGGGCGATAGTTGCCATGCAAATGCTATGGCGTGAGGCGTTCGAAGGGAACTGTCCTATCACAATGGACAAGTTCCTTTACTGTTATAAGCCCTCAGAAATAAAGAAGTTTGCTGATTTTTACCAATTCTCGTCCAGAGGCTACTATTATAGTTTAATTAAGGGCCGTAGCTCGTCTGACAGGCTCTGGAAGAAAGAATTTTTTATTATTTCTGGAAATTGGGCTAGGGACCCAGCTGATGTGGGTAATGCCCCCTTTCCACCTTTTACTGGCCCTCTAGGTCGTCTTCTTCCTGAGAGTATGTTTTCTTCCATTTTATTCTATTTTTCTTTACATATTTTCTAACTTTCAATCTTCTAACCTTTATTTATTTTATTTTTTTTATTGATGCAGCTGTTGTTCGTCCACGCTTGGACAAACTTCACTTGGATTGAATTGACCAAGTGCGTGCCTTCCCTGGGAGAACTTTCCACGATCTAGTCACTCTCAGTCGTCTAGCTACGTGGGGGCTTGGCCCAGAACCTACCGCTGAAAACCTTGGTCGCGAGGAAACTACTCGCTAGAATAAGTATCGTCCATCCTTCTCTTCTCTCTCTCTCTCTCTCTCTCTCTCTCTCTCTCTCTTTTTGTTTAACTCAATTTTCTTCATCGCAGGAATAACTACAATGAGGGAGAACAAGGAAAAGAGCATAACTAGTGGGGACGAGGATACTCCTGCACCCTCAGTTGTCCAGAAAACTTCCGTCGAAACAGGGAAGAGAAAGTCTAAGTCCATATCCAGCGCTGTGGATCTGGACGACCTTCCAAGTCATCGAGGTTCTAAGAAACAAAAACCTGGTAAGGCTTCTCTTCCTAAGGCTTCTCTTCCCAAGGTTCCTAAGTTTACACCTCCAACGGTAAATCTAGACGACCATTCAGTTGATGTGGAGCCCGTCCAAATGGTCCATCCTATCCAAATTGATCCTTCCGCTTCAACCAAAGTTCCTTGCAAGCCTTATCCTTCAGAAACAACTGAAAGTCCTCCTAACCTGGTGTTGGACGAGGGTTATGCATGGAGGACGTTCAAGGGAATAATCACTGACAATGAAGTAAATTCATGTTACAATATGTCAGGGAAGGACTTTCAACGCTCTGCCATACATGATCTTTTTAAGGTATATAAATTTTGTTCGTCTTTGTTCTGTTTTCTTCAATTTTAAAACAAAAACGAAAATTAAACAAAATTCTAACTCTCCTTCGTCCATCTTAGGCTATGTCAAAGTTTTACACAGCGTCCTGCCAGGCCAATAAGCTTTGTGAGGAAGCCAAAACGGCTAAGGAGAAGGCCAAAGAGGTGAACAAAGAAGTTCTATTGAAGAAGGGGGAGGTGATTAGATTGACTGAGGATCTCAACCGTTTGCAAGGAATAGAGACGAAGTTGTAGGACGAGGTTGAGGAACTTAAAGCAAATGCTGTTGAGAAGGATACTCGCATCGCTTATTTGGAGGGACAAGTCTCAGAATTTCCTTCGTCCTTGGAGAAAGCACGTGAGGAAGCCATATCAGCTTTTAAGAAGTCTGACAAATACAAGAATCGTCTAGACAGCCATTATGCTGCTAGGTATGAGGACTTTCGTGCTGATGCCAAGGAAGCATTTCCTGACTTAAACTTCGATACATTTAAGATCCTTCTCGCTACAAAGAGTTCCTTGCTTGCGACGAGCTCTGAGGACGTCAATGTGGTGGACGATGCTAATAACGAGGTGACCCAGGACGATCCAAAGACAAGCAATGCTCCCAGTGATCCATCCAAGTGATTTCAACTTTACTTTTAGAAAGTTTTATATTTTACTTTTGTTTGGAGGTGCCTAGTGTTTTGGGCTTTATTTCTTTTAAAATTTATTCAAGTACAATTCTCTCGTCCAAATTTATGGACAAGTTTTATGAATTATTACTCTACTTCCAAGGGTTTTTGGATGGTGGTCATCTACCCTTAGAATTTTATGAATGAATGAATGTTTTTTACTTTTATTGTTTTTATCATGTTTGAACATGTTTAAGGATTTACGGACATACTTTATTAGTATCGTCCACTCCATTAGGAAAACATTTTATCTTGTCTTGAGCTTATGGACGAAGTTCTTCCTTCATCACAAAGCTTGAGTAAAAATGAACCCTAAACACGTTCATGTACAATTCGTCCATGAACATCGTCTTTTGGCTAGCTTTATCATTTATTCAAACTTGGGGTGATTATTTATTCGTCCTTAACGAAAGTAATTTCAGCGAATGCTCGACCATGTGCTGGATTGCTTGGCTGTTAAAATTCGTCCAGGGGCTTATGGTGTTCCTGCAAGCATATTATTCGTCCATGGTTTAGACGATCATACCACAGGTTTTATCTCGCCTAAAGCTTTTAGACGGAGATACCTTAGGTTTAATCTCGTCTTGAGCTTAGACGGACATACCTTAGGTTTTATTTTTCCTGCTTTATCCTTATTTGAAGGAAAGCTTATAGACGGTACATCTTTGCATCCAAGGATTTTATTCGTCTTTTGGCTGCTTGCCTTCTGTAGATTATTTTGAATGAAATCACAAAAATGGACTCCCATACAATCATACATATACTTGAAAATACATCGCACATATATATATTTGGAAATCCATACTATGTAATCATTCGTCCACAGGCATGACACATGCTTAAGAGCTAGTGCCTTTAGGGAATTAAAAATACTTAAACCTAGATTCGTCCATAAGTAACATAAAATACTGACACATCTAAAACACATAGTAGTAATAATAAGCAAACATAAGAAAATAACACCAATAAATTACTTCAAACGTCCATGGCGTTCGTCTTGTGGCAATGTTCGTCCATGGTTGCCCTTTATTGATAGTACCTTCTTAGGTGTTCAACATTTTAAGGGTGTTCCAGCTTCCTTCCATCTAGGGCTTCCAAGTAGTAAGATCCTTACCTCTTGCAGTTGATAACTCTATAAGGTCCTTCCCAATTTGGTCCCAGTTTCCTTTTGGCCGGGTTTTTTGTGGCCAAAGAAACCCTTTTTAGGACGAGATCCCCAATGTTGAAACACCTAGTTTTCACCATGGCATCGTGCTGCTTTGCCATGAGATTTTTGTATCTTGTTGTTCTCTATTTTGCTTCCATCCTTACCTCGTCTATAAGATCGAGGTTAAGACGAATCTGCTCCTTATTTTCTTCATCTTGATACTTCATCACCCTATGGCTGGCCATGTGCACTTCTGCAGGTATGACTGTTTCACTCCCATAAGCTAGTTTGAAAGGAGTTTCCCCAGTGGGGGTTCTTGTCGTTGTTCTATAAGCCCACAAAACACCTGGTAGTTCATCTGGCCATACTCCCTTTGCCCCCTCAAGCCGAGTCTTGATGATTTTCAACAAGGATCAGTTTGTTACTTCTGCTTGTCTGTTGACCTGTGGGTGGGAGGGTGAGGAATAATCATTCTTGATTCCAAGTTATTCACAGAATTCTCTGAAGGGTGTGTTGTCAAACTATCATCCATTGTCAGATACTAGTACTCTTAGTACTCCGAATCTACATACAATACTTTTCCAGACAAAATTCTTTACAGTTTGTTGTGTAATTTTCACTAAGGGTTCAACTTCCACCTACTTGGTGAAATAATCTATCCCCACCACCAAAAACTTCATCTGTCTAGTTCCAGTTGGAAACAGGCCTAAAATATCCAAACCCCACCGTGCAAAAGGCCAAGGGCCCATCATTGGGGCCATCATTGTCTAGGAATATTGCTGAAACGTTGACATTGATCACATACCTTAACATATGCCTTAGCATCAGCTTGGATGGTTGGCCAATAGTACCCTGCACGGATGACCTTGTGGACGAGTGACCTGGCTCCTGAGTGATTACCACATGCTCATTCATGGACTTCCCTCAATACATAATTCACCTCGTTTGGAGCTATACACCTTAGGTAAGGCTGTGAAAAGCCTCTTTTGTATAACACCTTGTCTATAAGGATGTACCTGGCATATTTGACTCTCAGCTTTCTTGCTTCGTTCTTCCCTTCTGGAAGCCTTCCGTCTTTTTGGTATGACATTATCGGGGTCATCCAATTTTTTTCACTTTCTATCTGCAACATTTCTGGGAAGTCTATACTAGGCATGTATTATATTTCATTAAATTCACCCATTGCTTCGTTCGTGGAGGCTTCCTTCGCTAGAGTATCTGCTTCCATGTTCTCTTCCCTTGGGATTTGAACGAAATCAGCTTCTTTGAATTTCTTCATAAGGCGTACTACCTTCTTCAAATATCTCTTCATTCTATCTTCCTTGGCTTCACATGTCCCGTTTACTTGGCCTATGACCAACTGAGAGTCTCCTAAGACAAGTATTGAATCTGCTTCCACCGATTTAGCCAATTCCAACCCTTTAAGAAGGGTTTCATACTCTGCTTCATTATTAGTTGTTTGGTACTACAAGCGAACTTTATGCTCCAGTTTATCTCCTTCTGTTGACTGCAAAACAACTCCTATACCTCCTGCATACAGTGTAGAGATCCATCTACATGGACGACCCATTTTTTATTATCTTCTTTCTCATCCAAGTCCTCATAACTTGGAGTGAACTCTGCAATGAAATTTGCCAGGGCTTGAGCCTTTATTGCATTCCTCGGTTGGTACCGAATGTCAAATTCACTGAGCTCAACTGCCCATTGAATTAGTCGTCCTGTAACTTCAAGTTTGTTCATTGCCTTATTAAGTGGATGATCAATCATGACATTGATGACATGAACTTGGAAGTAGTGTCTTAACTTCCTAGAAACTGTTATTAATGTGAAAGCTAACTTCTCTATCAGTGGGTACCTTCCTTCTGCCCCTCTCAGTGCTCGGCTAATGTAATACACAGGCTTCTGCACCTTTTCTTCCTCTCTGATCAACGTTGAACTCACGGTATGTGGGGACACTGCTAAGTATAGATATAGTTCTTCTCCTAGCACGGACGGACTTAACAATGGGGTCGTGGTAAGATAGTCTTTTAGATCTTGGAAGGCCTTTTGACACTCGTCCGTCCATTCGAATGCCTTCTTGAGGATTTTGAAGAAGGGTAAACACTTATTTGTGGCTTTTGAAACAAACCTATTTAGGGTTGCAACTCTTCCAGTGAGGGATTGGACTTCCTTGATGTTCTTCGGTGGTTCCATGTTCAATATTGCTTAGATTTTATTTGGATTTACTTCAATTCCTCTCTGTGAAACCATGAATCCTAGAAACTTTCCTGACGACACTCCGAAGGCACATATACTAGGGTTCAATTTCATTTTATATCACCTAAGTGTCTCAAAGGTTTCCTGAAGATCGTCCAAGTGGCTTCCCTCGTCTAAGCTCTTCACAAGCATGTCGTCAACATACACCTCCATATTCCGTCCTATCTGTGTCGGAACATGTGATTCACCAACTTTTGGTAAGTTGTCCCTGCGTTCTTTAGACCGAAGGGCATCACCTTGTAACGAAACAAACCTTGACTGGTAATAAATGACGTCTTTTCTTGGTCAGCCTCGTCCATCTTTATCTGATTATATCCTGAGATGGCTCCCATGAAGCTCAACAGCTGATGGCCAGTTGTAGAATCAACCAGTTGATCAATACGTGGCAAAGGATAACTATCCTTAGGGCAAGCCTTGTTCAAGTCAGTGAAGTCTACGCATATCCTCCACTTGCCATTTGCCTTCTTCACCATCACTACATTTGCTAACCAATCCGAGTAATAGACTTCCCAGATAAACTGTGCTATGGTTAGTTTCTGAACCTCTTCCTTGATAATCTTCTCTCGTTCAGGAGCGAACACCCTCTTCTTTTGACGAATAGGCTTAGAAGAGGGGGACACATTCAATCGATGAGTAATTACACTTAGATCAATACCTGGCATGTCGTGATGACTCCATACAAAAACATCGATACTATTCCTCAGAAACTGGACGAGGTTTTTTTTCGTCTTCTCATTCATGCTTGTTCCAATTCGAGTGAACTTCTCAAGATCATTTTCTTGCAATAAAATATCTTCCAGTACTTCAGTAGGTTCTGCGACAACTCTTCTTTCTTTTATACTCATAGTCTGCACCTGCTCATCCAAAGCCAACATGGCTAGATAACATTCTCTGGCTGCCAACTGATCTCCTTGTACTTGTCCTATCCCGTACTCCGTAGGAAATTTGACTGATAGGTAGTAGGTAGATGTTACTGCCTTCCAACTATTTAATGTTGGCCTTCCAATGATGGCATTGTATGAGGATGAACAATCTACCACAAGGAAATTCACTTCCTTAGTTATCTGCTGTGGGTATGATCCCACCACTACAGGCAATGTAATGGTACCCACAAGCTGCACTTTCATTCCTCCAAATCCTATCAATGGTGAACATGCTGGACGAAGTTGATCTCGTCCAAGCCTCATCTGCTGGAAGGCAGGATAATACAATATATTCGCTGAGCTTCCATTATCCATTAACACCCTCCTGGTTGTGTAATCTGCAATGAGTAAGGTAATGACAACTGCATCGTCATGTGGTTGGTGAATTCTCTCAGCTTCTTCGTCTGTGAAAGATATGGTTGGCTCGTCTGTCTCCTCGTCCTTGGGGGTCATTTAGAGAGTTGAACGTTTTGCACCACTTTGAGATACGTTTTCTTTGATCTGGAAGATTGTCCTTCAGAAGTTCCTCCTATGATAACCCTTATCTCTCCGAGTGGAGGTCGTGATGATTCTTCTATCTTCCCCTTTAACCTCTCGTCTTTATGATCCTTTCCAATGAAGTGCCTCAATTTCCCTTGTCTAATGAGATTCTCAATCTGCTGTTTCAAGTCAAAACACTCGTCCGTGTCATGACCATGGTCTCTATGGAAGCGACAATATTTATTCTTATTGTGCTTGTTAGGATCTCCTTTTATCTTCTCTGGCCACTTCAAGGAAGGATCATCCTTGATTTGCATGAGCACTTGATCGAGTAGGGCATTTAGGGGTGTATAATTCTGGTTCCTTGCTGAAGGACCTACCTTCCTGTTGTCTCGGTCTTTCCTATCTTCCATTTGCCCCTTCTTTGGACGAGGCCCTTGTTCAGAGTGTCGCGTGGGGTTTGTCTCCATCCTTTCAGCTCTCTTCCTTTTCTTAGCTATGATTGCGTCTTCTGCATTCATAAAATTTTGGGCTGAATTGACGAGTTCAGCCATGGACTGAGGCTCTTTCTCATATAGCTTGTGAATGAATAAGTCCGAGTTAACCCTATTGTGAAAGGCTGCCAACAATAGCTTGTCGTCTACCTCGTCCACTGTTAGTGCCTCCCTGTTGAAACGAGTGATGAAGGACCATAGACTTTCATTCTCTCTTTGTTCTATAGTTAAAAGGCTGGACGAGGAGTGTTTATGTCTTTGCCCTCCAATGAAGTTGTTGACAAACAACTTACTCAGTTTTTCAAAAGAGCTGACTATGCTTGGAGGTATCTTGCTAAACCACACTCGCGCTGGTCCTTTAAGGGTAGTAGGGAAGGCTCTACACATAATCTCGTCTGGAACCCCTTGGAGATGCATTGTAGTCTTGAAAGTAGCAATATGATCGAGGGGATCACGCGTTCCATCATATGAATCCAAGGAAGGCATCTTGAACTTTGGGGGCATGGGATGACTATTGATGGAAGCCATGAAAGGGGTATCTGTTCGATGAACCAAATCTTCTACAGGATTTGCCCTTTTCATGTTCTCCCTCATCTCTTCCATAACCTTCCTCATCTGATTCATTTCCTTCTCCAAGTGTGGCACCCTTTGCGAAGTGGTGCCCCTTGATTGAGTCTCGGGCTCAATATTTCCCCCTCTATCTTCTTGACTCTGGGATTGTCTTTCAGCATATCCTTCACGGCGCTGCCTCTCTATCTCCCTAGTCAACTCTTGGTTTTGACGAGTTAACTCCGCCATGGCGGCTGCCATGGACTGTATATGTTGGATGGAAGGCGATTGCGTGACAGGCGCTGATTGGCGATCTCGGTTAGGATGGCTAGAAGCATCCCTACTCTCTTGGTGGCCTGGGCTAGTGGCCCTTGATCTAGTCCGAACCATACAGCCTTTTGTTGGAGAAAGATAAATTGCCAAACTTGAAGTTTTCTTGTTCCCACAGACGGCGCCAACTGATGCTGAACAGAATCAGTAGGCTAGACAATTCGGCTTAGATGGGCTGAATGTTATAGTGAAGGCCTGAAAAATGAACACACTATCAAAGGAGACCGGGGTGGACCGGCCTAGAATCCTGCGATGACTACGTTAGTATCTTCTCCCACAAATGGAATTCTAACTGTATTGGAGTAATGTCAGAATGCTCTCATACCTTTGCTTCATTCAGACCGGTCCTTATATAGGGAACCTTAGAGCGGTTATTTGGTTTAATAACTTCCCTAGGATTCGTGGAAGTCCGAAATTCTGAAAATAACTTCTTCAACGGCTGTAGAAGTTGTAACCGCTAATGGAAGTTAGATACTTAGGAGAAATTGATGGTGATGCTCCCAAACGATCCCCATGGACGAATCAGAGATGGTCAATTTTGTTAACCCATCAAACGTTATTGAGAAGAAGCTATTTAATGTGACTAGCGGAGTGGGGTATTTTCCGTGAGAGATAACGTTGACAGTGAGGGATACGTAGGTGATGGAAAGCCAAAATAGTAAACAGCAGCAAGATCGGAGATAAGGGGAGCATGGTTTTGTGGTGGGGCCGCTAGGAGTGGTGGGCCCCATGGTCGAATAATTTGAAAATAAGTCTTATTTTTTTATTTTTTAAAAAATAAAAAATAGGCTAAAATGCAAAATTGACCCTCTAAATTTTTTCAAATAACACATTTTTACAAATTATGTTGCAATCTACCATTGTTCCGAAATTATGTAGGGATCTATCACTTTTTGGGTACTCGTGTGGCAAAATCGAGTTTTTCATGGTACTCAAGTTTACGGAACTCGAGTACCATGGAAAAATTTTGAAAAATTTTAATGGTACTCGAGTTCATAAAAAAAATTTCAAAATTTTTCTAAGTATATTTTTTCAAATAACTCGAGTTTCAAAAATGGAGGTACATTCTTAAATATTTTCAAAATAGTGGTATATTGCTAATTTTTTCGGGAAACAGTGGTAGTGAGCTATTTTCGCCAGTGGGGCCGCTAGGAGTGGTGGGCCCCATGGTCGATTAATTTGAAAATAAGCCTTATTTTTATTTTTATTTTTATTTTTTTTTTCAAAGAAAAAAAAGGGTAAAATGCAAAACTGACCCTCTAAGTTTTTTTCAAATTTTATTTCAGTCCTCCAACTTTGTTTTTGTTCATTTCAATCCTCTAATTTTCAAGTTTATTCAATTAAGGATTTTCCATCAACTTTTGTTATATGTTGTGGTTAATTTTTCAATTTTGTAAAATTTTCTTCAAATTTTTTAAATTAAAAAAATTCAATTAATGATTGAAAAATATTTTCCAGATTTTTTTTTTCAAAAAATTTTAACAAAAGTTAATGGAAAGGACTTAATTGAATAAATCTGAAACTTAAATGACTAAAATGAACGAAAGCGAAGCTAGAAGATTGAAATGAAATTTGAATAAAGTTAAATGGTCAATTTTGCATTTTAACCAAAAAAAAAAAAAAAAAAAGAGTGGATGAGTTTGACAGTTAAAAGTGTCAAAGTGGGAATAAGTGTTGCTGTGGAGTTTGATACGTGTCATACGAGAACAACGGCTCACCAAGTGAGATAAACATGTTCAGTATGTAATGTAATGACAAGTGGTAAGTGCAAAACATTTTCACAACACTTTTGTAACAAATTCAAGTTAGTAAGTTGTTATTAGTTCTAATTTGAATATGTTACTTAAATTACTTTTTGCCCACTAGTGACAACTAAACAAGTAATAACTTGTCACTTAAAATTCATTGTGAAAATATTGTGAACAGAGCATTTTTCACAATGTAATACTATACTATTTTTTTTTTTAGATATATGTAATACTTTTGCTTAAAAATACGATTATGTAATACTTTTTTTAGAGAAATGTTACGTCTATAATATTTTTACAACATTTTCATAATAAATTATAGGTAGTAAGTTGTTATTGATTCTAATTTGAATTTATAACTTAAATTACTTTTTTGTCCATCCGTAGCAACCAATAACATCGTATTACTTAAAAAATTTTGTGAAAGTATTGGGGAGTGTGGACATAGCATTTCTTTACCTTTTTTTAATGGGAAGATATATGTAATACTTTTTTTTGTCTTATATTTAATGTATATTGTACCATGTGTGGTGTCTCTAAGATTTGAATAAATCTAGTGACACGTCAAATGGCATATTTAAGTTCACAACTTGTTAATTTGTGTGATTATGAGCCGTAAACATTTTTTTGTATATATAAATTTATTATTTTTCGTCAATCACTTACAATTGCACAAGTCAATAATTATGAAATTTGGTATGGAAATAGGTGTGTCTATAATCTTGTGCTTACAGTTTTGAATTTGAATTAAAGTAACTACAAATACTACACATTTTACTATATTAATTTTGCAAATTGATATATCACCAATCATAAAAAGACAATTTAAATATTCAGTTATGAATCACATTCGTTACAAGATAATTTGTGATATTTTTAGTATTTTCTTGTAATTTTTTTTTTTATAGATAGTTTCAACCTATGGTATCCACTTTGGATAATAACTCTTTATAATTAGATTAAGATACCAATCAATTTTTTATATAAATGAAAATTAAACCTTAGACCTCTTATGTTCATGTAAATTATTATATTCATGGTTTTGGTTTTTATTTTTCCCCCCTATTTTGGAACTTTAATAGGCGAACTTTGGGTTTTCTTACATACAAAGGACGTGAGGGGGTTTAACTACACGTGGCGGAGCGGGAATGGCGCTCCACTACGTAACTTCTATTATGTTGCCGTTTGTTTAGCAAAGAGGTAGTTACGTACACTAGGTGGGGAGGGTAGGTAAGACTACGTTGGAGATTTCTTATTGGTTATTGAAATCTCAAATCCGGGTCATGTATTCCACATACTTGTTTTTTATCAGAGATGGGTTACGATTTGTTCGGTGCTTGGTGAGTTGGTCCATCACGTGGACTTGGGATTGGTTTTTTGTGTTTTGTGTTTTGTGTTTTTTTTATTATTTTTTTTTTATGGTATAAAAAGTAAAAACGACTCTCTTTTTTTCCCCAAATCCACACCTTTTGAAAAAAAAAAAAAAAAACACAAAACATAGATTCATTTATAATTGAACTAGTTAGGGCAACACATGCAAAGCTTGTGTTTATCATGAAAAAAAACAGTAATTAAAGTCAATTCTAGATTTTATTGTACCACAAAATAAATATATAAACCATTTGATTTTAAAAGTACATAGAGATTTACATTAATCAAAATATATATTAATTTTAAGAATTTTGATAATTATATCATGAAAAGTTAATCTCATTTGTATTAGAATTTTGATTAACCACAAAATTATGATAGTTATTTAACATATAAATATCTATTTTACTATAATAGTTTTTTTAGTACCTATTTAGTATTTGCTAAAGATAATATATCCACTTACTAAAAATTTCTAAGAATGATAACAAATATCATCACTTCCAACAATAAACAATTGAGTTTTGCTAAGAAAATAAATAAATAAGATAACAAAAGGCACGTGTCATCGAATTTTCCATTAGATAAATTATAAATTTTAAAATTTTAAACATAGAAAGTCAATGTTTTTTTAGATAACAAATAAAACATTTTATATCATCATTTCAACTTTCCAAGAATTACTACCATCTAAAACTCAAAATGCGTGAAGAAAAGTTTTGGGATGTTAAAATTTAGTGGGAATATTTTAGACATACACAATAAAGTATTTTAAAAATCATAAGCTTTCGTTAAATTTTAATTGAGAGAATAACAATATGACATATTTGCTATTTTCCAAAATATTAAGGGAAAAATTGCTTGATTTTAAAATTTAAAGGAGGAATTGTAAACTACCCCAAACATAAAGGATAAAAAGCGTTTTTATCATAAGTTTTTGTTTTTGTTTTTGTGTGTACAACTATGTGTTTTTACTTAAAATGATGCGCAAAGAAAAAAAATAAACAATGAATTTTGGCCCAACAAAACTGACTAAACTAACAAAAAATTTCTAAAACCACAACAGAATAACACAAAATTTTCATAATACCTTTCATAATTTTGCTATATTTTATTTTGATTTGTAAAGAATTGACAGCTCAGCAATTTTGAAAATATTGTGACGACAACAAAATATCTTAACTTTTTCACAAAAAGATTATATATCCACAACATTTTCACAACAAATCATAAGTAGTAGGTTATTACAAATTGTTATTGGTGGGCAAAATAGTAGTTTCATTGGTAAGTTTAAAATAAAACCAATAACAATTTACCACTTAAGACTTGTTATGAAAGTGTTGTGAAAAATATTGTAGATGTAACACTTTTTTTTTATAGGTGTGGATGTAGCACTTCTTTTTTAACAATACTTTTATTTTTAGTTGTGGTTGGTTCTAGTATGATAACCTATAAGGAATTAACACATCAACAATCATGAAAATATGGTGCTAATTTGTTGTATTAATATATATATATCTTTTAGAAAGTTTCAACTTATGGAGTCTGCTCTTAATGATAGCTCTTTATCATTAGATCAAAACATCAATCAGTTTTTGGTGTAGGTGGGAGAATTAAACCTCAGATTTTTTATTCAACCATTAGAGATTTTACCAATTGAGCTAAGGAACCCACACCGTGTTAATATTTTATTATAACATGAAACAGTGCGAATTGGACAAACCAAAAATAATGTAGCAAATCTATTGCAGTTTTATGCATTCACAAAAAAAAAAAAGGAAGCCAGTGAAACAGTAAAACTTGAACAAACCAAAACTACTACAACTTTTCCCAATCACTCTTTTTATATATAGAGATATGTGCCAAATCGAAATACAAAGCCTTCATAGCTGGAGGAGGACAATTTTCTATCCAAAATACATTATCAAGAATATATTTAGCAAAACTGACTAGAGAATCCACACCACCAATTTGATTCTCAATTTTCTTGAGTGAGTTGTTAATTTTTGGTTTTTAATGGTTTCTCTTAGGTTTGGCAATTGGGCGGGATTGGATCATGAGTGCCTCAACCTTGTCCCATCTCCTTTTCAAGGATGGGAAAAACTAGTGCAAAGTAGGTTTTGGTAGATATGTTTTATAAATTTTAATGAAAGTGATGAGATAAAGATGAAAAATAAAGAGAAAGAGTGACCATGAGAGTACTAATTAGGAGATAAGTATTTACAAAACTATAATAGAATATGTATAAAAAAATGGTATAACTAGAATATGTATAGAAAATATTATATTATATGTATAAATAATTTAAATATGTATTAAATAAAATATGTATATATACATTAAGAATGGGACGCAACGAGTAAAACTCATCCTTGCCATCCCTAATTTCTCTAAATGGGCCCATAACACAGTTCATGGTTGAACTTTTTTCCACAATCTGATTTTTAAAACCTTGTCTCAAACTTAATCCAATTTAGAGATGCTCAGAATGACCGAGTATGACCTTAACTTAGCAATACTTAAGGCCGATCAACTTGAATGTGTGAGAAACATGTGTGCCCCCACAATCATAAGACAACAACCATTTATGTCATAGTCCTCAACAACGTGTCAACAAACTATAAAAATAATTCCATGCCATGATCAAGGTTACTTATTATCATTAAAAATTATTAACTTTCTATATAAATCGAGAGGTTAGGTTTACATTAACTTAGGGCACCCTTCAATCCTTTTTCATTCCTTTTATTATATGTATTCATTGTTCACATCAACCATATAATCAACTATTTCGTCACATTTGTGCTTATTAAAACAACAAGCATGCAATTCTTTTTTTCTTTTTTTTTAAAGGCCTAACAAAAATGCAGTTTGTAATTGTATTATTAGGTTAACTGTATATATAAAAGATATATTCACTTATAGGTATCCCCGAAATTGATTTGATAGATTAATTATTTGGGTTGAATGTTACCCTAACTTTGGATGAATTTCATTAAGTGAAGTGATTATTATTGGGTTCAAATTACATTTAATATAAATTTTATTAATGTAATGCTATTTAATTTGGATGTGAATTTTAATAAATCTATATCTAGATTATATTTTCTACTTATACTTTTAGTGCTTGAAAATTTCTAAGATAGTTAAAGATCAACAACTATCACATATATAAAATATTTAAATTCAAAATTATGCATATAATATGAGTTTATGAATTAAATGATAAATAACAACTAATTGATATAAAATTTGATGTACATATTAAGAATATATAATAAATGGTGACAATTTTTTAAATATTAATTAAATAAAAAGATACTCTAATATACCATTATTAAGGGAAAATCATAAAATAATGATGATAATTTTGAATGAGAGAAATTGGGTTTTTATTTTTAATAATTTTTTGAATGAGAGAAATAGTTGAGACAAGGGTCATGAAAGGAAAGATAATATACCCCATTATTTAAAATGGTCCGCCGCCTAGGGCCCTAGTGCGAATCCACAGTGCAAATGCCATGTCTCATGGATTTGCAATTCTTTGAATAGAATATATTTCAGGAGCCAGGAAAGAACCTTCATTTGTTCCACCAAATCAATGAAGAATTTCTTTGGTACATCAACAGCCAATTAACCAACTTTACCAGGTTTGGATTCGTGTTAGTTCAACCAAAATGCAGTACGTATTTAGTATTAACACATGAAAGCTGATAATAAAAATGGTCAATGTTAATAAATGCTCTTAAAGGCACAAGTATACCCTTGTATTTTGTTCTTTTAAGATGTAATAGTTTTGTTTTAAGCCTTTAGCTTTTGCTAGTGCTGCGAAAGAGAAAGAAAATACTATTATTTAGTTAGAAGAATACATATTTTTTCTTTTTCTTATTGTACAATACGATATTAAATAAATAAAGTCTATAATTATTTTAACTAATAATAATAATAATAATAATAAATGCTCAATTTTCATCTTTAATGTACATATTTCAAAAAATAAAATGCATATCTTAATGATTTATTAATTTACACAAACAAATTTACTATAATTATGTATGCTGTGGGTACCTTAGGCATGCTTCACAACGTCCTAGGCCTGCTAGGCATGCTTGGCATTCACCTATGCGTGCTTGGCATTCACCTAGACCGTACTCGGATGACCTTGCAACGTCCTCGGCATGCTTGGCATTCACCTCGGATGGTGTCTTAGGAGTCCCACATCGAAGGAAAACCCCCCCACTTGCTGCCTTATAAGCTTTGAAGCGAAGGAAGTAGTGAAAACAAATGAGAGAGAGAGAGAGAAAGAGAGAGAGAGAGAGAGAGAGAGCATATGCTAGTTTCAAAGAAAATTAATTTTTGAGTTTATTGCACTTCCCATCCTAAATTATGGGGTATGCTTCAAGCCCCTGAAACTCTAAATTGAGCCATGTCTCCTATAATTTATCAAAAATGTGCAAATTCCCCATGTCGGTAACAACTTTCATTGAATTCAAATGTTAACCAAAGTTGTTAACAACATGAGTGAATTTGCACATTTTCCAATAAATTAGGAAAGACATTGCTCGGTTTTAAAATTTAGAAGGAGTGAATTAACCCAAAAGTCATAATTTTGAAAACATAACAAATAAATGTTATAGATCGTTAATTTTTTTTTTTTTTTATAATTATCATTAAAATTTTTATTTTCAAGTTAGGCACACTTATTTGCACAATTATGCAAAAAAAAAATAATCTCACTCAATTGAACATCAAATACTCTTCAACAAAGACTTCGCTTGATCTTCATACCACGCTTACTCAAAACAATCTTAAACTGGAACCTCATTCAATTCTCATGCGACATTTGCCTGGGCAATCTTCAAACAGAAAACTTTGCTCAATTTTCATGCAAGAATTTCTCGAGTGAACTTTTGAGAATCATATTGATATAACTTTATTTCTTTCAAATTTATTCTCTCACCACCAGAGTGATATATTACCTCATATATTGCAACAAATATGTAACAGGACCTACCTAAATAACTTAAAAGAGTTGAAACACAAGTCATTTTGGTGTTTTTTTTTCTTCGAGGTTGTTTTAAGCTAATTAAAATATCAAGAGGGATAAATAAAACTTAAAAAAGTACAAACCGAATTGTTTTTTAATTTAACATATTTTTTACAACTTTTTTTTTTTAAGAAAGTTTTTTTTTTTTTTTTATACAACTTGGGTGTTGAGTTTTAATTGAATAAGTGTCTATTTGGATAGTTTATTTTTTGCTAACTTATTTTTGCTACTATTTATGCGTCCCACTGCACTTTTTGACTATTCATGGATCTCACTATACTATTTCAACTAACTTTTACCTTTATTTACATTACTTTCAGCAAAAAATTTTCAATTTCAGCAAAATAAATGAATTTCAAACAAACCCTAAGTACCATTTTTACTTGATTCTATTACTGATATCATTTTTATTACATAACGATTAACAATGGCATACATTAAGCATTGTGAGAAAAGATCTAAAATAATTTATTTGAATAACATTAGATGGTTTGGGTGTTAAGTTTGGCACATGAGTCATGATGATTGACTAGCTAGAGTGCATGGGTTGCCTAGGAGAAATTATTGGGACCTCCGGGAGGACGACTAATGTGGTCCTCCCAGGTCCCAACACCCAATTAAAAAACGCCACCTAGCCATCTTTTCTTACTCAGCTCCACATCACCACTGATACCATTAACTTAACTATGATTAGAAAATCAAACCAAGGTTAAAAACTCAGCTCTACTTACCCACTTACCCACAGCCGGATTTAACCCAAAATCAACTAAACAAATTAAAAAATTTTCTCAAACACAACTCTATCTGCCTCTTTCTCAAAATCAAATGCCTAGAATCTGAAACCCTAGAATCTTCAAATGTCTGCGGTGGCAAAATTCAGTGAGAAGGGCCAATCATTGGCCCTAGAATCTTCAAATGTTTGCGGTTAATATTTCCTTTGAAGCCGAAGAAGAGTTAGAGAGCAGGACGAAGGGAAGAGACCCAGATGAAGAAGACTTGATGGCCCGCTTCTGTGGACGTCATCATCATCACTTCGATGACGTGACTTATGGTTCCCAACCCTTGAACATGATATCCAACCTTGTTGAAAACACTCTGTGATTATGCGGGAGATGCAGAGCCCAGATGGGTGGCTCGTCGAATTCGTGTAGTGGAACCGGGAAATGTCCTCAAAAACCATCACCGGCGGCAACAACAACAGCGATCCAAAGCTTCACAAATTACTTGCGACGAGTCCAGAGTTGTGAGGACCCGGCAATGCCTAATAAGATGTGTTTCAGTGACAACTCCTCTTCTTTGTCCTTTTCCATTTCGGAAAGGCTGGAGATGTCAAAAATGTCTTGAAGGACCACTGATGAGATGAAGGCATACAAGTGTTTTAAGTTCTTTTCAATTTTTAATGTTAGGAAGATTGTGATTGTGAGTCATTTAGTTGCTGGGTTCCATGATTTTTGCATTTGAACATTGTTGTTGATTCTACAAAGATTGATGTCCCAAAGTTTTGAATAAAGATCGTATTAGTGGTATTTGGTTGTGGGCAAGATTGTATTAGTGGTATTTGGTTGTAGGCTTGTTGCTAACTTGGAGGAATTGGTTTTGATGTGAATTGTTTATGTGGTTTTGGTATAGTTGTTCTGATGTGAATTGTAGCTTTTAGTTATTGTATTTACAAATAATTTTTGTGTTTATAGATGAGGTTTATCTTTTTGTTTTGGTGTTTGGATCTCATTGTAAATTTTGTTCATTTTGATAATAAAATTTCTCATTTGGTAGACTATTAGTGATTTTTTTTGAGAGAAATGTTAGAAATTTTATTGATATAGAGCTATTGTATTACAAAAACTTTGGCCATGAGAATCCTGGGTAGCACATGAAGGCCACAACAAGTTACATTTGCCAAGGCCAAAATAATGAAAGAAAAAACATAGCCCAGCTTTGGGACCTAGGCAGGGAGTAGATGAGTTGAGAAACAGAAAAACCAGCACTTTTTTTTTTAGTCAAATGGCAGCTTCATCTTCAGTTACATTCCCCCATTTTTTTTGCATCTTAGTTTGGTTTACTGAAAGGATGAGCAAAGGAAAAAAACAACCTAATTGTCCTAGAATATCTACCAACTGCAGCAACATCTCCAATACATTTCCAAAAAAATAAAAATTTTCAGACCATGTTTTCGGTTGGGTTTGCCCAATATCTTCTCTGGAGAGATATTGGGGAAATAGGGTTAAAGAGAGAGAAAGAGAGAGAGAGAGAGAGAGAGGAGAAAGAGGTAGATAGAGTTGTGTTTTTTGAATCTGTTTAGTTGATTTTGTGTTAAGTCCGGATGTGGGTAAATGGGTAAATAGAGTTGAGCTTTTAACCTTGGTTTGATTTTTAAACCATGGTTAAGTTAATGGCATCAGTGGTGATGTAGAGCTGAGTAAAAAAAGATGGCTAAGTGGCCTTTTTTAATTGGATGTTGGGACCTGGGAGGACCACATCAGTGGTCCTCCAGGAGGTCCTAGTAATTTCTCGTTGCCTAGGCTTTGAAAGCTAGGTGGGCCACGCGAGAGAGTCAGGCAACGTTTAATAATAAAAGGCAAAAATCCACCCCCAAGAAGGCTGGAAAAATGGACAATGCTGCAGGCTTTTGTTGTTTAATCAATAAAACTGGCCACAGCAATCAAATGCGTGTGATTACTGATCACAACACAAATGGAATAGCAGAACTTCAGAGAACGTTACCCAGCTGATTCAACACACATCTAATTATTATATAATTAATAATATTATCAGATCGATCTCCACCTACATTGTTGCATAGCCAGCTGAAATTTATTGACTCTCGATGGGGGACCACAATGTTTGCAAAGAGAAATTTGTGTGTGTGTATATATATATATATATATATATAGCAAGTCATGTTGATATTTACACAAATACCTTGTGCTTTCTCTCTATAAAGTTCAGGTCAGGTTCTATTTTAAATAACAAGATTATGAATTTGATTAAATTAATACCTTTAAAATTTTTGTTGTAGGGTCAGTTTTTGTAGCCCAAGCCTAAAAAGGATGGGTTAGAGGCCCAACGAACCCAGCACAATGAATTTGTAGAGAGTGGGTGAAAGAGCTGGGCTGGATCTGAATTAAACAATGAATGGCTAGGTTACGTGAGGCAGAAATAACATAAAACAATGACAGAGAGGCTTCTTAGGTGAAAGTCTGAAGATGCGTTTTATTGAATGAACAGTAATTACAACATTCAGAACTACAGTAAAGCTTTTTTTCCTCCCATTTGTTTTAGGGATCGACCTTCTTTATATAGCACCTTTCTCCCTCACCTCCATCGTCCACCTGTTCCTCCTCTAGGTATCCACTTGAGCGCATGTCACATCATGCGCCCATTTTAGTTCTTTGTGAGTGGCGGTAGCTGAGGTTTCACTGTTCAGGGGTCTTATCCACATAAATGCGGCCAGAAAAGCTGTTGCAGTGCATTAAATACGGTGGTAGCAGCTTTTTCTTTAGATATTTCTTCATTCTTATCATCCTCAGGAGTGCCCAGAGCTTATTTTTGTCACCCAGATTGCTAGGAAGGGCACTCGGGCTTCCTGTACATGTATTTAATCAGAACTACCCGTATCCGAGGAGTAAAACCTCTTCGGACGATGAATGACCTCTTCGAATTATAATTTTCGGCCATCTTTGGGCCTGATGTCCGCAGGAGAGCAGTGTCCCAGCCCGCTTTTGCTCTTTGGACATAGGATGCCATAAAGAACAGGGCCCCAGGCCCAATTGATAGATCTGGGCTTTTGCCCTCCCCCCACAATAGCTCCTCAAAATCTCAATTTTTCCATCGCATCCGAAGAGAAAAAGTGGGATTTTGACTTGCCACGGAGCAAAAGCTTGGGAACAGACAAAAATTCAAACTGGCACGTGTGTAGATATGGATGTGCGCGTTCCATCATTGCTGCAATTGTTTTCCGTATTCCCAAAGCGCTATATTAATTACTCCAGGCGGCGTCTTGTCCTTTGGATCCAACGGTGGACTGTTGATCCAACGGACGGGTCCTTTCTTGGGATTTGGGCGGAATAACTTCTGCCCTTTCGTTCGACCTCATATAAAATCTCAGAGGTTAGCATTTCCTTTTTACCTTGCAATTCTCAGACTATCCAACAAGAACAAGCATCCAAACGCTCCGAGCTTTCTCAATCGCTGACCCCAATCTTTCTCAGAGCCTTCAAGAATCTTCCTACGAGTTCAAGGATCGATCCCTAGTTCCGTGTCTGTAAGTTTTCATCGCCCCAAGTCTTCTGTTTTCTCTTCGGCTGTCTTCTACACCGTGTTTTCATTTTTCCATTTAAGAAAGATGGGCAAACTTGAGTACATGGTAGACAGTCCTGCCCAATTGGAGAAGTTTAGGGCTACATACCGTATACCCCCAAACGTGGGGGTGAGGTATTGTCCTCCAGAGAAAATACTGACTGATCGGAAAACCGGGGAAGTTGTGATCCCCCTCATCGCTTTCCTGGAGGGAGGAATGACAATTCCTATGGGTCCCATCACCACTAGCTACCTCCGAAATCATAGGATTACCCCTTGGCAGTGCGCATCTAACATGTTTAGGATCCTAGGAGTAATTGAAGACCTTAATCATCACCTAGGATTGGGACTCACTTGGCTCGACGTGGTGCACATGTACGAGTTCCACAGCCAACAAGGGGCGGGATATTATTTAAAATCCCGGTCCGACATTGTTCGGCTGATTTCCTGCCTCCCCAAGTCCAACAAAGGGCTGAAGGACGACTATGTGATCGTCTCGGGCGCATGGTATAACGGCCCTCACTGTCCGACCAAGTCAGGAGAGCCAGGTGGGACATTAGTTTTAGGCACTCTAACCGTAGGCTTAGGATCCGTGTTTTTTAACAGTTTCTGATTCTCTGTGTTGCTGCTTTCGATTTTCTAATCAAACTTTGCTGTGACTTGTAACAGATAAAGAACACATTACTCCTCGGCTCAGCCTCACCAACGTCGCTGCGCTGAACTTTTTATTACGGTCGGAGATCTTTGTTAGCGAGGATGGACAACTCCGATCGGCTCCCCTCATCCTAGGGTACAAAGTGAAACCCAAAGACTTCCAACCGGTGGGCAACGTGATAACCCAGGGAGATCGCCGCCTCAACCGTATTGACGTGTCTTGGAAGGGTTTTTTGGCACCGCACGAACTTCCACCTGTGCCACATCCAAACCCTCAGAATATACCTCCTCTCGTCCAACCACTCCAACAAGTTCCCCTCGGACAAGAGGTTGAGGGTGAAAGAGTTGGCTCCTTTAGCTCTTCACTTGAGGAGCAAATAGACAAGTTCCACTTCGAAGGGGAAGCTCCAGGGGGAGAACAAGTGGTAGAGGTCTCGGACGCCGAGGAAGAGATCGACAGGCATTCAAGCATTCACCCTGTTCTGATCGTTGCCAGTCCTGAAGACTCGTCGGACGAAGATATGGACTTAAAGAGTCTAATGAAGAAGAGGGGCCAAAAGACCGAGCACAAAGATGCTGGGACGTCTAAAGCAGTGGTGACCCTGCCCCCAGTGCCTACCCAGGTCCCTGACCCAGGTTTGAAGCCCGTACCAAACCTGCAAAAGAAGAGGCCCCACGAGCCTGAAGAGAGGGAGGTGGTTGTGCCACCTAAGACGAATAAACAACAAAAGGTGGTACGAGACCACCGAAGCAGGAGGGCCTCCTCCACCGAGAGCCGAGAGGACGTGGTTGCGGCTGACGTCCGCCGAGGAGGGGGAACTCGCATTTGGTCCCCAAGGTTAGAGCTGGATGGCGCTACCTTTCCTTGGGACACCTCCCTCCGTAACTATGATGGGGGAAGGGCAGGGTACGTTGCTGAGCCCCTGTAGCAGCCACTCCTTCTCCCTCATGACATGGACTCCTACAAGCGCTTCAACCAGAAGGAGCTCTTCTTGTCCCTTAAGAGGGACGTGGCCATGGTAAATAAACTCTTTCTTAATCCAGGTTTTATCTTTAATTGGCTTTGCTTCTCTTCTTCACTCAATGTTGAAAATGTTGTCATGCAGATTACTCAGCAAATTTACGTAGCCGAGGAATGGAATAAGAAGTCCTACCTCGAGGCTCAAGCAGCAGCTCAGTCTCAATCCGAGACGGAGAGATCTCTGGGTCAGTTGAAGGAGGACTATGTTCACATGTCAGAGCAACTGAAAGACATGACCAATCAAAGGAACAGCCACAGAGCCGGCCTAAAGAACGCCGAGACCCAAGCCGAGGAGCAGCTCAAACAGCTGCATATGACAGAGATCAACCTGGCGACTGAAAGGGAGCTAGTGAAGGGTCTCAGAGCTGAGCTCCAAAAGGCCAAAGAGAACGCCCTAGCAACCGAACAGAAGGCTCAACTGGCCAAGGAATCAATTGAAGCTGAGAGGAAGGCGGCGTATCAGTTGGGGGTAGATGAGACCGGGCAGCAGCTTACTGAGCAATTTGCCTCGGTTAGTCGTGATTACTGCGACATAACCTGGCAAAAGGCACTGGATGTTGCTGGGGTCCCCCTGGATTCCCCTCTGAGGTTACCTAGGAGCACATATTATGATCCCGAAATCCGAGAGCTCCCAGGTCCTGACCCTCCTACTGCTCCACAGCTTCCAGAGGTTTTAGAGCAAAACTTGGTCAGTCAAGCTCCCCCCCTCCACCCTTGATGCCCCCAAAGAGACTGGTCAGCCAGGTGATAAGGGTAAACCGGCTGAACCAGGAAAAAACAAAGGCAAAGGGTTAGAGGGAGAGAAGACTTCTGCTGAGCCCGAGGGTCAAGCCCCAGAAGCTGCTGTTCGGATGGGCCATGCTGCTGACAATGTGATCCCTCCAGCAAAAGAATAGACTGATAGGGTTTTTTTTTTTTTTTTTTTTTTTTTTTTTGAAAGAGATTGTAAGTTATTCTTTTTTAATCAATGAAGTAATTTTTCTTTTACTTTTGTTATAAAGTCTGGTACTTTAATATTATAGGAATATAGGTAATCGTGATCCTAATATTATGTTAACAACGTGCATGACTATGGTTGTTACTAAAAATAAGCAGAATGTATAGGAACTATCAATAAAAGGCAACATGAGCCAGGGATAATTTAAATATATTTAGGAGTTTCAATCATAGCTTATCAGAGAAGGATATTTCAGCAATAGCAGTTGCATTAGATTTAAACTAACCCAAATCATCTGGTCTGAGGACTACAGGCATGATTGGATTTAAGTTTAAACACTTAAAAGAACTATAATGGAGTGTAAACTAACCCAAGTCATCTGGTCCGAGGACTACAGGCATGATTGGATTTAAGTTTAAACACTTAAAAGAACTGAAATGGAGTGTTAACTAACCCAAGTCATCTGGTCCGAGGACTACAGGCATGATTGGATTTAAGTTTAAACACTTAAAAGAACTGAAATGGAGTGTTAACTAACCCAAGTCATCTGGTCCGAGAACTACAGGCATGATTGGATTTAAGTTTAAACACTTAAAAGAACTAAAATGGAGTGTTAACTAACCCAAGTCATCTGGTCCGAGGACTACAGGCATGATTGGATTTAAGTTTAAACACTTAAAAGAACTGAAATGGAGTGTTAACTAACCCAAGTCATCTGGTCCGAGGACTACAGGCATGATTGGATTTAAGTTTAAACACTTAAAAGAACTGAAATGGAGTGTTAACTAACCCAAGTCATCTGGTCCGAGGAATACAGGCATGATTGGATTTAAGTTTAAACACTTAAAAGAACTGAAATGGAGTGTTAACTAACCCAAATCATCTGGTCCGAGGACTACAGGCATGATTGGATTTAAGTTTAAACACTTAAAAGAACTTTATATATGACATGTTGTTATGCTGATTATAAGGAAAATTCGATTAATAATAATACCTTTTGAGGTTATTTACATTCCAAGGGCGCGGTATCACATGACTATCCAAGTCTTCAAGGAAATACGCCCTAATGCCAGCCCCTGAAGTAATACGATATGGCCCTTCCCAATTAGGCCCTAATTTTCCCCAAGCTGGATTCTTCGCAGTGCCGACCACTTTTCTTAACACCAGATCACCAGGCTCCAAAGGTCTGAACCTTACGTTGACGTCGTAACCCTGTCTGAGCTTTTGCTGGTAATGCGCCAATCGGACCATTGCATTTTCCCTCCTTTCATCAATTAGGTCCAAACTCCTCTCTAGCTGCTCATTGTTGCTCGTCAGGTTGAATGAGCTAGTTTTCAACGTTGGGAATCCAGTTTCCAGGGGTATGACAGCTTCAGCCCCATAGGTCATCGAGAAAGGAGTCTCTCCAGTAGACCTGCGTGGAGTAGTTCTGTAAGCCCAAAGCACATGTGGCAATTCTTCCACCCATTTGCCCTTCGCGTCGTCAAGTCTCTTTTTCAAGCCACTCACAATGACCTTGTTGACAGCTTCTGCTTGGCCATTACCCTAGGGATACGCTAGGGTGGAATATCTGTTCACGATTCCCAGTTCGCTACAATAACTCATAAATGCTTTGCTATCAAACTGGAGGCCATTGTCCGAGATAAGACTATGTGGAACCCCAAATCGAGTAACTATACTCTTCCACACAAACTTCTGCACATCTACGTCTCGGATGTTGGCCAGAGGTTCTGCTTCAACCCATTTGGTGAAGTAGTCAGTGCCGACCAGCCGATATCTCTTGTTTCCTGCAGCCTTAGGGAACGGCCCCACGATGTCCAAGCCCCACTGGGCAAAAGGCCATGGGCTGGTTAGTGGGTTAAGAGTTCCTCCGGGCTGATGAATACGTGGGGCAAATCACTGGCACTGATCACATTTTTTAACATAATTCAGGGCCTCTTTTTGCATGTTAGGCCACCAATAACCCTGAGTAAGAGCTCGGTGAGCCAAAGACCTACCCCCAGTATGGCTTCCACAGATTCCTTCATGCAATTCTTCTAATAATAGCTCAGCCGCTTCAGGAAGCATGCACAACAAATAAGGCCCCGAATAGGAACGTTTATATAGCTTATGATCTTCGGATAACCAGAACCTGGTCGCTTTCCTCCGAATTTTGTCGGCCTCCCCCTTTTCTTCAGGCAAGACATCTTCCTTTAGAAATTTAACTAAAGGGTCCATCCAACTGAGTCCCGCCCTGACTTGATGTACTTGGATTACTTCTCTTCTTGCGTCGGTAGGCTTATGCAAGTCTTCGACGAGGATAACTCTCGGCAAATCCTATGTGGAAGAGGTGGCTAGAGTGACCAAGGAGTCAGCGTGTGTGTTACCACTCCTGGGTACATGCACCAAGCTGAAAGATTCGAACTCCGTTTGCAGATGTTTAACTCGGCTCAAGTACCCCTGCATCCTTTCATCTTTTGCCTCAAACTCCCCTTGTACTTGACCCACAATCAACCTTGAATCCGAGAATAGCTTTACTGCCCTTCCTCCCATCTTCTGGACCATACTCATCCCTATCAGAAGGGCTTCGTATTCCGCCTCATTATTTGTTACCGAAAAGCCCAGCCTTAGTGCTTTTTCAATAATGATTCCCTCGGGGGATTTCAACACTAGCCCTACGCTAGAACCTTTTTAATTCGCAGCACCGTCCACGTACGCCTCCCAAAGGGAAGGGCCTTGTTGAGAAATCATGCCAACTGATTTTTCATCCATGTCTGACGTCGGCTTTACCTCTTCTAATTGGGGCTCCGTGAACTCAGCTACCAAATCAGCAATAACCTGACCCTTGATCGAGGTGCGTGGTATGTACTTGATATCAAAAGCCCCTAGGATCGTCCCCCATTTAGCAATTCTTCCAGTATAATCCGCACTTCAGAGTATTGCCCTGAGCGGAAGCTGGGTGAGAACAATGACTGTATAGGCTTGGAAATAATGTGGGAGCTTTCGCGTACCAAGCACCACTGCTAGAATAGCCTTTTCTAATGGTAAATAACGGATCTCGGCTTCATGCAGCGATTTGCTTACACAGTAAACTGGTTTTTGTACATCACCATCTGCTCGGACCAGCACCAGGCTTACCGCATGGGGAGCTACAGCGATGTACGCAAACAAGACTTCGCTCGGCTCAGGGCTGGACATAATTGGCGGTCGAGCTAAATAATCCTTTAATTGCTGGAAAGCCGTAGCACACTCTTCTGTCCACTCGAACCCTTTCCATTTATTAATCAAGGAAAAGAAAGGCCGACACCTGTCTGCTGATCGTGAGATAAATCGATTTAGGGCTGCGGTCATCCCCGTCAGTTTCTGAACTTCCTTGGGATTCCGAGGAGCTTGTAGCTCATTAATGGCCTTTATCTGATCTGGGTTGACCTCAATTCCTCTGTGAGTCACCATATATCCTAGGAACTTGCCTGATCCCACACCAAATGAGCACTTAGAAGCATTCAAGCGCAGCTTGTATTTTCTGAGAACTCCAAAAGTACTTTCTAGATCCTTTACATGCTCGGCCACCACTTTACTTTTCACCACCATGTCGTCTATGTAAATCTCGATATTTTTTCCTAGCTGTGGTTCAAACATCCTCGTCATCATCCTTTGGTAAGTGGAACCCGCATTTTTCAAGCCGAATGGCATCACCTTATAATGGTAATTACCAATGGGAGTTACAAAAGCAGTCTTCTCCTGGTCATCCAGGGCTAAGGGTATCTGGTGATAGCCTTGAAATGCGTCCAAGAAGCTCATCCGGAGGTGTCCGACAGTGGCATCTACAAGCTGATCGATTTTTGGCATAGAAAATGGATCTTTAGGGCACGCCTTATTTAAGTCAGTGAAGTCCACGCATACTCGCCATTTCCCGTTCTTCTTATTCACCACCACAGTATTTGCCAACCACTCTGGGTAGAAAATCTCTTTAATAGCTCCAGCCTGCTTGAGCTTTGCTACTTCTTCTCTAACTGCTTTGGCATGTTCTTTAGATGGACGCCGAGAAGGCTGCTTCTTAGGGGTGACCATGGGATTTACTTTCAAATAGTGGCATATGAATTCTGGATCCACCCCAGGGGCTTCATAAGCATTCCAGGCGAATACGTCGAGGTTTTCCTTAAGAAGTTGCACTAACTTCTCCTTTTCCTGTAAAGGTAACTGGGATCCGACCCGAAAGAATTTTTCAGGGTCACCCCCAATGATGACTTTTGTTAAATCTTTGTACCCTGCGCCCTTATCCGGATCTTTAGTGGGCGACAACCGAAACTTTCGTTGCTATAAGCCCTCTTCGGCTTTCGCTGGTGACTCGGCTTCTGGCTCATGTTGAATGGCAGCCACCAAGCATTGTCTAGCCACGGATTGGTCCCCGCGGATTTCGCAAACCTGGCCTTCGGATGGATATTTGATTTTCTGATGTAAGGTGGAAGAAACTGCCCCCAAAGCATGAAGCCAAGGTCTGGCTACAATTGCCGTATAAGGCGAAAAGACGTCTACAACTATGAAATCCACTTCCACCACCTCTGAGCCAGTCTGCACAGGTAATCGTATTTGGCCCTTAGGGGTCACGGTCCTTCCTTCGAAACTGATCAATGGAGAACTATACGGCGTTAGGTCACTGGGTTTGAGGTTTAGTCCCCTGTAGAGATCGGGGTACATAATTTCTGCAGCACTGCCTTGGTCAACCATCACCCGTTTCACATCGTACCCTCCGATTCTGAGGGTTATGACCAACGCATCATCATGTGGCTGGACAGTCCCCACCTTGTCAGCATCCGAGAACCCTAAAACTGGATGACCGTCCAATTTGCATCTCTTCGGACCCTGGCCAAAGTCCCCCGCAAGCAACCGATCTACTGACATGACCTTAGATGGCCAGGATCCTGTTCTTCCTGGGGCTGCAAAGATAACGTTGATAGTTCCCAGGGGGGGTTTTAAAGGATCGTCCCTCCTGGACTCTGAGTTCATCTGGCCCCCTCGACCACTGGAGTGATGCAAGAGATGCCTCAATTTCCCTTCACCGACCAGCTGATCCAAATGATCCCATAAACTTCTATAGTCCTCGGTCGTGTGTCCATGATCCTGGTGGTACTGGCAATAGAGATTGCGATTGCGCCTATCAGGATTCCCTACCATTTTATTCGACCACTTGAAGAATGGCTCGTTCCTGACCTTTTCCAAAACTTGGTGGACTGGATCTCTGAATACGGTGTTGACTGCCTGAGGATTGGTTGGTCCTAACTGCGCAGGAAAATCCCTCCTCGGTTTGTTATTGTGGTATCGATCCGACCTGAAGTCCCTCCTTTCCTAGGGGATAACCTTGTCCTTGCCTTTTCCTTGTTGCTGATCTTCTTCTACTCTCTTATACTTCTCAATGCGATCCATTAGCTAACGCATACTAGTAACAGGTTTGCCAGACAAAGATGTCCTTAAACCATGGTCGGTAGGAAGACCGAGCTTAAATGTTTCTAGGGCCATTGCATCAAAATTGCCCTCCATGTTGTTGAACATCTCCCAATATCTATCCGAATACACCTTCAGGGTTTCTCCTTCCTGCATGCTTAAAGACAGCAATGACGACAAAGGTCGGGCCACTCTTCGGCAGGTGACGAAAAGCGAACCAAAGGCTTGGGTGAGCTCTTTGAAAGAGCTGATGGAGTTTGGGATTAGTCCATCGAACCACCTCATCGCGACTGGTCCAAGACTAGAAGGGAAAACCTTGCACATCAGTGCCTCGTCCCTGGAGTAGACAGCCATCTTCTGGTTAAAATGACTCACGTGTTCCACGGGATCCGTCTTACCATTGTAGACGGTGAACGTTGGTTGGTTAAAGCGCCAAGGAAGTTTCGCCTCCTCAATCCTGCGCGTGAAGGGTGACCTAGAAATCTGATTTAGAGCCCTGCTCATGGCGTCATTTCCCGCGTCTTCATGTGATGGACTTCTACGTTGCCCCTTACGATGGGCTTCTTGTTCATAAGAATAGGACTCACTGGCTGGTGTCCTGGATTTATGTTGATAAGTAACGTCTGGCTCGTCATCAGGGTCCTCATCGGAATACGAGGAAGCCCGTTTCCTCTTTGCATGGCGCAACTCCCTTTGTAGCTTTTCAACCTCTCGCTGCAAATCTCGATTCTTTTCTGCATGGGATATGTGACTCCCACTGTGTGATTGGCTCTGGTCAAGGGGCACGGTGTGTACACTACCTTCGCGGTCTTGTCTTCCTTCCAAGTTGAAAAAAGGTTCAACGTGCTGAGATGTCCTAGATTCTGCTTCTTGCTGACTTGGTTCAGCCATCACCTACTGTTGTTTTCTCCCCTGCACAAGCTCTTCCCACAGACGGCGCCAATTGTAGGGTTAGTTTTTGTAGCCCAAGCCCAAAAAGGATGGGTTAGAGGCCCAACGAACCCAACACAATGAATTTGTAGAGAGTGGGTGAAAGAGCTGGGCTGGATCTGAATTAAACAATGAATGGCTAGGTTACGTGAGGCAGAAATAACATAAAACAATGACAGAGAGGCTTCTTAGGTGAAAGTCCGAAGAGGCGTTTTATTGAATGAACAGTAATTACAACATTCAGAACTACAGTAAAGCTTTTTTTCCTCCCATTTGTTTTAGGGATCGACCTTCTTTATATAGCACCTTTCTCCCTCACCTCCATTGTCCACCTGTTCCTCCTCTGGGTATCCACTTGAGCGCATGTCACATCATGCGCCCACTTTAGTTCTTTGTGAGTGGCGGTAGCTGAGGTTTCACTGTTCAGGGGTCTTCTCCACATAAATGCGGCCAGAAAAGCTGTTGCAGTGCATTAAATACGGTGGTAGCAGCTTTTCCTTTAGATATTTCTTCATTCTTATCATCCTCAAGAGTGCCCAGAGCTTATTTTTGTCACCCAGATTGCCAGGAAGGGCACTCGGGCTTCCTGTACATGTATTTAATCAGAACTACCAGTATCCGAGGAGTAAAACCTCTTCGGACGATGAATGACCTCTTCGGATTATAATTTTCGGCCATCTTTGGGCCTGATGTCCGCAGGAGAGCAGTGTCCAAGCCCGCTTTTGCTCTTCGGACGTAGGATGCCATAAAGAACAGGGCCCCAGGCCCAATTGATAGATCTGGGCTTTTGCCCTCCCCCCACATTTGTGTATTAAAAAAATTTACTTTTCAATTTTAATGCACTAAAATAGATGCTAAACCAAAATTTAAGGATTAATTTGTATATTTTATGTTTCAATATATATATATATATATATATATATATAACTCACAAAGACAAGTGACATTAGTGGGGGTTCTAGCTATCTAGGAATTTTTTTAAGGTAGTCATTAAATTATACAAAATCAAATAAAAAGATAACTTTATATATTGACACAAAAAACACACACACATATAAATATATATAAAGTCTTACAATTATAATAGTCTCATTATTAATACTGCAAACTATATTTTTTTTCAAAATTTAGTTCAATAAAATTTTTCTTGAGCTTTTTCTTTTTGTTTGTAAGGGCCTAATATATAGTTAAGGAGACCAAAGTTTTACTACAAACTTAGTTGTAATATAAGGTTGTAATTCTCACAAAACAAATTAAAATAACTACATATTTTGAAAATCTGACCCTTAAATTGCATGTTTTTTATGTTTTTAAAACATGTGTCAAATTTCATGTCAATCAGATGTTATTTACTATTTGATTCATAAACTTATTTTTTATGTATAATTTTAAACTACAAAAACTCGAAATTTAAACATTTGATTGATAATATAGCTATTGACCTCTTTGATATTCATGAAATTTTGTAAGCATGAAAAATATAAGAAGAAAATGTAATCCATTACTTGTGGATTTGTCAAAATTCACACCAATAAATAAAATATTGAGTGGAGTTGTAATCTTAGTTTATAACCAAGTTTGTTGTCAAACTTTGTTTGAAGTTTAATTATGTTAGACTTAAAAAAATTTAATGTGGTCACAAAAATTTTTTTAGGGTAAGAAAATCATAAATTTTTTAAATTTTATATATAATAATTTTTATTTTTAGGTCAGGGTGATCCTGTAACCACTCTACCTTCAACGTGGAGTATCCTTGAGTAAAATAGTGCATTTTTTTTAGTGATTTAAAAAAAAAAATTATTGTTGACAATTCCCATTAAAAAAAATGATTGTTGACAATTGATGCACTGATATTTGCGAAAGGTAAAATGTTATTCAAAACAAACTATTACAGCTAAAAAAAAAAGAAATGAACTTATCAAAAATTGAAATTTATTGTTGATGCTTGTAATACTATGAAATTTAATTGATGTCCTATTTTTTATAAGAGAATTTTCTTTATTTCTTCCAAGCCATACCCAGCCCTAAAACTCCCTCCCAACTTATATGATTGTGAAAATAGAGAGCTTTACTATTACACTTTTTTCACATTTATTATGATGTGATGAGTTGTAATTATTCTGAACATCACTATTCTTTCAATTTTTTTCATATAGCAATTAACTTATCACTTCAACAATAGTTTTGAGAAATTTAAGTGAAAATTATTGATTCCTAGATTTTTTGAAAAAAATAAAACCACACATGTCTGGGAGGAGCTAGGAATGAAGTTGGGAATCATAGCATGGAAAGTTCAAATATGTTTGCATGAGTTTACATACAATTTTTAAAAATTTTACTTTTTTTTTTATAGATATAATTACATTTTTGTCTAACTTTTTTAAAGCCCAGTAACTCAATAAAAATAAACTCTCATATTCATGGAGAGTATTTTTATTCACTTGTCAAGGTTAAAATGAATGCAGCCTGTTTAATTCACTAGAAAGATTTTAAAGTGGAAAAAAAGAAAAGGTTAGGAGGGAGTTAGAACTTTGAAGTTCACGTAACTTAAAAGGAGATTTCTTGACGTAAAAGCGACAATCAGATCTGAGTCTTAGATGTCAAGTGAGATATTGATATGTCATTGAGTCTGTTGCTGAGTTGAGACTTCATACAAACAAAAATCTTTTCCCCATTTCTGTTCCGTAGAGCCTTTCAACCCAGACTCTGCAATATTCTAACATTTTATATATTTATAATTTAGTTACGGCTCTCATTAATTTTAAGTTGATTATTACTTATTTTTTTAGAAGAAATTATTACTTATCCTAATGCAATGATTAAAAAAAAAAAAAAAAAAAAGTGGCAGTAGATTCCTCATTCTTGCTGTAAATTGGGTGAGTAATAAAGGGGCAATTATGCCTATCCTGACCAAAGATTCTTTTGGCCGTCTGATTCTTATTGTCCCACGTAAATTTTCTTCCTTTTTGATCTTTTGGTTGGTTTTATCGTACACAGGGCGATTCCCAGATATGTGAATCATGTGCCCTGCACATAAGCATTGTGGGCCTGTTTCAGAAACAAGAGGGCATTTTTTTTGCAACTATAAATTATTCTATAACTTTTTTGTCATAATTCTTACGTGATAAATTAAGTGGTTAACCAGTATTTATATATAGATTTATTATTTTTTTTTACTTATCACACTTTGTCGTATTACAGTTGTAACAAGAAGTTGTAATAATTTTTGTAATCCTAAACTTTTTCTTTCTACAGAGATAACTATTTTCACACCCAAATTCAAAACATAGTCTGTTATGAATTGAATTTTAACTGGTAACCTAATGCTTGGATATGTATTCCAAACTCTAGGCATATTTCATACTCTGTATTCACTATTCAGTAATTCACCGTACAAAAAGGGTTGGTTTACATACTTTTTTTTTTTTGCTAATCGGTTGGTTTACATACTTAGATTATAAATATAGTACAAAGATTTGACAATCTTATAAGCCCACTTCATATTAAGATTCCCTAAAGTTTTTAGGATGATGACTATTGTAAAGTTCATTAAATTCTATCAATTCATTTTAAAATGAATGTATTAAATTTTACCACATTATCAACATTTAAGTAAAATATTGACTATCACAATATTTTTTATATCTATTTTAATTATGGAGTATGAGGTGAAATACAATTTTCTCATTTCAAAATGGATTGATAGGATTTTAAAATTTTTAGAGTAATCCTAAAGAACTCTAGAAGATGCTAAATAAGTTCACATAATATTATAAATGCTAAAATGCAAATTGCACCATTCAAGTTTGGCTGAAATTCATTTCAGTCTTTTAACTTTATTTTTGTTTAATTGAGTTTTCTAAATTTCAAATATATCCAATTCAAGTCTTTTATTCAATTTAATTAAAAATCTCCATTAAAAATATTTTATAGATTTTTATGTGATATTTTTTTTTTAATTTTTTTTATTAATTAATTGCATACTTAGTGGCATTTTTATAGCGGAATTGGACAAAAGACTTGAATTGAATAAATTTAAAACTTAGAGGACTTAATTGAATGAAAGTAATGTTAAAGGATTAAAATGAATTTCAATCAAACTTAAAAGATATAATTTGCATTTTAGCCTATTATATATGTGTCCATGACAGAATTAACACAATAAGCCCAAAAAATAGATCTACTTACAGCAAATAGGTATACCTGACCTCGGTCAAGGAAAATTTAGGTCTGCAATCTAATTCATGCCCTTTTCTTTCAATACATAGATTGATGTAGTTTTTTTTTTTTTTTTTTTTTTTTTTTTTAAAGGGTAATGATCAAGCTACACTTGATGTTGATGCAACTTTAAGTAATATTGCACCCACTAATAACTTTTTTATTGAATTAATATTTTAAAAATCTCACCTTTAAAGTACAAAAATTCTTTATTATTTGTTATTTATCCATGAACTCATTGTTTATGCATAATTTTAAAATACAAAAACTTAAAGTTTAAATGTTTTATTCATGAGATATTTTTTTTTTATAAAATTATTAGTATATATATATAGGGATTAATTTCGGCAATTTTGTTTTATAAATTTACATTTTGCCCTCCTTTAACAATATCTTTAATTTTTTTGAGAATAATGCTATAGTCACAAACTTTTCTACAATATTTTTACAAATTGTTGAGGTAGCAAATTCTTATTAGTTTACATATGAGCCCACCACTTACATCACTTTTTTACATAATAATAACCACTAACCACATTAATAATTTATAAAAACATTTGTAGGTTTAGCATTTTCCTTATTTTAAAGGTTATAAAAATATTTATAGATTCAAAATCTAAAACAAAATACATAAGCATAGAAAAATTAGCCCATCAACAAAAATTACGAATAGCAAAAATAATTTTTTTTTAAAAATTAAGCCAAATTAACAAATTTTACTAAAAACAAACAACTCAACCCTTTAAAAAAATTTTAACAAAATAATTTTTTCCTTATCTAATAGCACGCATTAAAAAAAAAAACCCTAAGTGGCCAAACAGCCAAATAAAAAATTGAAACCACTTCACACGCTTAACAACAAAGTCAACCTAACAAACGTCGGTTCCACAGAACCAATCTGGAGAAAATTCTGGGTGAGACAGGCGAATAAGCCATTGTCCCACCTAATACCTTCTCATTAACCTGGAAGGTGCATTTCCAGGGCAGCCTAAAAAGGTAATGGCACAACTGTTTAAGCAAGAATCTGGCATAGTATATTCCGCCATCAGTTTCTAAGTGCAAAGATTTCAAAGGCATCAAAAATAAAGTCCCTAGCTTGTCAAAGTGGACCATATCTATCTCCATGTGTCTCTCTCTCCATTCTAAAATAAAAGGCAAGTAATAAATTTCAAAATATCCTTACCTATATACTTTTTTGTTATTTCATAAATGAAATAATGCGCGATTTAGAACTACTTATAATCTAATTTTTTACTAAAAATTCGGTAAATAAAAAGTAAAAGTTAAATAAAATAAGTAGCTGATTTAAGTAGAACTCACTAAAAAAAACAGAAGTTAAATAAAATAAGTAGATGACTCATATAAAACTTGTAAATAGTAAAAAAAATAAGTAATAAACTGACTTATAATCAAATCTCACACCGGACAAAAGTATTTAAATGAAAATTAGTATGGATTCTATTAATTTTTTAAGGAGAATTTTATGATTGCACAATGCACATGCCAACCGGCCAGTTTAAGAGTTGAAAGCTTAAAATTACTATATTTAATTGGGCCATTTTATAGGGGAAAAAAAAAAAACGAACCCTATTAAGAAAAAGGTAAAAGACAACAATGAAGGTCAAAATGCAAAATTCAATTGGTTCCATCAAACTCCCAAAATATCGGATACCTATCTATAAAGTTATCAAATCCTCATTGAGAAGCTAGGAGCAAAAAAAATGGATATATATATATATATATATATATAGAGAGAGAGAGAGAGAGAGAGAGAGAGAGAGAGAGAGAAAAGGAGCACATGCATAGCTAATAGCTAAAGCTAGGCCAAGCTGCCTATACATGCATGCATGACAAAACAAATTGTTTACAAATTAAATGAGGTAGTGACATGATGAAGAGGACAAAGAGAACAAGTTTCTCGTCTACATTCTTAATCGGTTGTGACTTGTGACTTGTGAGGCAACTAAATAGTCCTTACTTATATCCACTCCTGGCCGACATTTTAAGACTAACATGCGATCAACAGCCTAAGATTTATAAAGCTTTTTGTTGACTTCAAAATCGGCTTAATCCATTTGTCAAAACCAATTAACTGTGACATTTTCTAGTTATGTCAATCAATCTCTTCTAATCCTTTGGGTTCCTAAACAACCCTACTACTCTACTAGTGCATGATAACAAATGATTAATCTTTGTATTTCATGGAGCAAACATCATCAACTTAAAATTCAGCACTTGAATAAAGACTTCATAATTGTCTAACTATTCAGCAAGTCTTGAAGTAGGTGTAAGACTTACGCAGTTATGCTTATATAAGGTTCTTATTTTTATTTTGTAAATCTACTCTTTGTTAAATATTGTCTCAAATTCCTAACTAGTTCTGGTTTGAGTTTCCTTAACGTAGAAGGGAAGATTTTTCAAGACAGAGTTTTTTCTTGATATGGAAGACAAGAATTCTCCTTATCATAAAAGAAAAAAAATATTCTTTATTAAAAAAGTAACGGTATTCCTTGTCCAACAAAGAATAAGATTGAGGCTTTATAAATAAACATTGTTACAAAGGGTTTGGTGGTTTTTGTATTTTTCCCACGTGGGGAGAGATGAAAGGCTCCCAGAAGTACATGCAATGGGTTTTTTTGAAGAGTAGGTGGTAGATTATTTATGTTGGTGAGGTTTGTGAGTGTTATTTAAGTCGTGAGTTGTAAGTGTTGATTAATGTTGTTATAATCCATATCGTTGATGGTGAATATTTTTATTGGCGTTACTTATGGATGTAGGCATGAAATTGGTCGAACTACATTAAATATTGTTGTATAGTGTAGATGTTTTATTTTCTTATTCATATAAATGCACTGCCGCTAACCCCAAATTCTAATAATTGATATTAGAGTTTCCCCTATTTCACAACATTCTTCCTTTCTCATTCTTCAAAATCAATTAATAAAAAACCGACTACTTTTGTAGACATTTGATTTTCCTACATCTTTAACTGATGGCTTAGATGTACTTAAAAGTTGTGAGTTTATCCTTGTGCACTGTCAAGTTTTATCTATTCCTACAGTTCTTTGAAGTTCAAACTTAATTAGCCACTTTACTCCTGAAACTGACGTGCCATTTTGACAAACGGAATTAAGAAAGGGCATGACTGGTTGAAGTACTTCACGTAACTCAAACATCTTTATGAGTATTTTCAAAATCTACTGCTCAGTGCTCACAAACAGTCGGTTTTTTTTTTTTTTTTTTTTTTGGATTGGTCGTGGAGCAGTACTAAGGCTTCATTACTTATACTGAGTTAATATATTAAGTTTGAACCGTTAAAAACAAATGTGGTCACAGGATTAAACAGCTGGAAGGAACCATTAAATATCAGTTCTACTTTGAAACTTCTGTACCAAAAAGTTCTGGATAAATACGATTGACCACAGAAATGTGAGAAATATATGACAAAGCTCTTTTTTTTTTTTTTTTGAGGAAGAAATATCTGACAAAGCTAAGGTCCTAATAAAAGGAATTTCTTATTTGGGCACTCATGTATAAATGTTTCTTTTGGTTGACAATACTCAATAGTACTATAATTTAAGATTTCCTTTCAAGATAATTATTCTTTATTATTAGGCCAATATACTAATAGTTTTTTTTTTTTTTTTAGAAGGGATTTAAACCCAGAGTTTTTACTTGATGACAATGAATTTTACTAATTGGAACCAATATAATATGATTGTTTGTCTAATAAATCAAACTATAAATCTAATAATATTATCATTTGTGCTGTCATTAATATATTATGATTTCCATCGTAACAATCATCTAAACTAATGATTAAATCATTAACCCGAAAATAAATCTCTTTTATGGTTTGGATTTCAGAGCAGATAAGTCAGAAGCAGAGGAAAGGTGATGGATCAACAAGTTTTGTTATAGACCTATTATCCATTTCGTTGATGTACTTTTTTTTTGTTGTTGAGAAAATCGTTGATGTACTCATGATTACCAAGACATGAAAGAAAAAGAAAAAAAAAAGATAACGACATGCTATTTGCAAAACTGGTAAGTACAGCACTCCTCTCTCACGTTGAGCTAAAGAGAGAAATAACCACAGGCACAGGGTTTACTTGCACCGAGTTTCCGTATACAGTTTGTCTTTGTTTCTTTGTATACTTTTCAAAAACATTAATGCAGCAAAGTATAACCATCCCAATTCCAGCATGAAAAATGGGAAGAGTCGTAGGCCAGTGGGGGTGTTAGCTAAACTCAGCTGGCATCAGACAGACCTCACGCTCAATTTTAAAGCTTAAACCAAGGAACAAGAAGTATGGGGCCCAGAGATCCAATCACTTGGACTTCCTCATATTTGGGCAATCATGATTTTTTATGCATCCTCAGATTACCATTCAAATCTCCCTCTCTGCTTCAGCCCCCAAAAAAAAAAACTCCCTCTCTGCTCCAATATTCGCATCTACTTGCAACCTTTCTCAAATGCATGTATTACTAAAATTCTAGCCTTCATCGAGGACCATGCTTCTCCCAGTTCAGATATTCATAATTTATCTGTCAATATGATTTTTGGAAATTACTATAACTATAATCAATTTTACTGCAAAATTTTTTTTCCAACTAATGTGATTTTTTTGCCATCAACATATTAATTTCTTTCAGTTTTTTTAATTTGTGTTTAGTAATCGACATCAATTTATAATACCAATATAGCAAAATTAATTTGTAGTAGTTTTAACTTTTAACATCACTCATGTGATTTTTATACTGATCTTTATACGAGTGAAAGGAGACAATTGGGGTCACATTAAGTGACCCAATGTTGGCATGCTGTAGGCCTGCAGATACGACCTCTACGTAGATATTAAGGAAGCAAAATTTCAGGATTTGCCCTTTTGGTGCAAAGAGAATATGCTGATTTGCAAGCTATACTTAGGTGCCACAACCATCTAACAAAAGAAAATCACTGCATGGAATTGAATGTAATATCTAGTTTTGTACACTCATCCAATATTTTCTAAATATTCTATAGACAAAACTACCATAATGTAATTATTAAACAATACACAAATACCGACAAGAAGAATTCGATACTTTTAAGGAGAGCCTAATGATGCGTAATTGATATCAGAACAAAACAATATGGGATGCAAGTTTAAAATTCACTAGCCATTGGTAACAGTACTACAAGGTAACAGATTTTGTAAATCATAACAGTAAGACAACAAACTATGTTAAGTTTTTGAATGACAGAAATTTATACAAGTAATGGGCCAACTAACAGAGCTCGTAAAGTCTACTGGCCTTTCACTAAAAGCTTGGGTATAGAAGTCCAACTTCATTGACTATGGGAAGGTCCAAAGATAACAAATATTTCATGAACTACCAAAAGGGTTCCTTAGAAAGGTGGAACAAGTAAATATTTCTGTAAAAGAACTAGGATCAATTAAGGAAATATAAAACGGTGATACAATGTAAACATGCCAACAAACAATGGATATTCCAATATCACACCAAAAGAGTTCCATCAACTAACTGCAGACTTCAGACAGGCAAACATAGAATGAGAGTACCTCATTCAGCAGACAAGTTACCAAACTGCCATGGGCTGAATTCTGTTGATCTAACATCAACCTCATTGATGCTATCTGAGCTATCTACAGCAGCCTGATGTTCCGTGTATTTACCATTGTATCTGTAGACTTCCAAATCACCCCAAGGTGTAGATGCGATCTCATCAGTTAAATCAAACCATCTTGGTGTAAACTGATGTCCCTTGGCCTCTCGGTTTCTCTTTTCTGCTCGCTGCCTCTCCTCCAAACTGAAAGAAGGTGATCAATAGACAATGTAAACACCTTAAGTTGAAATGAAGAATGAACCTTATGAAGTCTATTTTATGGTGGGAAATTTGTGATAAGAAATGAAAATTTATACTGGAAGAGTTTGCATGAACGGTTAATATTATTCTATCTTGATAAGTAAACTTAAATAAATAAATAATTAGATAAGTAAACTTGTTATTGCTCCATAAAAACGTTAATTTGAGACTGCTTTATCTTATTAGATAACTCCCCACTAATTAAATAGACTTAAGAAAGGGAGAGAGAGACAGATAAACTGGATTTTAATAAATATAAATAAATGAATGTAAGAAATTAATTGATACCTGCTCTTTTCTGCACCAGCTTTAGATAGATCACCCCTTTCAAGTGCACATCTATCAGGGCGCAAACGGGAATCTGATGCCAACAACTTTCTAGGAGCAGTGTCAAAACTGTTTATTTTATGTGCAAAGTGTGTGTATTGAAATTTGTCCTTCTCTGGAACATCAGCAACATGCCAAACCTGCGGAGAAAAAAATAATAGGAAGCTGCTTAGGAGAAGTAGGTCATGCACCAGCTCAAATATCCACAGAGCCAAAATTAGAAACTACTAAGTCATAAGAAGGATGTGTACAACCAATCCATATCTATATAGGCATTGACTAGTGACTACTAATCACTGTCCCCATTATCTCAGGCCAACTTCATCAAATCAAGGGTGCCAGCTATCACTTGGGGTTTTACATGGGGCTTAGAATCAAATCTCACTTAATACAACTTTCATTATTTTCAGGAAGGGGCTTATGGGATGATAGTGGCCCCTCCTCCATAGTCTATAGGCCCAGCAACCCTCCACAGCACTACTTTTTTTCCATGATGTGTGTCCATTACAAAAAAAAAAAAAAAAAAAAAAGAATTTAATATCCTTATTTTTATCCTAATCTTAAATTTGTGACTTTTATGAGAACTTCGAAAGCACTAACGATATAACTGAACGAGCATATAAAAAGTTAGAGATATTCAAAGCATTAAACACCCGTGTCCCTTCCCAAAAATGTTATTTATTTATTTATATTTATTATTTTTAAAGTTAGACACCAATTATGGACATAGGGGGGATAGACTTTTATGGTTCAAGAGCCATGAACCCATGACCATACCTAAAGACCATCAGCCCACTGAAATGATTGCTGGATACATGTTCATGGTCCATTAATAAATACTTTGTCACGATGACTATTCAATCTTATTCAAAGCTAATATCACTTGGCATTTGTCCCAACACTAATCAAATCAATTGGACTAGGAGTTTTCCAGCTAAAACTATGTGCCAGAATAAAATATTCAAGGCCTTGAAAGTGCAGTATCCAGCATCCTCTTGTAGCATATGTCTCTGCATCAGAGCAGGAGGCAATACTCTAAGGGACCAAGACTTCCTAAAGAAGTTATGAAGCAGAACAACTAGTGAGCTCTTGCTTGGTTGGATTTATCTTTTAGTTGAGTAATAAACCTTGCATTTCAGTCTTTCTAATCTATGTAACAAAATTAAGAGAGCCTTTCCAGCCTCCGCACAGAAGCTCACATCCCACAGTGAACAACTGAGCCAACTGATGTGATGTCAAGATATCATTATATATAATTCTTAACCAACACACAAATACAGGCACCATAAGGTCCTCCAAAACTGAAGCTCCTGCATCTACGTTAACCCCATCTAACAACATCTATTTATGTGCACTCATCCCACCATTAAAACAATGTCCAAAGGCCATTTTATATATAGATAATTAGATATAAATAAGGCAAAGTCCACGAGAATAACCTCTTTCAGTTCAGTGCCTGGAAGAGGCTCCCCTTCCACGTCACACGGTTGATAACTCAGTGACTCATTCCATTTCCCTGTCATCAACATTTTAGGTTCCTCAGCAGCACTATACACATAGCCATCCACTTCGTAGCGACCAGCTCTGCAACAAACACAAATTTCAATTGGACCCAACTAGAATGTAGCAAGTAAAATTCAAAACACATAATATAACTGCTGCTATGGTTGCTGAAACTAAACTTGGGGTTCTTTTATCTTTTAAATGTAAATACGATGACAAAATATCAGGTGGGGGGGGGGGGGGGGGGGGGGGGGGGGCAGGGAGGGGAGGGAGTTGGGGTGAAAAATCGAAAAACATCTCAAATGAGACTATCTTAATTTCAGTTCATCTCAATTCAAAAGTTCCATTGGTAGGAATGCCACCAACTCAAATGAATCATAGATTCATTAAAACGCTCAATTATCAAATTCACAGTAGTTGTTGAGCAATTCCAAAAGAAATAAAATTCTAAGAGATGTGGAATACCCAAACCAGCCACATGGTTGAAAGTATAAAACAACTTTGTCTCCAGTAGTCAAATTTGTCATAATCATCTCCCCTGGTGAATCTACCCACGTACGGCCAAAAATCAGATTATTAACCTTTGTAGGAGGTGGCACCAAATCTAAGACCGCACCATCCTTTTTAAGGGTGACACGCGTTCTGCAAACAATATAAATATTTGAAGATTTAGAGGATTCATCTTGAGCAAAATGAATAACAAAAAAATAAAATAATGATAAGCAGATTTTTATTTTTATTTTATAATTATGATAACAACTAAAGGAGTAAAGCAGAACAAGTATTACCTTCCAAGGGGGTAAACATCAAGAGAATTTCCTAAGAATTTAGTTTTTAGCTTTGACGTCACATCATAAGTAAAATGCTCATTTTCAGCATGCCCAGCACTCATTGGGGGATGATGACTCACCTAAAATAGATATAAGGTGAAGCATTCAAATATAGACAACACAAAACAGAAAAATGTACAACATTAAAGTTCTTTTTTTCCTCAATCTTTTAATGAGAAAAACCTAACATTATGATGAAAGGTCTTCAGTTGCTAAATTACTTCTAAAGGTCCAGTGGTTGGAAGAGGGATAAAGGAAGGTTAAATAGGGTGCAAATGTCACTAGAGATTTTTTTGGCAACTACTTTGGGACCCTTAAAGTTTGGAGTTGATTTCATTTTGGTCCTGTAAGTCTGATAGTTTTCATTTTGGTTCACCAAAACGGTCCTTCCATCAATGTCTGTCTAATCTGGCTGTTATGAGAGAAGGGGAAAAAGAAGGAGAGAACAAGGAAATGACATCATTTTTTTTCGAACTTAACAATCAAATTAGTCAGGAAGATGGACACTGACTATTTTGAAAACGGAATCAAACTTAGTGGACCAAAACGAAAAATCTCAAACTTAAGGTAAGAAAATGAAAACAACCCTGAAATTTAAGGGTGAAAAGAGTAACTTAGTCTTTTCTTTTTCTTTTTTCTTTTTTATTTTTATTTTTTTGTTTTTTTTGTTTTTTTTTGGTTTTGCTTTTTTAATGTCAGGTGAGATTAGCATTTCTTATAATAGCATGCATCAGAAAGAAAGCAAAATGAAATGCCATTTGACTCACCTGCTCTGAGATAAATGAAATCCCACCATGATTGGCCATTTCATAAGTCTCCCCAAGAATAGGATTAAAAGGCTTCCAAGTTCGTTGATAGGCAAAGTAGACAGATATAGCCCACGATGCTGCAATCAGTGGCATGAACTCCATTCATCATCTGGAAATACTTGCACACATCAAGTGAAAATTCAATGTAAGAGAATACTTACATGCATAAACTAACCGCATATAAGGATCCTCACATTCATCTGCCCGATCTAACAAGTAGGAATACTCCATTAACTGCCACAGGCATTGCACAATTCATATTGTAACACAGTATATGAAGATTAAAAAAAAAAAAAAAAAAAAAAAACCTAACAGAGGCATTCCACAAAGAAATTGACACAGACCTCTGCCATTTTTTGAAGCATAGTCATTGGCTCAAAAATGAGGACAGGAAGTGTGACCACCGATGTGATGTCTGAGCCTATATATTCGTGCATCATTTTCCAGTAACTGTCTCTATCCTTTTAAGCAAAATAACCATACCAAAATTATCAGCATCATAAGAGATGGAGAATAAATATGCCAAAAAAAGAAATAGTCTCACATCTCAATTCAGTCTAATTAGCACAAAACTTCAGGAAAAAAAAAATAATGATCAAAACCTTAGGCAAAAAGAAATTTTGTTTTTTTATCTTATCTGGCAGGGGCCTTCAAAACAGAAAATTAAGAAAGCACATAATTTATATTTCTTGTTCAGAAGCAATGAAGCTATATTATTTGAGTAAGAAGACAGTTAAATATGGTAAATAATAACTTAGGAATGCCCTCCTATCGTGAATATAAAGTGTAAACCCCTAGAGTCTAACAAACATGCCATCTGCCTTTACCACTGCGTACCAAACAAGAAATAGACTAAGAGAGTATCAGGGTGAAATCCTATACATTTTTGTTTCAATGAAATATTTATTAAGTATCGAATAAGAAATACACTAATAGAGTATTTTAACAATTGATCATAATATAAACAAATAAGACCGCAAAAACAGAAGAACAACATTGTTACTATCCACGAACACAATGCACGGGAAAAACCATTGACCAAACAACCCCACTTAATAGAACATGGAATCGGAATAAACACGAATTAAAAAAAAAAAAAAACCACCTCTTGTTTCCATCTTCCTCTCTGAGCTTCCTCCTCCGCGTCTTCTTTGCCTCCCTCTGGATTGATCACTTCTACCCCTTCATAACCAAGCAACCTAGAACCAAAAGGAGTTGAATACAAATTAGCCGAGTTTTCGACACACTCACTCACTCCTAAAAAAGCATACAGCAATTAAGATCCGGCACATATTTTCTCATTAGAGAAAAATCCCAAATCCCAAATCTCAAAGCATAGCAGAGGTACTACTCAGTGTAAAACTAAAGTTGGGACTCATGCCAAATTCAAACCCTAAATTTAACAATTGGGCAGTAGTCCTTTATGGTGTGCAGCTGAGCTCAAGCAAATCCCAAATTAAATTTCAAAACTTTTTGGTACCCAAATTCAGCTAGCTGATCAAGTTGGCATCAAAAGCCAGCAATCCATGTAAAACCAATAGATCATGATGATCATGACCAAAACATTTGGAGCTCAGAATTAGAAAGTGAAAACACAAAAAAAAAAAATGGGCTTTAGACGAAACGAAGACTGAGAAAAAGAGGGGAAAGTACGTACCCATTGACGGATCGGTGCATGGCGCTACCAAAAATGGAGAAGCCAGAGGTCATGGCGGAGAAGAAGCCCTTTTTCTGGTCCTTGTTCTGGTCCTCGTTGGGGCTACTCATCTTCGCTCTCTAACTCTTAAGCCTGGAACACCGATTCGAAGAAGATCGGAAAAGAAAGGACTGCGAAGTGTACGCGAAAGAGAGAGAGTGGTGATGAAGATGGAAGAACAAAAGTGATTTCAGCGAACAGCGAGGACAAGAGGTGGATCGGTTGGCGACGACTTCGCGGTTTTTATTTTTTATTATATTATTAATGGGGAGAGGAAGGGGGAGTGGTGTTTCTTTGGTTGGTTTCTTCTAAAACTGTGTTCTTTTTTTCTTTTTCTTTTTTATCAACTTTGAGAGAGAAAGAGAGAGTGATTTTTTTTGAATTTGATTCTTCTTTTGACTTTTCAGGCTTTCTCATTTATGATTTATGTTTATTTTAACAACGATTTCTAGAAAATGAATTATTTTTTTAAAATTATTTTCAATAAAACTACCTCATTTTTTAATATTCGGTAGTAATTTTAATGGGTCCGTTTGGATTGAATTTATTGCTGCTGAAACTGAAAACTGAAAACACTGTAACAAAATAATTTTTAAATGTGTAAATAGTACCGTGAGACTCATTTTTAATATTTTTTAGTGCGTGAACAGTGCTAAACAGTGCATGAACAGTGGTTTTTGTCTCCTGAACAGTAAAATCATGTGATTTTACTGTTCACTGGCCGGAAAAAAAAAAAAAAAAAAAAAGGAAAACTCAAACGTGGACGCTGAAAACGCAGAGGCCAAACACACACAATAAGTTAAACAACAACCTCTTAACTTCTTTTATTTAGTATGCTGTGAGATAAAGTTATTTTCTAAAAAAAATTAGTGAAAAACAATCTCTAAAAATAAGTCATACATTTTATGTTGACCAAAAATAGTTTTCCTTTGACTATCTTTTTTAATGCTACCAAACACTAGAAAACATAAAAAAAAAAACTATTTTTACATGAGGTTTTCCATCAAAACAAACGGAGCGTTATCTGAATGTCTATTTTTATCACAAAATATCTGCAATTCTATACTTTCTTTTTTTTTGAAAGTCCAACCAAACTTCATTCATTTATAAAAGAAGAGTCAAACAACAAGGCTTCATGAGCTGGTGGTGGCGATTCTTCCAACCACACAACTTCTTCATCTAATACATTGGCATAACGTGCTAAGGAATGGGCCATAAAGTTGGCACTACGTCTAATACTACTGCAAACTACTTGGCGAAGGCTTGCTGCAAGACAACGAACATCATCATAAATGACACCCAGGCGAGACCAGTTTAGAGACAAGGAAGACACCACGCTCATGACCGTCACATTATCCCCTTCAATAATTAGCTCCGAGAACCCCGCATCTATTGCAAATTCCAGTGTAGTTCGACAAGCTACAGCCTCCGCCTCCTCACTGTCGTTCACAGCTGCTCCCCTAACTGATAACGCAGCCATAACATCCCTAGCTGCATTACGGATCACAGCACCAATACTCCATCCATTTGCAAACACAGCCATGTCGAAATTTAACTTGTACAGCTGACCCGTTGGAGGCGTCTAGTTCTGCAGAACAACAGATGGTACCGAACCAGTTGCAAGTGAACCCTGAGCATCGCTATACTCCCTTAAATATTCTGTGGCTCTCCGATTCAGGTGCCCAAGATGTTGCATTGCTCCACCATGTAATAGAGTATTACGACGGTGCCAAATCAGCCAGCAAAGGACCAGAAAATTCTCAAGTTCCTCTAGTGATAGTTTGGACATCATGAACTGAAACAAGTACAAAAACTCATCCATCTCTCCACCACACTTCTGTATCCGAGCATTAGCACCAGCCCAAACATCCTAAGCAGCAATACATGACCATATTGCATGTGATACAGTTTCCGGACATCTTTGGCACACCCCACACGTAGCATTTGTTAGAATTTTCCTCCGAGCTAAATTCACTTTTGATGGCAAGATATTAAGGCAAGCTCGCCATCCAAAGATCTTGATTTTGTTAGGCACCCGGAGCTTCCAAAGTTGAGACCAAACTCGGCTATCTTTTCTTCGCTCTGAACTTTCTTCCCTGCCAATAGCAGCTTCAGCCAACATGCGAGCAACCCGATATCCAGATTTAATTGCATATTTTCCATTACAACAATGCATCCACACCACCCTATCTTGCACTTGCCTTCTGCTCAATGGAATTCGAAGAATTGCCTCCGCATCAAAGTGAAGAAAAATCACATAAATTCTGTCCCTATCCCATTGGTTCACCCTCCAATCAATTAGATTTGATACTCTCCATTCCCATTCATCATATTCAGTAGGAAATAAAATTTTATTACCCGGATGATTCGGTATCCACTTATCTTCCATCACTTGGATTGAAGAACCGGTTCCCACCCTTCAGTAGCACCCTTTTTTCAAAATTTGTTGAGCAGCCAGCACACTCTTCCAAACATAGGAGTTGTTAGGACAATCTGCCGCCTCCAAAAAACCACATCTCAAAAAATACTTGGCCTTAAAACATCTAAATAACAGGGAATTTTGGTCTTGTATCATTCGCCACCCTTGCTTAGCCAACATAGCTAGGTTGAAGCTCCTAAGATCTCGGAATCCCATTCCACCCACCTTCTTTGGTTGTGTCAAAAAACTCCAACTCTTCTAATGAATTTTCCATTCATCCCCAGTCTGCCCCCACCAAAATCTTGCATAAAGAGAATCTAATTCATCACAAAGCTTTGCTGGCAACAAAAATACTCCCATAGCATATGTTGGAATAGATTGGGCCACAGCTTTGATCAGAACTTCTTTACCTGCACGAGAGAGCATTCTACCCTTCCATCCCTGAAGTCTTTTCCAAACCCGCTCCTTCAAATAGGCAAAAGTTTGGTACTTGGCTCTACCAACCAAAGTCGGTAAACCCAAATAAGTATCAAATCTATCCACTTCCACCACTCCCAAAGCTTGTTTAATCCATTGCTTCTGACTGTCAGATGTATTTTCACTAAAATAAATTGATGACTTCTCCAAATTAATACATTGTCCAGAAGTTTCAGCATACAATTGCAACGTATCAGAAATCACCTGCACTTCTTCCTGATTTGCTTGGCAGAAAATCAGTGAATCATCTGCAAACAGCAAGTTAGAAATAAAAGGCGCCCTTCTACATATCTGAAAACCATGTAACCGCCCCTCATCTTCAGCTTTGGAAAGCAAGGATGTGAACCCTTCTGCACACAAAAGAAACAGATAAGGTGATAAAGGGTCCGACCTATCACAAACTTTAAATTAGTTATCGTAATATATACATGTAGTGAGGGAAGATTTCCGACCTATCACAAGCTGACACATCATACTACCAAGTCCACAAAGTACGGCCAATTACAAAGCGTCACGTATTACAACTAGTTTCTACCATCACCATTTAGAAACCAATAGAAATTTGCCAAGTGTTATGAAATAAAAATATAAAAAAAAAAGCATGCAAAATGTTAATCACACATCAGAGTGTGTAAGTAATGACACATGCCACACATCAGCACGTGTAAGCAATAATATAAGTGATCCAATCAATTTTTGACACATGTCACCTTGAAAATTAAGACATTTCAGCCAATCAAAAGATTGCATGTGTATTGAAGAAAAAGTCTTAAAAATCCTCCAATTAGACTATGACATGTGTCACTAATTAGACTTTGTCATGTGTCGCTCACCTACTCCTAAACTCCTATAAATAAAAGCCTTCTTAAGACGGCATTTCTACACACCAGGACATCTTAGGAGAGATCTTGGAAGACACCAAGGCATCCATGCCACAAGCGGTATCAAAGAAGATTCAGAAGTACAAAAGCTTTGCTGGAACCAAGCCTTGAAGCCTCTAGGAACTTCAAGAACTTCAACATTTGAAATAGAATCATCCAAACTACCTGCCTAGATCTTAAAGTTTGTTGAAATTAAGCCTAAAAACCTCTAGAAACTTCAAAAAGCCACAAATCCGTAAAACTCTACGGATTCAAGCCTCCAAAGCCCCGAAAAATTTCCGCCACAAACCTTTGAAGACGAAGAACACGCGAAGAACACGAAGAACAAAGAATGTCTAACAAGCTTATAGCCAGAGATTCGTTGTAATTCTGTCTCAAGGATTATCGATCCTTCTTTTAGCCAAATTGAAGGATATTTGGTGTTTGAGTCAAAATCACATTATCACAATTATGATCAACAAGTTTTTCAAGGAGATCGAATAAGAGGATCACTCTTTTGTAATCACAGAGAATTGTACCATATATTCATCAATACAAATTTGCATTTGTGAAACTATTTTACTTATTTGACTTTATTTTGAACTCGAAATTAGTCATCCACAATACATTAATGTACGATATAGGACCCCCAAACCCTTTGGGCCTTAAACCTTGGCCCTATGACACGGTCCATGACCCCAACCCTTTGTCTGGCCCAGGGCCCCATACCTGCCATGCTAGGGGCCTGGGCTGCGAACCACGATGATTGGCCTAAGGCCCATTGGGCTTGCAAACTTGACCCAGACACGCTTTGGTTCGTAATTTGGGCTTTGCTCGGTCAGCTACCTCACGGCCAGGATCGTGGCTGCTCGAAGGTGTCATATCTCGGCTGCCTAGTATTGTTTTGGGGAATATCATTATCGAATAGCTCTTTTGAAGTGAGAACCAATTCCGATGCCACTCTTGCCGCTCCCACTCCCAACTAAACACCCACTTAGGGATAATGACATTGGACCTCCATTCCCACTGACCATCAGGAATAGTTATGACTTCCTTACTCACCTTGAGCTATAAATATGGGGAGAGTGTGAGGAAGAAGCAGGGGGAAGAACAGAGGGAATTGCTGCCAACAAGGAGAGGAGCACAAAAAAAAGGGAGAACTTGGGAAAACTGGGGTGAACGTTTGGGTCTCCAAGTGAGGGACCACCCATAGTAGGAAATCCAAAGCCCATAATACAAATAGGTTGTGAGCCCAACTATTCAGTCTGCCCGTTGGCTATATTTTGGGTGCGCACAATTGGCGCCGTCTGTGGGGACTCCTATAAAGCTGTGGTTCTGCCAAGGCATGAACGAGAAAATGTCTGGAGGTTAATCAGGGAGTTATTTTGAAAGTGTCTCTAGGAGGTCTTCTCAGGGATCCACCTGGCGGGAAAGAAGGTAGAAAAGACGCGAAGATAGGGAGCATGAGAAAGGGTAGTCCGGCCCTAGAGAAGGGTCATTTCAAACGTATCAGACAATGTCCAGCGCCTCAGGGCGCAATCACTTCAACAGAAGGGGTGAAGAGCTTGAGCAAAGGGATGAGGAACTTGAACGTCTTCGTAGGTTGGTGAGGGATTTGGAGTTGCAAGCGAGGGGTAGGCGCCAGAGAAGGGACCACGAGGGGCGAGGAGAGGGGTCGGCTAGTGTAGGGGATCACTGTGGAGCAGGGTCCCATCAATCTGAGTTTCATCGACACCAGGATCGCTCATGGGAAATATGCAGATCGGAATGATTTCCCCGGAGGAGAGACGACCCCGAAATGTTGCCCTGGATGCTATGAGTTGTGCATTGCGCTAAGCTGCCCAATCACCATTCTTGAGGGACATTGAAAGGGCACCTATACCGAGCAGATTTACACGGCCGCCGTTCAATTCTTATGATGGAAAGATGAACCCGGTGGAACATGTAAGCCATTATATTCAACTGATGTCTTTGCACACTCATAACGATGCACTGATGTGTAAGGTGTTTCCTTCGAGCCTCGGTCCCACTGCTTTGAGATGGTTCAACAGGTTAAGGAAAGGTACAATTCACAGTTTTTCTGAGTTGATTCAAGAGTTTGGTGTCCTGTTCATGACTTGCAGCCGAGTTTGACAACCTGTGGATGCATTGCTATCAATGAAAATGGGGGCCGGGGAAACCCTCCGCAGCTACGCTAATTGATACTGGGAGCTGTACAACGAGATTGGCGGAGGTAATGAAAAAATCGTGATGAGTACTTTTCAAATGGGGTTGCTCGAGGATTCCGAATTACGGGACTCGTTGACAAGACAGCCTCCCGAGGATATGAGGCAGTTGATGAGGCGTATTGAAGAATATAAATGGTTAGAGGATGATCGGTTGCAGAATAAGGGTAAGGCCCCGATTAAGACCCCGGAGGGATTTAAGAATTCAAGAGCCAGGGTCATAGATGGGGGAAATGAATGTAGCCTTCAAGGAGCCGGTGCATAGGATTGTGGATTGAATCAAGAATGAGCCGTACTTCCGGTGGCCAAACAAGATGGGGGGTGACCCATCAAGGAGGAATTAGAATCTATACTGTACTTACCATAGGGATAAAGGGCACACCACCGAAAAGTACAGAGTGTTAAAAGATCATCTGGAACAGTTAGTGAAGGCGAGGTATTTGAAAGAATTTGTGGTTGACCCTAGGAATCAGGAAGCCGAGCAGGGTGCTTGGCCCCGCGGGAATTCTCTCACACCCCCATTGGGAGTAATAGAAGTCATCCATGCAGCCCCAAGGGGTTCTCAAGTATCCCAGAAGAGGGGGGGTGCTAGTTGTGGTATTGGCAAAAAGCAGCACGGGTGAGCAACCCTCTAAGAAGAAGTTGAAGTATACTCAGGAGCCCATTGCCTTCGATGATGACGATTTGGAGGGCATGATTCAACCACATGATGATGCTTTGGTGGTTGCAACCCGAATAAATGGTTTCATAATAAAGAAAGTGTTGATAGATCAGGGGACCAGTGCTAAGGTGATGTATCCCGACCTGTTCAAAGGGCTCGACTTGAAGAATGAAGATCTCTGCAAGTACGATATGCCTTTGATGGGGTTTGATGGCCGTATGGTAATCCTAGAAGGGCAAAGCTCGCTACCCGTGAAAATGGAAGGTAAGGAGGTGATGGTAACGTTCATAGTGGTCGCTTCTTTTTCCCCATACACAGCAATCCTTGCACGTAAAGGTCAAATTTCGTACCAAGCAAGGTATTACCGTAGTAAGGGGCAATCAACAAATGGCCAGGCAGTGCTTAGTAGCTGCAATTGACCTGGGAATCAAGCAAAATGAGTCAATCAAGGAGACTCCCTTATAGGAATTATAGGGACCCCAAGAGGAAGCAGGGGCTAGCTGTGCTAAAGACTTGATGAGAGTCAGGATATTACCGGATGATGATAGAAGTTTTCTGATAGGAGCAAGTGTAAAGGACAAAGAAAGGATAAAAATGTTGCTATTTCTTATGTAGAATTTAAACGTATTCACTTGGAGCCCATATGAGGTGCCTGGGGTAGATCCTGAGTTCATAGTTCACAAGCTCAACATGGATCCTTTTTACCCTCCCAAGAAGCAAAAGCCGAGGAGATCGGCTAAGGAACACGTTGACGCTGTCTGGCAAGAGGTCAAGAGATTGAAGGAAGCTGGGGCTATAAAAGAGATTTTATTTCCCAGAGTGGCTCATGAATATCGTGGTGGTAAAAAAGAAGAACGACAAATGGAGGGTCTGTGTTGACTTTACAGATCTAAACTGAGCGTGTCCAAAGGATCCATTTCCTATGCTGAAGATAATCAGCTGGTAGATGCCACCTATGGGCACTCGAGGATGGGCTTTCTAGACGCTTTTCAAGGTTACCATCAGATTGCCCTAGCCGCTAAGGACTAGGAGAAGACAGCATTTATAATCCCTGATGCTAACTATCACTATACCGCGATGCTGTTTGGGTTAAAAAACGCCGAGGCCACATAACAATGGATGATGACAAGAATGTTCAGAGACAAGATTGGGCGCACAGTTGAGGTATACATTGATGATATAGTGGTGAAAAGCAAACGGGAAATGCAGCACATTGATGATCTCAAGGAGGTGTTCGAAGTGCTTCGGTGGCATAGGCTGCGCCTCAATGCCGATAAGTGTGCTTTCAAAGTGGAGGCTGGCAAGTTCCTAGGGTATTTGATCACTAACGGAATAGAAGTCAATCCCGACCAGATTGAAGCAGTAAAATGCCTTGAATCGCCCAGCAATCCAAAGGAAGTCCAAGTACTGACCGACATGTTAGCTGCCCTTAATCAATTTATTTCCAAATTCGCTGATTGCTACCGTCCATTTTACCAGCTTTTGAAGAAGTGGAAGGGATTCCAGTGGAGTGGGGAGTGTGAAAAGGCTTTTCAGGAGTTAAAAGATTATTTGGTGCGGGCACCAATGTTGACAGCTCCAAAACCCGGGGAGGATTTGTTCATGTATCTCTCGGTGTCAGAATATGCCATGAGTGTTGTGCTCCTAAGAGACCGAGGAGTACAACAGCCAGACATTAGTAAAACCCTAGTTAATGCCGAGACAAGGTATTTGCCATTGGAGAAGTTGGTGTTAGCACTAGTGCATGCTACACGGTAGTTACCCCATTACTTTCAAGCTCACACCGTTTATGTGTTGACCGAGTATCCTCTGCAGTCGTTATTAAGGAAATCTGATTTCACGGGAAAAATAGCAAAGTAGGGGACTCGGCTGGGCTCTTTTGATATCAGGTATAGGCCAAGAAGCTCGGTGAAAGGTTAAGTCCTCACTGATTTCGTTGCAGAGTTTTCCCCGAGAGGGGGAAAGGAGATGGTTTGCCCTATAGAGGTAATCTCGTGGAAGATATTTATGGACGGTGCGTCCAACACATTAAGGGCTGGGGCTGGGATCGTAGTCATCACCCCAGAAGGAATAAAATTGGAACATTCCTTTTGGTTAGGCTTTAAGGCCTCCAATAACGAAGCTGAGTATGAGGCCCTGCTGGCCAGATTAAGAGTGGTTTCAAATCTAGGTGCCAGAGAAGTAGAGGTCTATTTGGACTCTCGGTTAGTAGTCAATCAGGTACAGAGAAGCTTTAAGGCCAAAGATTCCCGGATGATGGAGTACTTAGGGTTGTTAAAACAAACTATGGACCACTTTCCGAACGTCAGAGTGGTTCAGGTAGCCAGGGGGCAGAGCCGGCATGCTGACTTTTTGGCCATATTGGCATCATCATCAATCAAGGAAATTCTTCGATTAATAAAAGTGGAGCTGGTAGCAGAACCAAGTATTAAAGCAGGGGTATGTGTTTCACAGGTAACGACAGTTACACCTTGTTGGATGGATTCGATCATCAACTTTTTAGCCGAGGATCGAGTGCTTGCTAATGAGAAAGAAGCAGAAAAAGTATGCCGAACAGCTGCTCGGTACTGGTTATCAGCTGATCGTAAGCTGTATTGAAGATCTTTTAACGGGCCCTACCTACAGTGCTTACACCCCAGCAAGATTAAGGAACTTCTGGCTGAGCTACATGATGGTGTGTGCAGCAGTCACGCGAGGGGACGTTCCTTAGCTCACCGAGTAATGACTTAGGGATTTTGGTGGCCGCAAATGCAAAAGGATGCTACCGAGTATGCGCAAAAATGTGAGCAGTGTCAGAAACACGCCCCGATGACACACCAATCGACAGGGAGCTTAAATCCCATTGTTAGCCTTTGGCCCTTTGCACAGTGGTGGCTGGATATTGTCGGTCCATTCCCTTGAGCTACAGGAAACCAAAAGTTTATTCTAGTAGCTGTAAATTATTTCAGCAAGTGGGCGGAGGCAGAGGCGTTGGCAAACATCCGAGATGCGGACGTTAAGAAGTTTGTATGGAGGAACATAGTAACAAGGTTCGGGATACCAGAGTCCCTAGTGTCTGACAACGGGTTACAGTTTGATAGTAGAGCTTTCCACGAATTTTGTGGTGGTCTTGGCATCACGAACCGATATTCTACCCTAGCGTATCCACAGAGCAATGGCCAAGCCAAGGCCACCAACAAAGCTATTGTGAACGGTTTGAAGAGGAGATTGGAAGGTGCTAAGGGCCGGTGGGCAGAGGAGTTGCCTAATCTACTGTGGGCATACCGAACAACTTCAAGGAGGTTTACAGGGGAAACTCCATTCTTTCTAACATACGGAGCGAAAGCAGTTTTACTAGCAGAAATAAACCTGTGCAGTGCTCGTGTTTCAGGATTCAACCCCGCTAAGAATTCAGAATTAATGTTGAAACAGTTGGACTTGTTGGAAGAGCGCCGAGAATCAGCGACTATACGGCTGGCAGAATATCAACAAAGACTTGCCCGGAGATACAACAGGGACGTAAGGAGAAAGGAATTTGAAGCAGGAGATTTGGTACTTCGAAAGGTTGTAGGGAATACGCAGGATATCGAAGTTAGCGCGGACCTAGGAAGGACCCTATAAAGTCATCGCCATTACAGGCGCTGGGGCATACTACTTGGAAGATTTGGACGAAAGACCACTTCCTCGGCCATGAAATGCCCACAATTTGAAGAAATTTTACCATTGATTATCAATACACGGGGGTACGGATTGAGTGTAATGTTATAGGTGCATATTGTTAAGTAATACAACAGTGATGTTTATCCATGCAAGTGTATTCATACTTATAATTCCATCGTTATTAATTCATTAGCCCCGGTCAACAAACGCGGGGGAACTTCACCGGGCATGTGGAAACTTAATTTCAGATTTTATCTCAGGACAAAAACCTGCTTCTTGGTTCGATCTCAATCACCGGGCAGGTAGAAACCTAATTTCAGGTTTTATCTAAGGACAGAAACTTGCTTCTCGGTTCGATCTCAATCACTGGGCAGGAGGAAACCTAATTTCAGATTTTATTTAAGGACAGAAACCTGCTTTTTAGGTCAATCTCAATCACCGGGCAGGTGGAAACCCAATCTTAAGTTTTATCTAAGGATAGAAACTTGTTCCTAGTTAAATCTTCGTCACCGGACAGGTGGAAACCTAATCTCAAATTTTATCTGACCGAAACCTATCCCTGGTTAGATCTTTATCACTGGACAGACGAGAACCTTACATTGAGTTATTCCAAGAATAGAAACTAGCTTCCTGGCCCTATTCTAGTCACCGGGCACATAAAGAATACGTCAAATTATTCAGGGGGCCGAAACTAGTATCTCGGGTTCAATCCAAATCACGGGAAAGGTGATTACCCTACATTTTCCTAGAAAAGTCAACGTATGTCAAATTTATTTCTTATCTCCGAGGAGCCAATTCTTTCTAGGTGCAGGTGATCTCTTCCAGACCGGTCCCGGTCACCATATATGCCCAGGTATAACCCATCCTTTTGAAGATAAATGAGAAAACAGTTACAGTTGTCTTTCAGAGGCAAACTATGATTAGACTACCCGGTCACTAAGAGTATATATATAAAAAAAAAAAAAAGGAAACAAGAGAACATGACAGAGAGAATAACTTAGTAGCAAATATTCATAAATATAAACAAACGTTCAATCACCATACCCAGATCAAATAAAGCAAAAGAATAAAAATTAAACCAATGTTTTCTTACCACAACCCCATAACTATAGGAAAATAAGACTTAGAAAAGTAAGCGTTAAAACCATTGTTCGGGCACCACAACCCGGTGACCATAGGAGTACTAAACAAACAAAAGAGAGAATTAGACTTAATCAGAAAATAAAAGCAAATTGAAACATAAGGGTTAAACAGAGGGATTGTTAGGCGAGAGCTGAATGACATCATTGGCACGCTGGATAGGTGCATTCTCAATAGGTTGATCGGCAGTAAATGTTTGGCCTTGTTTGCCCTTGGCAGCATGAGGGTTGCTAGTGACCTCAAGGTCAACCATATCCACATGAGTGTTAATAGCATGAACCAGCTCCCTCATGCTGAGGGTCTCTTCTTCGTTAGCAGTGCCAACTTGGCTTTGGATGGAGGGGGCTAGAGTTGGGTAGGGAATTTGCTTGGGATTCCTCAGTGGGGAATCCTCTGCCACTCCCATTGTTTGCATCGCTACCAGCCACCCCTCACCAAACCTATGATGCCGAGCTTAGACGACAATGGGCTCTACAGAATTTTCAGCATCTGCGAAGCCCTCATTGTACCCTTTCTCCTCTAAAGCATCAAGGGCCGCTTTAAGATCGGCAATCTCATTAGCCCGGGCCAAGGTTAGACTTTGTGCCTCCACCAGTATGAGTTCTACGCCCCCCAGCTTGGCCTCCATCTCGGCCAGCCTTTTCTCAACCGCCAGCAGGGATTTCTCGGCGGATTGCGCCCTCTTCTCGGCGGCGGCAGCAGCCTTGCCTTTCTCTTTGGCCGTGTCCTCTGCCACGTCCTTCAAGGCCTTCTCCCTTTCAACATCCTCGGCAAGCTCCTTCAACATCCCGTCCAAGACATGGGTCAGCTGCACGGCTTGACAACACGGTGATGGTAAGCGTAAAAGTTGAAGAAAGCACACATGCATCAAAACAAACGAAAAGGGAGGGAAAGAAAATTACTACAATAGTATGCCATTGTAGTCACCTAGCCAGCGACTCCTCGATCGCGTCCTGGAATGTCCTTACTTCAGCAGACAACGGCAAAGGCTCATTACCGAGCCTGAAGGTGGTCTGCCATCCCACATCTGGTTGGGAAGAGGATGCCACATTGGTACCCATCTGAGTGGTTGGTCGAGTGACTTCGGCTGGCGCTCAGATAGTGATCCCGTTGGATGCCCGAGGAGGGGTCCTCGCCAGAGCATCACCAAGACCCTCGGGAGGTTAGTTGCCCACTTTCTGTTTCTTTTTAGCACGGCTAGATGATGGAGGAGGAGTCCGCTCCTTGCTGGGAGTCTTTTGGGGTTGAGCAGCTGAGAGGGTGCTGGGAAAGAATTGATCAATGGTTAGGGTACGTCTAGTCACCATCTCTTCTCCTAGGTCAACCTTTACTTCGGAGGGATTGGCCGGCTCGATTGTTACTGGCTTGGCTACTTAAACCGGAGTGTCAGGCCCTTCAATAGGAATGTGTTTTTTACGGTTTTGAGATACGCGCTCAGCCGACTCATCTCTCACCGGGGCACGGTCCTCCGCAATAGTGTACCTGGGACCAAGATCCTGAGCCTCCCAACAGTCAAAGAGGGCGGGAGGAAGTTGGCATGTCGGACGTCGATGTAAGAAAGAAGTGGGCTGTCTACTAGTAAGGCCTGACTGAATGACTGCCAGGTAGAGTACACGGGGTTCACATCGAGTATCAAATGGGATGCTCGGAGCTGTCCGTCCGTGTGCACAAAGATCTCTGATCTAAGCACAAAATTGAGATCCCTCACGTGCGTAATTTTGATATCTGGTTTGAATCTTTTTCCTTCTATAGTAAATCAATAAAAGAACTAGTTAGCATATGCATAAGAAAACCAAGCAAATCTAAAATAGAGGAAAGTACTGGATACCGACCAACGTCACGCGGCGAAAGCAGGTAGGGGAGTTCATCGGCAAACCAATTGCTGCTCACACCGACGAATTCTCCCACCAAGTTTCTGTTGGAATCGGGGAGGCATAATATAAGCCGTACTTGCATATCCCTAGTTTTTAGGTAGTAGTCGGACTTAATGTTGCCACACAAACTATACATAAAATTGATGTCGTGATGGTTTAGTTCTAACCCAAACACTTGGTTTAATCTACTGACATAACTCACCACTCGGTAAAAATTTGGAGGGAGTTACTCGGGACATAAGCCGTAAAACTTAAGTGTACCTATGATAAGAGGGTCCACGGAAAATCTAACCCCACCCTCAAGAATAGCCATTAAAGGGAAAAACACAACGTTTGCATTGGAACGCCTATGGAGAGCGATATCACCCTAATGGCAGTAGGCGATATCGACATCTCTAGGAACATCATAGGCTGCTCTAATGCTAGCCAAGGACACTTCAGAAGAAAGGAGGTGAGAGTAACCCATTCTTAGATTTTAAGAGTAAGGAAAAATTGAAAGAAGGAGAAAGAGTAAAGAAAACTTACTGTAGACACTAGAAAATGATGATCTGGGTTGAAGAATATGTGCACAAGAGAGGTTTGCTTGGCAGAGAGGGAGTTTGAGGAAATGAGGATGTAAAAAGTGATGAGGGAAACCAGAAGAGACTATTTATAGGACCCTGAGGGAGTTAAGATCATTTAATAAAAGGAGAAGCGGGAAAACTCTGTGAATCCTTCTTATAACCCCCACTCGTGCTGCCTCAGTTCATGAACCGTTAGGTTATGATGACGGCTGGATTAGACAGTCTGGCATGACGCGCCTTTTAAGAGTGCATTAATGCACTTCCCATCTGTTCAGTGACTGCCTGTTAAAATTCACGAAGAGTTTCCAACCCTTCACGTCCTTGATTTGTTCTCGGGAGTTGGACACGAATCAAGGGGGGGCTAATGTTCAATATAGGACCCCCAAACCCTTTGGGCCTTAAACCTTGGCCTTATGACACGGTCCATGACCCCAACCCTTTGTCTGGCTCAGGGCCCCATGCCCGCCATGCCAGGGGCCCGGGCCGTGAACCACGATGATTGGCCTAGGGCCCATTGGGCTTGCAAACTTGACCCAAACACGCCTTGGTTCGTAATCTGGGCTTTGCCCGGCTAGCTACCTCATGGCCAGGATTGTGGCTGCTCGGGGGTGTCATATCTCGACTGCCCGGTATTGTCTTGAGGAATATCGCTGCCGAATAGCTCTTTTGAAGTGGGAACCAGTTCCGATGCCACTCTCGCCACTCCTACTCCCAACTAAACACTCACTTAGGGATAATGACATTGGACCTCCATTCCCATTGACCATCAGGAATAATCATGACTTCCCCACTCACCTTGAGCTATAAAAATGGGGAGAGTGTAAGGAAGAAGAAGGGGGGAAGAACAGAGGGAATTGCTGCCAACAAGGAGAGGAGCACGAAAAAAGGAGAGAACTTGGGGAAACTGGGGTGAACGTTTGGGTCTCCAAGTGAGAGACCACCCATAGTAGGAAATCCAAAGCCCACAATACAAATAGGTTGTGAGCCCAACTATTTAGTCGGCCTGTTGGCTATATTTTGGATGCGCATAATTAAAATAAAAAATTAAAATTTTAGATTTCTTAGAACTTAGGCAATAAAGTTTTACTTAAATTAAATTATCCTAACAATAAATAATAATAATAGGATTTTAGTTGGACTATAGTTTTTAATATTTTGAAATTTAGGTAATTTGAGAGTGTAGCTTTCAATAGAATTTCATTAAACTAAAATCACTTTTAAAAAAAATAATTACAATATGCTGCTACCATTGTATCTCGAACATTTTTTCTCCTAAATTCTCAATACATGTGGAAGTACTAATTTAGCTAAAACAATCGGTGGAAATTCACCTAGTATCCCAAACAAAATATTGGTGAACAAAATCAAGGCAATATTATCAATCAATGTGTGTTCTATTTCATTGTTTTGCCTCACAATAAACATGTAGAAGGCCCACCCTCCACTCTTGTTGGCAATTCCCTGCAATCTAACAAAAGGGCTAACAAATAAAACAGGTGGATATATAATTTTATGTTAAAGTTAAGTAGTTTTAAAATCCAACTAAACTAAAAAAAAAAAAAAAAAAAAAAGTAGATTTAAAACCATGGTTAAGTCCGGATACCAGAAAAGAGAGATGATTGTTGAGGAGAAAATAAAATACACTCAAATAATAGTAGCTCCTCACTGTAGTAGACTAATGGAATCCATCGATAGAGATAAGGGCAAAACTCGCCACCTATAAGAAATCCACATAAGGGGTAAGAGTTAAAAGTACAGAAATTCCTTTTCTCACAAGCCAAAGGCCAAGTTTCTATAAAACACTTTCTATCTTATTCATTTATGCCAAATAGTTTAAATAGTTGCTTAGAACATCCCTCTGAATATTGGAGATCGAAAATTACAATTCAAAACATTACATTTTCAAGATTAAATTCAAAAAGACTTGGAAACTATAAATAAAATAAGGACTTGTCTACTTTAGTAGATGGAACTTTAAATGAAAAACTTTCCCTACAGAGCTTCAAATTAAATGCTGTTGACCATTTAGAAAAATGACTCATTAAACTTTCACATGACATCTGATTTGTTGGAAATATGGGTAATTCTATGGTATCAAAAAAAAGAGGATGCGGTAGATAACTTGCTATACTAGATTATTTTTTTTCTCACATTTGACGGTTCTATCCTCATATTGTGTAGTTCTAACATCATATGTGATAATTATTTTCTTACATTAGGTGGTTCCCTTACATTTTTCTCACATTTGATGGTTCCATCTGATAGATCCTTGGATGTCAGTGGGCTAAAAGTTTCCGGGCGTTGATGATCTTGAATGCTAAGTCCTGAAAAATCAAATAAAATCAGAGAAGACCGGTGGAGGCCGGTCTAGAATCCTCCGATGGTAAAGTTAGTGGGTTGAAGTAGAAAGGGAAAATACTTCTAAGACTTTACTATTTTGTTAGAAACATGTCTGAATGAATTTACCTTCCCGTATAAGAGCCTTTATATAGGATTTGCTTGAGGCAGTTATTTCTACTACCGTTGTAGAGTTCGGAGGATTCGGAGATAACTTCCACAACCGTCATGGAAGTTACATTATTTGGGGTATGTTGATTATAACCGCTTTATTGGAAAGAACAGTTATACTCTGATAGGAAAACGGAGTTTGCTCAAAGAGAAATGTCCAGAACTCTCGTCCATCTTATTAGATTGATGGACGAGCCAATCCTTGGGTGAACGTCCATCCATCTTATTAGATGGACGAGCCAATCCTAGGATGAACGTCCATTCGAATAGACGGATGGACAAGCTTATTTATAGTCAACTCATCCTTTTCCTGTGGACGAGCCATATGGACGAGTTTAGAAGTTGGCTATTTTATAACATCATCAGTTGCCCCCAGTCCATGGGTCGTCTAAGGAAATGTATGTTTTCAAATCACTTTTTTTTTTTTTTTTTGTCAGGCGCATTTATGTTAATAACTGAATGGGCCACGTGTCGTTATTCTGTTGGTTTTTGGTTGCGGCGTTTTATTCTTTTGAGGCGCATGCCACGTGGCCTCTTCTAATTGGTTTGTGTCGCTTCAAGTGCCCTGTTGGGTTGCCTATAAATAGTGGAATCCCTTCTGTACCCTTCACATTTTCTGAAATTTTCTTCTTGAAATCCTTCGTCTAGAGCCTCATCCAGAAGTCTCTTCGCGTCCATAGTCTCCTTTCGTCTAGAGCCAGGTACTCTCTTCTTCTTTTTTTTTTTTAGGTTTTCCTTTAAGTGTCTTCAAAATGTCAGCAACCGTTTTTTCTTTGTCAAGCAATAGTACAGAAAAGGCTATAGACGAGTATCAGGATTCCACCAGTTATAATGGTTTCAGTAATAGTAGTTATAGTAGCAAAGGGGGTTCTACAAATGAGAAATATACCTCTGGTGTTCCTGGGTTTCCTATAAAATCTCTTCAAGAGCAACTTAGGAAAGCTTCAGCTTCCCAAGCTAGCACCTCGTCTAATGTCCTTTCGTCCAATATCCCTTCGTCCAACCCTACGGACAAAGAGGAGGTCGTCTATAGTTGTGCAGTAGGTGTTCATTCCAAAACATCTGAGCAAAGGCTCACCAATCTTAGGACGTGGTATCAGATTCCGGACAAATTCAACCCCAGGTTACCCGTCCGTGGAGAATGGTGCTGCAATCCCCATTTTGGAATAGGCGTCTACGAGGCCTACTTCTTGGGGGGTCTTAGGTTCCCTTTAAATTCATTTGCTAGAGAATTGTTAGTTAGGTTAGGTTTGGGGGTATGTCAGTTCAATCCAAATGCATGGAGATTAATCATCTCAATGCAAATTTTGTGGAAAGAAGTATTTGGAAGAGACCGTCCTCTTACTGTGGACTAGTTTCTTTTCTGCTATAAACCCTTTGAGATAAGTTAGTCTCTTGGCTTTCACCAATTTACTGCAAGGGGCAGGGATTGTAGATTGATCAAGTCCCTGGCCTCGTCTGACAGGAATTGGAAGACAGAATTTATTTTCGTCTCTGGTTTTTGGTCCAGAAATCCTGTAGATGTTGGAAGGGACCCTTTTGCTCCTTACTCTGGAGATTTAGGGAACCTGCGTCCTGAGAGTAGGTCATTCCCTTCTTATTTTTCTCTCCCTCTTTTTGTATACATATATTTTATCTAATGTTTCTAACTCGTGTATTATCTGCTTTACAGGTGTTAAACGTCCGTCCTTAAGAAAATTCCATCGTGACTGCGTCCATTGGGCTTGTCTTCACACTGATAGGAATTTTCATTCCTTAGTTACTCTTCGAAATCTTTTCAAGTGGGGACTCGGTCTTGATCCATCAGACGAGGCTATTGCTCACGAGGTCATAGTGCGAATAAGTAAGTATTTTACATTATACTTTTCCAACTTGTACACAACTCATTTCAACTCATCACTTACTGTTATTCTTATCCGCATTAAGAATGTCAACACTGAAAGAGAACAAGGGGAAAGACACTTTGGTTGAAGGGAGTCGTCCTGAGACTCAGGCTCAGCCTCGTCCATCAGCTGGGGAGAAGAGGAAAACTTTATCCAAGAATTTGGATTTGGGAAGTCTCCCCAGCCGTCGTGGCAAAAAGGGAAAACATGGCTCGTCCCAGATTGTCAAGCCTAACCTCCCTTCGTCTCATCAGCCTACTCAAGTGTTTAATGTAGATTCGTCCATTCTAGTTGATGTAACTCCGTCCAAGACTCCTCCGCCCAAGACGACTGTATCTACCTCGTCTCAACATTCCTAAAAGGCCCCTTCAAACATTATTGAGAATGAAGATTTGGCATGGGAACGTTTCCAGAACGCCGTCTCTGACGAGGATATAAACACCTGCTATGACATGTCCTTAAAGGATTTTGAACACTCTGGTGTTCATGATCTTTTTAAGGTATGCAATTATATTTTTACCTCGTCCTTATTACTTCAAGATCTTTTTCTCTTCTCTTTATTTAATTATTACTATTATTACTTTTCTATAGGCCATGTCAAAGTTTATAGCAGCGTCTAGGCAGGTTACTGGATTAGACAAGACGAGAATCATGTTGGAGACGAGGATTCAAGAAGTGAAGGATGAAGCTAAAAAATGGGCTGAAGTAGCTGCGAAAGCTAAGGAGAAGACGAAGGAGGCACAAAACCTGGTTGAGGAGTTGAAAGCTGATGCGGTGGAGAAAGACACTCGTCTTGGCCATATGCAGAAAAAGAATAATGAGCTGAGTACTCTTCTCTCCAAGGCAAAAGAAGATGCAGCGGCCAAACTCAAGGCGTCCAAGCAATACACTGATCTTTTAGACACCAATTACGCAGCAGGCTTTGAGGACTTCAGGATGGAGGCTATGGAAAAGTTCCCTGAAGTGGACTTTAGCTCCATTAAACTTAACCTGAATGTTGCTACCAGCTCTCTCCTTCAAACCGATTCTGAGGACGTCAACATTGAGGACGATGCCACAACCCTTCCTCCTCAGGATGCCTCCAATGCGAATGCTCACCAGACTTAGAAAATATTTCAATGTTTTGTACTTTCCCTTCTTTTTATTTGGTCTACTATTTAGGACCTTTTTATGTAATGCAAGTACATTTGGCTCGTCCATAGTTTAAGAATGAGTTTTTGTAAAACTCAAGTTTTAATTTTACATGGGTGTTTGGACGTTGGTTGTCCGCCCTTGAAACAATTGAATGAATGGTTTTATTTTTCGTTTATATATGCATGGACGAGAGTTTTTATTTTCATATACAAGACTTTATGCTTAACTCGTCTACATTTCATATACTTTTACCATTTTTATTAGAATTTCACTAAGTGTAATTTGTCCATGTGAAATGGTAATTATCAGCATTACTCGTCCTTAGACTTGGTTGATTTTCATGTTTAATGATGACAAGATTCCGCATTTTTCTCGTCCATGAACTGGAATGTTTTCGTAGGTCTGTTGAAAATACTCGTCTATACATTCCCTCATCCATAATTGAGATACACACCTTGTTTTACTTTGTCCATTATATGGACAAGTAGGCCTTGCTCTTACTGATTTGCCATGGGATAAGCTTTATCTCGTCTTTTTCTTTGGACGAGTTTGACGATACATCTCAGCGTCCAGAGAATTTTCTCGTCTTGGGCTTTTCAGCCTTCTCATGGGTTAATTTGAACGGTAGTAGTATGAAAATCAGGAATTCACACAACATTATGTATATAGCATAAATATTGTTCACAGACGAGGCACATGCTTATGAGCTAGTGTCATAAGGAGTTAAACAAATACAAACAAATCCATAACTTCGTCCATAACCACATCATAATAATAACAATAAACTATTATTATTAAAAACAAAGCAAATATAATTAAAGACTTTGATCTCGTCTAGGATAACTGTCGTCCATTAAGCTCGTCTAGGCCAGCACTTCACTGGTAGTACCTCCTCAGGTGCTCTACATTCCAAGGATGCTCCAATTTCCTCCCGTTTAGGATCTCCAAGTAGTAGGATCCTTGTCTTTTATAGTTGATAACTCTGTAGGGGCCTTCCCAATTAGGTTCTAACTTCCCATGAGCCGAGTTCTTGGTTGCCAAGGAAACCCTCTTTAGGACGAGATCCCCTACGTTGAAGCGCCTTGCTTTTACCATTGCGTCATGTTGCCTAGCCATGAGGTTTTTGTACTTAGCTGTCCTTTGCTCTGCACTCGTCTTTACCTTGTCTATTAGATCAAGGTTCAAACGGAGTTGCTCCACATTATCCTTATCTTGGTATGCCATCACCCTGTGGTTGGCCATATGCACTTCCGCAGGTATGACTGCTTCACTTCCATAGGCTAGCTTGAAAAAAGTTTCCCCTGTAGGGGTTCTAACTGTCATCTAGTATGCCCACAGAACACCTGGTAGCTCGTTAAGCCATACTTCCTTTGCCCCTTCCAACCAAGTCTTGATGATCTTCAACAAGAATCGGTTTGCGACTTCAGCCTGACCGTTTGCTTGTGGGTCGGCGGGGGAGGAGTAGTGATTTTGAATCCTGAAATGTATGCAAAAATCTTTGAAGAGTGCATTGTCAAATTGTCGTCTGTTGTCGGATACCAGTACTCTGGGCACTCCGAACCTGCACACAATGTTCTTCCATACGAAGTTCTTGATATTTTGTTGTGTGATATTTGTTAAGGGTTCTGCTTCTACCCACTTGGTAAAATAATCAATACCAACCACGAGAAACTTCATTTGCCTTACACCTAGTGGAAAAGGGCCTAGGATGTCTAGTCCCCATTGCGCAAAGGGCCATGGGGCCGTCATTGGGGTTAGGTATTCTGATGGTTGCCTGAGGACGTTACTAAACCGTTGGCATTGATCGCAGACCTTTACATAAGCTTTTGCATCTGTTTGGAGAGTTGGCCAATAATACCCTGCACGGACGACCTTATGGATAAGTGATCTAGCTCCCGAATGATTTCCACAGGCTCCTTCATAAACTTCCCTCAACACGTAGTTTGCCTCGTCCATAGCCAGACACCTGAGATAAGGTTGAGAAAAGCCTCTCTTGTACAGGACTTCGTCCATAAGGACATACCTGGCTACTCTAACCCTGAGTTTTTTGGCCTCGTCCTTCCCTTCCGGAAGCTTTTCGTCCTTCTAGTACGATATTACTGGGCTCATCCAGCTTTCCTCTTTCCCTATTTGCTGCACTTCTGGGAGATCTATGCTTGGGGCGTACTGGACTTCATCGAATTTGTCCATGGCTCCTGTCCCTGAGGCTTTCTTTGCTAAAGCATCCGCTTCCACGTTCTCCTCCCTTGGGATTTGAACGAAGTTAGCTTCCTTGAATTTCTTCACAAGCCGTAACACTTTTTCCAAGTATTTTTTCATTCGTCCTTCCTTCGCCTCATACGTCCCATTTATCTGGCCCATGACCAACTGAGAATCTCCCAGGACGAGTATTGATTTTGCTTCCACTGACTTAGCCAGTTCTAGCCCTTTGAGAAGAGCTTCATACTCAACTTCATTATTAGTCGCTTGGTACTGCAAGCGAACTTTGTGTTTGAGTTTATCCCTTTCTAGAAATTGCAGAACCACACCTGTTCCTCCAGCGTGCTGTGTAGATGAACCATCCACATGGAAGATCCATTTCTGGCTGTCTTCCATCTCACCTACATCGTCACAACTTGGGGTAAACTTTGCAATGAAGTCTGCTAGAGCTTGAGCTTTATGGCGTGCCTTGGTTGGTACTTTATGTCAAACTCACTAAGCTTAACAGCCCATTGAATCAATTGTCTTGCAGCCTCCAACTTGTTCATTGCCTTCTTGAGTGGATGATCCGTCATGACGTTGATGACATGTGCCTGGAAATAATGCCTTAGTTTCCTAGAGGCTGTTATTAGTGCGAAAGCCAGCTTTTCCATTAATGGATATCGTCTTTCCACTCCTCTCAGTGCTTTACTTGTATAGTACACTGGCTTTTGCACTTTTCCTTCATCTCTTATCAATGCTAAGCTCACGACATGCGGGGTCACTGCCAAATATAAAAACAGTTCTTCTTCTATCACTGACGGGCTCAGCAGCGGAGTCGTAACAAGGTACGTTTTCAAATCTTGGAAGGCTCTTTGGCACTCGTCCGTCCACTCAAATGCTTTCTTTAGAACCTTGAAAAACGGTCAACACTTGTCAGTAGCTTTAGAAACAAACCTGTTGAGGGCAGCAACTTGCTCGGTAAGAGACTGGACTTCTTTGATACTCTGTGGAGGCTTCATGTCTAGAATTGCTTTAATCTTTTTCGGGTTTGCCTCCACCCCCCTGTGCGAAACCATGAACCCAAGAAATTTTCCTGATGCCACTCCGAAAGCACACTTGCTGGGATTTAACTTCATACTGTTTTGCCTGAGTGTATTAAAAGTCTCCTGCAGGTTGTCCAGACGTTTCTCCTTGCCCAGGCTTTTCACCAACATGTCGTCCACATAGACTTCTACGTTTCGCCCAATTTGAGGACGGAACATGTGGTTGACTAGTCGTTGGTATGTTGCTCCAGCGTTTTTCAAACCAAAGGGCATTACTTCATAACAGAATAAGCCTTGACTAGTAACAAATGACGTCTTCTCCTGGTCAGCCTCATCCATCCTTATTTGGTTGTATCTTGAGAAAGCATCCATGAAACTAAGTAATTTATGGTCTGCGGTAGAATCCACCAGTTGGTCAATGCGCGGCAATGGATAACTGTCCTTGGGGCAAGCTTTGTTTAGATTAGTAAAATCTACACAGATCCTCCACTTGCCGTTCACCTTTTTGACCATTACCACATTGGCCAACCAATCCGGATAGTACACTTCTCGTATAAACTTCGCCGCCATCAACTTTTGAACCTCGTCTTTAATAGCATCATCTCTCTTAGGGGAAAACACCCTTTTCTTTTGTAGTACTAGCTTTGAGGAAGGACATACGTTTAGACGGTGAGTGATGACACTAGGATCTATACCCGGCATATCCTCATGAGTCCAAGCAAATACATCAGTGTTTTTCCTCAAAAACTGGATGAGGTCCTCCTTAATCTTTTCTTCTAGATATGCCCCAATCCTGGTACACCTCTTAGGGTTGTTCTCGTCTAAAGAAACATCTTCTAACACTTCACTAGGTTCTGCCACGACTCTCTTTTCTTCAATATTCATGGCCTGAATTTGTTTGTCCATGGCCAACATAGCCAGGTAACACTCTCTTGTTGCTAGTTGGTCTCCTTGCACTTGTCCTACTCCATGTTCTGTTGGAAACTTAACCGATAGGTGATAAGTAGATGTAACAGCCTTCCAACTATTTAAAGTCGGCCTTCCAATTATGGCATTGTAGGAGGATGAACAATCTACCACAAGGAAGCTCACCTCCTTGGTGACTTGTTGCGGGTATGCCCCTACTGTCACTGGTAATGAAATAATGCCCATAGGTTGTACCTTCATTCCACCAAAACCTACCAGGGGGAGCTTGCTCAACGGAGCCGGTCTCGTCCTAACCTCATATGCTGAAAAGCTGAATAATATAAAATATCAGCCGAACTTCCATTATCTATCAGCACCTTTCTAGTCTTGTAGTCAGCAATAAAGAGGGTGATGACAATAGCATCGTCATGAAGGTGATGAATTCTCTCAGCATCCTCGTCCGTGAAGGTGATTGCTTGCTCGTCCAGAGAGTTAGACGCTCTGCATTACTTTCAAGTATGCCTTCTTTGACTTGGACGACTGTCCTGTTGAACTTCCCCCTATGATGACTCTTATTTCTCCGAGCGATGGTCGTGATGATTCCTCTACCTTCCCTTTCAATTTCTCGTCCTTATGGTCTCGTCCAAGAAAATTTCTCAGTTTTTCTTGCCTGATAAGATTCTCAATCTACTGTTTTAAATCAAAGCACTTGTCCGTGTCATGCTCATGATCTCTATGGAAGCGACAATACTTATTCCTATTGCGCTTGTTGGGATCTCCCTTCATCTTCTCCGGCCACTTCAAGGAAGGCTCATCCTTGATTTGCATAAGGACTTGCTCGAGTGGCATGTTCAAAGGGGTATATTGTTGATTCCGCCCTGAAGAGCCCGGCTTCTTATTATCTCGGTCTCTCTTATCTTTTGGTCGCCCCTTCTTTGGACAAGGACCTTGTTCGGAGTGACAAGCGGGGTTTGTTTCCATTCTCTCAGCTCTCTTCCTCTTCTTTGCTATGATCGCATTTTCTGCGTTCATAAAAATTTGGGCTGAATGGACGAGTTCGGCCATGGACTGAGGCTCTTTTTCATAAAGTTTGTGTATGAACAAGTAGGAATTAACCCCGTTATGGAAGGCTGCCAACAGTAACTTGTCGTCTACCTCGTCCACGGTCAGGGCTTCCCTATTGAAGCGTGTGATGAAGGAATGCAGGCTTTCATTCTCTCCTTGCTCTATGGTCAACAAACTGGACGAGGAACGCTTGTGTCTCTGTCCCCCAATGAAGTTATTAACAAACAATTTGCTTAACTCTTCGAAAGAACTTACTGAGTTCGGGAGTATTTTGCTGAACTAGACTCGTGCGGGCCATTTAAGGGTGGTGGGAAAGGCTCTACACATTATCTCATCAGGAACCCCTTAAAGGTGCATGGTAGTCTTGAAGGTGGCAATATGGTCAAAAGGGTCCCGCGTTCTATCATACGAATCCAAGGAATGCATCTTGAATTTCGGAGGCAAATGATGGCCATTGATAGAGGCTGTAAAGGGGGAGTCTGTTTGGTGAACTAAGTCTTCTACAGGGTTAGTTCTCCTCATGTTCTCCTTCATCTCATCCATAACCTTCCTCATCTGATCCATCTCCCTTTCTAAGTGTGGCACACTCCATGGTGCGGTACCCCTCGATTGGCTTTCTGGCTCTACACTTCTTCCATCTCCTTGGCTCTGACCATGCTTTTCTCTATAGGCCTCACGTCGTTGTCCTCTGAGATTAACTTCCCTTCTCAATTCTTGGTTTTTGGCGGGTTAATTCTGCCATGGCAGCGGCCATAGACTGCATATGTTGGACAGATGGAGGCTGCATGGCGGGCGCCGATTGTTGGTTACGGTGGGGGTTACTGGATGCGTATCTACTCTCTTGAGGGCCTGGCCTAGTAGCCCTAGATCTTGTCCGAACCATTTCAACCCTTTATCAGAGAAAGAAATCATAGAACTCAACAAGTGAAGTTCAAAGGTGACTAATTTCTTCCCCACAGATGGCGCCAACTGATAGATCCTTGGATGTCAATGGGCTGAAAGTCTCCGGGCGTTGATGATCTTGAAGGCTAAGTCCTGAAAAATCAAATAAAATCAGAGAAGACCGGTGGAGGCCGGTCTAGAATCCTCCGATGGTAAAGTCAGTGGGTTGAAGTAGAAAGGGAAAATACTTCTAAGACTTTACTATTTTGTTAGAAACATGTCTGAATGAATTTACCTTCCCGTAGAAGAGCCTTTATATAGGATTTGCTTGAGGCAATTATTTCTCCTACCGTTGTAGAGTTCGGAGGATTCGGAGATAACTTCCACAACCGTCACGGAAGTTACATTATTTGGGGTATGTTGATTATAACCGCTTTATTGGAAAGAACAGTTATACTCTGATAGGAAAACGGAGTCTGCTCAAAGAGAAATGTCCAGAACTCTCGTCCATCTTATTAGATTGATGGACGAGCCAATCCTAGGATGAACATCCATCCATCTTATTAGATGGACAAGCCAATCCTAGGATGAACGTCTATTCGGATAGACGAATGGACGAGCTTATTTATAGTCAACTCATCCTTTTCTTGTGGACGAGCCATATGGACGAGTTTAGAAGTTGGCTATTTTATAACATCATCACCATCCTCACATTGTGCAATTCTAACATCACATGTGACAATTCTTTTCTCACATTGTACGGTTCCTTTGCTTATTTTTTTTGTCACATTTGATGGTTTCATTCTCACATTGTGCGGTTCCAACATCACATGTGACAATTCTTTTGTCACATTTAGTGGTTCCCTTACTTTTTCACACTTGACGGTTCTATCCTCACATTATGTAGTTTCAACATCACAGGTGACAGTTCTTTTCTCATATTTGGTTGTTCTCTTACTTTTTTCTCACATTTGACGGTTTCATCCTTACATTGTGCAGTTCCAACATCACATGTGATAATTTTTTCTCATATTTGGAGGTTCCCTTACTTTTTTTTCTCACATTTGAAGGTTCTATCCTCACATTGTGTGATTCTAACATCACATATGACAGTTTTTTTGTCACATTGGGTGCTTCCCTTACTTTTTTCTCACACTTAACGGTTCTATCCTTATATTGTGCAGTTCTAACATCATATATGACAGTTCTTTTCTTACATTTGGAGGTTCTCTTACTTTTTTTCTCACATTTGACGGTTCTATCCTCACATTGTGTGGTTCCAACATTACATATGACATTTTTTTGTCATATTGGGTGGTTCCCTTACTTTTTTCTCACACTTAACGGTTCCATCATCACATTGTGCAGTTCTAATATCACATATGACAATTCTTTTGTCACATTGGGTGGTCCCCTTACTTTTTTCTCATACTTGATTGTTTCATCCTCACATTATGCAGTTCTAACATCACATGTGACAGTTCTTTTCTTACATTTGGTGGTTCCTTTACTCTTTTCCCACATTTGACGGTTTCATCCTCACATTGTGCAGTTCCAACATCACATGTGACAGTTCTTTTCTCACATTTGGTGGTTCTCTTACTTTTTTTCTCACATTTGACGATTTCATCCTCACATTGTGCAGTTCCAACATCACATGTAATAGTTCTTTTGTCACATTTGGTGGTTTTTTTTTTCTCACATTTGACAGTTTCATCCTCACATTGTGCGGTTCCAAAATCACATGTGACAGTTCTTTTGTCACATTGCGTGGTTTCCTTACTTTTTTCTCACATTTAACGGATCCATCCTCACATTGTGCAGTTCCAATATAACATGTGACATTTATTTTCTCACATTTGATGATTCTTTTACTTTTTTATCACATTTGACGATTCTATCCTCACATTGTGCAGTTCCGACATCACATATGACAGTTTTTTTCTCACATTCGGTGATTCCCTTACTTTTTTTTCTCACATTTAACGGTTCTATCCTCACATTGTGTGGTTTCAACATTACATGTGACAGTTCTTTTGTCACATTAGGTGGTTCCCTTACTTTTTTTTCACACTTGATTATTTCATCCTCATATTGTGCAGTTCTAACATCACATGTGACAGTTCTTTTCTCACACTTGGTGGTTCCTTTACTTTTTTTTCCACATTTGACGATTCCATCCTCACATTGTGCAGTTCCAACATCACATGTGACATATCTTTTCTCACATTTGATGGTTCTCTTATTTTTTTTCTCACATTTGACAATTTCATCCTCATATTGTGCAATTCCAACATCACATGTGATAGTTCTTTTGTCATATTTGGTGGTTCTCTTTTTTTTTTTCCTCACATTTGACAGTTTCATCCTCAAATTGTGCGGTTCCAACATCACATGTGACAGTTCTTTTGTCACATTGCGTGATTCTCTTACTTTTTTCTCACACTTAACGGTTTCATCCTCATATTGTGCAGTTTCAACATAACATGTGACAGTTCTTTTTTCACATTTGGTAGTTCCCTTACTTTTTTTCTCACATTTGACGATTCCATCCTCACATTGTGCAGTTCCAACATCACATATGACAATTTTTTCTCACATTTGGTGGTTCTCTTACTTTTTTTTTTCCTCACATTTGACGATTTCATCCTCACATTGTGTGGTTCCAACATCACATGTGACAATTCTTTTGTCACATTGGGTGTTTGCCTCACATTTTTTTTATACTTGACGGTTCCATCCTCACATTGTGTAGTTCCAATATCACATGTGATAGTTCTTTTATCACATTTGGTGGTTCCCTTACTTTTTTCTCACATTTGACGGTTTCATCCTTACATTGTGCAGTTCCAACCTCACATGTGACTGTTCTTTTGTCATATTTGGTGATTTCCTTTTCTTTTCTCAATTTGATAGTTCCATTGTCACATTTGACAGTACCAACATCACATTTGACAGTACTTTTGTCACATTTGGTAGTTCCCTTATTTTTTTTGTCACATTTGATGTTTCTATCCTTACATTATACAGTACCAACATTAGATGTGCTTTTGTCACATTTTGTAGTTCTTTTATTTGTTTTCTCACATTTGATGGCTCCATTTCACATTAGACAGTTTCGACATCACATCTGATTGTACTTTTATCACATCACATTTGATTGTACTTTTATCACATTTGGTGGTACCTTTTTTTTCTCACATTTGATAGTTCCATTGTCACATTAGGCAGTACTAACATCACTTTTGATCGTACTTTTGTCACATTTGGTGGTATTATTGTTTTTCTTTCCTCACATTTGACAATTTCATCGTCACATTGGATAATACTAATATCACATTTGATCATACTTTGTCACATTCGGTGGGACTATTATTTTCCTTTTTTACATTTGACAGTTCCATCGTTACAATGGGCAGTACCAATATCATATGTGACTGAAGTGACCGAAATGACCTTATAATGTAAAAAGTGATTGAAATACCCTTAGAACCTAAAAAATGATCATAAGGCACCTGAAACTTAGAAAATGACTGAAATACTCATAGAACCTTAAAAATTACCGAAATGACTCTAAAACCTAAAAAATGACTGAAACACCCTTAAAACCTAAAAGATGACCTTGAAACCTAGAAAATGACTAAAATGACCTTGTAACCTAAAAATTGACTGTAGTAATGCCTCCAAAACCTAAAAAATGACCAAAATACTCTCGAAACCTAAAAAATTACCAAATTACATTTAGAACCTTAAAAATAACCAAAAGACCCTTGAAATCTAGCAAATGGCCAAAATACCCCCTAAAACCTTTATTTGCAAGACCGAAATGACAATAAAATTTTATATAACCACTCTCCTTGCTTCCCCCCCCCCCCCCCCTTAAAAGTCTCAGTGGAACTTATAAAATTTTCTTTTGTTATTAAGTTGTGGTATTTTGTTGTATACTTATTGGAATTTAAAATATGACTAGTTATCTAAATAAAAAACTATCTAGTATACACACACATGCATGCATGCATGTATTTATGAATGTGTGTGGGAGGTTTGTCTTAACTAATATATTTAGTAGTTAATACCACAATTTAGTGCCCTATTGTTGACCTAAACCTTATGATTTTGTAACCTAAATGACACTGAAACCTAAAAATGATTGAAATGATCTTGTAACCTAAAAAATTACTGAAATACCCTTAGAACCTAAAAAACGACGGTAATGCACTTAAAACCTAAAAAAATTACATAAATGCCAATAGAACCTTAAAAATGACCCTGAAACCTAAAAATTGACTGAAATACCCTTAGAACCTAAAAAATGACTAAAATGACATTGTAACCTAAAAAGTGACTGAAATACCCTTAGTATCTAAAAAATGACCTTAATGCACTTGAAACCTAAAAAATTACTGAAATACCCTCGAAATCTATAAAATGACCAAAATACCCCTAAAACCCTCTAAAATTACCATAATACCCTTAGAACCTAAAAAATTATCAAAATACACTTGAAACCTAAAAAAATGACCAAAATGGCTCTAAAACCTAAAAAATGATTAAAATGCCCTTGAAACCTAAAAAATAACCACAATACCCTTAAAATTTAAAAAATGACTGTAATGCCATCGGGAAAAAAAAAAACATCTAAATACCCATATAACCTGAAAATTACTGAAATAACCTCGAAACCTAAATACCCCCAAAACCCTTTAAAATTACCAAAATATCCTTAGAACCTAAAAGCTTATCAAAATACCCTTAGAATCTAAAAAAGACCAAATGATCCTGAATCCTAAAAAATAACTGGAATATTCAATTGTGAAGAGTTATGCTCAGATGATTCACAAATGAATTTTGATCTTTTTCTTAGAGATAGAGAATTGGAGATACAAAAATAAGGTGGTTTTGTTTCCACCTCTTATAGTCTTCCTTGTTTGACCAATTATTGAATAAATTTATATAATAGAGCATTAGTATTGATGGAGGCAAATCTCTAAAATGCTAAATTTACTAACCAAACATAACAAAATGATCATGCATTAGTGGAGGCAAAACCAAATTTTTTGGCTTTTGAGCTACAGTGCATAGCTATCTTTGCATGTGCATTGTAGCTCAAATGCTTAAAAAATTATATTTTTATTAAAAGATATATTATTTGATTGTGTTGTTGGTGGTGATTGTTGTTTATTGTAGTTGATATATTATTTTATTGTGCTGTTTATATTATTTTATTGTGTTAAATACTAAAATAAAACCACTGATATTGGGTGTTTTGTAAAATGAAATGGTAAAATAGATAAAGTAGCTTTTCGTAGTGCCAAATTACTAAATTTTTGGCACCACTAATGCTGATGCTAAGGGTGTCTTTTACATAAGTATTGTTGCAGCACAAAGGTGGAAAGAGCTTTATAATTAGTCATTTTTCATATCAAAATTCAAGGCAATTTCTTTTTCTTTTTTATTAATCTTTCAGTTCTCCACATTATATCAAGGTAATTTGCATTTTGCATTACCACCCTGGCGCATCAAATGAACTGAAAATTTTGTTGAAATGCCTTATTAGCCTTTGCATTTACAGAAATCTAAAAACACCTCAACTTAGTTCAAGACATCTACCCCTATTTGTCAAAAGAAGAAAACTAACTATTTTATAATTGAAACTATCTAGATAAAACTTCTAACTACAAGACAATTGTTAGGTTCTAAAGATTTAGGATTTTATGTATTTAGAACTCTAATTTGTATTATTGGCAAACCATGATCAAAACAGGTTATTTAGTTTTGTTTAAACTTACTCAAAGTTGGGTCTTTCATGTAAAGTTGGAATCGAGTGGTTGCAAATGCATTGGTGCATTTCGGCTTGGCTCGATCGATCGAAGGAAAGGCTCGATTGATCGAATCTCGGCAGAATGTTTTTCTGCAGAATATTCCAGCTCAGCCCTAACTCATTAAACGTTTTGGGTTTTCTATTTTTACCCTAGGCATATAAAGAAAAACCCTAACCACATTTTTAGAGTTGCTCCAGTTGTATTGTTGCTCATACATTGCGGTTTTGTGTAAATCTCTTGTGAGATTTAGAGGAGCTTTCCTTTACACAAAGCTTAGGGTTTTCAAGATAGAGATTACTTCAACATTTTGATGATCAACTCGGTTGCTATCATTGAAACTTAAAGAATATCAAGCGTGGGTGCTTGTAGCTGATTGAAGAATTCAAGAAAGAAGGAGTCCGTGGATTCGGAGCTTGCACGTGGTCGTGTCAGTAAGTTCTACTGGTGGGTAGCATTAGGAAGTCAAGCGGGGAGCTTGTATGTCCTTTTGTATGAATTTCGATTCTTTCATAGTGGATTCAGGTTTGCCTTGAGAATCGGTGGGTCAAATCCTCCCCAAGTTTTTACCGTGTGGTTTCTTGGGTGATCATATCATTGTGTCTTTTATTTTTCCGCTGCTTTATATGTTTGATATGATTATTTGATTGTTTTTACCTAGAATTGCATAATTTGACTAAGTAACAACTTGGCTAATTAACTAGGCTAACCAATCTGGTTGTTTTAAGGGGTCTAAAACCGTTCAAGTGGTATCAGAGCAGGTTGCTCTCTTGTTAGAGATTTTTTTATCTCTGAGTTGATCCTTGACCCCTGTTGTCATGGAGTATGGACACTCTCTTGTTGTTCCTCCTCACTTTGATGGGAATAACTATGCTTATTGGAAAGTAAGGATGAAAGCATTTCTGAAATCTATTGATGAGAGGGTTTGGAATTCCGTTGAATACGGATGGCAGAAGCCCACTACTCCTATGAGTGAGTGGCAAACTTCTGAAAAAGAAGCAGCAGGCTTTAATAGCAAAGCTATGAATGCCATCTTCAATGCTGTTTCTATGGAGGAATTTAAGAGGATCTCAAATGTTGAGGTTGCTCATACTGCTTGGAAAATCCTCCAAACTGTGCATGAAGGCACAAAGGCAGTTAAGATCAATAAACTGCAGCAATTGACTTCTAGATTTGAAAGCATTAGAATGTCTGATGATGAATCTTTTGATGAATTCTATGCTAAATTGAATGACATTGTTAATTCTGCTTTTAATTTGGATGAAATCTATGATCAACCTAAAATTGTTAGGAAGATTTTTAGATCTTTAACTGAAGACTTTAGACCCAAAGTGACTGCCATTACTGAAAGCAAGGATGTAGACTCCATCCCTGTTGATGAGCTTGTAGGATCTCTTCAGTCCTATGAGTCTGACCTACCCAAAGTGAACAAATCCAAATCAATGGCTCTTAAATCAGTTGATGATGTTGATGGTGGTGGATTTGATGATGAGCTCTCTGCTTCAAAGATTGCGTACCTTGCCAAGAACTTTAGAAACTTTATTAGGAATACCAACAGAAAGGCAAGAGGTACAAACACTGCTGAACCTAGAAATTTTAGGAAGAATGATCCCACTAAGGTGAATAACTTTGAAAAACCTAGAGAAAAAGTTAGTCAATCTTCAAATAATTCTTTGGGTCCTCAGTGTTTTGGCTGTCAAAGGTATGGTCATGTGAAATCTGAATGTCCTACATTCTTGAGGACTAAAGGTAAAGCTATGGCTGTAACCCTTAGTGATAATGAGGTTTCTAATGATGAGTCTGGATGTGATGAAAATGGAAATTTTATTGCTTTCACTGCTACAGCTGTAGTCAATGAAAGCATATCTGTTGAAAAGAACCCTTCTGATGGGGAACTCTCTGAGGATGCAGATCTTTAAGAGGCCTATAATAAACTTTGCAAAATTACTGTAAAAGATGCTATGAATGTTGAACTTGGCCTGAAGAAAATCGAATCTCTTGAGCTTGAAAAGAAAAATTTGCTTGTTAAACTGTTTGATGCTAATGATCTTTTGAACAATATTAAATCTGAGAACATGCTTTTGCTTGATAAAGTTAAAACTTTGGAACATGATTTATCTGTTGCTAGATCTGCTAGTTCTAAACTTGATCAAATGTTGAATGTTCAAAAGTATCCTTCAGACAAATTTGGTTTAGGATATGTTGAAAGCATCTTTAATTCTGCATCACATTCCATGAACTTTGTTCCTTCTTCTTCGTCTGAACCTTCCGTGAGTGAGGTTGTGAGTGAAACTGTCAAACCCCCTGTGAGTGAGGTTGTCAAACCTGTAGAAGTTTCACATTCTAGGAAGATTAGGGTTGATTTGAGAGAGTCTAAACCTAAGGATTCTACTCTTTCTAAGGACAAGATGCATGGTAAACCTGCTTGGGTTTGTCATTATTGTAGAAAGTCTGGACACATTCGTCCAAAATGTTACAAGCTTCAAGCTGGTAAGAGAGCAAACAAACCAAAGGTGCCTGTGTTTCAAGCACAAGATCCTATGGCACTTATTGGTGAATTGGTAAAGGCGTTGAACTTTTATTCCAATCCTGGAGTTGGAAATCATTCGAATGTGAATAAGAACTCCAATGCTCGTGGTGCATCTAAAAGGTTTTGGATGCAAAAGACTCGTCCTAATTGAGTCTTTCTGACATGGTCCTTGTGCTTCACTGCTCATTCCTCTGTGACCATTGCTCTTTGGTATTTGTGTTTTTTTCTAGGACTTGCATTGCATTACATTCATGCATTTCATTCTAGAATTTATTTGTTTTCGCTTTTTTAATAAAATAAAAAAAATAAATAAAAAAAGGAGAAAAGGAGAAAGCAAAAATATGTTTAACATTATTTTTCTTGGTTTTTGAAAACAAGGTTGGTCAATTTATTTACACATAACATGTTTTTGTGTACCTTGTTTAGATTTGATAAGCTTATTTATTGCACTTTACTAGTTGAAACTTTGTAGTGCATGTTATGTGGGAAAGATATTTATGGTGTTTATCACTTTGTCTTAATCTTGATGTCACATGTTATTTAACTGTCAGACTTGATCCTTTTGAGAAAGGTATAAATAACCATCTCACCGCTGTTCACTAGCCAATCATGAACACCTTAGTGCATATCATAAGATTTTGTGCTCAAGAAAGTGTAGGACATGCACAAAAAGAACATAAGGTGTAGTCTCGGCTTAATTGCTTAATGCTTAAAATTGGTGTGTACTATTAGGCTTGATGCCAATTCACTTAATTAAAACTAGTGTGTACTATTAGACTTGATGCCAATTCACATAATTAAGAGGCTAAATTCAAGAAACTTACATGATTGCAAGCTTATGTTCTAAGAGATGTGGGAGTTATATGATATAACTCTTTAGGTGATAGTCTCTTTTAAATTCTGTGTGATGAATTTTGTAGACTTTGTGATTGATTTCTATTCACATATCACCTCACATGTATCTCAAGTTTTTGCTAGTTTGCACACACTACACGAGTTACTATTTGCTAAACACTGTACATGTTATTGTGTGTGTTTTTTGTCTGACTAACCAAGTTTGAAAATATCTTGAGAATTATGCAAAACATTATCTTGCCTGAGAAATTAAAGGATGAACTGGCTGAAACTTTCTTTAGAGAAACTGGGATTACAAATCTGGGTTTTTAAAAAATCATTCCATTTCATCTCATACTCATGCATTGTGTTTCATTGATTTCAATGCTTTGAGGAGTTCTTTTTCGAAAATTGGTTTGAGATTTTTAAAACTGTAATTTTTTCCAAAATACTGTGACCCGCTACCTGTTTCGATCGATCCATTCTATTTTTCGATTGATCGAAAATTTTAAAATTCCTTTTAAAATTTCAGAGTGATTTGATCGATCGAAAGTCGTGAATTAGCTTTTTAAAACAGTGTTCTTTAATTGATTCGCTTACCTTTTCAAAAGTTTTTTTTCAAACTTTCTTTTCTTTCTCCGACTTGGCAAGGATCTACAGCAAATTTTTGTCGTTTTCCCCCAAATTTTTTGCAAGATTTCTCTTTCCTCAAGCCGGTAAGTCTTTTTTGCCCCTCATTTTTGAGTTTATTTGCATATATCATGCATTTTTCATGTATTCTCTCTCTAATTTTCGGACCTCTCTAATTTTGGGATTTTTGATGTTTCAAGCCCAATTTTGTGCAATTGATCAATGGGCTTTTATGGGGACATGTTATAAACATGATTGTGATAGTTTAATTTGATCAATTTTGGGTTTCGTGAGAAATTGAAATTTCTAGGGTTTATGTTTAGTTTCGAATTGGGGGTTTTGTTCAATTGGGTTGAAATTGATGAAATTGGCTTGTTGATTGGATGTAATTAGGCATTATAATCTATGTGTTATGTTTTGTAATGCTTAATTCATCCATGTACTTCAAAATTTATCAAGTGGTTTTCAAATTTTTGGGGTTTTTGTTAGAAACTCTATGCTCAAGCCATTTTTGTTCAATTCAACTTAATTTTGAACTTTGTTTACTGCATTAGTACATGCATCATGCCATTCTAAATTTTCATACATCATATAGATTTTTGCTCTATATTTTTCTTGTGCTAACTTGCAGTCTGCCCTTGATTTTTATTTTATTTTTGTTGTTGTTGGTTTTCTCTTGTGTCTCTGTCCTTTCCTTAGCATCATGCCTAGGAAAACTAGGGCTCGTAGGTCTGTCACCTCATCTACTCCTTCCCCTCCTCCCTTTGACTGAGAGAAATTTCCTAGTGAGAAAAACCAAGAGATTTATGATAAGCTGAACCTTAAGAGGAAGATATGGTCTGAGCGTTCTATCATCTTAGATGAGCTTGATCCTGCCATTAGGGCGAACTTTGAGCGTAGGGGCTGGTTACCTTTGGTGGATATTTCTGATCCTCCTCCACCTGCTACCTTGATTAGAGAGTTCTACTCGAACATCTCTATCCGCGTCTATGATTCCAACACTTTGGTAAAGAGTTGGATACAAGGCGTAGAGTACACCATTACTCCTAAGGTAGTGGCTGATGCTCTAGGGGTACCTTTGGTACAGCACCCTGTCCATCCTTATGATGAGTCTCCTGTTTTGAGTGATGTCATGTCTTAAATCACTGGGTCATCTATCCAGTGGGGTTCTGATCCTCGGATCACCACTGCTGAGCTTTCTGAGTTACACTATCTCTTCTTTAGGATATCTTGTCACTCCATCTGGCCCATCTCTCATCTTCACACCATTCCTCTCAAGCGGTGTGTATTTTTATACGCTCTTGTCACTGATGCTCCTATCAGTTTTCCCCATTTGTTTCTTCGTTCTTTGAACGAAGTTTATAGGAGTTCATCTTCTGCTCATGCTCTTGTTCATCCTATTTTCATTCATAGGATTTTACTTTATCTTGATCTTGGTGGCTTCCCTTCCTCTGAGCCCGTTCATGTGATTGCTCCCATAGGTGCTTCTTTTCTTAGACAGAGGGCTGCTCACCTTCGAGCTGGCTCTAAACATCCTAGGTCTGGGCCTTCTGGGTCCGCACCTCCTCCCTCTTCTTCTATAGGTCTTGCTGGTGTGGCTGTTCCTGATCCTGCTGCTGCTGTTCCTCCACCTCCATTGGATGACTTTGATATCTGTCGTACTTTGGAGACTGTCATGACTGTTCAGGCGGCTCATGGTCAGCTTTTGGTGGACCTTTTGACGAGATCCGAGCTTTACGAGCTGATCTAACATGTCTTCGTTCACCCTCACCACCTCCTTTTGATAATGGATTGTGATTGCCCTTTGGCATTCCGTCACAAAAAAGGAGAGTAGAGTTTGTAGAGGAGATTTGTAGTTAGGGAGATTTTGTTTGTTTTGTGGAGTAGATTGTATTTAGGCGCTTCACCTTGTATATCATTTTTGGGATATTCATGTTAGGGGGAGTAACATTGATAGATATACATGTTTTTTTATTTGATTCTTGTTTCTTTGAATTCACTGTTTATTGATTTATATTCTATAAGTTATTCATTGATATATGTCTTTATTATGTGTTGTGTGAATCATACAAGAATGTTATACCTGTTTATATACTATTTTCTGTTACACATGCATTTATGCGTTTGTTGAGTATTTCAGGAATATACAGGTTGTTTCAATTGAGCTGCTGTCTACACTTGCAACTGATGAATAGTAGTTAAGATTGGATTTGTTGTTATGAGCATTATTTTTGTAAAGAACTTTTTAAATTGTAACCTTTGAGCTTTTAGTTTGTATTTTGTCACGGATTGCCAAATGAGGAGTTTGTTAGGTTCTAAAGATTTAGGATTTTATGTATTTAGAACTCTAATTTGTATTATTGGCAAACCATGATCAAAACAGGTTATTTAGTTTTGTTTAAACTTGCTCAAAGTTGGGTCTTTCATGTAAAGTTGGAATCGAGTGGCTGTAGATGCATTGCTGCATTTCGGCCTGGCTCGATCGATCGAAGGAAAGGCTCGATCGATCGAATCTCGGGCAGAATGTTTTTCTGCAGAATATTCCAGCTCAGTCTTAACTCATTAAACGTTTTGGGTTTTCTGTTTTTACCCTAAGTATATAAAGAAAAACCCTAACCACGTTTTTAGAGTTGCTCCAGTTGTATTGTTACTCATACATTGCGGTTTTGTGTAAATCTCTTGTGAGATTTAGAGGAGCTTTCCTTTACACAAAGTTTAGGATTTTCAAGATAGAGATTACTTCAACATCTTGATGATCAACTCGGTTGCTACCATTGAAGTTTAAAGAATATCAAGCGTGAGTGCTTGTAGCTGATTGAAGAATTCAAGAAAGAAGGAGTCCGTGGATTCGGAACTTGCACGTAGTCGTGTCAGTAAGTTCTACTGGTGGGTAGCATTAGGAAGTCAAGCAGGGAGCTTGTAAGTCCTTTTGTATGAACTTCGATTCTTTCATAGTGGATTCAGGTTTGCCTTGAGGATCGGTGGGTCAAATCCTCCCCAGGTTTTTACCGTGTGGTTTCCTGGGTGATCATATCATTGTGTCTTTTATTTTTCCGCTGCTTTATATGTTTGATATGATTATTTGATTGTTTTAACCTAGAATTGCATAATTTGACTAAGTAACAACTTGGCTAATTAACTAGGCTAACCAATCTGGTTGTTTTAAGGGGTCTAAAACCATTCAACAATAACTTCTTAACAAATATATCACTCTAGAGCCGCTTGACTCCCTGAGCCATTGCATGTGTGATCGATCTTTTGTGATTTTCTCTTGCGACAAACGTCTGTGGACAATTTGAGAAACAAATGTCAAAGAAAAATAAGAAAATGTCAAAATTAAGAGTCAGAACCAATTTTACATTGAATTTTGATTAAAAATATTTCTAGATTTCATTAAAGCTGTTAATATATATTAGAATTGACATCCTCAAACAAGTCCAATTGTCAAGCACAAGCTCATGACAAAGAAAACCAATGCTATGCTTCTGCATTTGGTTGTTGCTACAAGGTCTAGGTAACTTGTAGCAACATTAATTTCTCGATCAAGTCACATTGCACTTTTTCTACATAGCTCACTAAAATGAGTAAGATGGAAGTGTCATTACCAACAAGTTGAGAACAATGCGCATATATGAAACTTTTCCCATTTTCTTGACAGTTTTTATATTAGGATAAAACTTACCTAAATCCTTACTTCATATCCAAGAAAGTAGGAAAACATTGGAGAAAAAATTGAAAAGAGACATCTAAGAATGCTAGGAATAACTGAACTCATGCAAAATTGATGCATGCCCCAAATGCAAAGAGGTGTTTGAATGTTCATTTTCCTCAGATGCAAGAGGTAGAAACAACTTTTGAACCTGAGAGTAAAAACTTCCTCTCCAAAGGATTGAATTTGAGGAAAGGTGACTCGCAAGTTCATTGTATTTCATCAAGCTTTTTATGATTTGAACATGAAAAATGAAGGCAATAGATTTTTGTTGAATGCAAAAATTATTGTATAGAAGAAATGGTTTTGATCTCACCTATTTGCTCAGAGCCTCATTCTTTAGCAGGGCATTTTGTTCCAGAAGGTAAATAAAGCCAAAAATAAGATAAAAGACATACCAAAGTTATTTATTTAAAAATGGAATTGTAATCCAATGAAGCATGCTCATTGGGTTCTACACTACTATTTTCATTAGCCTAAGTCTGTTTCTTGCTTTCTATGATAATACAACCATGGACACTTCAGCAGACGATATCATTTAATTACTAATTCCCTAGTAAATGCTATGCCAAATAACACCCCCCCCCCCCCCCCCCAAGAAAAACGTATGAATTCTTTAAAAAAATTTCATCTTTCCAACTTTGGTCAAATTATTTCAAACCGGAATTCCATATTTTCTTTTATGTGATTTCAGTTGAGCCTATATGTTGACCATCACCACATGGGAGCAAACTTTAAGTGTGCTTAGGTGGAACCAATATAGAAGCTATACTAATTACTATTCCTGAATCCCAATTGAGTTCTCAAACACCAAAAGAATGATTTTTAGAAATAAATCTCCAGATTGATATATGACATAACCAAAAAACAGATCTTACTAAAGAGGTTATAAATTTATTTTACTTTTTCATACCAAAGGGAAACATTCAAAGGCACCCTCTTTTTGGGCCTTTGCTGGTTGGACCATGTTAGTGACCTACCAAGTTAATAGGTGAAAACTTTTTGTTCTATAACTCAAAGGGTCAATCATAAACAACCTTTTGTAGAAAGAAATGCTTTCTAACTATTGAGACCCTTTTTTTTAATTGATCCTAATCAAGATGCTAGTTCATAAAAGCAACCAAAAGATAGAAAAAAAAATTAAAGAGAATATTTAGTTTACCTGTATTTTGGACTTCTTAAGTTGCTCCAAAAGAACTTCCTCCTGCAATATTAAAATTTAAATTAAGTCTTGTGGAAGAAGCCACATAATCACCAAGCTTTACTAAATTGAAAATTGGTTGCCATTTTGCTAATAATTGAGGAACTAATTACAATTTGGGTGATCGCCTATATGATAGAAAGCAGATCTTCTATATATACATGTAAAACAATGCAGATTTTTCTTAGAAATCGGTAGAAATTTCCACAGTTTTGGTCTCTAAAACTTCCGGTTTGCACTTTCTTACCCTAAAAGAAAAAAAGTTTGTATTGTAACATTTGGACCGAAAATAAGAAAGAAAAGAAAAAGATTGATGTTTTCCAGAAATCCAAATCTTCCATTATGAGTAATATGACCCACAAAAACCAAGTTTGTTCGACAATTAATATAAACCATATTGTGCCACTTAACAAATAACAGATCAAGGAAGAGTAAAAAACAAACCCAAAAATTAAATTAAAATGATTAAGTAAAGGAAAAAATATCTAACCATTCTTCACGACTTGATGAAGGTCATGGAGGTGTAGGATTTGATCTTTCTAAGTTCGTAACTTCAACCAATAGAGAGGAAAATGATTAAAAATCAAAATCCTAATTTGAATACCAAACACAGAAGTAGAACACAGGAGCCATGAAGGTTTGAGAGAGACGGCTAGACAGAAGAACCCGTGATCTCTCTCAAACGCTTTGACAAAAGAAGAACCTGTATGTTTTGTTTTGTTTTTTTGGGCTTTATACAAAACCTAGATGATCTGTAGCAGGTATCTTAATAAAATTAAATAAACGGACTAGATTAAAACAAGCAAGATCTATGACTAAGATTTAAGTGGTACCACACCCCCTAAAAAAATTGGGGGTATAGTACAATGACCCAGCCCAAGGCATAAGCTTACAGAAACATTTGGATGGAAATTGTTTTTTTTCGTAGATGAATCCACATCAAGTCACCTTCCTTGAAAACTGATAGTTTCTAATGCTTATTTGCATGCTTGCTGTACTTCTCGATTTGTTTCAAAATTTGATCTCAAATATGCTTGTGCAATTTCTTGAGTTGTTCTTTAACATCTCCATTGAAGACTTGAAGTATTTTGTAAAAGGAAGTGATGTCAACTTTTGGTCCATAAGGATTAAAACCATCATTAGGATTAAAACCATAATGAAAAAAAATCATGGGCTTGTCCCACATCGGTGGGGTGTGTTTGGGTTTATAACTTGCTCTGCGTTATCAACTGTTGCATGCAGTTTTGATAATGGTGTGTGATTTTAACCGGGGGAAAAAAAAAATTAAGACTATAAAAACTTCTAAAGGACTGTATCCTTACAAATGGTCCGATTATATATGAAACCTAATTGAAAGGAGATCCCATTGTTGAATGTTCTTTCGCACAAAGCTTCTCAAAATATTTCTCAAACTTCTATTCACAATCTCTGTTTGACCGTTTGTTTGTGGATGGTAAAAGGAGTTAAATTTAAGTGTGGTTCCAATTTTCCTTCAAATACTACACTAAAATGACTAATGAACTTTGATACAATATTGGAGGTGATAAACAAGTAACATAAGATGCACAAAGGTCAATGCCATTGGGAAAACATGGTTGTACCTAATCCCTACCATTTAAAGGTATTTCTGTGGTACTCTGACACACTAGTTGTGAGCACAATGAACACCATACTTTAAAAATGTATAATAAAAAAAAATATTTAAAATAGTGCAATATTACTTTTATTGTGTTATTATTGACATTATTTTTATTGTTCACTAACACAATTTATTTCCTTAATAGTTATGAACAATGTTAAAAAAATTATCTAGACTTATTGATACAAAAATATCATCACATATCATATACTATGTATAATAAAATTTAGGTTTTAGAAGTTGTGGTTGTACCTCTTTATAAAAAGTGTCTATATTATCTCCTATAAAAAAATAAAAATAAAGTGTCTATATTGTCATTAATTGTTATAAGATTTTTTACCTTAGATTAAACTCTATTATCAAGTGAGTTCCAATTATCTCAACTGGTGAGATCTAGGGTTCAATCCCATTTTACACCAAAAACTAATTAGTATTTTGGTTTGATGATAAAGAGTTATCATCAAAAGCGGACGCCATAAGTTAAAACTCTCTTTCAAAAAAAAAAAAAAACACTCTATTATCAAAATCTAAAGTAACTTATTAAATGTTAGATTAAACTCTATTACCTAAATTGACTTCAAGTAAAATTCTATTACCAACATTTTAAAAATAAAATATAGTATTCATTTTACACCTTATATATTTTTATTATATAAGTAATTTATTATTATTAAAATAATTAATTACTCTATTCTATTCACCAAAAAAAAAAAAAAACCTTTTAGATAAACTAAATATCAAGCCGGACACAACTAGTTTTCTCTGAAATTTTAATGATGGACGGAACAGCAAAACAGATCTCGATCACGTGCCGTCCAGCAGAGCAGAACAGGAATATTTACAAATCAGATCACAACACTTTTCTCTTTCTTTTGACCCCATAACATGCAAAAACAAAAACAAAAACAAATTTTTTTTTTTTTGGAGAAACAAAAAAAAAAAAAAAAAAAAAAAACAAAACAAAATTGTTATCGTTATTTTTAACTAAAAAAAAGTAAAAATCACTTCCAATCATATTAAAAAGTTATCATTAACACACTCCAAGACTCTCTCTCTCTCTCTCTCATATTCTGTGTCAAAACCAAAACCCTAAACGAGCTCTGCTCCTCACCATCAAGCTAAACTATTCTCAATCAAAGATTGCAACTTTGAGTTATTTGTGAAATATATAGAGTTGGGTTTGGTCGGAATGAAAGAAGGGAAATCAGTGAAATTCAATCTTCAACAGCAAAATCACCAGAACGGTCACTTGTCTCCGTTCAAACTCGCCAAGTTGTTGGATCCAGATGCCTCTTGGGACAAGGTAAAATTTTTTCAACTTGCAATCTTTTTCTTCATGTTGTTGTTTGAGTTTGAATGTGAGAAATAATGGGAAATAAAGGAATTTTTTTTTAAAAAGGAATTTTTACGACTTCTATACATTTGGGTGTGAGATTTGGAGTGTGGGGGCAATAGGATCATATTTGTTCTTCAATTTTGGATTTGGGTTTTTGTTTGATTTTTTTTTTTTTTTTTAAATTTATAGTATTAATGGAAGTGTTGCATTTATGGAAACAAAGTTTGAAAATGGTCAATAAGTTGAATACAGTGAGCAGAAAATGCCTAGCACATCTTTATAGCTTCAGATTGCTTGATGGGCAACCCCATTTGTCCATTTTTAGATACAAATGAATGTAATTATCTAGTTTTATTGGTGATTGTATACATTGAATGACTTTTCAATTCATTTGGCACAGGATCAATTGGGAGACGTGTTGCATTGGATTCGACAAGCAGTGGCCCTTGTATGTGGCTTACTATGGGGTGCAATACCTGTGGTTGGGGGCGTATGGTTTATTGCGTAAGTTGATGCTTGCATGCTTTCTTACTCTGTAATATTCGTTTGAAAAAGTGGCTGTTTTTAGTTACCTTTTACTTTGTCTCTCTTGGTTTTTCTTCTTGCTAGTTAGTTCATGTAGATGAAACTTTGATATCATGCATTTGTGTTGATGGAAATTATTATTAACTTTAAAAGATTGAAAGACCCAATAGGATGCTTTTAAATATGTTCTTAGGAGTGTACTTGAGTAAATAGGCACGCTGTACCCTTGTTTGGTTTTTGGTTGTGATTGACATATCCATCAGATTTTATTGTCAAGTTCATAGCTATAAATTATCATTATTGAAATTCAATGATCTTATCAAAATAATATATATTGAAATTTGATGATAGATAATGATCATATGAGGATTTTGTATCACCTGGTTCATTATGCAGGCCTGAAAGTGTCATTTGGATCTTAGACATGAACGTGTTGGTGTATATGCCACCAGTCTCAGATATTTGGTTGATATTTTAATGCACATTTATCATGCAGTTGATGAGTCATATTTTGTAATCACACAATTAAGTTGAGGAATGAATTCTTGATTAAGCATCCTGTATTGGAGAGTCTTCATGTAGAAAAGGTGACTCCAAAAGTTACATGAATATTGAGCCATATTTCGTTTATTTGGCTGCTGCTCATGTTTAGGGTATGGGGAAGGGGTTGCAACTGTCTAGAACCCTTGTTGTTCTCGTTTATAGGTCAGAGTTATGATGCTTAAGAAATAGTCACAGAAATTACTTTGTGAAATCTGTAGACTATGGCCTTCCATTAAATTTACACTAGGTGAAGTGTTTTCGTTGGGTCATTTGCAATAGAAACTTACTGATTTTGTAATCTTTGATATGTTTCATGCTGAAGGTGTTGCATTGTAGTGTTGCATGGACAATTAGAGGTCAAAAGGGTGTCTCAAGAATCATAATATATGAATTATAACCAAAATAAATTAGGTACATATGATCTAACAAAAGACATACTTTTCAATAGACAGATCTATGAAGTTGGCAATAAATGAAGGATATATGCAGATGCTTGGGATTCATGTGAATGTGGCATCCATAGAGATATCTTAGGATAAACTTCCAGGCAAAGGATTCAAGAATTCTTGAAATTGAGTTGATAATGTCTAAGATAGCCCATTTATTGTGTGGGGTTTATGGTTTCTGGTTTCTGGATTGCCTTTTGGATCATGGAGTGAGTGATTTCCCCTCTACATGTGTTGGTTTGTCACCATGAGCTTTGATCAAAGCAACTTCTATACAAGAATCTGTCCCTAGTAGTGACAAAGGAAATTTGAATTCTGAAAATTGGGGTCTTATCAATGGGTGGAGAGACTATTCTTGGTAAGAAGTTTGATTGCTATTCTGCCAACCTACTTTCTTTACCTAATTTGGTACCATCCTTGCAGCAAATACAGTAAGGTTTTAAAGGGACCTTCTCTGTGAATTATAGTTTACATTTTGAACAGCAAGGACAAGTGAATTGGAGTCACATGAGCTTTAAATGTGATTGGTTTTGGAACTCTGTTCAACTTTTGCTGTCAAGAGGAGCTTTTAAGTGAGTGGTGTGGAGCTTCAGATTTCAGAGTGTTGAAGCAGTGGAGGAAGGTGATTTTGCAATATACAGTGTGAAACAAAGCTGCACAGTATTTTTATGGTTGTAGTATTTGAATACTCAAATGCAAGGTTAGTGAGATGTATTAAATTTTAATTACTTTTGAAGTGAAGAGAAGGAAAATATTTAGTATTTGGAACTAGCTATGGTGTGGTGAGGCCCATTCTTTTTATCCTGATCTTTAGGAAGATGTGCTGTGTGGCTGCCACTTTTTGTGGAAACTTCCGCTTGGATATTGGAGAGGACAATTTGATAGATATTGTTGACTTTAGAATTATAAATTAGGATTGTTTAATAGATATGTTTGAATTTAGAATTTTAACTTAGGATTGCTTGGATGTAGATCAGTCTCCAGTTTGGTGGAATTTTTTCCTTTTAGGGTCCGTTTGGTTCCCGTAAAATATTTTCCAAAAAATATCTATTTTCTGGAAATGCTATTTTCCGGAAAAGGAAAATATTTTCAAGTGTTTGGCAGTATTATTCAAATTTTCCTAGAAAATGTTTTCATGTGTTTGGTTGCATTTGAAAATGCTATTTTCCTACTACTTTCTCACATTTTCTCACCCATTTTCTCAGTTACCAAACAAATTTTATAATAGAAAATTTCAACATATAAGCTTAAAAAAACAAAAATCACAATAACACCATTCGATCAAATCCACCGTTCGACCAAACTGAGAGCGAGGAAGAGAGATCGGTGGTGATGCGATCTCGGTGGGGTGCGATCGGTCTGGGGTGATGCGATCTTTGGTGGATCGGTCTTCGGTGGTGATCTGGGCTCTGGGTTCGCCGGCGAAGTCAAAGATCAGTTCGTGGCGCGAAGGCGAAGTCGAAGACTCGTGGGTTCGTGGGTTCGTGCCGCCGGCGAAGTCGAAGGCTCGTGGGTTCATGGGTTCGTTGGTTCGTGGCGCCGGCGAAGTCGAAGGCTCGTGGGCGCCGGCGATGGGCTGTGGTGGTGGATCGGAGCTCGGTTTGGTTCGTTCTCTCTCTCGCTCTCTCTCTCTCTCTCTCTCTGCACGTATGAGGCTCTTTTCCGGAAATGATTTGAAGGGAAAATAGAATTGTAAAATCATTTCCAGGTCAAATGAGTAAATTTCGGTCAACTAAAGCATATTTTCCGGAAAATTTTATTTTCCTTGGCTTCCAAACAGTGGGGTCAGGTGGTAAATGATTTCCTGAAATCATTTACCACCAAAACAAACGGAGCCTAGGTGCATGGAGATGTTGGGGTGCACACACCCCCCCCCTCTCCTCTTTTCTGCAGAATCTTCTTCCAAAATCAATCATTTCAAGTGGCTTTTATCATTTGATTGACTGATTTTAACATTTGATATCCTGATCTTGTGGAATTCGATGCTAACTTATACGATGTGAAATTGTTTCTTCTTGCAATATGAAGTTTGTTAAGAAGAGAAGGAAATGTTCTTTTTTTTTTTTGGGGGGGGGGGGGGGGGGGGTGGGGGCTGACACATGGTATTGCCAACTCTTATGGTCAACAGATTTTGATTTTAATTAATGTTTCATTTTTGATCATTGGAGAACCTTATGTGCTGATTATGGATTTGCAGATTCCTTTTGATATCTACTGGGATCATATATGGTTATTATGCGATGATACTAAAGGTTGATGAAGAAGATTTTGGTGGTCATGGAGCCCTCCTTCAGGAGGGGCTTTTTGCTTCCATAAGTCTCTTTCTGGTACTTTGATCTCTCTCTCTCTCTCTCTCTCTCTCACACACACACACACAAATAGATATATGAAGCTTTTATGGATATATTTATGAAAGGGAGAGGGGGTTTGTGCTGTGCCTGACGGTTTGCTCCTGCTTTTCAGCTGTCGTGGATTCTTGTATACAGCTTGGGACACTTCTGATTGACTAGGTGCCAACGATTCAGCTACCATCTTCTTTGTCATTAGTGATGTATGAACAGTCTTGGTTACATTACACACCATGGCTTGTGCCCTGAGAACAATGAGAAAATTTCTGACTCTCATTTGCCTTTATTTTTTTTATTTTATTTTTTTTTTGTTTAATGCCGTTTGCAAGATTTTAGTTTTGCTTCATAGAAACTAGATGCTTGAATCAAGGTTCGTTACTTAAATATCCCATTCAGTGTAGCAAATCGTGGGTCACACTCCTGACGATTACCACAGCCATAAATAAAATTACTCTAGCAAAGTTCTGGTGGTTAAACTGTGAATAATTCATTTTATATACTTATATCGGGAAATACCCTCTCTCTCTCTCTCTCTCTCATGCTCCTTTAGGTAAACAAGTTAAATGTAGAAACATCAAAAGGTTTTTCATAAACTTGCCATGGTGGATGGGAAAACAACTTGTGGGCTTCGGACCTGATCAGTTGTAGTGTGTGTTTCAGGTAAGTGATTGAACTCTGTCCTAAAACCCTGTTTTTCTTTGTTTTTTTTTTCTTGGCTTTCATCTTAACATAATGTTGGTGCAGTCTTGTTGTGTTACCAAGTTAGTATATTCTGGTTCTCTGCAGTTTTCATGTAATATAGGTTCTTTTACCTTTTGTCAAGATCTAATGACAAGCCATTGGTAATGGGTTTTTAGAATATGTTGTGGGAGCTAGAGTTTCATTTTCTCCATTAGTTGATTTGACTGCCATTTTAGCACCCCTGTAGGCAGATTTTGCAACTGAGATTTGACCACATTTTCTTCCAGGCAGTGAAGTCTGTATTCATGCCTGTGCGGTTAGTGCCTGCCATTCTGTAAGTAGAATTGTGTACAATTTTTGACTTGGTAAGTAACGATTGCTAATAAGGTCTGACTCAACTTTCACCTCCTCTTATAAGTTTTAGAGGGAGAGTGAGGCCGTAGGTTCAACACTCATTGGGTGGGTGTGTAATTTACCAATTTTAAGGAGAAAAAAAGAAAGAAGAAAGATTGCGAGCTATATCACCAACTACATGTTACATTGTGGGTTGGCACTTGGCAGCCAAACCAGTCCAGCCAACTGAGCATCTCGTGATTACTGGAATTCTTGGTGGTAGTCATGCTTTGGGAGGCCAACAATGCCTCTTGTTTTACCATAGCATGATAAAATTATCTACAGGCCATCATTTCTCCAAGGTTGGATTTCCCAAAATTTTGGGATTTGGAACTACAGATCAAAAACTGAAAAAAGTAATTACTCAACCATACAGATTGGCATAAAGGTCCAAGCCTCTAAGTTCATTGTCTAATGAATGTGCTAAGGGCCATTCATAAAAAGACACAATTTTACAAAAAACCAGTGTTGCACTTAATTTAATCTTCGCCACTCAATTTCCACGTATGAATGCAACATAACTACAAGTTCTATACTATTTGGAAACGGCAACAACAAACGTAGTACTCATACAAGCAAAGTCGTGGATGGGGTTCCATGAGCATGACTATGATACCTTTAATTAACTAGCTAACAATCCCAAAATACCTTTAATTAAAGAAACCTGAAGAACCAAAATAGCTATTGCTTTTCTGAATGTATGGCACTTTACTATAACTTAAATCTCGAAGAGAATCTTATTTGTTGTTAATTACAATATATGAAGTCCAGCTGTCTACTGACTAGTAGCAAAATGAATCTTTGTTAGGATTAACCACCATTTCACCCTAGAGAAAGAGTAAAGAATAGTTTTACTTCACATAAAATCTTCTGAGATCTAATATACCGGGCATAGATCTTAAACCCATTTCTGACGCCGATTTCTGCCTCTTCGTGAAACAAGGTATACGCGGCCGTAAACCCATCCTCTGCCTAGTCTTGAAACCGATCGCTGCACAAAATATCAATAAGCTAATATATGAGACAAGGTGTCTTAAAAACTTTTGACGCTCAATGTAGACAAAAAATTAGCATAAACATTAAAACTGTTAAAAGGAACATCTTTTTTGTGTCCACTACTAAATAATCAGAAGATTTCACAAAGCCAACAAGGCAACGCATTTTCACTGTTAAGACCTAAGAAATACAACTTTCAGAACTGATGCAGCCAGCCGGCCACTAACAATGAGACATCACAGACACTATTATGTCTAAGACCTCAACACCTACATACATGATATAGATGTAGCAGTATGTGCACTGTCCTTTCCAAGTCATTTCCATTTGGACAGACCGTTCCTAGTCGTTTCAATTCCTCTTGAACCCCAAAATAATTCAAAATTCTTTGCCTGCTTTTCCTTGTTAATCCAAAATCCTATTATTATTATTATTATTATTTTTAATAATTCAATTATTACAACAAGTGGGGGAGGGAAGACTTGAATCCTAGTTCTCCTTGTAAAGAGACTAGACGGTGTTACTGAACTACAAGACTCTTAGCCAAGAATCCTCTCAAATCTTAGAATTGTTGTCTTCTCTTTGTTTCTCATTAGAAGTATAACAAGATAAAAATACAAATTTGAGGTGCATAAATTTTCTAGCATGAGAAATAGAAGCAAACTAGATTACCTCAACCTTGGTGCGGAATTCCAATAAGCATTCACAAACATGACAATTTGCTCTATGGGGACCGTTATTAGTCTGATTTGGTTTCACAAATGCAAACACCTGCAGAAACATGCTTATATTATTGACAATGGGTGACCTGGAAGTTGAAACATAGATTTTTTCGTTGGATAAGATGAAATACAGGTACAGTGACAAGTTATAGAAAAAAAAAAAAAAAAAAAAAAAAAGCTCATATGAACTTTCAGATTAACACAACCCTATGATAGACTGACCTCCTCCCCGCAATTTGGGCATGCCCCTTTAAGTGCTACCAAGTCATTCCTCCACAGGCCTTGAAGCACTTTAACTGCGAGAATGAGTGCATGAGTAATGAAGATATTTGGATCAATAATAACAATAACCATATTACAGGTATTATTTTCTGAATTTCCAGATTAGAATGATCCATAAAACCCAAAGAATATTAATGGTACATGGTGAGGAAACTCCTGACATTGAGATAAACTAAAGTGCCTTTATTTTCTTAAATTCTTATCCAAGGCTTTATAAGTAACAATTTATTACCTGAAGCTGATGCAATTGGGTATCCAATCACAGACCCCAATGCCATGAAGAGAATGCCATTCACCACGGAAAGAAACTCTAATGTGGATGCTTGAATGCCATAGTAAAATCCTGAACTGAATGCATGTTGATTTGCTTGGTCAACAGTGTAGATTATAGGCACAAGACATGCAGAGCTTCCAAATGCAAGAAACAGGACCCATATGCTCGCTAATGCAAAAACCTGTGATATATCTTCCTGCCCTACACCATGTCACTAAATATTCAAAGGGGAGAAAACCCAATTCTCTTACACACCAACTAATCTAAAACAAATTAACAAGCCAAATATGCCACAAATGTCCTCAAAATATCTCACTAACTAACCATTCCATTATTAAAAACCAATTTCCCATCAACCAGATGGGTACAAGCATCAAAACAGAACATAAATTTCATTTTCTCAGCAGAATCAGAAACAACACCACCACTGCAGCGCCTTCAGTTCTTGGAAAGAAAAGAAAACTCCTCAAATAGTTACTAAACTTTGCTTCCAGCTTAATGTTCTCCTATTACTTTCCTAGAACCAAATGGGAGGCATGGCATTGACAGTTACTAATATTCATGTTAGAATTTAAGTTGGGACATAGCTCTGGTACCATTGGAGCTATACATAGAGTGGCTAACATGGGCTAACCATATGTTGTGGTTACTTTATTTGCATTACAAGTAAGTAACTATAAGCACGATTAGAATAACTTTTCTTGCACTACAACAGGCTTAGTTTGTGAGTTGATAGAAAAGACACACACAGTGAGGGGATACATGAAAAGATTCATGAACAAGAACAAATGTTCAAAAGAGAATTACCTCTGCATCTGCGTAGGTTGAATGCCGCCTAAGACTACACCGAGGATACTTGACAACTGATTTGGAACCATACCACCTTAGCTTTAACTGTCATCATATAACAATTTTTGTTAAACCTCATAGACCAATAGACTAAGACAATCACAAAAATGATAAATTCAGTTGAAATTGACATTATCAAGTTTACCTCTACTCTATCAAACATGTCATCAACTATCAAAGGTTTGCCACTGTAATACGCATCCTGTGCCTACAACAACAAAAAGAACCACATTAAACACACAAAAATTCAAGTAAATTACATTTCCATACAATATCATTAGTAGGTAACTCATAAGTCAAAAACAATAAATTTAATGACTTAAGTTTTTCACTTAAGTAGCATCAAAACTCGCCAGTTTAGCAAATTGTGAAAAATGTTGTGACCTAGCATTATTGTTTAATGAGAAATTGTGGACTATGTCTATGCCAAAGCAGCAAATCTTCTAATTATTTCAATCACTTTTTTTCTTTTAAATTCAAATTCAAGTTTATATATTTTATTAAAAAAAAAAAACTGAATTTAAGTAGCTCAATATTGCGAGTGAAGGAATTAAAAAGGTAAAAGAAAGTAAAGTAAAGTACTTGGCGATAGAGAGCTTCGAGGGTTTCTTTACTGGCGGACTCGATGGGGCCCACGAAGATGCAAGAGGGAGCCTCCGTGTTTGCGCAAGAGCAGTTGGTGGTGGATCTGCTGGGTTTGGTGGAGATCCGAACTGAGAACGGAGCTCCGGTCCACCGGTTAATTCTGGAAAGTTCGAGAACTTTAGATGATCCGACCACGTGCGGAACGAAGGAGGCACTCGTGCCAGCCATCAACCGAACCGAACCGTTGGGAGCTAGGCTAAGCTAAGCTAGTGCGGTAGTTGACTTGGGCAGGCAAAAGGCTTTTTAGGAAAGAGCAACTAACTAAACGTGCGGTTAGGATATATTTACGGTAAGAGAGAGCCAAATGAGTTTTTCCATTTTGGGCCACAACCACAAGATTGGAATATTAGAATTAGAATTAGAGTGGAGGCTGTGGTTCGCTTTCCCGCGTAAATATCTATTTTGCCCGTGCTAATTATTAACAGTATCTTCTTCTCTCTGTGATCTGATTTGATTTGATTGGTTCTGGATTTTGTGGAATAAGAAACAAAAGATTGAAAGAAAGAAAGAAAGAAAGTAACGCCACGGCTTTGAAACGTCGTCGTTGCACTTGCACTTGCTTGTCCGTTTGAACTTCTTTCTGGGGCGGCTTTTTTTATTTTTTTGGTGCCTGGAACACGGATTTAAAACGACGTCGTTGGGTAGGTAAAAAAAAAGCTAAAACGACATGGCTAGCTGCGTTTGCCGGGAGTCGAACCCGGGTCTATTGCTTGGAAGGCAATTATCCTAACCGTTGGACTACAAACGCTGCTTGTTGTTAGACAGTATCAATTAACATTATTATATCTTTAATTTCTAATTGAGACAAAAGCTAACGCAATCAGCCCATCGTATTACGTTTATTTTGATGATATATGCTCAAGTTATTGGATTAAGACTTTTTTTTTTAATGGGTAATTTCTATTGAAGAGTTTAATTTGACAACCATGGATCGTTTTCACTTAGTTTTGACAATAATGGTGTATAATAAGATAAGAAGCTTTGAAAATGGAGAGTATGATATAGTTACATTTCCTTTCAGCTTATGGCTTTTCAGTCAATAATCCAATACATAGGTGATGCTAGAAATGGTTGGATTGCACATTATTAGAGGATTTTTTTTTCTTTCTTCCCGTCTTAGTTCTTTGTATTCTATAATTTACAATTTTTTTTTCCTTTTTGACTCACTGTAATTTACAATTAATATCAATGATATAACCAACTTTATTACAAATGTCTTAACATATTGATGAATGTAATTGGTGACTGTATTATCATATATTTAATTTGTTGTCACATCAATAATATCATGAAAAAAACATTTTTAATAACATTTTGTTTTTAAGAGTTATCAAGATCCACGGCTACAGTTAGTCAAATAGCATGCCGTGGCGTCGTTTCTTTTTTGTACCAACAACGTAGTGTCGTCTCCATCGAATTTAGCCATTTCTTTTATTTTGTCAAAGAGAAATACCTACCAATGTGGACAGCTTTGCAATGACATTTAAACCTTTTCAATTGCTATGACCACAGAATATAGTTGAATGTTATCGCCAACCACATCAGTGATTTACACAAAGAGACGTATGATCAAACAAAATCATAGGCGAACATTCTCAAAAGAAACTAAAAATATGAGACAAAAAAAGATGGGGATACATGTGTCTGCATAACAACAATGACTACAATCCTAGGTACTAGTACAAACTACAATGTAACCTGTTTGTAAAGCGTTTACATTCTATGTTCTAGCAAAATAAGGATCCCATTCATGCTCCCCCAATGTCCCAAACAAATTATACTTCCAACTCAGTTCTTCTGGATAACTAAAGCTAGAATTTTTCCCCTCCCTCATTTCCCTCCTAATTTTCTCTACTCTATCAAGAACTCCCTTAACTGTAACATCAAATGCATCCTCAACTGTCACCAACCTAGACCTTGGATCAGCATATATTACCTTTGGAATCAGCCTTATAACCGCCTCTCTCATTGCTCGCACCTTCTCTTTTGGAATTCGACTTAATATCTTCTCGATGCTGACTTTCCCATTTTTGACATCATTAGCCGGTATAAGCACTGAATATTTGGTATAGTCTTTTGGTAAATGCCATAGGTACTGGACATAAGCTGAACCTGGATGAAAAAACACAGGAATACACCCTGCCAAAATTGAATCAAAAGTAGACCGCCTAGTGAAAGAATCCCCTGCAGGTTGTAAGCAGAACACAGAACTTTGAAACATTTTCATCACATACACTGGCTTGTAGCACCTGTTGACACGACCATTACATTCCAACAACCTACATTTCTTCCGCGAAGCCCGGCACTGATCAATAATCTCATTACGAATAGAGTCTTGAAGATTAGGTCTTGGAGCACCGGCAAAAGAGAAGAAAAACCGCCTTTTCTGCCTCCTCATTCTGTGCTGCCACTGAAACACTTCATTGTCATTTGAAGGATGAAAGTATGTTGGATATGGTATAGCAAAGTCATTGTTGTCCCAAGGGCTTGATTCGATTATTAACATCGTCATGTTCCTTGTTTCGGGCAATAACATAAGCTTATTACCCCAATCAGAATCATTTTTTCCCATTCTCCTGAAATCCCAAGTAATCCTTCCAGCAACTAAGAAATGATCTCTACCCCACATCTTTTTCCACTCAGGTTTTTCTCTGAGCCACTTGACAAGTTCAAGAGAAGCAGCATCTCTCATTGATGTGTTTGAATACCAAAGGTAGCGAGAAACGTCCAGGCCAGCATAATATGGTACAAAGATTGCTGAAGCCAATGACGAGTCATTTGTCAAGCACTTGTACTGTTTCATTCTGTTGTGGAAAATGACTTCTAACAAGAATTGGTTTGTGGCAAACCAACCAGTTTTTGAGTAGACCCTATTAAAATTTGGAAGACGAGGACCAAGACCCCCATTTGATGTAAAGAGACACATATCAGTCCAATTAGTAAGTAACTGGCAATGCTTGAGCAAGTTTTCATTGAACCGGCTAGGAAGATCGTGGACATAAATGTATCTACCCAAGCACAAATCAGACTCAGAATCAACATCCTCATTACTAGACTCTTTGGTGATGCTCTCAGTTCTGTTCTCCACCATGGAAAGTGAACCAGTTGGTTCAAACCCGTTATGACTAATAGCCACTTCATCATCTGATTCTTCTTTATTCGTCTCTGAATTAGGAACCTGGCTAACAAACTGAACTTCATTCTCTGCAAGGTCAGTTTGATTATTGAGATGCACTTGTCTCTCAGAAACCACTACGTGATCAAAATTTTCAAGCCCATAATCCCCAGCAGAAAAATTGCTGAAGGGTTTATACTTGAACCAATTTTCTGTTGCATTTTTTTCCTTTACCACAACATCTTTGACATTTGTATCTTTTACAGGCTCTACAAAATCCTTAGTTTCTCCACTAGTAAAATTACCCTTACTAGGCAATCTGTCAACACTTTCATTGGGATTTCCAGGCAGAAGAACAGAATTAGAGTCTCCAAAATTGACAGAATTGGCAAGGTTATCACCTACCAAGATGATCCCGGGCTTGGCAACAATGGGAGCCGAATGAAAGAAATAAAGTATCAACAACCACAAAAGAAAAGAGGCTAAGACAACGAACCAGAATTGGATGCGGCGCTTGCCAATGATCGGGCTGTCCATTGCCTCACAATAGAGTCTGATGCATGACCTTCTCTGCTACGTAGTTGACTTTTTGAGCTATCTCAAATCAAAGATATCCATATACAGCAAATGATATTGGAAGAAAAGAATTCAAACCCACGTTAGAAAAGTAGAACGAGAACCCAAAGGTGTCTATAGCGCAAGAAAAGGTTTTTGCTTCCAATTCACAACAATGAAAAGAAGAAAATATACTAATATAACCTACGGAGCAAGAAAAGGAACAGGAATTTGGGGTTTCACGATATGAAATTTAAAGGGATGAAAGAAGTGCAGGGAGAGCAATAGAGGAATGAATTGCTTGTGAGTTTGTTGGAAATTGGAGAGAGAGAGAGAAAACAGAGAAGCAATGGTGGACGTTGAAACGTTCAAGGTTTTGGTCCATTGAATGTTACAAGTTTATAACTTATATACAAGGAACGCTCTAAATTTTACCTTGCCGCGCGAAACTCATTGGTGGATCAATTAATCTACAACTCTATCATGAACCACTTTGTATTGTCCTCCTCCTTAATAAGATAATATAACATGTTTGTCGGATCATAGTAACACAAAAAAAACTCTGGCCTGCAAATATGTAACATGGGACTCACCCCATATGATATAGATATTATATTTTTCTATTATACAAAATAAAAATTTCACCCTGAGGAGCACCATACATGCCTTGCAACATGAAATAATTCTAAAAAATGTTCAAGATCTTGTTCAAATAATTGTAATTTGACTAGCAACTAATTGTTGGGTATACACGTGTGAGTGAAATCTTATATTGAATAATAATGACAAGGGGAGTGGTTAATATAATATAGTTGAATCCAAACTTATATGTGGGTTCTAGTTAGCTCAACTGGTAAAATCTCTGATGGTTGAATAAGAGATCTGGGGTTCAATCCCCGCCTACACCAAAAACTGATTGGTGTCTTGGTCTGATGATAAAGAGAACTAGTAAGAATTGGCTACAACAATAGTTGTAAAAATATTGTAAAATATTTTGTGATTGTAGCCCTTATATTAATTACTCAATTAAAAACTCTCAAAGGTTTTATCTCCCCCAACAAGTGGGTATCAGAGCTAATAGTGGAGTGGGGTGGAGACCCTTGTTATCTCCCTCAACACTAATAAAACCATATATAACCTTAAATATAAGAAATAAAATTTTAAATGTTTTGAAATGGAAGGCATTTTTCTTGGCTTTTCTTGTTCATGGATTTTCCCAAATGCATTTCTCTTACATCTTTTAATGCAGGTCATAAATTTCTTATTGAAAAGAGCATTTAATTTTTATTTTGTGTAAATTAATTAAAAAAGATTTTTTTTATAGCTAAAATATTATTTGAAGCTGTGGTTGTTCATTCCATGATGATTTTTCTTATTATTAAGACATGTCACTAATTGGTTTTTGGTATAGGTGGGATTTGAATCCAAATTCCTTATTTGACAACAATTTTTTTTGCCAATTAAATTAGGTAAAACCCAAAATTAATAAAAAGATTATTTTATTGTGATTTTAACTTATAATTACAGTTACATACCAATTCGTGCATGTCACATGTAATTGGATGATATGTAATCGTTGCAATGTGGTGGAATAGATCAATAATAAAATGCCACATCATTAAAACAACACCTTAGCTCTAACTTATTAAGTTGATATGTGTAAAAGAAATCTCACATTCTTTTTTTGTACTTAAATAACTAAAGCTATGTGCCAAGAATCGTGTAGCTCAACTCAACTGGCATCTTCTAGCATTTTCAATAGATGGTTTAAATTCTCTCTTCTTTAACTATCAAATTATAAAAATAAAAAATAAAAAACTCAAACTTCTATTGTCTTTCATTATAACCAGAAATCTTAAATTTTCATTGCCAATGACACCATAAGCCGGTGTCACTACTTACTAACCATCACAACCACCAAATCTGTTTAACACATCAGCCTATTAAGGGTCTATTTGAATACTGCGTATTCTTGAAAACTAAAAACTTATTGTTGAAAAACGCTGTAGTAAAATAAATTTTAAATTATGAATAGTGCTCGTGGGACCCAGTTTGGATGTTACATTTGCTTTATTAAAAAACTTGCGGGTCTTGTGAATAGTGCACAAGACCCAGGTTTGGACGCAAATGCCACCCATGTTTGCTATCCAAACTCACACTAAGTGCTCGTTTGGCTGGCACGTTTCTGAATCACGCTTGACGTCTGCATTTTTTCAGCCTTTTTTTTTTTCGCGCGTTTCCAGCTAAATTTTATTGTAGTAGCACTGTAGCGGCTACTGTTCAATGAACAGTAGTCGCAATAGTTGACTTTTTAGCACAAATTTCACTGTTCATGGACCCACAAATTTCACTTTTCAACAACTTTTTCATTAAAAATAGGTCTCACGGTACTATTTACACATTTAAAAATTATTTGCTACAGTGTTTTTTAGTTTTCAGCTGTATCCAAATGGACCCTAAGTTAGAGTTGAGGCGTTTTTTAGGCTTAAATATTTTTTACACTCATTTTATATACATTTTTTTGGCACAATATCTCCGGCTGCTAATGTATAAATTTTGAAAGTGAAAATGTGATGTCTAGGCTTAAAACATGAAAAGTAGATGTGAAGTAATGAGCATGAGAGAATCTATACCATTTTCTTAATGATTTGGCATTTTATGATTTTATCATTGATCTGATTGGTTGTATTACAATAACTATATATTGGAAGCATTGTTATTGATTTTGTTTCGTTCCGGCCGGAACAGCCGGAATTTTTCGTACCGGTATGCAAACCGGTACCAGAATACCCCACGTTCCACCTCGAGTCAAATTTCGGGCTGTTTCGGTCCATTCCGGTCATTCCGGTCAATTCCGGCCAATTTCGGCCGAGGTGCAAATTTCGGCCGGTACCGGATTTGGCCTATTATTATAAAAAAAAAAGGAAAAAGAAAAAGAAAAAAAATGGAGTAAAGGTCCAATGGGTGCTGGTAGCTCTTGGGAGTTCTTTTGATGATGAATTTGATCCTTCTCTCATGGATGATGAGGAGGAGGAGGAGTAAATCTTGTATTTTTTGATATTTAGTTATTGTCTTGTAAATCTTCTTATTGTGTGATGTTAAATTGATGTTATATTGATGTTTAAGACTTAAGAGTTAAGACTAAATGATTTGTATCATTTGATATTTAGTTATTTATTTATTAGAATTGAGAATTTTATGTTCAACAAGAATATATATAAATTATTTTTTAAGAACTCCGAAAAACCTTGAAACGGTACGCCGAAATCGGCCGGTACCGAAATATTCCATTCCACTGGACAAACCGAAACGGTATTAATAACAATGATTGGAAGTGATTTGTACCAATTAAATGTATTTTGAATTTGTGAGTTGACTTTAAGATGGAAAAAAAAAAATGTATTGTAAGTTCTAATTGGATTAACTTAAATTTATGGGTAATAGAAAAAAATCTATCTATCTATCTATAAAATATTATAAACGTTGGTTTTTCAAACTAGAGGATGCACACAGTGCTGATATGTGTCACTTTCTCAATGCATACAATAAGGACACATCATCTTTTTTATTGCTTTTAATGTCCATTAATTACTTTTTAACAAACAAAACTAATTTTATATATATATATATATATATATATTAATGGTAGGTTATAAATATTTTGTTTTTAATGGCATATATATGGAATCTAACATTTTTTTTTTTGTTGAGAATCAGGAATCTAACATTTAACTTTTTTAGTTTGAGTAATTCTTTTTCTCTATAACATATTATAAAAGTTGGATCCTCAAATTGAAGGATGTACAATGATGATATGTGTCATTTTCTCAATGCATACAATAAGAACATATTATCTTTTTTTATTGCTTTTTATATCCATTAATTACCCTTTTACAAAAAATCTAATTATATATTGTAAGGACTTAATTTGGAAAGGCCACCGAAAATAAGAAAGAAAAGTGGTCCAACAAGCCCAAACAATAATATTTTTAGAGAGTGGGAGAAAGAACTAGTTCTACTTGACAGAAAAGACTCTGATCTTCGTGTAACCCAAAAGTCCTTTGTAATGTCATCCTCTTTCACGTTATATACCACGTTCCTCACCTTGCTTTCACCGTACACGTGTAGATTCTCTCCTGAGAACTCCTTTTTGTCCTATCTAACCACCCCCAGAATCTCCAACTAGCAACCATAAAGCTGCTTGATCACTGTTCAGGCATCACCTCCACATTAATGCAGCCAGAGAGTTAGCTGGGAAGCATTTAATGTGGAGATAGCAGCGTCAGAAGATATTTGTTGCCTCCACTATCCCATATCCGTTTCTCAATTAAAATACAACCTTATGGATAATCCAGGGTAACAAGATAGTTGCATTGACCTCGGACTATCGTTCTGAGGTGGACCTTATCCTCGGACATATTTTGGACTTTGCTGTGCAAACCTCACCTCCTCTTCTTAAGTTATTCATATCATGCATTTATTTAGTCATCCTCGGACGGATTACCATCCTCGGATTGGGCCGCTGGGCCGTAGGCCCAATTCTTACGAACTTACCAATACCTCCTTGCATAACAGGCCCCACAATAGCCCCTCAAAATCTCACTTTTTGTCACCTCGGCAGAAGGGAGATTTTGATATATTGTCGTCATCCCTTTTTCCTAACCTCTAGAACGCCTTTCTACCCGCCCAAGGTGCACTTCTGACGTTTCGGTGTCAGGAGCATGCCCTCATTAAATTATGGCGGCCTCTCTGTCCCCCACGTTCAATGGCAAGATGCCAATTTAACGGTGGAAGGTTTTCAGAATTTATGAGCGGGATTTTTCCCGCTCACAATTTCTGCGCCACTATAAATAGCTTTTCAAATCAACTTTCTTTCCAGTTACAACAATCACATTACCACAACGTACATTCATTGAACTTGTCGCTCTCCTTTGCCTCATCGTGCGTTCATAAATACCACAACCCTGTCCGAGGACTTCCTTTTTAAACCTGTAAGTCTCCTCGAACCTTCTTAGTTCTCATTCCCATTTTTTGTTAACTTTTCTTCATAACTTTTAGAGAATGGGTAGGTTTAAAAGTCTGGTTGAGTCTGAGGAAGGTGTAGAGAAATTTAAATCCAAGTATAGGATTCCTTCAACAGTGGGTATGACCCTAAACTTTGGCATGATGGTCTGCCCTGTTCGACTAGAGAGGGAAAACCAGGTGGGGTTTTTGGTTATAAGCATGTGTAATTTAGATTGTATTCTTTATTTCAAATTATTCTTGTTTCTGACAAAATTTTCCTCCTGTTTTAATGACTTTGCAGACAAGCGCGCTACCAGACCTCAGTTCAGACTAGTCAACAGGGAGAGTTTAGACAGACTCTTGCGATCTGAGGTATATGTGAACCCATCTGACGGCCAACTGAGAGCAACACATATAATTCTTGGGTACAAGCCTATTTCTGCAGCGTTTCAAGCTCCCAAGTGCGTGATAAAGGCTAAGGATCCTCGGCTTCACCGTATCAGTGTAGCCTTTGAAGGATTTCTTGTTCCCGAGGGTGTTTCGATTCCTGCAGGGACACCTTTTACTCAGCCGCTACACGTGGCCACTCCTTCTGTATTAGGGGCTTCTTCATCGTAATTTGCTCCTCAAGAAAGAAAATAGGAAGAAGAAAGAGAAGAAGAAGAAGAAGAAGAAGGAGAAGAAGAAGAAGAAGAGGAAGAAAAAGAAGAAAAAGAAAAAGAAGAAGAAACTTCAGAGGGAGTTGTAGAATTGTTAGATTCTGTAGACGAGTTCGAAGTATTCAACCAACCCCTATCTCCCGAGGTAACTTTTGACGAAATGGGCATCTAGAGAAAGAGCCAGAGGAGTTTGATGGATGTGATCGAAGGCCAGCCTGGAAAAGGTGTGCCGGGGAAGTCAACTCAATCCAAACTTCCCCCTCCTCCCAAATCTCCTCTTCCTCCTTCTCAACCACCCCAACCACTTATGATCGAACCTACTGATTCGAAGAGGAGGGGAGATTCAAAAGATAAGAAAGTGGTGGAAGCTGGGAGGTCCCGTCCTACTCTTGAAGATCAGGCTTAACAAGCTGCGAAGCAGCAAAATGTTAGCCATGGACCTCAACAAGTTGAGGGAAGGACAACTACTCAGTCCTCGGAGCCCGAGGCTTGGCTCCCCGCACCCATGCTCGGTGGTGAGCCCTTGAGAGAGGATGCATCACTTAGGGATTTCAACGGCAGAATTGGGTGCCGCGTTGCCTCGGCCTTAGAGGAAACCCTCCTACTTCCCAAGGACATGACAGAGTTGAGAGGCATAAGGAAGAACGAGGTTTTCCTGAATGCTAAAAGATATCTAGGTATGGTATGATACCCTTCTTGCTTTGTTTCTTTAATTATAAATGTCATACACATAACTTTATTTATTGCATCTCTAACTCCCTTTCCTCTAGGCCGTCCAAGCCACTTTCAGGATGGAGGAGATAACTAATTCTTATGGCCAGCAACTAGATGATGAGAGGAAGAAGCGAGCCACAGCTGTGCAAACACTCACCATTGCTGAACAAAGCAATGTGCAGCTGAAGAAGAAGTTAGCTGAGGAAGAACACGCTCGGAAGAGTGCTGAGTCAGTTTTGGAGAACACTCAAAGGCAGGCCAAGGACCAGAGGAAGCGTCTGCGCGATGCTAATGACTAGCTGGCAACTTCTCAGGAACAGGTATCAAACCTGAAGAAACAACTGGAGGAAGCCTAGAGGCTTAGAGACTAGGCTGAAAAAGCAAATGCTGAGGCGGAGACAGCAAAGGCTGAGGCTGAAAAAGAAAAAGACGAAGCCGAACAGAAGGGATATGACATCGGCGTAGCTGAAACGGAGGATAAATTCCGGCCTAAGGTGCCAGCTGTGTGTCGAGTATACTGTACCTAGACTTGGACAGAGGCTCTCAACCGAGCTGGGGTTGAACCTTCTTCCGAGTTGAGAAGGCCAAAAAATATTTTTTTTTCTCCGGCTATACGAGCCTTAAACCCTTCTTCTCAGTCAAAGGATGCACCTTCCACAGTTGCTGATTCGACCAAAGAATCCCAAATTCAGAATCCTCCCCCTCTCAATCAACAGGAGCAACCCGAAGTGCTTGAAGTTGCAAAAGACATTTCTTCGGACAAAGTAGCAGAGGGGCCTAAAGATGGAGCAGCTTCTCAAAACATTAAACAGGCTTTGGCTTCAACCATTTTACCTGCTGGAGGAGTTCAAAAGGAAAAAGAAAAAGATGTTCCTCCTGAAGCACCTAGCAAAGCTCCTTAACCTAAGCTCCAAATAAAGTTAAAACCATAGTTAACCTAGTTAAATTTTCTTTGTTTTCCATTTTATTTATCTTTTGAGGACATTTTGAATGGGATGTATATTTTTCCTTTTATTACATTTATATAAGATGTTATTGCTTTATCCATCACTTGTGCAATTCTCTGTGCAAATATTCTTTGTTCTTACATGATCGCATGAAAGGGAAATTGGATACTACAAGGTAGAACTTAACTTTATGTATGCTAGTTAGAAACCAAAGTGGACCATAACCGTGAATCTTACAACACTACCAATGCTTGCTTTTAATTCATTAAAAAATGTCCAAAGTTAGAGAAGACATTCTAAATGTTTAACCCAGTGAGGTACTGGGCACCTTAAAATGCTTTAAGTGAGGCTCATGGAGTTTGCTTTGATATATGTATTTTAATTGCACGGACCCCATTTAAAAAAAAAAAACACTGACTTCTACTAAGTTGGTTGTCTGAACAATCTATCATACCTTATTTTTTGTTTAAAACTTCGATAGATATGGAAATATATTAATTTTCACCAAGTTTATGGTTCGAGGACCTGACATAACTTAGTTTCTGTTTAATACTTTAAATGATGTCATAGTGTATTAATTTTCACTAAGTTTGTAGTCCGAGGACCTGACATAACCTAGTTTCTGTTTAATACTTTAAAGGACATCATAGTGTATTAATTTTCGCTAAGTTTGTGGTCCGAGGACCTGACATAACTTAGTTTCTGTTTAATACTTCAAAGGATGTCATAGTGTATTAATTTTCACTAAGTTTGTGGTCCGAGGACCTGACATAACTTAGTTTCTGTTTAATACTTCAAAGGATGTCATAGTGTATTAATTTTCACTAAGTTTGTGGTTCGAGGACGACATAACTTAGTTTCTTTTTAATACTTCAAAGGATGTCATAGTGTATTAATTTTCACTAAATTTGTGGTCCGAGCACCTGATATAACTTAGTTTCTGTTTAATACTTCAAAGGATGTCATAGTGTATTAATTTTCACTAAGTTTGTGGTCCGAGAACCTAACATAACTTAGTTTCTGTTTAATACTTCAAAGGATCTCATAGTGTATTAATTTTCACTAAGTTTGTGGTCCGAAGACCTGACATAACTTAGTTTCTGTTTAATACTTCAATGGACTTAGAAGCACAAGTTGCAGAATTAGGACAAATTGTAAAAGGAAGTAAAACAGAATTGTTCTTATTAATAATAATACCTCTTTAGGTTGCTTACATTCCAGGGATGGAGTACAGTTTTTTCATCCAAATCTTCTAAGTAATAAGCACCTATTCCCGCTATAGATGTGATACGATATGGTCCTTCCCAATTAGGCCACAACTTTCCCTAGGCTGGATTTTTGGTAGTTCCTAAGACTTTTCTCAATACCAGATCTCCTGGGGCTAACGGCCTCAACCTGACATTTGCATCATAACCTTGTCTTAGCTTGTGTTGGTAGTAGGCTAATTGAACCATCGCATTCTCTCGTCGTTCGTCTATTAAGTCTAGATTCTTCTTCAACAGTTCATCATTTCCCTCCGAGGTAAAAATACTGGTCCTTAGTGTGGGAAAACCCGTTTTAAGAGGAATCACAGTCTCAGCCCCATAAGTCATTGAAAATGGGGTTTCCCCTATTGACCGTCGATGTGTTGTTCAATATGTCCAAAGGACATGTGGCAGCTCCTCCACCCATCTTCCCTTTGCATCATCTAACCTCTTTTTAAGCCCACTAACTATGATCTTGTTGACAGCCCCGGCCTGCCCATTTCCCTGTGGATAGGCCGGAGTGGAATATCTGTTCTTTATTCCCAGATCGGAACAATATTTTCTGAAAGCCTTGCTGTCAAATTGAAGACCATTATTCGAGATGAGAGATTGAGGAATCCCGAATGGAGTAATGATATTTTTCCAGATAAATCTCTTGACATCCACATCCCTGATATTGGCCAGAGGCTCAGCTTCGACCCACTTCGTAAAATAGTCTGTGCCAACCAGCAGATATTTTTTATTTCCTACTGCTTTAGGGAAAGGGCCAACGATGTCCAAGCCCCACTGAGCAAAAGGCTAAGGACTAGAAAGCGGATTAAGAACTCCCCCCAGTTGGTGGATGTTCGGTGCGAATCTTTGACATTGATCACACTTCCTAACATACTCTTGTGCTTCTTTTTGCATACCTGGCCACCAATACCCTTGAATAATTGCTCGGTGAGATAAAGATCTCCCTCTAGTGCGACTTCCACAAATCCCTTCATGTAGCTCTTCTAAGAGTGCCTCTGATGTTTCGGGATGTACACAAAGCAGATATGGCCCAGAGAAAGAGCGTTTATATAACTTTTTGTCCTCGAATAGCCAAAACCGAGGAGCCTTCCTTCACACCTTTTCAGCTTCTGATTTGTCCTCGAGCAGTATATCCTTCTCAAGGAATAGCAATAGAGGATCCATCCAACTGCGCGCCGAATTGACTTGATTGACTTGAAGTGAGTCCCCCGTTATTAGGGCGGGTGTGTTTAAGTCTTCAACTATTATCATTCGGGGTAAGTTTTGCGCCGAGGATGTAGCAAGGGTTGCCAAAGAGTCCGCATGGGCATTTTCGCTCCTAGGGACATAGGTTACTTCAAAACATTCAAAATTTACTTACATACGCCCAACCTGGCCCAAGTACTCTTGCATTCTTGTGTCCCGAGCTTCCAACTCACTTCTAACTTGACCCACGACCAGCCTCGAATCCGAGAAAATCTCCACTGCCTTTCCACCTAGTTTCCTGACCATCGCCATCCTATTCAATAAAGCTTCATACTCTGCCTCGTTATTAGTAGCTGAGAATCCCAACCTTAAAGACTTCTCGATAATAACCTTTTCAGGAGATATCAGAACCAGCCCCACTCCTGACCCCCGCTGGTTTGCTGCTCCATCCACATACACTTTCCAGGGTGAGGTGTGTTGTACGGAGATAAGGCCAACTGATTTTTCATCCATGCCCTATGGACTTGTTTCTATTTCTTCAGGGCTTTCAGCAAATTCGGCCACCAGATCGGCGAGAATCTGGCCCTTCACAGAGGTACGAGGCATATACTTAATATCAAAAGCCCCTAGAATTGTGTCCCACTTGGCAACCCTACCAGTGTAGTCTGCACTCCGAAGTACTGCCTTAAGCGGATACTAAGTGAGGACGACCACAGTGTGTGCCTGAAAATAATGGGGAAGTTTCCTTGTAGCATGTACCACTGCCAAAATGGCTTTTTCCAACGGTAGATAACGTACCTCAGCTTCATGAAGTGACTTGCTCACGTAATAGACTGGCCGTTGTATGCCATTATCTACTCGTATCAGAACAAAACTAATCGCATAAGTGGCTATCGCCAAGTAGGAAAAAAGGACCTCATCCACCTCAGGGCTAGACATAATGGGTGGCCGAGATAGATATTCCTTAAGCTGCTGAAATGCCAAGGCGCACTCCTCTGTCCACTCGAATCCCTTCCACTTGTGGAGTAAAAGGAAAAAAGGTCTGCACCTATCCGCCGACCTAGAAATGAATCTATTCAAAGCAGCGGTCATCCTAGTCAATCTTTGGACCTCCTTGGGATTTTAAGGTGCTTACAAGCTACTTATGGCTCTGATTTGATCGGGGTTCACCTCAATTCCTCGGTGAGTCACCATGTAGCCCAAAAACTTCCCCGAGCTCACCCCGAATGCACACTTGGACGCGTTCAGTCGCAATTTGTGTTTCCTCAAAATCTCAAAAGTGTTAATAAGGTCTATCACATGCTCAGTCACTACCCTGCTCTTCACAACCATATTATCAATATAGACTTCGATGCTCCTGCCCAACTGTGGCTCAAACATCTTCGTCATCATCCTTTGGTAAGTAGACCCTGCATTCTTCAAGCCAAAGGGCATCACCTTGTAGTGATAATTTCCAGTGGGAGTGAGAAAAGCGGTCTTTTCCTGATCATCCAATGCCAGTGGGATTTGATGATAGCCCTGAAAGGCATCTAGGAGACTCATCTGAGGGTGGCCTACTATTGCATCCACCAGTTGATCTATACGGGGCATAGGGAAAGGGTATTTTGGACAAGTTTTATTAAGGTCTGTAAAATCAACACATACGCGACACTTTCCATTTTTCTTTTTCACCACGACCGTATTAGCCAACCATTGAGGTAAAACACCTCCTTGATAGCCCCTGCCTGTTTGAGTTTGGTCACCTCGTCCTTGATTGCCTCGGCATGTGCCTTTGATGGACGCCGAGGTGGCTGTTTCTTCGGAATAACAGAGGGATTAACATTCAAATGATGGCAAATGAAGTTTGGGTCCACCCCCGGGGCTTCGTAAGCATTCCATGCAAACACGTCAATGTTTCTCCTAAGGAACTCAACTAATTGTTCCTTCTCCGCCACAGGCAACTGTGCCCTGACCTGAAAGAACTTATCTGGTTCATCCCCAACACTTACCCTCTCCAAATTCTCACACTCCACCCCCCCGGCAGATGTGCTTAGAGGGTCGTCGGAGCTTTTGACTGCTATAAATCATTCTCAGCCGTGGCCGAAGTGTCTGTCTCTGGCCGATGTTGAATAGCCGTTATCAAGCACTGCCTAGCCATGGTTTGATTTCCCAATATCTCTAACACCTGGCCTCCTGATGGATATTTCACCTTCTGATGAAGGGTAGAAGAGACAGCCCCCAAGGTGTGCAGCTAGGGTCTACCCAAAATAGCCGTGTACGGAGAAAAATCATCTACTACAATAAAATCCACCTTCACCACGTCTGAGCCAGTCTGCACAGGCAATCTAATCGTGCCCATCGGAATGACCAATCTGCCTTCAAAACTCACAAATGGGGAACTATAGGCTGTCAGATCCTGGGGTCTCAAATTTAGCCCCCTATACAGGTCGGGATACATCACTTCAGCTGCGCTCCCCTCATCAATCATCACCCTTCTCACATCATACCCCCCGATTCTAAGTGTAACCACAAAAGCATCATCATGTGGTTGTATGGTTCCTCTCTTATCCTTCTCTGAAAAGCCCAAAACTAGCGATGCATCCAATCTGGCTCTCTTTGGTATTGAACTGGATCCCTCATCCAAACAATGAGACACAGACATTACCCTGGAGGGGCAGGATCCGGTTCTACCCGGGGCAGCAAATATAACATGTATCATACCTAAGGGGGGTCCTGAAGAAGCATCCCCCCGAAATGTCGAACTTGTCTGACTTCCTCGGCCACTGGAATGATGCAGCAGCTGGGTCAATCTCCCTTCTCGGACCAGCTGATCCAAATGATCCCATAAATTCCTACAATCTTCAGTAGTGTGTCCATGATCCTAGTAATACTAGCAGTAAAGATTTTGATTACGTTTCGCAGGATCCCCTGCCATTCTATTGGGCCATCTAAAGAACGGCTCGTCCTTTATCTTCTCCAGAACCCGTTGCACTGGTTCTCAGAACACGGCACTAACCACCTGGGAATTAGCAAATCCTAGTTGCCCCCCAAAATCCTTCTGAGGTCGATTATTATTGTACCGGTCCGACCTGAAATCCCTCCTCTCCTGAGGGACTACTTTAGATTTTCCTCTACCCTGCATTTGATCCTCCTCTACCCTTCTATACTTGTCAATTCGATCCATGAGCTAGCGCACATTGGTGACAGGTTTACCAGTCAGAGACTTCCTCAGATCATGCTCGGTTGGTAGGCCAGCCTTAAAAGTATTAATGGCCACGTCATTATAAGCTCCATCTACTTCGTTGAACATTTCCCAGTATCTATCAGAATAGGCTTTCAGGGTCTCTCCCTCCCGCATAGACATGGACAATAACGATCCCAAGGGTTTAGAAACCCTCCTGCAGGTGATAAAGCAGGCACCAAAAGCCTGGGTGAGCTTCTCAAAGGAGCCAATGGAATTTGCTCTCAGACCGTTGAACTATCTCATCGCCACCGGGCCCAGGCTAGAAGGGAAGACCTTACATATCAAGACCTCGTCCTTAGCATGAACAGCCATTCTTTGACTGAAATGGCTAACATGTTCCACTAGATCTGTCCGACCATTATAAATGGTGAACATGGGTTGATGGAATCGTCGAGGAAGATCCGCATCCTCAATGCGTCGCGTGAAGGGTGATTTTGAAACCTGACTCAAAGCCTTGTTCAGGGCGTCATTCCCCAAACCCCAGCAAGGCGGACTCTTATCCTCTTGTCTACGGTGGTGCTCCTCATTATAGGAAAAAGATTCACTGGGTGGAGTTCTTGACCTCCACCTATAACTAGTGTCATCTGACTCCTCAAAAGATTGCCTGGAGTGGTGAGACCCACGCTTTCGTCGCTCGTGTCGCAGTTCCCTTTTCAATCTGCTAATCTCACGTTGCATGTCCTCATCGTTCTTTACATGGGAAATATGGCTTTTCCCCCGAGAATGACTTCTTTCAGTGTGGGTTGTCTGCACACTTCCCTCGCGATCTCCCCTTTGTTCATGGATTACCAACGGATTATCATGCTGAGAGCCCTTGGACTCTGCCTGGTGTGGATTAACATCTGTCTGCTGTGGGTCCACCACGGGCTGTTGCAGTGCTCCTCCTTCCATCTCAACCGCTGCACTCGCCTTTCCTTACAAATAGATCAAGTTCTCCCTACAGACGGTGCCAATTGTAAGGACTCAATTTGGAAAGGCCACCGAAAATAAGAAAGAAAAGTGGTCCAACAAGCCCAAACAATAATATTTTTAGAGAGTGGGAGAAAGAACTAGTTCTACTTGACAGAAAAGACTCTGATCTTCGTGCAGCCCAAAAGTCCTTTGTAATGTCATCCTCTTTCACGTTATATACCACGTTCCTCACCTTACTTTCACCGTACACGTGTAGATTCTATCCTGAGAACTCCTTTCTGTCCCATCTAACCACCCCCAAAATCTCCAACTAGCAACCATAAGGCTGCTTGATCACTGTTCAGGCATCACCTCTATATTAATGCGGCCAGAGAGTTAGCTGGGAAGCATTTAATGTGGACGTAGCAGCGTCAGAAGATATTTGTTGCCTCCACTATCTCATATCCGTTTCTCAATTAAAATACAACATTGTGGATAATCTAGGGTAACAAGATAGTTGCATCGACCTCGAACTATCATTCTGAGGTGGCCCTTATCCTCGGACACATTTTGGACTTTGCTGTGCAAACCTCACCTCCTCTTCTTAAGTTATTTGTATCATGCCTTTATTTAGTCATCTTCGGACGGATTACCATTCTCGGATTGGGCCGCTGGGCCGTAGGCCTAATTCTTACGAACTTACCAATACCTCTTTGCATAACAGGCCCCACACACACACACACACACACATATATATATATATTAATGGTAGGTTATAAATATTTTGTGTTTAATATATAGCATATATATGAAATCTAAAATTTAATTTTTTAGTTTGAGTAATGCTATAGCCACAAAATATTTTACAACATAGAGGATGCACATAGTGATGATATGTGTCACTTTCTCAATGAATACAATAAGGACACATCATCTTTTTTATTGCTTTTAATGTCCATTAATTACTTTTTCACAAAAAGACTAAGTCCATTAATTACTTTTAACGTCCATTAATATATCTATATATAATATATCTATATATATTAATGGTAGGTTATAAATATTTTGTATTTAATGGCATACATATGAAATCTATCATTTAACTTTTTAGTTTGAGTAATACTATAATTACAAATTATTTTACAACATAGAAGATGCACATAGCGGTGATATGTGTCACTTTCTCAATGAATACAGTAAGTACACATCATCTTTTTTATTGCTTTTAATGTTCATTAATTACTTTTTCACAAAAAGACTAAGTCCATTAATTACTTTTAATGTCCATTAACATTAATATATTTATATATATTAATGGTAGGTTATAAATATTTTGTATTTAATGGCATATATATGGAATCTATCATTTAACTTTTTAGTTTGAGTAATACTACAGTTACAAACTACCTTACAACATTTTTATAAAACGGTTGATCTGACTAACTTCTTATTGATTATATATATATATATATATATATGGAATCTAACATTTAATTTTTTTTAGTAGTGCTACAGCCATAAATTATTTTACAACATGGAGGATGCACACAGCGATAGTATGTGTCACTTTCTCAATGAATACAACAAGGAGACATCATCTTTTTTATTGCTTTTAATGTCCATTAATTAGTTTTTCACAAAAAACTAAGTCCATTATTTACTTTTAATGTCCATTAATATATATATATATATATACACACATATATATTAATGGGAGGTTATAAATATTTTGTGTTTAATGGAATATATATGGAATTTAACATTCAACTTTTTAGTTTGAGTAATGCTACAGCCACAAGCTACTTTACAACATTTTTACAAACGGTTGATCTGACCAATTTCTTATTGGTTTCCTTTACACCTATCATTAACATCACTTTTTCATTTTTCAATAATTACTTATCACATCAGCAATTTGTAAATTTTTTTGTTAAAAAGTTTGTATGTCTAGTATTACTCTTTCAGTTTCTCCACCGCATGGCTTTCCCTCTTGAAAGAGAATTAATGCAGAACGAAATAAATGCATTTTTAAATATGATATAAAATTTAATGGCCTATATATGGAAAATATCATTTAGCTTTTCAGCTTCTCCACTTTCCCTCTTGAAAGAGAATTAATGCATAAAGAAAGAAATAAATACATTTATTTAAATTGCAATTTGTGGCAATTTAATTTTAGAATAATGCTAGAGATACAAATTATTTTACAAAAAAATTTACAAATTGTTGATGTGATAAGTAATTATTAGTAAATGAAAAAGTGATATTATTGGTGGGCTTAGATGAAAGCCAATAAGAAGTTGACCACATCAACATTTTGTAAAACTTGTAAAATAATTTGTGGCTGTAGCATTACTCTTAATTTTAATTTGTCTTATCAAATTTCCAAACTATTTCTCTTTAAACGGTTATTTGAAACTTTGCTAAAAAAATATTAATTAGTTGTTGCGTTATTATGCTAACCATACAAATCCTAACATCAATTTTGAAGAATACATATAAAAGGAACATAGTGCATTACTAATATAAATTATATAATATTTTAAAATTCAATGGCCATATGGAATCTAACATTTCTCATCATCCCGTTTGCATTGTTTTTGTACAATTAATGGAGCTCGATACTAACCTTAGCATTTAGTAAAATTAATGGAGTTCTTACGATGGACTTGAAAGGTCAATTGAACTAGAAGGAAAATTTCAGCTTTCTACATAAACTCTCCAAATTCAATCTATTAAGTATTAACTCCTTAACTTGTATGTGAATGAAAGTTTAAATAATAATTGCATGTGCATTGTATGCGACTTGTTTCAATTTTGTGGTGTAAACTTTAAATAATATATTTGTGGACTTAATCATTCTTTTTTTTTTTTTGAGAAGATTAATAGTTCTTACTAAAATCCCAATTTATTTGTTTTTTCTAATTATAACAAGTGGAGGTGATAATGAAGTTGGACAAGAAAGGATAGAGACTTACAACTTTTTTCTTAGTAGTGTAATATCACTATAAAATATTATGTTATTTTCATATAGTGACATTAATTTGGTGGAAAATAATAAGATCCTTCTCTTATACAAGATTTTTTTTTTTAGAATACTAAGTATTAACACACACACAAACAGGGAGAGAGGAGAAGATTTTTTAAAGAAACTTACAGTGGTGTATATTCAAAATGGCCAACTCTTGGATACACAACACATGCTTTAAACCTCTTTAACTCACACTTATTTTCCAATGTGGGATTAACCCATTGTTTTATCTTTTGAGAATACTAAGTATTAATACACACACACAGGGAGAAGGGAGAATGTTTTTTTTAAAGAAACTTACAACGGTGTATATCCAAAAGGGCCAACTCTTGGATACACAGTACATGTTTTAAATATCTTTAACTTACACTCATTTTCCAATGTGGGATTAACCCACTGTTTTTTATTTTGAAAATACTAAGTATTAACACACACACACACACAGAGATGAGAGAAAGTTTTTTAAAGAAATTTCTAATGCGTGATTAACCCACTGTTTTTTCTCTTATACAAGATTTGTGAGGAGAATGATAGATTTGAAGGAGGAATTTTATGTCTGATGAAAAATGATTGTAAAAGGGGCAAGACTTATGTATATTACTTAAATACTGTACTTTATGTTCACATTTTAAGATTATTCCGGCCATGTGGCTTTGTTCTCATGGGATGGAAGTGTATTTTTTAGTTAAGTCACCGCATAACAGAATCTTAAGAGGAGAACTTAAGGAATAACATCTAAAGTACTGTACATAAGTTTTGTTCTTAAAAAATTGTTATTTTGAGAACATCAAATTATTATTATTATTATTATTATTATTATTATTATTATGCAAACTTAATCATTTTTACTATAACTTAAATTTATTATTTTTTTTAGTAAACAATAATGCTTATTAGAACACATACGAAAATACTAATATTAGTATTTTAAATCGAATTTATAATACATTACATAACCAAAGTATAACTATAAAAGGGCTTTACTAAAATATATATATATATATATAAGCACAAGTTAGAACAATAATAAGGCGGTAGAAACAGCCAAGCAGTATATATCAAAATAATTCAAAGTAAATAAAAGCAATTTAAAACTGTCCGGTATGGCGGTAATCCTCCATGGTGGCGGTAGCAACAAATAATATAATGAACATAATGAACATAATACTGAAAATACTTCTTATTGAAAGTAGTACAAAACACTTACAGTAGTAGTAGTGAATACAAGATCTCAGAATAGATTAACAGTTACAAAGCTTGAACTAGTCCTAGTTACAAGGTTTGTAGGGAAAGTAGTAGTAGGAATAAGGTGAACAAGGTAGTAGTAGATAACAGGGAACTCTCACAAAGAAGGCTTCTAAGGAGGAAAACTCTCTCTAAGAAGTTCTAAGAAGAAGTTCTATCAAAGAAATTCTGTTCTTAACTTAAGGGACAACCCCCCTTAAATAGGCAAAATTTGGAGTGAACAGTGTCATGAACAGTAACGGGTGAATAGTGACAGGTGAATAGTGAAATTTTCATTATTGTCTTCCAAACATCCGTAGCATGGAGCTTGTCCTTTGCTTGTCCAAATCATGCAGAAAATAGCTTTGAAACACTTTAAACTCTAGTCCAAAATAGTCTTGGAACACTTGAAACTTTAGTCCAAAAAGGTACATAAAGAATCCTTCAAGAATATTGTGAAGATTGTAGAGAGTGGACATTGTCAGAAGGAGCATGGCAAGACAAAATAAAAAGGGGAATATGGTACACATTCCGCAGGCGCATGGGAATACACAGTGATATCACAAATAGAGAACCAATCATCAAGAGGTCAGTAGAATCTTGACTAAAACAGTTCCTGATAGTGGGAGCATCAACAGTATTAACTTTATTAGTGAGAACAATAGTGCCACAAATTTAATCAGTAGAAGGAGCATCAGACGGGTATCCATCAAATGGATCAAAAGGACCTTGTGGAGAATCACATGGATGGTCATGGTAAATAGCATATTGATTACAGAATCCACAATATAAAATAGGCTCAAACTCCGGTCTTCTTCCTGGGATGAGAAGGCTTCTTGGATTACCATGATTAGCTATTTGTAAGTGAGCAATGGCATCAGCATAGGGCCTAGGACCAAAAATTGAAATTCTATCAGTGCTCCCTATAAAATGATAATCCTGCCATAGGTTCCGAGCAACCTCAATAATTTGATTATTAAAATAATTTCTTCAACATTCAGCAAGAACAAAAGGATTTTTAAAGGATAAGTGAGAATTTCCTTCAAACCATTGTCCTTGATGAGTGTGACCATTGATGAGAATGAGATGCTTTGAAGGCTGAACATTCATCCAATTATCCCTTTCCCATTTTGGCAAAGTACTCCAGCATCTGATAGAAACAAAAGGGCTCGCAAATCTTTTAATAGCATCTTGAATAATTTGTGGAAGCTGGCTGGCTTGGCAATGGCTTGTTAATTTTAGGAACCTAATAAAGCCATATTCAAACATATGGGAAAGCCAGTTAGGATCCTTATCATCATCATCATCTGAATCATCAGGAGCAACTAAGCCATCATCATAATTAATTAAGAGACCAGGAAATGGGTGTTTCTTTTCATACACTCTGAGAGTACTCCCAAAGTGTTCTTCCCAGTCCAATTGGATAAACACATTATCACCTTCATCTAGTTCATCAGGATCAGGAATAGTAGCTGTAACAAGTTTCTTGAAACATTTGTACCATAGGTCGAAAGACCTAAACATAGCCTTGCTTTTCAGAATACGGATTTGTATGTATGTAGGCAAGTTGGCAAAAGCACTTCTTAAAAGAGATTGGGTCTTAAGACTCAATCTAGCATAATCAATGCCTATAATAGTCATTTTATCCTTTGAATAGATATCCTCTTTGCCAAAGAGTTGACTAACGTAGGCTTTAAGACGAATCCTAAGAGCCTCATTTTTTGGAACAAGATTATCTTCTGAAACAAGGTTACTTTCTGAAACAGGGTTGTTGTTTGAAGCAAGGTTGGAATGGTGGCTTATATAAGCATCATTTTGAGCAGTAAGGTTAACAAGGTGGATTTCAAGAGCTTGGAGGGTTTTTTCAAACAGGAAATAGTGATCTTTAGTAAAAGCAGCATAGAGATTATCAAGAATAAATTTTATGGAATCTGGTAATTCACTATAGACTCCATTATGAAACTGTAAGGATCTGGATAAGACTTCCTGTAGAGCAATCATCATATCACCATTGGAATATGTCACCGTTGCCGGAACAAATTCCTGAAAGGATGTTGATCTACTGAGTTTTACCCCAGAAGATGCGCCTTCATGCATATTAAAAGGTTGTCCCATTGGGAACCTTTTGTTTTGAGAATAGTCCTGTGCAGGAGCTTTTCCCTTGTTTTCCCTTTCAGTCGAGGGAGTCATAATAATCCACTTACTAGTGGTATAAGTATAAATATTATTATTATCCCACTTATTAGTGGTATTTATCCCCGCATCATTGCCTGATTCCTGCAAAGAATCATTAAGCATATTAGGGCGATTGGCTACAGTTGATAGTTTGGCACTACTAGCATCACCTTGAAAATTTTCTGTGAAATAAAAACTCATCTGTGGTTCATGAACATGATTATTAGTAGGAGAATTATAAGACAGATCTAAAGCATTATTAATATCAATTTCAAGCTTTGAAGCAAATTCAAATTTTACTTTCTGTCCAAAAGGATCAATAGTAATTCCATCATGTTCAACAAGAAAAGGATACAAAGCATTTATAAAAGGCAAACCAAGAATTACTTTATCAGTCATATTTTTGACAAGAACAGAAGGTATTTTGAAACAGACATTATCATGACAAATATGAGCATCATTCAATTCATATTTAATCTTCATTTGAGAACCATTAGCGGAAACCATTTTCTCAGTTGATTTTTCAAAATACTTTGGAGGAATCAATCCTTCCTGGATACAATTCTTATCAGCACCAGAATCAATCATAGCAATAACAGTGAAACAATAATCATCAGAAATAACAATTTTAACTTTTGTGAACCATTTTGGAGGAAGTATGTTATTAACAAGAGCAAGTTGAGGATCATCAATAATATTACCTTTATCAGAAAGAAGAGCCTGTTGACTGGATTCATCTCCATCTATGTGCTCATCTTGTTCATTATCGGACTTGTTTTGATCAATATTTTTATCAATTTGTAACATTAATAATTCTTGTTTAAGATTATGGTTATCACTTTGCATATTTTTAAATTCATGTTTTAATTCATTTATCTCTTGTTTAACAATATTGATTTCATGTTGGAGATCATTAATAGTTAAATCTTTGGATTTCTTTTTATTAAATCTTTCTAAGGTTTCTTCAAAACTTATTGTTGATTTAAGTTTTTTACTAGTTTCTTCTTTTAACAAGTTTTTCTTAAACGTATCCAAATAATCTTTTTGTAAATCAGGGTTTTCAATTTGACTTATCAATTTGATCAACAAATTTTCATTTTCTTCACTTTTAGTGAGAGTATTAACAGATTTAACAACATTGCAACAAGAATCTCTACAACCAAGTTTAATATTAGGAGAATCAGAAGAATCATCAGCAGATTGATAGCAAGAATCAGTTGAAGAAGAAAAATCATCTTCCAAGGAATCAGACGAATTGTTTGATTCAAGGATTCTGAATAATTCTTCTATATCATTGTTTCCAATGTTTAACATGTTAAACTTGTTTTTCAACTTACCAGGTTTCTGTTTACAATCTTTACTAAAATGACCAGGTTTTCCACAGTTGAAACATTTACCTTTTCCAGATTTTTGTTTAACATATTTTTTTGAAACATTTTTCTTTTTAGCATAAAAATCATTAAAATTAGTTTTGTGTTTTTTATAATTTTTGTGACTTTTATCATGTTTTTTAACCTTTTGCCGAGAAGGAGCAATCGGAGGCAAACCATATTGTTCACAAAAATTACCCATTTCATATTTAGCTTTTCTTTTATTTTTTAACTGGTATTTTAATAGTTTTTCATCATTGCACATATTAATACCAAGTTTTTTAATAGTGCTTAAAATATCACCATAGGTTAAATTATCATAATCAATAGAATCATTTTTACCAATTAATTCTTGTTTTACCTTATGAGCAAAGATAGGAGGTAGACCGTTAATAAACTTTTCTTTCCAATAAGGTTTGTAACAGTCTTTCCGCTGCATCACTCTGGAAAGAAAAACATCTTGATACCATCTATAATCAGACATAGTAGGACATCTCAAATTATTCAGTAAATCAGAAATTCGAGATGAAACATTAGATGGAGCACCAACAAAATGTTTGATAATAGTATAAATCAAGCTATTAACACCATCAGGAATACCTCGACCAATACGATCATCAAAAATAGGCAAACCTTCATCATTCTTTTTAACAGCATGTTTAATAGAGTCCCTGGAATCTTCTGTGAGATATGAATCCCACCATCCACGAAGAGTACCAGAAAAACAAGTAGCAAGCAAGTCAACAATTTCAGGTTGATCAAAATTATGATTATTTTGATAAGCAATACCAACCATGGACATATGTCCCATTTTGTTAATAATTTCTTGTTCAGAAAAACCATCAATATTCCATTCTTAAATTTTATCAGCAGAAACAGAAAACTGAGTTTGAAAAGGTCTTTCTTCAAACTGAATATCAGGAGGAGTGGGTTTTGAATACCAATTTTTTGTAAGAAACATGGGTCTGGAAGAACTTCCAACAAATCTTTTGATTTCTGGGAAATCATTATCAAAAACCTTTTTAGCAAAAACAGAAGAAACAGTATCAGAATCTGTATCTTCATCAGAAACAATTTCTTTTTTATTTCTTGAAATAGTGCAAGCAGCATGAGTACTTGTGGAAGTACCCTCACTTTTAACTTTTAAATCAGCAAGCATTTTTTCAACAGTGTCTAGAGTTTTGGATTGAGAAGTTTTAAACTTGAATTTGTTATCAAAACTAGGTAAATTAATCAAAGGCTTCTCAGTCTTAACAAAAATGGATTTTTCAACAGAAACAGACTTTTCAATAGAAACAGTTTTTTCAACAATTTTTTCTTCAATACAGTCAAGCTGTTGACCAATAATATGTAAAGACTCATTAGTAAAATTGTTTTGTTCAATAAGACTAACAATAGGAGTTTTATCATCAGCAATTTTGAAAGGAGTAGCTTTAACATCAGTTTTGTCAACAGTTACCAAAATAGTGTCAAGAGGTGGATGACTGGACCTGACAATGGTTTTGTCATCTTTAACAAAATTTGATTTCTTTATGACATTCAAATGATTTTTTGTAACTTCATCTTTTGAAACATAATAATTTTCAAGGAAATCAAAAAACAAAATATGCTTTTTCAATTGAAGCATTTTTTCTTTCCATTTTCTTTTAACATGGTCTTTTTTAGACTGAGCAAAATTATTTTGGAAATATTTCCTTTTAGGTCTATTTTTTGAAAGCATAAACTCATTGAACAAAGAAACCATATCAATTTCAAAATTTTCATTTAAAACAGTCAAAACTCTTAGTCGGTTAACATTATTTTCAATAGGAGGAAAATCAGAATCAGATGGACAAATAGATCCAGTATCTTCATCATCTTCATTGGCAGGTTTGCCATATGGAGAGGAAGATTCAGGTTTAGTAGAATAGTAAACAGAGCTGATTTGGGATTTATCACTTGAAACACCTTTTAATTTTAAATCAGAAGGTTTTTCAAAATTCTTTTGCAAAAACTCATTGAGATCTTGATCCCTTTTCGAAATACTTTCAGATCCAGCAAAGGAATGTCTTCCTTCGTTGATCCTCAAAGGTGGTTGAATATTTTGAAAACTTATTTTAACAGTACCATCAAGATATTGTTGAATATTTGTGAGATCTAGCTCATCAAAAACAGGTTTAGCAATAGGGGATTCTTGTTCCAACAACCATTCAGTGGGAAGCTTGACATCTTGCCATTGAATCATTTTTGGAACTTGAACTTTAGCATCGGGAGTTGAACATTGAATTAACATAGTTTTACCAGAAGGTTCTCTATTATTTAAACAACCAGGATTTAACTGAGTACCCAACAATCTATAATAAATGCGGTAAATTAAAGCAAAAGGTTTGCTACCTTCGTCCATGATATAACCAGATGAAGCAATATTCAAAGTCAAAGCTTTAATAATATTAGGATCATCCAAAGCAAGAGTAAGATCAGAATAACAGTTAAAGTAAACAGGACCATCATACAAAGAAGCAGTAATCATACCAAGAATGCTATCTTTAAAGTGCTTAAATCTAGCATCTCGTAAGCACATGAGAACAGAAGCATTGATATCCTTTCGGGTGAGTGGTTTAATAGCAACTTAAACCATACCAATATGCAAATAACTTTGTTTTTTAGCAATGAAATCATTAATATTTCTTTTGGAAAACAAGCAACATTTTTCATGAATTTTCGAAATAGAAAATATTTGTTCAACAGTTCTCACTTTGTAAACGGGATGAAAAGTGGTTTCAGCCCAACTAGTTTTGTAAATAGTTTTAGTATCAACTCTGGGAATGTTCCATTTTCGGAAATCAGGAAGCTCATTATCTTCAACAGTGTGATCTTCTTCATTTACAATATCAGGAGGACAACCAGTCCTGGAGTTGATAGAGGAATTGGATCTCCACAACTTATCCATACTATCCTAGTTTTAACACTCAGTTATCATGTTTTTCTCATAACCGTTGCATTTCGTAACACATACCCTAAGCAACCCTATACCACACACATGCCCTACACGCTCTCTCTTGGCTCAAACGGGCCTTACATTCAGGTTCTGGGAATTCACTTTACACCTAGGGTGGCGCCAACGACGGTAAGAAGGGGACACAACAACGGAGCACCAAAGGTTTGGACAAGCACGGACAAGATAAAAAGACACAACAACACTATCACCGGCCAGCAAAGAATGGCTCTGGTACCATAAAGGGGGAAGGGGACGCACAGCTGAAGGGAAGAGACGGAAGCACAGTCATAAAGGGGGAAGGGGACGCACAGCTGAAGGTAAGAGACGAAAGTACAGTATAATATATGTTGAAAGTAATGTAGGGCATGTGTGTGGTATAGGGTTGCTTAGGGTATGTTTTACGAAATGCAACAGTTGTGAGAAAAACATGATAACTGAGTGTTAAAACTAGGATAGTATGGATAAGTTGTGGAGATCCAATTCCTCTATCAGCTCTAGGACTGGTTGTTCTCCTGATATTGTAAATGAAGAAGATCACACTATTGAAGATAATGAGCTTCCAAATTTTCGAAAATGGAACATTCCCAAAGTTGATACTAAAACTGTTTACAAATATTTTCTATTTCGAAAATTCAACAGTTTCAGCATTCATTTGAATTGGACGAGCCTTAGTGGGAATGTTTTTTTCATCAAAGTCTTTAACATAAGGCAAGTCAACAATATGTTTCTTCCTATGCCAAAAAGCATTTGGAACATCAGAGCAAACATCATCACTTAACATCTTTTGGAAATTATCAATTTTTGCTTGCAACAATTTATTGGAAAGTTGTTCAGCAATTTTCTTGTATCTAACCTCTTGTTGAAGGAAATTAAGATGTTTGATTTTAGCATGAAGCAGATTGGAAGCATTATCAGTATCAATCCCAAATTTTGAAGCAAATTTGAATTTTACTTTTTGACCAAAAGGGTCAGTAGTAATACCATCATGTTCAACAAGAAAAGGATACAAAGTATTTATAAAAGGCAAGACAAGAATCACTTTGTCAGTCATATTTTTAACTAAAACAGAAGGAATCTTGAAACAGATATTATCATGGCAAACATGAGCATTATTCAATTCATATTTAATCTTCATTTGAGAACCATTAGCAGAAATCAATTTTTCAGTTGATTTTTCAAAATATTTTGAAGGAATCAATCCTTCTTGGATACAGTTCATATCCGCACCAGAATCAATCATGGCAATAACAATGAAGTGGTAATCATGGGAAACAACAATTTTAACTTTTGTAAACCATTTCGGAGGAAGTATCTTATTAACAAGAGCAAGTTGAGAATCAGTGATACCTTTATCAGAAAGAAGAGCCTGTTGACTGGGTTTGTCTCCATCTATGTGCTCATCTTGTTCATTATCAGATTTATTTTTATCAATTTTTAACATTAACAATTCTTGTTTAAGATTATGGTTATTACTTTTCATATTTTTAAATTCATGTTTTAATTCACTTATCTCTTGTTTAACAATATTAATTTCATGTTGGAAATCATTAACAGTTAAATCTTTGGATTTCTTTTTATTAAATCTTTCTAAAGTTTCTTCAAAACTTATTGTTGATTTAAGTTTTTTACCAGTTTCTTCTTTCAACAAGTTTTTCTTAAACTTATCCAAATAATCTTTTTGTAAATCAGGGTTTTCAAATTGACTTATCAATTTAACCAACAAACTTTCATTTTCTTCACTTTTAGTGAGAGTATTAACAGATTTAACAATATTGCAACAGGAATCTCTGCAACCAAGTTTAATATTAGGAGAATCAGAAGAATCATCAGCAGAATGATAACAAGAATCATTTGAAGAAGAAAAATCATCTTCCAAGGAATCAGACGAATTGTTTGATTCAAGGATTCTGAATAATTCTTCTTGATCATCATTACCAATGTTTAACATGTTAAACTTATTTTTTAGTTTACCAGGTTTTTGTTTACAATCTTTACTGAAATGACCAGGTTTTCCACAGTTGAAACATTTACCTTTTCCAGATCTTTGGTTAACATATTTTTTAGAAACATTTTTCTTTTTAGCATAAAAATCATTAAAATTAGTTCTGTGTTTTTTATAATTTTTGTGGCTTTTATCATGTTTTTTACCCTTTTGCCGAGAAGGAGCAATTGGGGGCAAACCATATTGTTCACAAAAATTACCCATTTCATATTTAGCTTTTCTTTTATTTTTTAATTGGTGTTTTAACAATTTTTCTTCATTGCACATATTAATACCAAGTTTTTTAATAGTGCTTAAAATATCACCATAAGTTAAATTATCATAATCAATGGAATCATTTTTACCAATTAATTCTTGTTTTACCCTATGAGCAAAGATAGGAGGCAGACCGTCAATAAACTTTTCTTTCCAATAAGGCTTGAAACAATCTTTCCGTTGCATTACTCTGGAAAGGAAAACATCTTGATACCATCTGTAATCAGACATGGTAGGGCATCTCAAATTATTTAGCAAATCAGAAATTTGAGATGAAACATTATATGGAGTACTAACAAAATGTTTGATAATAGTATAAATCAATGTATTAACACCATCAGGAATACCTCGACCAATACGATCATCAAAAATAGGCAAACTTTCATCATTCTTTTTAACAGCATGTTTAATAGACTCCCTGGATTCTTCTGTGAGATATGAATCCCACCATCCACGAAGAGTACCAGAAAAACCAGTAGCAAGCAAATCAACAATTTCAGGTTGATCAAAATCATGATTATTTTGGTAAGCAATTCCAACCATAGACATGTGACCCATTTTGTTAATAATTTCTTGTTCAGAAAAAACATCAATATTCCATTCATAAATTTTATCAGCTGAAACAGAAAACTGAGTTTGGAAAGGTCTTTCTTCAAACTGAATATCAGGAGTAGGTTTTGAATACCAATTTTTTGTAAGAAACATAGGTTTGGGAGAACTTCCAACAAATCTTTTGATTTTTGGGAAATCATCTTCAAAAACCTTTTTAGCAGAAACAGAAGAAACAGTATCAGAATCTATATTTTCAACAGAAACAATTTCTTTTTCATTTCTTGAAATAGTTCGAGCAGCATGAGTACTTGTAGAAGTACCCTCAGTTTTGATAGAAACAGGTTTTTGAACAGAAGCAGATTTTTCAACAATTTTTTCTTCAATACGGTCAAGCTGTTGACCAATAACATGCAAAGACTCATTAGCAAAATTGTTTTGTTCAATAAGGCTAACAACAGGGGTTTGATCATCTGCAATTTAAAAAGGAGAAGCTTTAACATCATTGTTGCCAGTAGTTATCAAAATAGTCTCAAGAGGTGGATGACTAGACTTAACAATGGTTTTGTCACTTTTAACAAAATTTGATTTCTTTATCATATTCAAATGATTTTTTGAAACTTCATCTTTTGAAACATAATAATTTTCAAGGAAATCAAAGAACAAAATATGTTTTTTCAATTGATGCATTTTTTCTTTCCATTTTCTTTTAACACGGTCTTTTTCAGACTGAGCAAAATTATTTTGGAAATATTTTCTCTTATTTCTATTTTTAACAAGCATAAATTCATTATACAGGGAAACCATATCAATTTCAAAGTTTTCGTCCAAAACTTTTAAAACTCTTAATTGATTTTGGTAAACAGAGTTTTCAATAGGAGTAGTATTAGAAGCATCTAAAGCAAGATTAATATCAAGAGAACAGTTGAAATAAATAGGACCATCATTCAGAGAAGCATGTTCAACAGTGTGATCTTCTTCATTTACAATATCAGGAGGACAACCAGTCCTGGAGCTGATAGAGGAGTTGGATCTCCACAACTTATCCATACTATCCTAGTTTTAACACTCAGTTATCATGTTTTTCTCACAACCGTTGCATTTCGTAACACATACCCTAAGCAACCCTATACCACACACATGCCCTACACGCCCTCTCTTGGCTCAAACGGGCCTTACAGTCAGGTTCTGGGAATTCACTTTACACCTAGGGTGGCGCCAACGACGGTAAGAAGGGGACACAACAACGGAGTACCAAAGGTTCGGACAAGCACGGACAAGGTACAAAGACACAACAACACTAAATGTTAAAAGGAGAAAAAGCTTGTTTAGATGATGAACGGTCCTCTGAAGCCTCTGTTACAAAAGATCCTTACTACCCTTACAATGAAGAGTGGTTTGGACATGATGAAGATGACGCTGATGATCTAGCTCAAAATTAATTGATTCACCCTATTTGCCCGGCCTGCACAATGGTCAAAAGTTACTGTTCATTCCCATGCTAAAAACTGCTACTGTTGACTACCATGCTAGAATAATATCCTGAAAAGAAGATTCTTCATGTTTCCAAGGTCCTGAAAAGAAGATTATTCATGTTTTCAAGACTGCTTTCAAATATTCCGAGTCTTCCTTCGGCACGCTTCTACTGTTCATGCTACTTTTACTGTTTATGTTACTTTTACTGTTCAGAATATTGCCTATTTAAGGGGGGCTGTCCCTTATGTAAAAAAACAGAATTTCTTTGATAGAACTTCTTCTTAGAACTTCTTAGAGAGAGTTTTCCTCCTTAGAAGCTTTCTTTGTGAGAGTTCCCTGTTATCTACTACTACCTTGTTCACCTTATTCCTACTACTACTTTCCCTACAAACCTTGTAACTAGGACTAGTTCAAGCCTTGTAATTGTTAACCTCTACTGTTGAGATCTTGTATCTACTATTACTGTAAGTGTTTAACTCTACTTTCAATAAACAAGTATTTTCAGTTTTATGTTCATTATACTATTTGTTGCTACCGCCACCATGGAGGATTACCGCCATACCGGACGGTTTTAAATTGCTTTTATTTACTTTGAATTATTTTGATATATACTGCTTGGCTGGTTCTACTGCCTTATTATTGTTCTAACTTGTGCTTATACTACTTTCAACATATATTATACTGTGCTTCCGCCTCTTCCCTTCAGTTGTGCGTCCCCTTCCCCCTTTATGGTATCAGAGCCATTCTTTTCTGGCCGGTGATAGTGTTGTTGTGTCTTTGTACCTTGTCCGTGCTTGTCCGAACCTTTAGTGCTCTGTTGTTGTGTCCCCTTCTTACCGTCGTTGGCGCCACCCTAGGTGTAAAGTGAATTCCCAGAACCTGACTGTAAGGCCCGTTTGAGCCAAGAGAGGGCGTGTAGGGCATGTGTGTGGTATAGGGTTGCTTAGGGTATGTGTTACGAAATGCAACGGTTGTGAGAAAAACATGATGATGTTCTTGTTTACTCCAACTCCATTGATGAACACTGGAAACATTTGTATACGTTTCTAGATACTATTAAGAGAAATGGTCTTGTTGTCTCTGCTAAGAAAATCAAACTGTTTCAAACAAAAGTACGTTTTCTTGGCTATGACATCTATGAAGGACAAATTCGTCCTATTGATAGAGCCATACAATTTGTTGCTAAATTTCCTGATGTTATCACTGATAAAACTCAGCTCCAAAGATTTCTTGGATCATTGAATTATGTTGCTGATTTCTATAAGGATATGAGGAAACAATGTAAACCTCTTTTTGATCGGTTAAAAAGCAACCCTCCATCTTGGTCTGATGTCCATACTTCTCTTGTTAAACAGATCAAATCTCATGTTAAGACATTGCCGTGTCTGGTATTCCCACTGTTGACGCTTTCAAAATTGTTGAAACCGATGCCTCTGACATTGGTTATGGTGGTATTCTGAAATAGAGAGTTTCCCCTAAGTCTCCTGAACAAATTGTCTGTTTCTATTCTGGAATCTGGAATAATGCATAGTTAAATTATAGTACTATTAAAAAGGAAATTTTATCTATAGTACTATGTATTTCAAAGTTTCAAAGTGATTTGTTAAACCAAAAATTTTTGTTACGTATTGATTGCAAAAGTGCTAAGTATGTTATTGAAAAAGATGTTGAAAATATTGCTTCAAAACACATTTTTGCCAGATGGCAAGCTATTTTAAGTGTTTTTTATTTTGATATTGAATATATTAAAGGATCTCAAAATTCCATCCCTGATTTCCTGACCCGTGAATTTCTGCAGTGTTCCAATGGCAAGTAGAAGGTCGAAAGACAAGACACCTGCCACTATTAATCCAATTGTTAAAACTGAACCTGTTTCTTCTGTGGACATTGTTAACCGTTTCACATCACTAGGTACTATCCCTAAGCCCAATTACTCCTCTGTTCTTGCCTTATGTTATGATCCTTATGCTATAACCCCTGCTAACCGACCTATTAAGACTGTTTTCCCCAAAAGCTCCAACATCCCTCAATACATCAAGAAACAATATTTTCAAAACATGTTTTATATTGAACCCAACAGAGCCTCAATTTCTGATCCTCTCAAACTTGCTAAAAGCTATTTCCCTCCAAGATTTCACTGGATCCCTGAGCATAAAGATAAGAATTTAAATTATTATTCTGATCTCTTGCGTAATGAGAAATCTATCATTATTAACACCATTTCTGACAAAAATGATACCTCCAAAATTATTTACCACAGTGTTTACATTGTCAATGTTATAAATGAAGAAAAATGGGGACCTTCCCCCAATTTTACCAGAACAATGTCCTCTTCTCCCATCCCCTATTCCTACTATGATTACATCACTGCTTGGTCAAGATTTATGCTTCACCAGAATGAAAATATGTCTCATTCCTGGTTTGTTAACTTTGATAAAAATTTCACTGGTTCTCTGCCTCTTTGGTTCATCCGTTGGTGGTCTCAATATGGCCCTCTTATTGACATATTTCCTGAACCATTACTTAATGCTTTTGAATGTTTCAAGAAGTCTTATAAGGTTGATGCTCATGGGGCTAAGTTCCCTCCTTTGCTTCACTTTGTTAAACGCTTCAAGATACCTTGGATATTAAAATGGCAGTATGAAAAAGATGGTGATATTCTCTCCCGACGTTGGTATGTGAAATGGTGGGGTAAATTCCCTCATACTCAGAAAATTATTATATATATGTATAAAAGGGCTTAACCTTTGTAGTTGTAAATTAGGGTTATAAACAGCGGATACTAGACACACACAACGAAAATTTATGTTATTCATATACGATGACCATTAATTTAATGTGAATTAAGAAGTTCCTCTTCTTGTAAAATTTGGACCTCAATTGAATTCAATTTAGAATCTAATTTGATATTTTCTTAGCTTTGGCTTTATATATATATACACACACGTGTGTGTCTTCAAACATATTCCAGGTGAATATATAAAACTATTTTTTTTTTCTTCACAAGCAAACAGAGCCAAGGAACTCCAATGAATTGGAATCAGAATAATAATAATATTACAAGAGAGAGAGAGAGAGAGAGAGAGAGAGAGAGAGAGAATATATATAACACTAATTAACACTCAAACATATTGCCAATTTGCAGATAGTACCATAGTTATCTTCGCAACATCAAGTAATCAACTGCTAGGTAAGTTGTCAATTTATTTAAAATAAAGGAATTTAATTCAATTGATATGATGCTTTATATTACTCCATATAAATCCCCTTAAAGGTCATTCTCGATAAATAAATATTGAACATCTTAATAGAAGAGGTAAGACAAAGGCCAATAAGTGTATAATTATAAATTGATGCGTTAATCATGTAAAAAACGTTTGTAGCTAAGTTTCAATTTTTTTTTTTAATTCTTCCTGGCAACTAAAATTTTTAATCCTCCTTCAACTAAACTACAAAAAGTTTCAAGTAGTTTAAATTAAGTTTAATATTTATTTTAATTATTTTGCTTATATATCATTGTGGTGGCTCAGTCTGATGGAACGAAGGTTTTGGGTTGAACCTCCCAATTTACTTGTATTATTGGTCAAGAATATCCAACAACGAGAGTCCCCAAAGATGGCGATGTAGTTTTTATAGGAGACAGATGAATGTTTTCCTTTATCTGGCTTCCTTTCTCAAATCCCTACATTTCCCGAGAACATCATAGTGTATTTGCCCCTTCTTTATGGAATCCGGACTGGAGCTCTTTCTCCCCGGGAAGTATTTTTCCTCTCTACTCTCACGTTTCTCTTCCCCCATTTTTCCAACCCCCACTTTCTCACCCATCAGTTTTTATTTATAAGCTTCCTTTAGTGGGTTTGTCATGATGAGAGGGGTGTTTCCCATGTTGGTGGGTCCCTCTAAGCCATATTCTTGATCAGATGGGGCCCATTGTTCATGACTGACGTAACTCTCTTGGAACTTGTACCAAGCGCCAATTGGTGCTTGATTGACGGATTCTCTCAAAGCATTTTGCTTGATCTCGGCATAGTAGGAGATGTTCGGTCAGGCTGTGAGTTTGGGCCAAGCCCATATAGGGGACGGGCTAGGTGCTCGGTTAGCTAGTAGGGCAGAAAGGGCCCGTTTTAAAAAACCCGATAGCTGTGGCCCGTACAATCATAATGTTATATTTCAATATAGTAGAATGTATACATCACACCCCATAATTACACCAGGTTGCTCAATATATGTATGTATTACACTCGAAAAAATTAATTGTTTTTTAGTCGTGTGACTCATCATTCATCCAGATATTAAATTTACTTTAAATAAAATTTTATTGGTCTTAAATGACTCACAAATTGTTAATATAATTTAAATTTACTTTTATATAATTTTAATTAAGCCGCACAGACATAATACTAGTGATTTATTATTTTCAATTTCTCATATAATGACCAAGAGCCTTATAGTCCAACAGGTTGACACATCATATACTATATAATAAAAGTTGGACTTAAAAGCCATGGTTGTGCCAAGTGCCTACACTAAATTGCATAAATTTTATTAGAATTTTAAAAAAAAAAAAAATTTGTACTTATCTTCTTCTCCTATAATTTCTAAATTGATAAAAATCTTAATTTAATTACAATCCAAACTCTTCGTCTTATCCTTTTATTATTATAATTTATAGGTTGATAAAAAATTTTAATTTGATTACAATTCAAACTCTTCATCTGATCATTTTATTTATTTAAATTATATTACTACGTGTAAAATTAAAAAAAAAAAAAACACAGTATGTAAAAAACAAAAAACACCAACAATCTTCACCTATTCATTTTTTAAATTTAAATTATATTACTTTGTGTAAAAAAAAATAAATACCCATATAAAAAAAAAAAGCAACATATTCAACAGCAAAATCTTCCTCTTCACACATGACTTTTTTTTTTTTTATAGATAATTATTGTTCATATTGATTTACCAAAAATGTTTTTAGATAAAGTTAAAAAAAAAAATTTGTAAATAAGGTAATAAGTATTTGAGTTTAAAGTAAACACCGTCTCTTTCTTCTCCAAAAAAAAGTATCTATACATAGTAAACGTTTGTTCTTCTAAAAAAAAAAAAAAAAACGTTTGTTTGTTTGTTTTTTTTTTTTTTTTTTTTGGTTATAAAAGAAAATTTTCCTTTTTTCCATAAAAAAAAAAAAGTTTTCTTTTTTCTTTCTATTCATATGACCTTTTTTTTATTCCACTTTTTATGGGATTTATGAGATAGCAACAAACAAATTGATTAGAAATCTTAATTCCAATTGGATTTAAATTCTATATCAAATGAAACTCTACCTATATATTAATATATATCCTTTTTGAAGTGAAGTTTATTCCAATATGTGAATGCCTAAATCCCATGATAGGCATGCATTCTTTATTCATTATTATTTTTTCATTTTGTTTAAGCTATTTTTCTTTAACTTCAAAAAAATTAATAAAAACTTATTGCATATTTTTAACCTAATTCATAATATTAAACTTTTGTACTCATTTATTCTCTTCTACAATAATTAGTTCAAATTTTAGTTACATACTCACACTTTCATCTTTCAAAATGATAGAGAAAACAAACAGGTTTATTCTTTGTTCTTTTTCTAAATTTATATCTTAATTTATAATTTGTGTTAATTTCTTAATTTTAAATTATGAATAATTTTGATTATATTCTTTATATTGAATGTAAATTGTTGTTTAAAGGTTTTTTGGTTGTGTTATATTCTTCAAAAAAAAAAAAAAAAAAAAGAGTTTATATAAATTTGGCAACAAAGCTAAATAGATAAGCCTAAGAAATTTTGCTAATAATAGTTTTATCAATAAATTTTTATTAATGTGATTTAAAAAAAATTGAATAGAGAGATAATTTATTAACAGGATTTAAACTCTACTAAAACTTTTTAAAGGGATTTGTTTAAAAAAATTTCAAATTTATTTTCTAATTATTAACTACTATGCGCTAACTTCTAACTACCAAAACCCACAATTGAAATACTAATTCGTATGAGATACCACTTCCAAAGATTAAATATCTTAGCTATTATATATTATACGTTGGCTTTTTTTTTTTTTTTTTTCAAAAGAAGCATTTCTCTCTCCCCGCAAAACAAAGGAATTATAAGAAGAATTAGCTAGATAGGGGTAAGGTTACACCACTTCTTTTTTACAATAAATGTTAAATTCAGATAATTTTTCATGCGTATACAAATACTACACAAAGGGATTATAATAAGAATTAGGTAGATAGGGGTAAGACTACACCACCTATTTTCTACAATAAATATTAAATTTAGATAATTTTTCATGCATATATACACACATGTAGCGTGCAACGCACAAGACTTAAATTTTAAGTTTAAACTTAAACTTGGTAGGGTGAATCTCACTCAAGTTTCAGTGTCTTCTTCCATGCTTTCAAGGACAATAATTAAATTCTCATATGAGTTTCTCTCTACTTCAAAATTTTAAATGTTTAATAATTTAGATTGTTCTTAATTATTGAATTGAGGTTTCTAATTAAACATGATTTCAATTATTGTTTTGGATAGTTTTTAACTATTAAATTCAAGAGTTTTTTTGTTTAAATATATGTGATTAATTGAGCCTTAAAGTTCAATGTATTATTGAAAATCATTTTTGACGAAACTTATATACAGTACCTTACATATTGTTCCCTAGATACCCTTTTAAATTGCTGCCATCTGTCTAATTAATAATTTCACTAAACAGCGTTTAAAACATCTTTTTTCTTTTCTTTTCTCCTCTGCACACACGACAATACCTGATGGCTTATTGCCCAGTAGATGAATGATTTTGTCTTTTTGTTCTTCTTTTTTCTTTTAGTTTGTTTCATCTTCCTTGATTTTATTCGAAACAAGAAACCCATAGATATTTTTTAGAGTGACATTGATGGTTTGAGTGGTGAGCGGTGAGCAACAGAGTTATCTGGGTTGGGGAATGACGCTCTCTGTGTCGAGTTGATGTGGTGGATCTTGGCAGCGATTCCCATCGATTGGGTCGAGTTCGACAATGGCTGGCCATGGGCCTCTCGGCAATGACTGGCATCAATACTGGGTGGCGGGTCTCTCTCATGGGAGGCTTCCTTTTTTGGCTGGGTGACTTGTTAAAAGCCTCACAGACCAAAGCTTCATTGGCTCTAATATCACCTAAAGTATCAAACCACCTACACCTATGACTTCTAACTTTCCTTTTAAATTGAAGCTTTTGGCTATTTGAAAGGAAAAAACAGTAGACTAGGGGAAAAGAGAAAAAAAGAAATTAAAGCCATTTGTTGAATTTTTTTTCTTTAGACAGATGGTAGCAATTTAAAAAGGGTACCTAATGAAAAGTATGTAAGGTACTGTATTTAAGTTTTGTCCAATCATTTTATATATATATTTTTAGGTACCTCTATCATCATCCATTCAATTATATATATATATATATATATGCATTTTATGATACCTTAGTATCACACAACATGCATTCATTATGTAACTTAAAAGTAAATTAATAAAATAATTATTTACATATGAGTTTTGATTAAGCCGTGCATCGCACGAGCATAATGCGTCAAGTTGGGCTTACAAGCCGTAATTGCGCCAAGTGGCTTCACCAAATTGCAAAAATTTTATTAAATTTTTTAAAAAATAAATAATTTTTTTGGTCCTTTTCTTCTTCTCCTATAATTTCGAAGTTGATAAAAGTTTTAATTTAATTACCATCCAAATTTTTCATCTAATCCTTTTAATATTAATTTTGATAATATCTTGATTAAGTTTATAAGAAATTAAGAGTACGTTTTGTTTTGTTTTGTTTTTTTTTTAATACATTGGAGAAACCATAGACTCTCCTGAAACAAATTGAAATTAATAAGGTTGTTGAAGGAGTTGGAACGTTTAAAAGGTAAAAGCCTTAAAGCTTCCTCATCTAAGTTAGCATGCGTTATGCATATTGAATTTGTTTAATTTTATTTTTTATTTTTTTAAAAACACCTCATATATAGACAAAAAATTATAATTATTCTTATCGACTTTTTCTATACATTGTTGATACCCACTTTGGCAGAGAGGCCCAATAGTAGGAAGAAGCCCAATAATGTGGAAGGAAAATAGTTAGTAAATTGAGAAGAAAACCATTAAGTTCAAATGATAAGAATAATGGATCATAAGCCTAGAAAATAATAAATGGGTCTTAGAGAAAGCAAGCGGGCCTAAAGAAGCGTAGAGAAAAGTAGTAAACCCATGGGCATTATATGAAATAGAAAGCAAGCAAGAATGGGCCAAAGAGGCTCGTAGTAATGAATTAAGTGAGTAAGGGGTTGATGGAAAGTGACAGGCCAACAATGTATTGACCCCTTGTGATATATTATTTGATTAATTAGCCAAGTTTATTAATTAATCAAATTAACATGCAAAATACGTGGCAGCACAAACAAATCACCAATTAAACTAAATGTAGCGGAAATTAAATTAACACAGTGATTTGTTTACGAATGGTGAAAACCTACACTGCAAAAACCGCACCGGGTGATTTTAAGGTCACCACTCTTGAGAATCCACTATTATCAAAACAAGCGGTTACAAGTAAAGGAATCCTAGTACCTTATACCAACTTACAGTTAAACCCTTACCCCAATACCCAATTGGACTTGTTCTATAGTGACAATCTCTCATTTTCAATGCACGGCTTCCAGTACATGACTAACCAATTGCACAAATCTCAGTATGTGACTTGATCACCAACTTGAGAAGGATGTTGGCTGCAAAGTTCTTCAGTTCATCACACGATGAAGATTATGAAGTTGCTTGGTCACAAAACCCTATGGTGTACAAACACAGTAGCTTCTTGAATAGGAAGAAGAACTAGGGCAAACTAGATTTCCGGTTATACTTTTCTTCACTTTTGAAATTGTGCAGTTGTGCAACTGTGTGTGTGTTACCCTTTTTAGCTCTTAAAATAATTCTTATATATGTTTAGGGTTGTAAGAAAAGAAAGCCCAAATATACATTCACGGATTGGATGACAAACAGCTTTGAAAAATTGAGTTTCATAAATCTCAATAGATAGCCATCTATCGAGCTAGCTGTTGAGCCACGGGCTTCAGTAGCTTTTAAAACTCGATAGATGCTAGCTGTCGAGTTTTAAAATTTGGCACTTCATCACTTGATTCTTGGACAGACTTGCATAGTTTTAACACTTGAACTTGAAACATTATTTCTTGAAGCATTAAACACATCCTAGATCTATCCAATTACAAGTAAAGTGTGTTTTATCAAATGATTAGCCAATTATATAAAATAGTGAAATATGTTCCTAACATTGAATCACATATGTCCTAACAGAAAGCCTATGAACCCCAAGAGTAAGGGATATGGTAATTTGGATCGGAGAAGCCCAAAAGACTTAGTAAAGGTCCAAGGAAAGGAAACGGGCCAAGGATGCCCAAGGAAAGGAAACGGGCCAAGGATGCCCAAAAGGATGAGATGAGCTAAGGAATCCCAGAAGCAACGAAATGGGTCAAGGAAGCCCAAAATAGTATGAATGCTAGCCCAATGGTAATACTGGGCCATGGGAATTAAGCAAATAGAAAGTATACAGTAGGCCCAAAAGGAGCCCAGCAAGCACGGGTCATATAATAGCACAGCAGGAATGACATGATGGCATGACAAAAGTGCTAGCAGACCTATGAAAGGGGCAAAAGATGGATTAGAGAAGGAATAAGTTATAATCAAGTAAGGCCCAGCCTAGGAAGGAAGTAAGACATAAAGAACGAAGGCTCAGGGAAACATTCACGCCACAAGAGGTCAAGAACGAGCAGTAGAATATACAGACAAGCCTTCAAGTCATGGCAAGCACATGAGCAGCAGACAAGCCATGGATACACATGGAAGTGGAGCATGCACAATGCTCAGGCACCACCAACTTGTACCCATGATAACGCCTTAAAATGTGTACTTGTTATATATTTATGTGGGTGTTATCTCCTTATTACTATGCTTAATTTGTATAATTAAGTCATGATTTGCATTAATCCCTATTATTTATCTTTACATAATTTCTTGAATAAGATGCCATTCATTGTGTGTAATTTTCTACTTTCAGGAAATCATGTGAGAAAGATGAGTTTACAGGAATTTGTGAAAGAATGGAGGCCAAACTAAAATTAAAGTGGAGCTAAAGGACCATGCTTAAATGTCTAAGGAGGTGCAGTTGGAGTGCTTGGATCGTCTACCATGATTGGAAGTTTCAAATAAGGAAAGAAATCAAAGAGGCAGAATCTGAAAAGGAAAAATCTGATTTGAGCACTGATCAGTATTTTGGGAGTATCTCTCTCCTCAAAAATCCAATTGATGCAAGGCTAGATGGGTTGGAACCGTGACTTAAATATCTACAACTTTATAGTTTTGAGTTTTTCGAAATTCTCAATTTTTAAAGGCCGAAATTAACTCACAAGTTACTGCTGTAAACCTGGACGGAAATTAAAATAGTAAAAGGTTTATTTTCTTGGGACACTTAGACATTAGGGTTTTGAAGGGAGGCTGTGAGAACGAATTTTGGGCAGAGAAAACCTTGTATTTTCCTTTCTCTAATGGTAGCCTAAACTCTTTGCTAGGGCCAGGGGTTATGTTTCTTCTATACGGTATGAATATTCAATATGATTCTTTCTAGGATTTTATCAACGACATATTTGATTGTTCACTTAGATTTTTTTTGATGTATTAGTTCTTCCATACTTTTAATAAGTTCAATCATGTTTTTCTTATTGTTTAGATGAATTTCTAATAGTTTCAAATAGAAATCAGGTTTTAAAGTGAATGAGTTTTTCTGAAAACTTTTCTAACCGTATTATTAATCGAGGTTATCATGCGTTCTTGAATTGTCTCAGTTCAACCGAATCATAAGTTTTTAATTGTATAAGAACAATCAATTATGAAATATATAATTTCTTAGATCACAAAGAATTTCATATCGATATAGGGAAACACCCCGATACCCTGGTATTTACATTATTGATTTAAATCAGTTTTTATTATTATTCTTGTTAATAATCACCAAGCAAAAGTATTTTTATTCTTTACCAAAATTTTTGTTTAATTATATTGTCTTTGAATCTATCTTGCTCCTTATGGTTCGACCTCAGTACTCCGAGAATTATATTACTACAATCTTCTGCACTTGGGAGTGAGCAAGCAGCCAATACAGGGGTGGTGGGCATGAGTCAGAGGTAAGAGAGGGTATGGTTTAGTGGTGGGGAGAAGGGGAAAACCCCACCTGGTTATACAATCTAAATGACACATGCTTATAACCAAAAACCCCACCTGGTTTTCCCTCTCTAGTCGAACAGGGCAGACCATCAACTTTGGCAATGAACTACATGATATAACGTTGTATGAAATATGGTGCCTTTTATAGCTTTATTTGATTGACTGGGAAATTTGGATTGCCTTTGGTGATAGAATGGTGCATATGACCCTACATGAAGCCACCAACCTTATCTAGTTTTTGGAGGATAAATAGCTAAAGATACTGTTAAGAAGGAAGTGGAATTGTTAGAATATATAGAGACACGCTAGTTAATTGGCATCATATGAAGCAATGAATAGTCCAGATGTTATCTAGTTTTTGGAGGATAAATAGCTAAAGATACTGTTAAGAAGGAAGTGGAATTGTTAGAATTTATAGAGACACGCCAGTTAATGGCATCATATGAAGCAATGAATAGTCCAGATGTTATCTAGTTTTTGGAGGATAAATAGCTAAAGATACTGTTAAGAAGGAAGTGGAATTGTTAGACTTTATAGAGACACGCCAGTTAATTGGCATCATATGAAGCAATGAATAGTCCAGATGTAATCATGTAGCTTATAAATGCTAGCAACCTTATCTTCATAACTCCGCTAATTGAGATTCATTCAACATTTTTCTTAAAGGGTTGCTTTGGATGGATTGCATTTGTTGTGAAGTATTTATTAAACAACACCTTTTTTACTCCGTAGTTTTTTTTTTCTTGACACCCACTTTCAACAATTTCCTTAGCTAACTGTATGCATAGTGCATATGTGCTTTTTTGTTGGGGTTCATGGTGTACTTTTTTGTTGACAAGACAAACATTATTAACACAGAGAAAACCACAACCAAGAAAACTACAATCAAGAGCAAGCTTCCTCCCTAATAACCGAACCAAAACAGGGAGGGCAGTTGCCTAAATCAAAGGAACCAAAAAAATGACAAGATAAACGCCACTTAAGCTAGAGTGTGAGCAGCCATCTTAGCATGTCTAGGCACCCAAGACACAGAAGCACTAGAAAGCGAAGATAACATAGATTTCATGGTGTACTAGTTTCTAACTTATTGTGCTTTGATATTTCCCTTGATTTGTCTGTGTCTTTTGACATTAGAGGGTACAATTCTGTCTACGTGCTCTTCCTTTTGAATGCTTGCAAAAATCTTGATTAAAGTATTAAATCCCCAAACCTCCTCCCAACACACAGATTTGAGGAGAGGGTCACAGGGTTAAATGTACTTTGTTGAAAGAAAGTGGCTGCAACTCCTTTCGCCAGGTTCTTAGCATCTGAATTGATATATAGCAAAACCAGGTTAAGGAATAACTTATGGCCTTCTTACATGATGCCTATCTAAAAAAAAAAAAAAATCTCAATTTCACTCACATGATGCCTTGAATGGACTAACTTCTTAGGCCATGGAAATCCACACACTTTTTAACATAAACCAAGTGATATAGGTAGAATTAGTCCATTCTTATGCCAAAACATTTAAAGGCCCCCAAAAACTAATGGTAAGCATGCACACACATGATTAATCCTACCATCACACATTAATGCACCCTTGATTTTTGTCAAAAATAATTAATTTGATAAGAATTTGACCTCCATAATACCTGATTAGGATTGGCTGGGGGGAAAATTGGAAGAAATTAAGGGAATTAAATGCAAAAAATGAAAATAATTTCGAATACTGTTAGTAGTAAATAAAATTAGGGTTTGGTTAACGAATATCCTTGGGGCATTTGTTAATGAACAATTTTATGATAGTTTGATATCACTTTCATGGGAAATATAAAAAGTCATTAAAAAAAATTAATTGCTTTTTTTTCTTTTCTCATAAAAAGTTTCTAAAAATATTTCCTAAACCAATGCACTTTTTGCTACTTGTTTATGATTTTTGTCAATGGCTCATTCTTAAGAACTGGTTTAAAACGGTAAAACCATCTGTCCATAGGATCCATGGGTCCTCCCTGAAACCATATATCTCCTATCTCCAATGATAAAACATGCCCTTTTGCATATCAGTTGCTTGGCAATCCCCTTCCAGATTGGAGAAACTACTTTTGGTGGGATTTTCTTAGGCCACTCACTTTGTAATTACTTCTTAGCAACCTTATGCATAAACCGTACTTTGTAACCACCATGCAAGCTAACTTTGCAAGTGGAGCTTGGTTGAATTCTTTAATTTTTCTAAAACCTAGTTGTCCCTTGTTTCTAGGTGCACATAACATGTTCCAAGATTTCCAAGCCAAAAAATCTTGGATCAATTCTCTTCGTTTGTAGAACTTTTTTCACTCCCTCATCAAGTCATTTCTAGTGTTATTAGAGCAGATACCCCTTGATTGATATCATTAGCATACATCAGGGGTAAAGGGGATAAAGGACCCCTTTCTCTTAAAACAAGGGTAGGAGATTTGAATTTGAATATTTTTGAAAACATCTAAATTGAGTTATAAAACTCTTAACAATTATCAAGATTTAAAAAAATTACAATTGAAAAGATACACTGATAATTTTCTTTATGATTATGGAAATTAAAAAACATATTGTGCTGTGTCGATATCTCATGCCATCTATGCACTATACCGGTTGATCTATCAGTCAAATACAATTATTGGTCCTCTGAAGAAGGTGTGTACGTAGTAGGAAACTAGGAACTAGGTACAAACTACAATTGCACGAGTCTGATGTCATGTGGTGATGTCCCTGATATAAAATACTAGCAAGAGAAGAAGTCTTACGTTTTTAGCATAGAATTCGTGTGACATCAGAAACAGAACAAACTAAACCCAAAAGTAATTCCCCTTCCCATTGCAAATCAAGAATATATACGCATAAAAAACAACAATAATAATAACTTTATACAAGACGGAACATTTTATTTTCTTTATAATAAAAAAGAAAAAAGAAGAAGAGAACATTGATTTGGCACAACCAAAGATTACCAAACCAAACAGAAACACACAAATTTGAGTTGGTATTGGTAAAAGCTGTTCCCCCTCCAATTCCAAACCAAGAATAAGAATGAAAAAAAAAAACCGCCGCGTTAAATGTTCATCATCCATCCCTCTGCATCTGTTTCACAAACAAACTACAAACCTCTCTCTCTCTTTCTCACTCACTCACATTCTCATGATTTCCCAATGAATCATTCGTTGTCAAACAACTCCCACAGCTAGATTCTCAAATCACATTCCCAACTATTTACCTTTTTAACTCACACCAAATGGGAAAAACTTTTCCCAAGCCTCAGTTAATTTAAGAAAACACACATTCTTTTGAAAAACTGAAACCAAATCAAAGTATAATACATATATTTTCATCGTCGGATAAATCCAAAGGCTGAGATGGGGAGGAGAGAGTCCTCGTCCTCCCCACCGACGGACCAGATCGAGATTAAGGTCCATACATCACGCCGTGGCGACAACTCGGTCCACCCAGACAGCGTGGGTCCCACTCCGTCTACTACGGCATCGTCTCAGCCTCAGCCTCAGCCTCAGCCGCAGCCGCAGCCGCAGCCGCAGCGGCATGGGCACGGGCACGGGCACGGGCACAGGCGTGGGCACGGGCACAGGCGGAGACAGAATCGGGGGACGACGGCGGCGGCGAGTAGGGAGGAGTTCAGGCCGTTCAGGCGGTGGGTACCGTGGCTGGTGCCGACATTTGTGGTGATAAACTTTGTGGTATTCGTGATCACAATGTATTTGAACAATTGCCCGGAGAATTCACCTCCTTGCATTGCTACCTTCTTCGGCAGATTCGCTTTCCAGACCTTCAAAGACAATCCTCTTCTTGGTCCCTCTTCTACCACGTAAACTTCCTCTCTCTCTTTCTCTCCCAATATTACATTTTGGTTGCTTTTGAGTTGTAATGTAATAATGCTGGTTAATGGTTTGGGATGGACTTTTTTTTTTTTTTAAATAAATTTATTTGAGTTTTTTTGGTGGGAGAATAGGGTGTCATAATATTATTAATGTATGTAATGTAAAAAGCTAGCTGGGTATTTAGTCAGTTTGCTCAATTGTTAAGTTTTCTTGTGATTGGACAAGAGATCAAGAGAGACCCGTGTTTGAATCTCGCCTACTATGTCAAGGAAGGGGGAAGGGGTATTAGTTTGCTCAAATGATAAAGTTTCTTATCATGGTTTAAGTGGTGTTAGTTTGCTCAATTGATTAAGTTCATGAGATGGGATCTCGCCCTCACCAAGGAATAAGGGAGTTTAAGTGGGTGTTACTTTGCTCAATTGGTAACATCTCTTGTGAGCGATCAAGAAACCTGGGATGGATTCTTGATTTACTTAAGGGTAAGGAGAAGGCAAAATGGCCTCCAGTGGACAAAAATAGATTTACCTGCTTTGAAACCTGGTTGGCTGATATTGTGTTGATGTAATTCAAGCAATCTAGACTGGAAGTAGCTAATTCTCTTCTTTGTGGTTAATATGATTCAATCATTTTTTTAAATCACACTGTTAACTTGTGTTAGCAGATGCACACATGCGCCCTTTAAGTGATGATTGCTAATGGTGTAGTTATCTTTGATTTGACTTGGTATTGATCTATTAGTTGTGGATAAATCTGTGTAGGTCAGAATTATAGGGGTGGCAGAAGGGTTTTAGTGTTTTATATCGATCATGCGCTGATTTGTTTGTACTTTTTCAGGTTAATGAAGATGGGTGCTCTTGAGGTGGATAAAGTGGTCCATAAGCACCAGGCATGGCGCTTGTTCACTTGTATATGGCTACATGCTGGAGTTTTCCATATACTTGCCAATATGTTGAGTCTTATATTCATTGGAATTCGACTTGAGCAAGAATTTGGGTTTGGTATACATCCCTTCTCATCTTTAAATTTGTTCTCATGTGTATGTCAAATGTATATCATCAATTATATTAGCATGAATCTGTATCTGTTAAAGATGTTCACTACTATATCCCTGATTAATTTATTTCTTCTAGTCTCTTTGGTACATGGAATTGGAATTGAACACTCAAATTATAACATCAACCTCAAATCTGATAGATCTGGAATCATAATTGTATGTCAATTTGTTCTTAAAAACAAAGTTGCAGAATTTCAGGGGCAGGTTATAGAAAAATGTTCCATACATGGGGAAATGGAAGGGATGATATTTGACAATAATCAAAATCATCCTTTATTAATAAATGTGACTTAGAGTTATTATCAAACCAATAGAAACCCTTATGATTATATAAAACCAGTTGCAATTTTATACATTGATGGCTTGAGACAAATTACAATCAGATTCAGATTTGTTTTGCATTGTATTCACTTAATTTTAATCCTAGATAGGTGGATAATTGATCCTAGTGTTGATTATAACTTGTATAAAACTATGACCATGGATGTTTGATAGATTTCAAGGAATATAAGGGTTGCAGACAACAATGAGAGAGATAGTAAGAATTATGCTAAACTTAGGCAGGATTCAGGAAGTTAGTCTATGGTGGAGTGTGTTATCAGGCTCTATAAACTTTTTGTTGGACTAATTCCATTCAGTTGAAAATTTTTTTAAACAAGCACACATATGTAGATCTTGCAAATGTACTTCCTGAAAAATGGAAATATTCCAAGACAAATCTTTTCCCCTTGTAAGAAACATCATGCTGGGAAGATAATAATAGAAAATATGAAATATAATATCTCAATTCTTTTGTGTAACTGCTTTAGTCATTCAATGAAGACTTCTTTTGCCTTCGTAGTTTGAAATTCTAATATCTTTCTATCTTTTGTCATATAGTTAGAATTGGGTTACTTTATGTCATATCTGGTTTCGGAGGGAGTTTGATGTCGGCTCTTTTTATTCAATCGCGGATCTCTGTTGGTGCCTCTGGTGCACTTTTTGGTTTACTAGGAGGCATGCTTTCGGAGCTAATTACAAATTGGACAATATATGCAAATAAGGTAAATAGAATTCTCTGATTTTGGCAAAGCCTCCTAATGAATATTGACTTCTTTTGAATTAGCCATTTGTGGCACAATCATCTCACACCTTCAAATTTTTATGTGCAGTTAGCTGCCTTGTTGACTCTTATTGTCATCATCATAATAAATTTAGCAGTTGGAATCCTACCACATGTTGATAATTTTGCTCATATTGGAGGATTTCTTTCTGGCTTTCTTCTTGGATTTGTGTTTTTGATTCGCCCTCAGTTTGGATGGGTTAGCCAAAAGAATTCTCCTCCTGGATCTATTGCAACAACTGTTAAATCTAAACACAAGACATATCAGTATATACTGTGGGTTCTCTCTGTGATAATATTGGTTGTTGGGTATGTTCCTAGAATCCTTTCTTTATATGTTGATTTAATGTATCTGATTGTCTTCCCTGCACATTGCTTGTTTTCTTGGCGTAGTTTAAGGGTAGGTTGGGAGTTTTTTTGGATTACGTCTTTCTTTGTGTTTGGAGTTGGTAGAAGGGGTGTATTACTTGTTTTCTGATGTATATGCATTACTATAACCCTTGCACACTACTTGTTTTCCTTGCGTGGTCTTGGGATAGGATTTTTGGGTTGTGTTGTTTCTGGTTGGAGATGATAAAGAGTGCATTACTTATTTTCTGTATGTGTGTAATATAAGATGTGTAAGAGGTAAATAGGCTGCCCTGTGGAAAGTTGAAATTCTCCATTGGTTGAGATTCTAACTTTGTTATATAGAAATCTTTTCAATCATCGGCAGATAGCCTACCTAACTGCTTTAAGCTAATTGTTAGATTCATGAATCATGTTGCCTAATTGGATTGGTTGGAGATTAACACACACTATATGTATTTTGCCATTATGGTGATATTATGAAGTTTATCTCATAAGTGAATACATATCCTCTGTACCACATTGTGTACCATTCTATGTTCCACTAATCACAACTTGCTAGGTATTGATTTTACTTTCCTTATAAAATAATTGAAGTTTAAAATGGAAAAAAAAAATCAATACATGACAAGTTGTGATTGGTGGAATATAAAATAGTACACAAAAAGTGGTATAGAGGATTTGTATTCCTCATAAGTGCCTGGTATTATTAGGCCATGGAATTTACTTATTATTATTATTTGAAAAAAGTTCGTGGAGTTCTCTAAATTAAAATTTTGTAATTTTGACAGATATACTGCTGGTCTGATTACACTCCTACGAGGGACTAACCTGAATGATTACTGCTCCTGGTGCCAATATATGAGCTGTGTCCCTACCTCAAAGGGGAAATGCAAAGCAGATAAAATGTACTGTGAGGTAAGAGATGCTGCTACTATTCTTTTTCTTGGGAGAAGGGGGAGGTATGCATTTGTTATTGATATTGATATAATGTTATTGCAGTCAACCCAAATTGGAAACCAACTGAACTTGACATGCATAGGCAACGGAAGAAGTGGCGTTTATTTGTTGTCAGATAATAATGCTTCCCAGGTTGAGCGGCTATGTACTCGGCTCTGTAATTGATGTACAAGATGATTGAAGGTTGCTTGAGTCCATTCTTTTAACAGCTCCGCGGATATGATTCCTTGAATATGTAGATAACAAAATATTAATCAGAAAATGTTTACTATTATCATTTATTCGTTATTTTAATGCTCCTCAGTTTGTGAAATATCAGCAGTTCATCCAAAAAAAAAAAAAAAAAAAGGTGAAATATCTGCTTCTATTTTTTGCAGCTCAAATGGAGTTGTTTGGATACAGATCCAAGTGTATTGATAACAAGCAAGATAAAATAGAATGTATTTTATATTTTTTGCTAGTCTTCTTTCACATATTCCAATCCTAAATCCACCTTAATGTATCTTTATATCACAACTTTTGTGGCAGTGGACAAAGTTTAGCTTTAAAAATATTTAGAGTCTTAGGTCTGTTTGACTGAAGGAGTGGAAAAATGGGGAGGATAGAAAATGAGGAGGGATAAAAAAATGGGAGAATAGAAGAGATTTAATTTTCTTCCATTTGTGTTTGTTTGGGAGGATGGAAAAGTGGAGAGATGAAAATTTTATTTGTTTGGTTGAGAAGAAAAACGAGAGAATGAAAAATGAAGTTGGTATAAATTTACAATTATGTCCACTTTAAATAGAAAAATATGTTTATGTACACTTCATTTAAAAAAAGAAAAAAAATAGCACAAGCCAAAGGAAGATGAGCAAAAAAGAAAAAGGAAAAAAAAAGTGCTAATGAGAAGCACAAGAAAAGCCAAAAAAAAAAAAAATAATAATAATAAAACAAAAAAAAATAAAACAAAAGCAAAAAAAAGAAAAGAAGGGAAACTTGTGGTGACATGGAGAGACAGTCACAAAAACAAAAAAAAAAATTAGAAGGAAAAAGAAAAAGAAAAGCAATTGGCAAAGAAACTAAATAACCCATGTGACATTTTTCGTCACATGGGTTATTCAATTTTCTCCCAATTTTGGGTAGAAAACATTTTGGTGGGCCTGAGGGAATTCTTTTCCTACCAATCAAACATCTACTAAAAATACTTTCTTTCCTCAATTTTCTATCATCTTCTTCTCTAAAATCCCTCCAAACAAACATACTATTAGGCTTCAACCCGTAGTAAGAAGATGACATGTGTTCCTCTCGTGTACAATACACATGACTCACTTAATCACGTTTAAATGATTCAATACAACCATTTTAAGTAAGTCACGTGCTATTATGAATTGCAGCCTAAGTTTCCAACCATGTTTGGACCAAACTTTGTTCTATGTTCAAATTCTTAAAAAATCATGCAGCATGGAATGTGAGGGGTTTGTAACAATTATATGATATCCTTTTTGTTTTTTTAATTTTTTATGAGATAGATAAAAATTCTACTCTAACATAATATAAGTAAATATGTGTGAAGCTCACTCCTAAAAACTTAAACTCTGGCCTTTATCCTCTACACTCTCATAAGCACTTAAAATTGTGGAATGACTATTGCACTAAGGGTCCGTGATGATATCCTTCAAATAATCTATATCTTTACCATGATAATTCAAAAACAAGAGATTGCAAATATGGTATAACTTACAAGACTAGACTAGAGAGCGAATGAATCAAAATCCATGTAATTGACCTTAAAATCCTTGAGTGGTTTGGAAAAAGGACTCATACAACCAACCTTATCGGTTAGAAATCAATTTAGATTTATTGGAACTCCCTTTTGTCCATTTTAAGTTGTTTGCTAGGGCTGCACAAAGACTCTTTTCCTTTAGGTGCATAATAAGCGCCATTTGCTATCGTGCGCTCAAGCTTTTCTCCGCCAATCTCGCAAGCTTTGCTCTGAGAGGTGCTTTTCTCTGCCCGTCCGTGGGTCATCTACCTCCCTTTGTGGGCCATGTGCCACTCATTTCATGTCGGTCACCCTTTTCATTTGTAGGTCATCTAGCCCTTTGTGGGTCTACATTTCTTTGCCTATCTTAGCCTTTATGTGCACCATCAGTGGCTTCTTTGGTGGCTAGGGGCGAGTTTTCGCTTCAGCCGTCAAAATCCTATCCTTTTGAATACACGTATGGATTTTGCTTCTTATCTCGGTCGTTCCTATTTTAAGCTACGTGGGCAAAAGAAGAAGCAAGTATAGGAATGGTAGAGAATGCATGGCAAAAACTGCAGGTTGAGGCCTTAAATGACTGCAATTAAGGAAACTAAGGCAAACCGAACATGAATGGAGGAGATGGAATAGAATGTGTTTTAGCTAGACGCAATCCAGGATCAAAGAATTAGAAAGGAAAAGTAGAGAAATTTACAGCTTGCAAAGCCCACAAAAGCTAATCTTGAAAGAGAAGCAATGATAATTAAGAGGAGGAAAAACTTCATCACTGAGATCAAACAAGAAGATGGAGCTTGGTTAGAGAATAAGAAGGATATAGGATATTATTTTATATAGATCAATTTGATGACTATTCCAATCAGATCAGCTCCAATTTCCTTAAAACCTGGGGAATCTAATTGGCTCATATATTTGAGAGTCAAAAAATGAGGAGCTATGTAAGGTGATGGGATGTCAAGCTTATCTTACGAACACTATTAATCAACTGTGAAAACCAAGTTATTGCAGCATTATTATGGGTTCTTTAGCGATGTATACTTTTGGTGCGATTGTCATTTCATAAGTATAAGTGTTTGTGGGTGTGGGGGGCCAAGAGTTGGGGTTTAAGTTTTTAAGAAGGGGCTTCACATACATATACACTTAGATTATATTAGAGTAGAATTTTTATATTATATGTATCAAAAAAGAATTTTAATCTCGTGTAAAAAAAAAGGTTTAAAAAAATTATTATTATTATTATTATTTTATTTTAGGGATGAATGGCTACTACAGAGAATGATCACAACTTTTATCACTCCCACCCTTAAGAAGCAAGGTACCTGCAACTTTAATCACTTCCCATTTATAAGATTATATAACATGTGATCATTGCAAAAATAAAGGTGCAAAGATTGAAACCTGTACTTGGGAAGTTGATATATCCGACCCAACTTACGTTTGTGCCAAACTAGTGGATCACAGAAAATGTGGTATTTGCACAAGAATGGTTCATACCTTCAAAAATCACAAAGAAGAAGAGAGGTTACTAGGGAATCAAACTTGACTTTCAAAAAGCTTATGATAGTATGGAGTGAGATTTTATCCTAATAGTCCTAAGAGCTTTTGGCTTCTGTGAGAAATTTGTTAAAATGATGCATCAGTGTATCTCAATTGTCTAATTTTCTCTGTTATTATGTGGTAGTAGTAGTATCTACTCCAGCTTCTCTCCTTCTAATTAAGGTGTGAGGTACCCCCTTTGGAAGAGTGAAGTTTTAGCGAGGCATTTTAACAGGTAGATTAGCTTAGGGGTGATAAAAGGTGTTAAAGTCGCCTACAATGCTCCAAAGATGTTCTATGCAAACAGCGTTATCCTTTTTTGTGGACCTTGATTGTCAGAGGGAAGCAACTCACAGAATGCCTTGATACTCACCGTGCTTGGTTTAGTGAAAATATAAGTTTGGACAAAGTACGGGCTTTTTGCATCAAGAGGAGCACGCAACCAATTTCTTAAGGAAATTATCCTCTTGTGTTGGATGCTTGATTGCCTGGTCCCTCAAGAATTCCTTTTATGGCCTTCATGATATTTTGTTTGACTCTCATAAAATTTTTATTGTAATTTCAAGGAGAGTTTTGTTTGACTTTCTTTAATAAATTCTTTTTTTCAAGCAAGACAAAAAAAATATATATAAGTGAAATGAATCACGACTTAAAATACCTAAATTTGGAGTCTCTCTTGCATCAACTCCAAAACAAGTACTTGCTAGAATATTTTTCCAGCTCATCTTTGTGAATCAGGAATTTAATTTAAAAAGAAGCAAAAACCAATTGTTTTAAAGGAGAGCAACAAAGAGGGGGAAATAAATTTAAAGTCGACACATAAAGTGTTTACTTTAAAAGTTGAGCATATTTAGTCATTCTTTATTGATATTTTTCTTGCAAATCAATAATTTCTATTATAATTTTTTTTAAAGAACACGCATACACAAACATTAAAATAGTCTTAAAGTTGTTACAGATAGTTGTGAGCAAAACATTCACATTTGGTTTTGCAAAATTCCTTCAAATTTTGCAGAAAAAACATTTTTTTTTTCTACTTTTATGCTCCGTTTTTTTTATGTAAAATATTTTTCAGGTAAAATATAGTTGTGGTGGGCCTTTTTGTTACATTGGGCTGGGTTGCCTCCTGCGGTACTAGGCCCAAGTATTCTGAGTAAGGGAGTTGAGACCGGTCCAACTGCAACTCAATTTGGTCCGGCTTGTGCGTAAACTATGCCTCGTTTGCCAAGAGCATGTTTACAGCAGGCAGGGTTATTCTAGATGAGTCATAGCAGGCAAACATGATAATAATAAAACAAAAGAGAGTATTTCGGCTTCTTAATTAAAGTGAATAAATAATCCTTAATTAAGAAAGATAATCACAATAACAGTAATCACTTTTATAAAGAAAGCAAGGGAATAAATGGGTGGCATATTGGATAATAAAAAAAAAAAAAAAAGAAGTCAGATCAAATCTGATCTGCAGGACCGAAACCAGAGAAGGAAGAACGTTTCTTCTCAATGCGAATAATCTCCTAGAGAAATCCTGCTGTGGAAATTAATCACTTTGAGGGAAACAGACCTGAATGGTCAGTGCCCAAGAGAACTCCTTGCTTTTGGTAGAGAGCAAGACTTTGAGAGGGAGAGAGGGAATCAACCTATTGGTGCATGCCTGCCGATCTAACTCTTTGTTTATTTCTTTCTTCCTTTTTTAATTTTCCTCTTATCTTTCCTTTCTTTCCTCCACACTTGTTTTCTATTTCGTGGTTTTCCTTAGGGGTTCTTGTTACTGTAATTGTGGTGTCCCCCTCTGTGCACGGCAAGGGCCTCCTTTTATAGTGCTTGTCGTGACCGGGTTTTACTATTTTAGTCCTTAACTACCTTTGTCTGGTCTGGGTGTACTTGCCGACCACCACTGGTCCGTCTGTGTACCACTCCCCATCACCAGACAAAGAAGACTCTTTTGTTTGTTTGTTTGTCGTGGCACCCTTTCTTGCTACGGTGTGGATGCTCTCTCTTCCTATCCCTTATGGCATGCACTTAGTGGTTCCAACTCAGCCTTGCTTCTTTTGGGTGGTATGTCATCCCAGCAGGACACTTCCTCCCAAAAGAGCCTGAGCAGGAACCTCAGAATATGTTTTTCCCCTCTCCCCACCGCCAAACCATGCCCTCTTATCTCTGACCTATGACCTCACCATGTCCCGTATTGGCTGGGTACATGCTGGTGATGTCTGGGCCTTACGCGTGCCTCCCTTCTATGTGTGTCCAAAATCTGCCTGCTGCTCATGCATTTGCCATGATCTGGAGGCTTGCCTGTATAGTTTGCTGTCCGTCCTTAACCTTTTATGTGAGTTGCTTTTTGATTTCTCACTCCCCTTTGGGGCTGGGCTTTATTTGATGTTGGGCTTTGCTTTCTTTCAGTCTACTCCTTGATTGCTATAATTTCCTGCCATATTACTCTGTCATTCCTATTATGATGTTTATTTGACCCAATCCTGCTAGACCTCTTTGGGCCTACCATTTATTCTTTCCCTAGTGGCTCAGTATGGCCATTGGTTTTTTATTACATTACTTGCGGGCTCTTGTGTTCCATTTGTTTTCTTTTGAGCATCCTTGGCCTATTTGCTTTTTTTGGGTTTCCTTGGTCCTTTTCCTAACTCTGTATTTCCATGGGCTTTTACTAACTTCATTGGGCTTCCCCGGTCCAATTACCTTATCCTCATCCTTGGAGTTCATGGACTTGCCATCAGCCCTTTACTTTTTTTACTTGCATTACTTCGGGCCTGTCGTGGCCCATTCTCACTTTTCTACATCATATACTGCCCATGGGTTTGCTATTTCTCTCTTTCCGGGCTCTTTTGAGCCAATTGGCTTCCTCAAGGCCCATTTGTTTATTTCATGGACCTGTGATCCATTATTCCTGCCGCTTGGGCTTAATGGTTTTTTCTATCTATTTACCAACTCCTTTGTGCTCGTGTTGTTGGGCTTTTTCTTTCTTTTTGACTTCCAAAATGACCATCAACATTTAGCCCCCTGAACATATGAAGTGTTCTTGCGGTTCATATGTGAATAAAAGACTTTCCTGCCCTTTCTACCTCTTTTCCTTCTTTTCCTTCACGGTTTTTTGAATAGTGGACCCCTCCTCATACATATATATATATATATATATATAATTTTTTTTTCTTTTCTCACCGTGAACAGTGTTGTCTCTTCGAATTTCCCAGTTTAATAGTTATTCTGAAACACAGCTGCCGTTTCATTAATTTCATCCCCTTTTTGATGGTTGACCCGTCACCTTCTTTCGTGCCGGCATTAATGACCTTGGTATTTAAGAGAGAATCCCTTCGTAATCCAAACACAAACTTCTTCTCCCTTTCCAAAACACTCTCTCCGTTCCCCTTTCTTTACCGCTTCCTCTTCCTCAAACACTTCCATTCGTTTACTTCGATCAAATCCCTGTACCATGATGCCGGAAAAAAGCCAAAGCTCTTCCCACCGTAAAGGGAAAGAGGCCATCTCCGATCCTCCCGCCACACGTGATGTGAGGAGGCCGTGTATTCTGAGTCGGACCATTCCGATGAGGAAGAAGCACAGCGTGCCCTGGACAATTAGTGCGCCCCTCTGATCAATCCTTGGTACGATCTCCACCCCCATTTCCTAAAGATTCCCGGTGATTATGTGCCACCACCGTCAGGCCGTGTGTGGCTTGCTCTTTGCCGGCGAAATTCAGATGTTTCTTAGGCCCCGTTGGCCTTCTCGATCCCCGCTCTTGTCATTCGCCAAGGCACTTCACTCCCTGTGCCTATTTAGTTCGAATTTGGGTCGGGTACTGCCTTGAGTTGGAGGAATGGGTAGATAATGAGTTATCCAACACGAGTTTCATGGGGTTGTTACAGCGGGCAGGTGTTTTGAAGGCCATCGTTTCATCCTGTTGCTTATCCAACTTCTAGGACCTCTTCAACCTCCGTCAATTGGTCCGCCGGTGGTGTACCACCATCCACACCTTCTTCTTCTCCTGCGGTGAGATCACCATGACCCTGGAAGACGTGGCCAACCAGTTACTCTTGCCCATCCTTGGCGACGTTGATCCTGCCACTTTAGAGCTTTCTCTGGAGAAAGAAGCCGTGGAGGCCGAGTTGAAGAAGAGGATGAGCGGGAATGCCAAGTTGTCATATTGGGTTAGTTCCTCTTCTAAATTCTCCATGGCTGGCTGTCGTGCGGCTTTTGCTGCGTTTTGGCTTTGTAAATTTGTTTTTGGCTCTCACCCCCACTATGCTGTGAAGCCTTTATATTTTCGTTTAGCCATCAAGATATCTGCTGGGGTAAGTCTGCCGTTGGCTCCTATGTTCTTGGGGCATTTATATGTTCAATTAGACATCTTGCGGAGCGATGAGAGTCAGGCAGGCTTTGTCACATAGTCACCTCTTTTGTTCATAGTACTATTTTGCAACACCTGTTGTACGAGCGTTGTGCTAAGCATTTGTTGAAGTGTAGGCCCATCCATTTTGCTAAAGAAAAGTATTAGTCGTGTCCGCAAGCCATTACTGATTTTTGTGGCAGATTTGAGTCTGACTTCCCATTGGCTTTTCGTTGGGTCTGTTTAAAGCCAATTGACCATTCTGCCGTTGAATCCTTTGATAAAGGCGTTGGATTTTCTTAGAGAGCTTACAGAAATTTGGGTACGGGTTATACATGTGCAGATTCCACTATGGGTCTATTTGTTGACACTGCCGGGACCACCACCCTCTTGACTGATTTTGATGAGATAGGGATTACTTATTTGGCGGCCACCAATGTTGGGTGGTTGCCTTACTTAGCCGACAAAGGCATCAGGTTTGTTCATTATCCTGCCAACCGAGTGAGAAGACAGTTTGGATTAGATCAGGACATTCTTGATGATCTTTTTTTTCTTATGGAGTCCCCTACTTCTGTCCGACCCTTCCTACGGCATACTGCCTTTGAATTCTAGAGCTAGTGTTTCACAGTAGTTACTGTTCCAGGCTCATTGAGGGAGGGCCTTTGTACTCCTGCCATGTATGGATATGGGCAGGCTGTGATGACTTCGTTTGAGCAAGAGTTAATGGATTGTCGTGGTTTCTCCCTTATTTCTCCTGATGGGCTCAGTGCGATTATTTCGACTAATCCTCGATTGCTCTTGCCCTCCAAGTTCGTGTTAGCGTAAGCTAGGAAGCAGAATCAGTCTACCATCTTTGAGTGGGATGAGGAGAAGAGAGGGTGGCATTGGCACGCCGGTGATTATCCTCCGGGTTGGGAGAAGAATGTTAAAGTGACAAACATTCCTGTGCCGGGTAAGAAGGGTCCTACCAAGCTTAAGTCTGCAAGCAAGTCTATACTTGCTACTCCACGGCCACCTACAGATGCTCCCCTTTCCAACAGGACATGAGGCAGCAAGAGAAAGACAATCCCTCACCTTGCGTTTGCTGCTGAGCGGAGAGTAAGTTATTTCTAATTCTGCTTTATCCTTTATACATATCTTTTACTTCCTTGTGGCTAACCCTGGCATGCTTGCTGACTTCTTTCTTCAACTTTATCTTTTGTTCTCCCCTTTTTTGCAGTCTAAGCATAAGGAGGATACATCTATCACCCATCCCATATTGCTTGACGAGCCTGAGTTCGAGGTATATCTCTTTCCTTCTTTTTTTTTTTTTTTTTTTTTTTTTTTTTTTTTTTTTTCTTTGCATGCGTTTCCTCTGCCACATGTCTTTGGTTGCCTCCTCCCATTACGGGCTCCTTTGTTCATTTTTTTTTCGTCTTCTAGGATGAGATTGAGCCTATTTTTGTGTACCACCCCACAATCGAGGAGCTTTCTGCCTCCATGGGCATGCCCATGGAAGGCTTTTTTGATGGAGCTGATGTAGTATTTGCAACACCTACCCCTTCTGCTGCTGCACACGGAGCTCCTGCTGAGGCTCCTACCGCTTTCACTAGGCCGATACCCATAGATGAGGGTACTCATACTGGGAAGGTTAGTGAGGCCACTCCCACTCCTGCTGAGACACTTACTCCCCAAAAGAGGGTCACTCCTTTTGCTGCTGCTCATACCAAGGTTGCTTTTCTTGTCACACCCCTTGTTATCTCCACCAGTGACCCTTCACAGCTCCATCTCAGGCTGTGAAGGATGGTTCTTCTTTAGTGGTTACCCCTTCCTCCATTCCTAACTCTGCTACATGTGGGCCTGATGCATACTTATCCTCTGAGGGGTCTGAGGACATTCTTGAGGATCCTGACGATGAGCCCGTCCTGAAGAAGAGGATTTCTAACTCTGACGAAGAGGAGAGTGCTGCCCCCAAGATCGAATTCATGGGTATGTGCCTTTTTTCCCCTCCTCCCTTTTTTGCTAAGTTTGCTCTTCCCCTTTTTTTCGTTATCTCATCCTTACACATATGTATTTGTGTCTCCCCTTTGCTGCGATCTCCCTTTATTTGTATGCCTATTTTCCTGTTTGCAGAGACCTTTGAGGGGCCAGGAGTTGCAGCAGACGTAGGTGTGCCCTCAGCCGCTCCTCCTGCCACACCCATAGCACCTGTTTCTGCCATTTCCATAGCGCCTGTTTCTGCCGTATCTTTTGTACCTATTTCTGCCGTTCCCACAGCCCCCATTCTCACGGGTCCTGGTGAGTTTCTTTTCCCTTATCTCCTTCTTCATTTCTTCCTTGTGAGTTTGTCCTTTTTAGCTCACGGTTTCTCATTTCATGCTTCTTGCATTCTTGATAGGTCCACTTCCCACTGTCCATTCTCAATTTAAGGTAGGCAGCAGTTCTGCCACCATCCCGGACCTTGTGAGTGAGGCTGCAGCCTTTTACACCCGCTTTGACCAGCCTGAGGTCAATGACCTCGGTCCTGCAGATTTCTGGGGTTCTGGGCCTCTTTATGTGGATTTCCATGGCTTCAGAGTTCCCGAGGATTGTGCTTCTAATTTGGTGGCGATCTATAGTAGCCGTGATGACTTTATGTAGGGATTTCGCCTTAGTCGTTCTGCCAGAGAGCACTTTTTGAAGATGCTGGGGAGTGTGATGAGCGACATTGAGCATAACTTCATTGAAATTGTCTCCGCCGAGAGGATCCTGTAGTGGAGAGTTGCGATTTAGGGCTTGTTAGTGTGGGTTTTGTTGTGGATTTTGTTTTGGACCACCTCCGTGAGGTTGCCCGAGCCCTTTTTATGAGGAAGGTTCAGTCTGCTATTGATGCCATTGATACACGTCTTGAGGCTCTAAGGAAGGAAGTGGCAGACTTGGAGGGTCGTCGCGAGCGCCTTATTTCTAGCATTGGTGGGCCTAGCTGCTTTGGAGATCAGCCTCTCATTTCCAGACTTCGTTGATGATGATGTAGTTCCCCCTTTTTTTTGTCATTTTTCTTCCTTTATTACTCTATCTAGCACACTTTATGTTTCCTATAGCACTTATTTGGCGAGCTTGCCACAATTTGGGTTTGTAACTATGATGCTATACTTTGCTACTGCCTTTGTTATTGCTATGACATAGAATGCTAATACTTCGTATTTTTTCATTACATACTCATGAAAGTACGTTACAATTTCATCTTGTGATATAGTCACTTGAAGGAAAGAAGAAAAAGGTAAAAGAAACATAAAATTCTTTAACAAAAAAGGGGATAACTACATAACTTTTTCTCTTTAAGCATAATACCGTTTCAGCCACTTCCCATTGATGGCATCTATTAGGTCTCTGTCGTCCATCTGAGTCAAACGGTAATACCCACTTGGATGCGCCTCCTTTATCACAAGGGGTCCTTCCTATTTTGGTGCAAACTTATATGGTCCTGCCATGCCTCGCCTGACGTAGTCCGCTACTTTTAACACAAGTTGTCCCTCCACAAATACTTTTTCTTTAGTCATCTTACCATAGGCTTCAGTCATCTTTTGCTTATATCTGCGCTGCGCTTTTGAGCTTCTTCCCTCCTTTCATCAAATCCTTCTAGGTCTTCGCATCTTTCTGCCATAAAGACTACTTTTTCTTTTTCTTTCTCTCGCATCTGCATAACTCTTAGGGATGAGCTCATTACTTCTGCCGGACTTATTACCTTTGTTCCGTAGACCAAGGAAAATGGTGAAAACCTTGTGGCTGACTTTGGTGAATTTCTATAAGCCCAAAGAGCGTCTAACAGGTGCATTGCCCATCCTCCTATATATTTTTGTCTCATTTTACTAATAATCTTTATAAGGGTCTTGTTTGTTGCCTCTGCTTACCCATTTCCTTGAGGGTAATAAGGTGATAAACGGTGCTGCTTGATTTGGTAGAACTCTAGCATTTTCCTTACATTACTGTTGACAAAGGGTGTGCCATTGTCACTAATAATCCTGTGGGCCTTACAATTATGTTCTCCTTGATGAAATTTGCCACTGTTCCTCTTGTGACTTTACGGAGTGGTATTGTCTCTGCCCACTTAGTGAAGTATTCTGTAACCACTAGTATCCATATGTATCCATGCGATGGTGGGTTAACTGGTCCCACCAAATCAAGCCCCCAAGTGTGGAAGGGCCATGGGGTGACCATGCTATGTAAATTCTACGGATGAGTGTGAATCAAGTTGGCTTGTATTTGGCAGCTGTTGCATTTTTTCACAAATTCTGCCACATCTTTTTTCATGGTAGGCCAGTAGTAGCCCATTTACAGCAGGCATCTGTAAATTTTTTTTTTCCCCTGGTGCTCCCTACATTCTCTTGAGTGTACTTCTTTTATCATTTCTTTTGTTTCTTTAGAGCCTAAACATCTTAAGGGGTCCCCATCGTACCTTTTTTTGAAAAGTACCGTATTATGCAAAAAGTAATGCGTTGCCAACCTTTTAAGCTTGTATCTTTCGCTGTGCTTTTGTGGCAGGATGCCTTCTGTCAGGTACTGTATGAATGGGCTTCTCCAGTCTTCGCTGATTAACGCATCGTAACTTTCCTCTCTGTCTGCTACAAGCTGGCAGGTCTCGCACTGGGTTTGGACTCGATTTGCGTCTTTACCCATGCTTAGCCAATAGAAGCCTGCCCTTTGAAGTCTGTGGTAAAGGCTGACCTCCCCGCAGGATCCGCAAGTTTTGTCATGTACTTCTTTCAACTTCCTCTGGGCCTCTTCTAGCCCCACGCATCTGGACAAGACCCCACCTGGCATCTTGCGATACAATTCTCCTCTCACCAGGGCATAGTGTTTTAGTACCTTTAATTTTGCGGCATCTTCTCCTTTCATTGAGGCTTCCCTTATGGGGATCCGCCAATCCCCTTCGCACTGTTTCTCCTGGAACCTTTCCTTCAACACCTCAATAATGAATTCTTCCCTTTTTGCTGACTTCTACCCTAGTGCTATCCCTTTCGAACATTATTTGTGAGCCTAGTACGGCTAACGCATCTGCAAACCAGTTTTCGTTCCTTGGAGCATGTTCTATTTCGAAGGTTGAAAACTTTTCTTCCACCTTTTGGGCCATTTCTTTATACGGGGCTAGGCTGGGTTCCTTTAAGGAGAAGCTCCCCTTGGTCTGGCAGACCACTAAGTTCGAATCACCTAATACCCTTAAATGCTTGACTCCCATTTAGAGAGTCGTGGCTAGCCCCGTTAGGTAGGCTTTGTATTCTGCCGTGTTGTTTGAATAGGGGAATTCTAGTTTGAATGATAGCGCCATTGCCTTATCTTCTTTAGGGTACAAAACTACTCCCACTCCCTCTGATTGGGTGGTAGAAGATCCATCAAATTTCATTACCCATTGTTTTTTGACCTCTTTTGCCATGGCTACTTCCCTCAAAACTTCATCATCCAGCGAAAATTCTTCCTCTCCTAAAAACTATGCCAATAGATCTGCTATAGCCTGACTTTTCGCCGCCCTGCATGTCCCCGTTCTCAAGTTGTACTGTGACAATTGTAACAACCACTGGGATATTCTGCCTGAGAGGATTGGTTGCTGCAACAAAGTTTTGATGGCATAAGACTTGGTCATCAGCCATACTTCGTAGGCCAAGAAATAATGGTGTAACCTCTGCGAAGCATACACAATAGCCAGACACGCCCTTTCTGCCATTAGATAACGAGTTTCTACATCTTTTAAGGCACGACTGATGTAGTACACTAGTTGCTCAACGCCACCTCCATCCTCTTGGGTGATTAATGCACCAATGGCATACGAGTTGGTGGCCAGGTAGAGTAGCAATGGTTTTTTGTGGATTGGGACTTGCACCGTAGGGAGGTTCATTATGATTTGCTGTAGCCTCTTGAAGGCTGTCTGTTGCATTTCTCCCCATTCAAAACTTTGCCCTTTCCTGAGCAATTTGGTGAAAGCAGAAGTGATCGATGCTAACCTAGGGATGAATCTCTGGATATATGAGACCTTTCCTAAGAAACTCTTTAACTCCTTTACCGTGACTAGAGGTCTCATAGTTGCTATGACCATGGCTTTGGCCGGGTCCACATCTATTCCCCTGTTATGAACTAGGAAGCCCAGGAATTTCCCAGAGGACACTCCAAATGCGCACTTGAGAGGGTTCATTCTTAGTTTGAAGGCTCTACACCTTTCGAATACCCTTTTCAACATGTGGAAGTGCTTTTCTCTCCTCCTTGATTTAACCACTATGTCATCCACATAGTCCTCTAGTTCCTGATGTTTCATGTTGTGAAATATGGCTGTCATTACTCGTTGATAAGTTGCACCTATGTTTTTCAACCCGAAAGGCATCACAGTGTAGTAAAAGTTGCCCAGGGGTGTTTTGAAAGCAATTTTCTCTACATCCCTTGGTGCCATTATGATCTGATTGTATCCAATGAACCCATCCATGAATGAAAATATGGCGTTTCTTGCCTCAAAATCTATTAGTAAATCCATGTTTGGCAATGGGAACTTGTCCTTCGGACAGGCTCTATTGAGATTTCTGAAATCTACACAATATCTTATCTGTTCATTCTTTTTCTTTACTGGTACTATGTTGGATAGCCAGCACGGGTGTTGAATAGGCTTGATGAATCCTAAGGCCAGCAATTTCTGTACTTCTTTGACTATTTTCCCTTCTATCTCAGTGTTGAATATCCTAGTAGGCTGGGCCATTGGCTTGGCCTCTAGGTCCACATTCAATGTATGCGCCATTAGCCCGGGGTCTAACCCTGGCATTTCACTATAATCCCATGTGAAGACGTCCTTAAACTCTTTCAACAGCAGTATCAGCTTTGATTTTTCCTTTTCAGCCAGACTTGCACTAATTGAGATTGGCCTTGGTCCTTGTGAAACAGACCCCAGGTCAACTTCCTCAAACTCTTTTTCTGCCGCAATTTGTACCTCCTTTATTGCCACAACTTCTTCATTTTTCTTTTTATTACCTTCTTCCTCTGAACTTTCTTGAGCCATGCAACACGCCAAACTCTCGTGTTGCCACTCTTGGGTGGGGCCCACTTGTATTTCACTTGTGGGCCCCACGCGCCTTCACAAGTTGTACACAATCCTGTCATCAGGGCCTCGAATCCTGACACAGTGCGGTGTGTCATCTGATTCTGTGGTGGGCGCTTCCTTCCTTTTCCTTTTTTGTGCCAGCAAATCCCTTAGATCAGGTTCCGGATCACTTTGGATATCTCCCCACTTAGGTACGAAGGTACTCCCTGGTTTTGATATTGAGCTTTCCCTGAATGGAGCCCATTGGTTGTAGAACATGGTTTCCATTAAATGAGCCCCTGCCTGCTTAAATGGTGAGGGGTTTATTGCTATGCGTATCATTCTGCCATTCAACCTTCCCTTCACACACTGGTGGTATGTGGATGAGACTAGCCGGTGTTTGTGCAGCTATGGTCTCCCCAAAAGCATATGATATGAGACCTCTGTCTTCACTGCGTGGAACTGAGCTAAGGAAGCTATAGGTCCCACCTTTAACCATAGCTGGATATGACCTGCAATGTATTCGACCATTCTGCCAAACCTTATTACTTCCATTAGGCATCCTTGAATTTTTCTTTCTGAAATTCCTGCTGTTTGTAAAGTGCTTAATGGAATGAGGTTTACGGAAGCACCTGTATCTACCAAGGCTCTCTTGATGGGGATTTGATTTATGGATGCTGCCAGGTAGAGGGGCCTCCGGTGATTTGGGTATCCTACCTCCATATCCTCATTACTAAAAGTGATTTCAGTCGACTCTTGTAAGAGGGCTCTGTCATTTGGGATTTTCGCTGATAAACATTCTACCCCTGCCCCGGAGGCGATGCTCACCAGAGCCTCTGTGGCTATCTTTCTTTCCTTTGCTGTGAGCCCCAACTGGTCAAACAAATTTTTGAATTTGGAGTTTTGCAGTAAAATGGTAATTGCTGCGGCAGGCAAGGCTGGATTCTCTTCTTCGTCCTCCCCTAGATCCGCGCAAATTACTACTGCCGCTACACCCTTCCCTTTATGGTTTGGGAGTGAGTTTCTTTGAACCTCTTGCTGGTATAGTTCTATAGTCTCTTCTTTGATCCTGTGGTGCACCAATCTGTGGAGTGCCCAACATTCTGTGGTAGGATGTTGCACGTAGTTGTGCAGACGGCAGAAGCGTGGGTCCCTCCGCTCTTTTTCTGTGGGCTCTATAGAAACTTGATTAGGCTTAAAAACTCTGTCTGGTATCCACTTGTCTAGCATCACATCTAACTCTTTTGGAGTGCATGGTATTGGTAGGGGAGTATCGTACTCCCTTCCATCAGTCTTCCTTCTCCGCTCACCAGTAGACACTGCCATAGCTTGCGAAGTGTTTCTTTTGTCCGCGCTTGGTTTTACAGACTGGGCCATCTTTCTAGCCTTTTGCAACAATTGTGCAAACTGGGAGATTTCTAAGTTTTCTAGGACTGCTCTGTACTCCCTGATCATGTTTGTCATACACATTTCCACCAATGTTCTTTCTTCACAATGGTCATAGCAATCGAGTGCTATGTTCCTGAACCTTTTGATATATTCCATCAAATCCTCACCATTTTTTTGCTTGGTTGCTTGCAAGGTTGCATGCGTTACTGTTTCTTCTCCGTGGAAGTATTTATTGCAAAATACGTCCACCATATCATGCCAAGTTGGGATTGATCCTGGCTTTAGGCCGATGTACCAGGTGTATGCCCGGTCACATAGTGATTTGGAAAACTCCCGAAGACATAAGTCTTTGTTTGTAGCATAAGGGCCAAGGGTATCAATAAACTTGCTCACATGCTCAACAACACTTTCTTTCCGACCATCATACTGCGCAAAGGCCCGCGGCTCGTACCTCTCGGGGTATGGTTTGCTGAGTACCTTTAGTAGGTACGGGGGTCTTCGTGCATAGAATCTTTCCTTAGGATCTCTGGCCCTCTCCTGCTCCAGGAGAGTCGCTACTTCGGCCATAATGATGAAACGTTGTTCTGCATTTTGTGGGACACCTCCCGCTGGTGTCTCCTCTTTGTTTGCCGCAAGTTCCAGGTCATGCTGGCTTCCTTTCTCTTTTATTTTGTTCGTTTTCAATTGACGGGTTTCTTCCATCATTTGTTGCTGTGAGTGTTGTAAGGACTGCAAAACTTCAATGAAGATGTTTGCATTATCAGTAGGGATTCTTTGTTGTGGCTGGGGTTCAGCCCCCATTCCGTTGGCACATTCCACCTGGTTAGACTGCTGTTGGTGAGGTATTGTTGGCCTAGACTCTGCTTCTGAGGGCATAGCACTCATGTTTCACGTTGTCCTGGACTTCGGAGGCATTTGTTTGTGAGGGCTCCTATCCCTATCTACTTCTCAACTCCCCAGTGGAGTCGCCAATTTAATGTGGTGGGCCTTTTTGTTATATTGGGCTGGGCTGTCTCCTGCAGTATTGGGCCCAAGTATTCTGAGTAAGAGAGTTAAGACCGGTCCAACTGCAACTCAATTTGGTCTGGCTTGTGCGAAAACTATGCCTCGTTTTCCAAGAACATGTTTACGGCAGGTAGGGTTATTCTAGATGAGTCGTAGCAGGCAGACATGACAATAATAAAACAAAAGAGAGTATTTCGGCTTCTTAATTAAAGTGAATAAATAATCCCTAATTAAGAAAGATAATCACAATAACAACAATCACTTTTATAAAGAACGCAAGGGAATAAGTGGGTGGCATATGGGTTAATTAAAAAAAAAAAAAAGAAGAAGTTAGATCAAATATGATCCGCAGGACCGAAACTAGAGAAGGAAGAACGTTTCTTCTCAACACGAATAATCTCCCAGGGAAATCCTGCCATGGAAATTAATCACTTTGAGGGAAACGGACTTGAATGGTTGGTGCCTAAGAGAACTCCTTACTTCTGGTAGAGAGCAGGACTTTGAGAGAGAGAGAGAGGGAATCAACCTATTGGTGCATGCCCGCCAATCTAACTCTCTGTTTATTTCTTTCTTCCTTTTTTAATTTTCCTCTTCTCTTTCCTATCTTTCCTCCACACTTGTTTTCTATTTCGTGATTTTCCTTAGAGGTTCTTGTTACCGTGATTGTGGTTTCCCCCTCTATGCACGGCAAGGGCCTCCTTTGTAGTGCCTGTCGTGACTGGATTTTACTATTTTAGCCCTTAACCACCTTTGTCTGGTCTAGGTGTACTTGCTGACCACCACTGGTCCGTCTGTGTGCCATTCCCCAACACTAGACAAAGAAGACTCTTTTGTTTTTTTGACTGTCGTGGCACCCTTTCCTGCTACGGTGTGGATGCTCTCTCTCCCTATCCCTTATGGCATGCACCTAGTGGTTCCAACTCAGCATTATTTCTTTTGGGTGGTATGTCATCCCAGCAGGACACTTCTCCTAAAAGAGCCTAAGCAGGAACCTCAGAATAGGTTTTTCCCCTTTCTCCACCGCCAAACCATGCCTTTTTACCTCTAACCCATGACTTCACCATGTTTATTTGACCCAATCCTGCTGGACCTCTTTGGGCTTGTCATTTATTCTTTCCCCAGTGGCTCAGTATGGCTATTGGTTTTTTATTACATTACTTGTGGCCTCCTGTGTTCCATTTGTTTTCTCTTGGGCATCCTTGGCCCATTTGCTTTTCTTGGGCTTCCTTGGCCCTTTTCCTAACTCTATATTCACATGGGCTTTTACTAACTTCATTGGGCTTCCCCCGCCCAATTACCTTATTCTTATCCTTGGGGTTCATGGGCTTGCCATCAACTCCTTACTTTCTTTACTTGCATTATTTCGGGCCTGCCGTGGCCCATTCTCACTTTGCTACATCATACACTGCCCATGGATTTGCTATTTCTCTCTTTCCGGGCTCCTTTGGGTCCGTTTGCTTCCTCAAGGCCCATTTGTTTATTTCATGGACTTGTGATCCATTATTTCTGCCGCTTGGGCTTAATGGTTTTTCTATCTATTTACCAACTCCTTTCTACCCGTGTTGCTGGGCTCTTTCTTTCTTTTTTACTTCCAAAATGACCATCAACAATAGTCAAACTTGTGAAATATTTTCCGCTGACTATAAAATCCTTTATAAAAAGTTGTAAAGTGTTTTACCTTTGAAATTTTGGTAAAACATTTTCCATAAACACATAGTGGCCCTCCCCCACCTAGTCTCTTGGTCATTGGTCTGGTAGCAGGAGTTGCCTTACCGGTGATCAGTGCAGACATTTTGATGGCCAAAGACACTGCATCGACACTGACGTCAGCAGTCTAGTGGCCAAAGACTAGGCAACCACCAGTAATCGAAGGCGCCATTTTGTTGATTGGTGTTGGCGGTCTGGTCACCGAATATACCGTTTTGATGGTGATCGTCGACTGTCCGGTTGTCAAAGCCACCGCTTTGACTATTGGTTTCTAGTGGTCTAGTCACTGGACCTCCGATAGCAACGATTTTGGTGTTGAGCCATTGGTTTTGGTAGTTTGCTTGAAAAATTTTACTTGTCATATCAAAACACCTGAAAATATTTTAGCTACCTACTTTTCAAATATACCCAAAATCACACCCTTTGTTTTCTTAGACATCCTATTAATTTTTTTTTAATAAATTCTTTTGTTTCTCTTGCCACCCCCTTCCATTAACATGGAGTTGAACATGGTGAGACAATGGTGGTCTTGAGGCCTTCCTTTTGGTCATTGAGGGATCCAAATTGGAATTTTGATAGGATCTTATTGAACTTTAGTCAAAAATCGATTGATTCGATGATTGTAGCGATTGACAGTGGGTTTCCTTCTTCAAAATCCAATGAATCTTGATCTGACCAACGAAAGAAGCCGAATTTGGCAGAGGTCTACCAAATTTGATGAGATTTGGGTGCGATCTCCATTAGAACTTCAATGATTTGAATATTTTTGCTTCTCCTCATGTAACACTCACCTCACTTAAATTTAATTTAATTGCTTCTATAGTGGAATTGGTGAATTATTTAATTTATTTTGAAGGTGATATTATTTTATATTATGGTCACTACAAAGAAAATAAATAAAACAAGATGTAACGTGGAGAGTTATTTTGTGGGTTATTCATATTAAACCTTTAGCCTTCATTAGGAAAAATGATAAGAGATTAAAACCTGTTTGGATTAGGAGTTTGAGTGTGATTGAAATCTTTTAGAGTTTCAGCCTATCTAAACAGATAAACCTTAATTTGAGTTTAATTGGGAATTAAAGTCTTGGAAGCATATTTAAGTTGTTGGTTCCCTCTTTTATACGAGTGAGTAAAAAAAGAGTTAGTGCTTAGCAGCGTATAAAAAATTAAGAGTAGAGAATTAGGGTTTCTCAAAATTGAAAGGATAGAAGACCGTGGCACTACTAGAGGTAGCTAGCAAATTCATTTGTATTGAGGCAAATATCTGATTATGCATGCCTTATTGATATCTTTGAACACATCTTTGATTAAGGAACCTTCGTCTCTAGGCTGCTTGGAAGTCTTAGACTTATACTGACAGTTGCATAGGAGTACAGGTTATCATGGAAGTGTTATTATAGACATGCATTATTTTATTTGATTTTGAAACAGATCCTCATATATGTACATGGAGTAGCATCACATCCTATATAAGTTAAGCACTTGTAGATGTCCTAAGGTGGTAATCAGATGGTCTATGTACACACACACACACACACACACACACACACACACACACACACACACATATATAGGTATAACAAATTTTAGTTTTAGGGAATACACTAGAATTATATAAAATCTAGAATAGATATGATGTATATTAGAAAGCTATTTTAGATTTAATATTGCGAAATCTTCACAGTGGTTAAGTAAAGTTGTATAAGAGGATTTTTTGGGTTGTTTGAAATCTGCCCTTATTGAGTTATTTGATCCTTAATTAGGTTCTAGTTGACATCGTTTTGGACAATTAAAGTGAAGTTTGATTTAGCAACTAGAGGTAAGAGGACTTCTAAACATGACGTCTCTCAAGATATGTATGTGTGTATATATATATATACACACATACATACATACATATACATATTTGCAAAAGTGAAGTTTCAAAATCTTTTATCATTGTCAATGCTTTATACATACCTGAATTTTATTATTTCTTGTAAGTTTCTTTGAAATTGTATATGTTAAGAATGACTCAAAAACTATATTTTTGAAAAGGTATTCATTATATGATATATGATTTGTATTGACAATATTGTAATAAAGTGAGAACGTTTTCAATTGGTCAGCTAGACTGTCTGCAACCTTTGCCAACATAAGGTTTTTTTTTTTTTTTTTGGCAATAACACAAGGTTAAGTGTTGGTCTTCAATAGATGTAGTTTTATTGTGGTGTGGTGCAGCGTTATCGTTGCTCTTTGGAGTCAGTGTTGCCTCTTTGAGGTTATTGTTATTGTTTCCCATGTGAATCACCCACCGAGTGTTTAGCAGTTTATGTCTTTGTTTGACTAATGTTTTCCATATCGAAGTATTGTTTTATTATTGTTGGCCCTTACAAATGGAAAAATTATTTATTTCTATATTATATTGTTTCTACCTATTTAGTGTATTTTTGGCCAACTAAAGTGGTTACTATTTTATTTACTAATTTTAGTGTTATGATTAAATGTTTCATTTCTGACAGTTTTATAGAATATATTATGTTACTATTAAAACTATTTGTAAATGTTTTGTAAAGATTATATTTATCAACGATACTATTGTTGTTTTTAGAGACAATCCTTATGTTATGTAGTCTCTTATTGAGCCTCTAACTTACCCCTTCTCTCCACCCTTTCAGATTAGAGCAGTGAAATCTCTTTTGATGGTAGATCATTGGAGCCATAGATTGAAGACTTCTTTTGGATCTATGTTAGTTGATGGATTGTTTTATTATGTTTTCTTAGGATAATGAGTTTAGTATTCTTGAAACTATTTGGGATTGTATTTGGGCACTTTATTGTTAAAGTTTTTGTTTGATGGATTTTATATAGTTTGATTCTTATTTGTGGATATTTAATTACGCTCTGTTCCATTATAGCAAATGTTGATTATTTATAAGACAGCTCGTGCATCTAAATCGTTGGTATGGGTTTAGGGTGTTAAACCTCACCATTAGCTAATGTCGATTGAATCTGACTGCCACTTGTGGAGAACCCAGTCTGCTAGAGCCGTTGTTCCTTAACGGTTGTTGAGGACCAAAATGTGACAAGGAAACTCGTTCCATGAAAAGCAAGGAATGACCATGGACCTTAACAAAAGAAGGCCCAGCTCGTGAAGTTAAGAAGGACCATGAAGGCCCAAAGATCCAAAAAGAAGGAAAAAGAGAGAAAAAAGTAATAAAAAAAAGGGAGGACCCAGACATAGGCCACAAGCAAGATCTCCATTATTCAGGAAGCGGATCCTTTGAGAGAAAGCCTAGAAGATCCTGAGAAGTACGTGGACAGTCTAGAAGATCTTGAGAAGGACGTGGCTGACCCAAAAGATAGTTTGGGAACAAGCTACTCACATGTATCCTTGAAAGAAGGAAAGATTCATTAGATGTCCTGTTGAAATCAAGAGGCAGAGAGAAGTGAAAGGGACAAGTGGTGTCCTTAGGTTTAGTACCTAACGTAAGAATTGAGGGATCTCGGTCAGGCAGTGGACATGCAGCAAAGGGGAGGATGGTCAAAGGCTTTCGAAGCTCACCCATTTCAAGGAGAAATTTATGCCATTTATGTAAAAATGCCAAACTAAGAAGAGTTAACATTAAGGCCCCAAGACCTTGATGTGTCATTTTAAAGTCTTGAGAAGACGACCTTGGCTGACACATGGGAAGGCCAAGGTGTATGTTCAGATCCCCAACAAAAGCCATTAAGTACCCAGCAAACTAGGTATCATCTTTGTAGCCTATGGTCCAAGCCCATGGGATCTCGAATTTGTAGTAAGGGAGAAGTGGTTTGGTCGGTAGGGGAGTGATTTCTGGTGAAATGAGGATCTTGAACTTTTCCTTTGGTTAATGTATTTGCTTGGAATGCATGAACCAAAGGCCTAACTCAGTTCCTCCATGTGCATGTCATCTCCCCACAACTTCCTCTTAGTTGTCCTTATCAATCAAAGCTATCACCCATTACATTAAATATCCCACCTATTCGTTTGACTTTCCAGGAAGGCATCTTTCATTTGTAACTAAATCCAATTACTTTTTTGAGTTATAATTTCCAAACTAAGCTAAAACTCTGCCCAAGGAACTCTTTTAGATTCTTGTCAGAGGACATGGTTTTACCCAGCAGACCAAGGACGTCCTCACTTAGGGGTCCCAAACCATATCCACTATAAAAGGAACACCAAAGCACAACGAAAGGGAGGGGGGTTTAGGGGAGATTTCTGAGAATTATAAGAGTTCAATAAGGGAAAGGGGAGAAAGAAAGTATAAAACAAGAGAGCCAAGGAAGAGGACTTCGTCCCATATCCTTGAAATCCTTCAAAATATCACTTAGACTCTAAAGAAACTTATACAAAAACATGCACACATCAGATATCACTCTCTCCCATAAAATCATCCTTGCTTGACTGGCTTGGAAGAAAATGTCCAAGCAAAGCTACATGGGCTTGAGTTCCAAATCTCACAAGTCTTGTGCAAAAGCACTAAGTCTGTTAGAATTGGGCCAAGGACCTCGTGGCTGACTCATTTATATGAAATTCATTCATATATATGTATATGCTTTAGAATGTATATCCTAACCTGAGGAACTAACAATTATTTGAGGATATGTGTATTGTATAGTTGTTTTTATGCAGGCCCTACAGAGGTAAAGGGAAAGGACAAAATTCGTTGCATAGTAAGCATGAAGAAAGATCCTATGGTTCAATAAATCAGCATTTCGAGTTCCCAAATTAAAGGCCCCATGGTTCTAGGAACCATGAACCCACGTCTTAGGAACCACTAGTGGAGGAACCATTGCAACATCTTTCCTATGTCCTGGGAACAGCTGGTGGAGGAACTACTGCAACATCTTTTCCAAGGAATTATCATGGAGGAACCAAGTGAAAAAACTATTTTTAAATGTTCACATGATAAAAGATAATCCTTAAATATCCTATTTTAATCTTTTTCTCATTATGAAAATTATGAATAATTCTTTTACTCATCTCTTTATCATTGTGAACATCATGAATAATTATTTTACTCATTTCGTTAGTGTAAAAGGTCATTTTACGATATTAAAACACTTACATTGATATTTTACTGCTTAGGAGAAAATCGCATTTTTGCTTTGTAGAGCTTGTACGACACTGTGGTACCCAGACCTATTTGGGCCTTGGATTTCGAATCAACAATGTGGCCCATCGACCCAACCTCTTTCTACCCAAGACCCCAGCCCGAACCCACAAAAGCTACCGGCCCAAGCTTCGTATTGCCCAAAAGCCTGAGGAGTAGGCAATCTACATTAGCACGCACCCTGTTTCGCCACCTGGTCCTTGCTCGGCAAACCATTCTTGAGCAAGAAAAAAGGCGTTCGGATACACCATCCCTTGTATGCCCGGCAGTGCCTTGGGAATATTGCTGCCGAGCATATCTACTAGAGTGGGAACCAGTTCCAAGGCCACTCTTACCACACCCCACTCCCACCTAAACACCTACCTACGATTAACGACATTGGACCTCTTATTGCACTAATTTTGAAAGCAATCATAATCCCTCTACTAACACTTGGCTATAAATATAAGAAGCTAAAGGAGGAAATGGTTGTTGAAAGGTTTGTAAAGAAATACAGAGTAGAGTGAGGTGAGGAATCCAGAGTGAAAGAGAGAGAATTTCGATGAGTCTTTGAGCTGAGAACAACCCAACGCAGGAAATCCAAACCCATCTTATAAATAGATTGTGAGCCCAAGTGAGGCCTAGCCCAATATCCTCATTTTTGGTGCGCATAATTGGCGCCGTCTGTGGGAATCTCCTACAACGCTGTGGTTCTATTGAGACTCAAGCTCGGGAAGATGTCTGATAGACGTTTGGAGATCTATGCTGAAAGTGGTTCTGCGGGGTCTGCTCAAGGATCTACTTGGCGAGAAAGGAAACACAAAAGACGTGAAGATAGAGACTGTGAGCAAGATGAGGAACGATTTAGGCTCAAGGAGGGGTCATATTAGACGCACTGGATGATGTCAGGCACTCCGGGGTATGGACAATTTGATGAGAGGGATGAGGAGCTTGAACGGCTACATAAGTTGGTGAGGGATTTGGAGTTGGAAGCAAGGGGTAGACATCAGAGAGGAGACCGAGATAACCGAGAAGGGGGGTCTGCCAGTCGGGGAGATCGCTACTAGACTGGGTCCAATCATTTCGGTTCCCACCGACATCGAGACCGTTCACATTTATGGGCGTTTCGTCAACATCGGGACCGTTCACTTTCTCAGGAATCCCGTCGACGTCGGAACCACTCACGTTCACGGGAGTATGTGGACAGGGATTCAGACTCCCTAGAGGAGCGACGTCCCCACAATGCTGCCATGGATGCTATGAACCGCGCCTTACTTAGAGCCACCCGGTCATCATTCTCAAACGACATTGAACGAGCCCCAATGCCGAGTAGGTTTACATGCCCACCGTTCAACTCTTACGATGGAAAAAGGGACCCGGTTGAGCATGTTAGCCATTATATTCAGATGATGTCCCTGCACACCCACAATGATGCGCTGATGTGTAAGGTGTTCCCTTCGAGCTTAGGACCTACGGCTTTGAGATGGTTTAATGGGTTATGGAAAGGTTCCATTCACAGTTTTGCCGAGTTGATACAGGAGTTTGGTGTCCAGTTTGTAACCTGCAGCCAGGTACCACAACCTGTAGACGCGTTGCTATCCATGAAAATGAGGGTAGGAGAAACTCTTCATAGTTATGCTAGCTGGTACTGGGAGCTTTACAATGAGATCGACGAGGGTAACGAGAAGATTACAGCAAGCACTTTTAGAATGGGATTGCCAGAGGATTTTGGACTACGGGAGTCATTGACTAAGAAGCCTCCTGAGGACATGAGGTAGCTGATGAGGTGCATTAAAGAGTACAAATGACTAAAGGATGACCGACTGTAAAGCAAAAGTAAAGCTCTATTGATAAATCATCCTCGGCAAGGTGGTTTCCCGCCTAGGCCACCAGGGGGGGGTTTGAGGATTCAAGAGCCAGAAGCATAAGAAGGGGAGGTAAATGTAACATTTAAGAAGCCGGTGCATAGGATTGTAAACAAGATTAAGAACGGGCCATACTTCACATGATCGAACAAGATGAAATGTGACCCATCAAGGAGGAATCAAAACTTGTACTGCACTTACCACCGAGATAAGGGCCATACTACTGAGCAGTGCTGGGTGTCGAAGGATCATCTCAGGCAGTTGGCAAAGGCCGGATATTTAAAGGAGTTTGTGATGGACGTCGGGGTTCGAGGTGCGGGGCAGGGCACGCAGCAAAGGGGGAACCCCCTTCCACCCCCTTTAGGGGTAATTGAGGTCAGCCACGCTGCCCTAGAGAGTCCCACTACAGCAGGAAGGGAAGGAGTGTTGATTGTGGTACCAGTGGAAGGCTGCTCAGGCATACAGCTGTCTAAGAAGAAGATAAAGCTTGCTCGGGAGCCTATCGCTTTTGATGACGACGATTTGGAAGGAACAATTCAACCGTATGATGACGCATTAGTAGTCACGGCCCCGATAAGTGGCTTCTTAGTAAAGAGGGTATTGGTAGACCAGGGAAGCGGGGCCGATGTGATGTATCCGGACCTATTCAGGGGGCTCGGATTGAGGAATGAGGACCTTTCAAAGTATAGTACACCCTTGGTTGGGTTTGATGGTAAAGTGGTAATTCCCGAGGGGAAAATTTCCCTTCCCGTGAATATGGAAGGCAATGAGGTGGTAGTAGCATTTATAGTGGTTGCTTCGTTTTCTCCATACACGACGATTCTAGAAAGGCCGTGGATCCATGCAATGGGAGCTGTTCCATCTACCCTGCATGTAAAAGTCAAGTTTCCAACCGAGCAGGGCATTGCTATAGTAAGGGGAAGCTAGCAAATGGCTAGGCAATGCCTAGTTGCTATAGTTAATTGGAAGAAAGAGCAAGCTGAACAGAAGGAGCAGGTTGAACAAAGGGACTCGCCTCAGGGGGTCCCTTTATAGCAATTACAAGATCCTCAAGAAGAGAAGGGGGCTGGCTGTGCCGAGGAAATGATGAGAGTAAGGATATTGTTAGATGTTGACAAGTACTTCCAAATATGAGAAAGCATGAAGGACCAGGATAAGGTAGAGATGTTGTTATTCCTTATACAAAACGTGGATGTGTTTGCATGGAGTCCATATGAGGTGCCCGAGGTGGATCCCGAATTCATTGTCCATAGGCTTAACGTAGACCCATCATTCCCTCCTAAGAAGCAGAAGCCAAGAAAATCGGACAGGGAGCATTTTGAGGCAGTGAAGTCGGAAGTTCAAAGGTTGAAGGAGGCTGAGGCAATAAAGGAGATTTTCTTCCCGGAGTAGTTAGCAAATACCATGGTAGTGAAGAAAAAGAATGGCAAGTGGAGGGTTTGTGTAAATTTCATGGATTTGAACTGAGCATGCCCAAAAGACCCGTTTCCCATGCTGAAGATTAACTAGTTGGTAGATGCCACATACGGACACCCAAGGATGAGCTTTTTGGATGCCTTTCAGAGGTATCATCAAATTGCTCTAGCACTCAAGGACAGGGAAAAGACAGCATTCATCTCCCCGGATGCCAACTATCATTATACTGTGATGCCTTTTGGGTTAAAAAATGCCAGGGCCACGTACCAACGGATGATGACGAGGATGTTTCGGGATAAAATAGCGTGTATAGTTGAAGTGTACATTGATGACATGGTAGTGAAAAGTAAACAGAAAGTACGGCATATAGAGGATCTTCAGAGGGTTTTTGAGGTGCTTCGGCAATATAAGTTGCGTCTTAATGCTGACAAGTGTGCTTTTAGTGTGAAGGCTGGTAAATTCCTGGGATATCTGATCACTAATCGGGGAATAGAGATCAACCCCAATCAAATTGAAGCCGTGAAGCGTCTCATGCCGCTGAGCAATCCAAAAGAGGAGCAAGTATTGACCGGGATGTTAGCTGCCTTTAACCGATTCATTTCCAAATTTGCTGATCGCTACCAACCATTTTATCAACTTCTGAGGAAGTGAAAAGGATTTCAATAGAATGAGGACCGTGATAGAGCTTTTCGGGATTTAAAGGATTATTTGATGCAAGCGCCCATGTTAATGGCCCCGGAGGTCGGGGAGGATTTATTCATGTACCTCTCAGTGTCCAATTATGCTGTGAATGCCGTGCTGCTAAGGGACCAAGGAGTGCAGCAACCTGTGTATTACATCAGTAAGACTTTAGTCAATGCTGAGACAAGGTATTTACCCTTGGAGAAGCTGGTGTTAGCTCTAATGCATGCTACGAGAAAGTTGCCGCATTATTTTCAGGCTTATACTGTATATGTCCTGACCGAGTATCCCTTACAGTCGTTGTTGAAGAGATTAGACTTCATGGGCTGAATAGCTAAATGGGGAACCTGGCTAGGTTCTTTTGACATATGGTACAGGCTGCGAAGCTCAGTGAAGGGCCAAGTCCTTGGTGATTTCGTTGCAGAGTTTTCTCCTAAAAATAACAAGGAAATGGTTTGTCATGGGGAGAGTCGCCCGTGGAAGGTATTTGTGGACGGAGAGTCAAGTGCCCTAGGGGCTGGTGCCGGGATCGTCATTATTACTCTTGAAAAAATACAGTTTTAGGTTGAGGTATAGAGCCTCTAATAACGAAGCTAAGTACGAGGCCTTACTCGCTGAACTAAGAGCTGTTTTGGGAATGGGAGCTCGAGATGTAGAGATATACTTAGATTCTCGGCTGGTTGTTAATCAAGTCCAGGGCAACTTTGAAGCCCGGGATTCCTGGATGAAAGCATACTTGCAGGCGATAAAGCAAATCATGAACAAATTTGGTACGACAAAGGTGGCCTAAGTGGGCCGAGCACAGAACAGACATGTTGACTCCCTAGCTGCGTTAGCGTCGTCAATGACTGAGGAGGTGGAGCCGAGCATTTGTGTGGCAGATAGCGTTGGTATTGATGGGGTTGATGTTGCCACAATTTCAACAACTGGGCCGTGTTGGATAGATCCGATCATTGACTTCTTAGCCGAGGATCGAGTTCCAGATGATGGAAAGAAGGCTAGCAGGATTTGCCGAGTGGCTACTCGGTATTGGTTGTCGGCAAATTGCAAGTTATATCGGAGGTCTTTTGGGGGGCAGTACCTTTTGTGCTTGCACCTTGAGAAAGTAAGTGAGCTTTTGGCTGAGTTACATGACGAGGTGTGTGGTAGTCATGTAGGGGGCGCTTATTAGCACACCGAGCAATTACTCAGGGATTTTGGTGGCCATAGACGCAGAAGGATGCCGTCGAATATATGCGTAAGTGTGAACAATGCCAAAAGCATGCCCCCTTGATCCATCAGCCAGCAGGTCATCTGAATCTCGTCAACAGCCTATGGCCCTTCGCACAATGGGGGCTAGATATTCTCGGCCCTTTTCCCCAAGCAACAGGCAATCGTAGGTTCATGTTAGTGGCTATTGATTATATCACTAAATGGGCGGAGGCCGAGGCTTTAGCTAATATCTGGGGTGTAGACGTTAAGAAGTTTGTGTGGAAGAACATAGTCACAAGATTTGGGGTGCCAGACTCACTGATATTTGATAATGGATTGCAATTTCATAGTAAGGCTTTTCGAGCATTTTGTAGTGATCTCGGCATCAAAAACAAGTATTCCATTCCAGCTATCCACAGAGCAATGGTCAGGCTGAAGCCACCAACAAGGTAATTATGAATGGGTTGAAGAAAAGATTGGACGGTGCAAAAGGTAAGTGGGCCGAAGAGCTACCTAACGTCTTGCGGGCCTATCAAACAACCCCTAGGAGGTCTATAGGGGAGACTCCGTTTTTCTTAACGTACAGGGCAGAAGCCGTGATACTAGCTGAGGTGAACCTATGCACTGCACAAGTTGTAGGATTTGACCCCGCCCAAAATAATGAGCTAATGGTGGAACGTTTGAATTGGTTGGAAGAGTGCCGAGAAGTGGCAACTATACGACTGGTGAAGTATCAGCAAAAACTTGCCCGACACTATAACTGAGATGTAAAGACGAGGGAATTTAGTGCTGGAGATTTAGTACTGAGGAAAGCCGTGGGGAATACGTGAGATACAAATGCCAGGAAGTTAGCCCAGACTTGGGAAGGGCCTTACAGAGTTACTTCCATCGTGAGCGCGAGAGGGTACTATTTGGAGGAACTAGATGAGAGATCACGACCTCGGCCATGGAATATCCATAATCTTAAGAAGTTTTATCATTGATCTTTCAAACACGGAAGTGTAAATTCAAATATGTACATTTCATTAGCTAATATGATGATGATACTTATCAGGGCATATGCTTTCAGTCTTATTATTACTTATTCGGTAATGCTGAACAAAAAAAAAAAAAAAAAAAAAAAAAACCTAAGGCGGCTCATTTTATTCTAAAGACAGAAGCCTGCTTCTCGATTCGATCAATATCACCGAGTAGGTGGAAACCTTATACTAGAAAGTATTCAAAGGACAGAAGCCTGCTTCTCGGTTCGATCAATATCACCGAGCAATTGAAAACCTTATATTAGAAAATATTCCAAGGACAGAAGCCTGCTTCTTGGTTCGATCAATATCACCGAGCAAGTGGAAACCTTATACTAGAAAATATTCCAAGGATAGAAGCCTGCTTCTCGGTTCGATTAATATCACCGAGCAGGTAGAAACCTTACACTAGAAAATATTCAAAGGACAGAAGCCTGCTTCTCGGTTCGATCAATATCACCGAGCAGGTGAAAATCTTATACCAGAAAATATTAAAAGGACAGAAACTTGCTTCTCGGTTAGATTAATATCACCGAGCAGGTACCAACCCCGGAAGTGATCTTCCCGAACTGATTATTAAAAAGACATATATATATATATATATATATGTGCGGAAGATAGAAAAGTACAGCGAAGATAACAACATAGTATTAAGCATTCAAAAATACGATCAAGACAAGTGTTCGGCAAATAAACCTTAATCAAACGAAGTCCACACAAAATAACAAAACCAATGTCTTGTCACCAAAACCCGATGACCATATAAAAGTTAAACCCGGCAAAGAAATGATCGTTTAGTCACTACAACCTGGTGACATAGGCAAACTAGCTAGAAGAAAGAAAGTACTTAAGTAAAAGAAAAGTAAAAGTAAACGGTATGGATCTGGTTCGGCAATTAAATCGTAGGGTCTGCAGGCTGCGTCTGGGCAACGGTCTCGGTCGGCTGCTGGTTCGTTGTGGGCTGAAGTAGAATGTCCTTGCCGAGTTGGTCATCAGCAGGAGGATTACTGGTGGCTTCCATATCATCCAACTCCACGTGAGAATCAATTTGCTCTACCAGCTCCCTCATACTTGCAGTCTCTTCTTCGTCGATGGGCCTTAGAGGGTTTTGCACGGCAGGAGTAGGGCTCGGGAAGGGGATCTTTCTGGCATATCTTAGAGGAGAGTCTTTAGGGACCCGTAAGGCTTGCAAGGTAGTCAACCAAACCTCCTCAAACGCTAGCTTTCGAGCCTCCTTAACGACCGGTTCCATGAAATTCTCGGCATCAGCAAACCCTTCATTGTACCACTTGTTTTCGCAAGCCTCCTAAGCCGCTCTCAAGTCGACTAGTTCCTCAGCTTGAGCAACATTCAGGCTCACTGCTACGGCCAGCTTTAAGTCAGCTTCATTTTGCTTCGTCTCGATATCCGTAGACCTCTTCTCCGCCAGCGCCTTAGCCTTCTCCGAGGTAGCAGCTCTCTTCTCGACCACCTCAACAGCTTTTGTCTTGTCCTTTACTATCTTAGCAGCCGCCTCCCTAGCAGCCTTCTCCCGATCAGCATCCTCGAAAAGCTCCTTCAACCGCCCATCGAGGATGTGAGCTAGCTGAGCAGCCTGGTGGAACAACAGTAATCAGTATGGTAATAAAAGGAATGTATATAAGGGTTAATAGAAAATCAGGAAATGAAAAATTACTGTAATAGTATGCCACTGCAGCCTCCTTCCCATGGATTCCTTCGTCCCCTCCTTAAAGGCGCGCACGTCCTTGAGCAAAAGGAGGCCGTGCTCCAAGCTTTAGGCAACACGACCCCCTTCACCTTTCTCCCACACCCGTACGCTAGCAGTTGAAGGAAGAGGCTTGCCGTCTAGCTGGAATAAAGGCTGCCACACCGGCGCTGCTTGGGAAGAGGACGCCATATTCGTCTTGACCTTGGTCGGCAGCTCCTGAATGATAACGCCTTTTGATGGCTAGGGGGAAGTCTTGATTAAAGCATCATTCGAACCAGTAGTGGTCTACTCGGCAGTACGTTGCCTTTTTCGAGTTCGGCCGAAGGGAGGAGGAGGAGGAGGAGGGGGAAGATACGGGGGCGTCTGTCAATGGCCCTGAGACGGTTGCTACTGCACATTTTGCCTTGCGCTGGGCACAAAATGATCAATTGTCATGGTCCTTCTGGTCACCATGTCTTCACCACGGTCGGATTTGGTTTCAAAAGAATTAACAGATTCTACAACTACTTGCTCGGTTTCCTAAACAAGAGCCTTAGATTCAATAGGGGCCTCGGGTTGGGCGGGGGCTTCCTAAGGGGGAGCCTCAGGTTCGATAGGCGCGTGAGCTAGTTCTCGGAGGCGTCGGGACACACATTCTGCCGATTCATCCTGTAGAGGCACGAGCTCGTCTGGACAAGTATAGCACCGACCAAGGTCCCGAGCTTCACCTGCTGTGAACTTCAGAGGAAGAAAATTCGTGTGCCGTACGTCAATGTAGGAAAGGAGGGGACTGTCTACCAAAAGAGCTTGCCCAAAAGGTTGCCAGGTAGAGTACACGGGTTCGACGCCAAGAATTAGATGGGACACTCGGAGCTGCCCGTCCCAATGAACGAATATCTCGGACCTGAGTATAAAATTCAGATCCCTTACGTGAACTACCCTAATATCCTGGGTAAACACTTTGCCGTTTGTAACGAAAATACAGTGAGTTAGTATTTAGATGAATAAAATAATCATAAATAGAAAGACAAACAAGTTAAAGATCGGTACAAACCCACTTCGTGCCGTGAGAGGGGGCAAGGGATTTCACTAGCAAACCAATTGTCGCGCACCCAGACGAACTCCCCGGCAGAATTCCTATTAGAGTCAAGTAGGCATGAAATTAGCCGTACCCTCATATCTCTTACCTTCAAGTAATAGTTGGTTCTCTTATTCCCACACAGGCTGTACATGTGGTTTATGTCGTGGTGGTCTAATTGCAAACCGAACGTTTGATTTAACCTACTGACACAACTAACTACCCGGTAAAAATTGGGAGGAAGTTGGTCGGGGCACAGCCCATAGTACCTAAGGGTATTAAGTAAAAGAGGGTCCACGGGGAACCTAACCCCACCCTCCAGAATCGCCATTAAAGTGAAAAAAAAAAAACAGTATTTGCCCCTCTGTGGAGAGCAATTTCACTCTCGTGGAAATACGCCACTTCCACATCATTAGGAATGTCGAATTTTTGCCTAAAAGTGGCTAAGGATGCCTTAGTGTTCAGAAGGAAAGCATAACCCATCTTAAACTCTAAGAATTGAGGGAAGAAATTCGGAGAAAGAAACTAAAGTAAAAGAAAGAGGTAGAGAACTTACTTTGGGCTTTAGGAAAGAAAGGGACTCTGGACTAATGAATAAGTGCACAGGTGAATGCATGGCAAAGAGAAAACTCAGAGAATGGAGAGTGAAAAAAGTAAAAGAATGATTTGGGATGGGCTATTTATAGGAACCAAAGGGAAGTGAGCAACGTTTAATCAACAATAATGAGGCTTAATTAGCTATAGTAAAACAAAAAAACCTTACGGGTACCAATGCCAACTGACACGGGCGCCGCCTCGATTCACGAACCGTCAGGTAATGATGACAGCTGAACCAAACGGCCAGATGTAACGCGCCTTTTGAGAGCGCATTAATGGGCCTCTGAAGCCTTCTAAACACTGCCCCCTTTGAGCTTCTCGAATAGCGAGTGCCTTTTGGATTCCTTGATTCTTCCCGAGAGCCGGGCATGAATTAAGGGGGGGCTAATGTATGGAACTGTGGTACCTAGACCCATTTGGGCCTTGGATTCCGACTCAACAGTGTGGCCCATCGACCCAACCTCTTTCTACCCAAGACCCCAGCCCGAACCCACAAAAGCCACGGGCCCAAGCTTCGTATTGCCCAAAAGCTTGAGGAGTAGGCAATCTACATTAGCACGCACCCTGTTTCGCCACCTAGTCCTTGCTCGACGAACCATTCCCGAGCAAGAAGAAAGGTGTTTGGATACACCATCCCTCGTATGCTCGGCAGTGCCTTGGAAATATTGCTGTCGAGCATATCTACTGGAGTGGGAACCAGTTCCAAGGCCACTCTTACCACACCCCACTCCCACCTAAACACCCAACTACAATTAATGACATTGGACCTCCTATTGCACTAATTTTGAAAGCAATCATAATCCCTCCACTAACACTTGGCTATAAATATGAGAAGCTAAAGGAGGAAATGGTAGTTGAAAGGTTTGTAAAGAAATAGAGAATAGAGTGAGGTGAGGAATCCAGAGTGAAAGAGAGAGAATTTCGATGAGGTTCTGTGGAGAACAACCCAATGTAGGAAATCCAAACCCATCTTATAAATAGATTGTGAGCTCAAGTGAGGCCTAGCCCAATATCCTCATTTTTGGCACGCATAGAGCTCTATGTGACTTGCACACAAATCAGTTCATATAACGACCTTAATAGACCCTGAAGAATTGGACCCAATCCAACCAACAATCAATCATCCATATTTGGAGGCCCAAGATCCTTTGTCATCATAGGGCTTGGGTACCATCCAAAACAAGAACCCACAACGGTTGACATCGAGCTTTGTTCTCCTCCACCTGATGTGATCTAGTTGAGCACAAACCCAACTCGATCTAACTCATGGACGCCTGTATGGTTAGAGATGCTATACAAAAGATTTTGTATTAGAGGACTCCTTATTTTGACTTATGAATAGCCAAATGTATATTTGTTATAGACACAAATTTTTTCGGCAATCTGCTTGAGGAGGTAATTTGTGATTGGTAATCACTTTTATATGGTCTCACAATTAACACCACATATTTTTTCAGCTCCAGGTATGCGTTTGACATTAGCTTATTCTTTTTACATAAAGTGTGCTATAATACACTTGTACTTCGAAAAAATTTAAAAAATTTGAGATTTTAAAAAACTGAAAAAGTTGTGTTATGTGTCAATAGTGATGTTAAATGGCGAATTATTACTGATGGATAAAAAAGTGATATTAGTGGTGAACCTAAATTATAACCAGTGACAATTTATCACATAGGATTTATTGTTAAAATGTTGTGAACTTTGCATTTCTCATAAGGGAATGAGTAATGTTATAACGGATTATTATTGATTAGTAAAAAACTAATGTAAGTGATAAACACATATTATAACAAGTAACAGTAATTAGTCAAAATTATTTGTATCATTGCTTATGGTAGAGTCTAAAGAGTAAAGACGTGTATCTCAGCTTTACCAATTTTATACGGTCTATACCAATCGCCTTAAAAAACCTAACAGTCGCCATAACAACTATTTCACACTGAAAAATTCAGCTTGAACCATTTGGGGGCTACAATCGCCTTAACAAGTCAAGGTCTTTCACTATATATCATCGAACACTCACACCCTGATTCCTCAAGCTTGTTGAATCGTTTCCCTAATCTCTCTGCTCGTTCGCCTTTCGATTTTCATCCATACCAGTAAAGTGAGTCCTCGTTCTCTTTATCTCACTGATTAATGCTCCCAAAATTATTGCATAATTTTAATGGCTTTTGGTGATTCTGGCTTAGGGTTTCTCATCTAATCGATTTGGAATCAGGTCAGCCTATTTTGTTCCTCTTTGATTTTTTGTTCTGTGTTTTTCGCTTGATTCATAGTTTGCTAGCTGATGAAGTCATGAAACTGTGGTCTGTTTGGTTGCTGGGAAAATAGTGTCAAAACAAACGAAATGTGCTTTTCGTTGACTTTCTCGGCGACCAAACAGAAGATGTGAATCCTCAGATTTCTTTTGTTTTGCTTTCCAATTAGCTCATATTATTGTTGCTCTTGCTTTGTTTAAGCAATTTTCAGGCTTGTGCTTGATTTTCTTCTATATATATATATTAGTGTTTGGATTTTCACTTCCCATGTTTCTGTTGATTTTAGATAAACGCATTATGGTGTATAGTGATGGTTATACCAGCTGCGTTTTTCAAAATTTCTTGGGATAGAGTTTTCTATCTATAGTAGCATTAGTATGAGTTTGCAAAATTGACATTGTTAAGAGCTTGGGGCATGGTAGCCTTCCAAGACTTGCTGACAATGTTAAAAGGATTATGGTCTGTTGATCTATGTCCTCCTAGCAGGAGGATTGTGATCATGGAGTAATTTGATTTTATTTGGTTTTGTTGGCTGAACATTGAAATAAGTTTCATTGAATTATTAGTGAGGAGTGATGGATACATTCATGGGTGTTTGAATAAATCCTGGGCTGCTTTTGTAGCCCATATCTTTCTATTACCCTCCCTTCCATCAATTCCCAAAAATATCAAGGAAGACGATGAGGGAGATTAAGATTTGGGGGAGAGGAGGAGGAGGCAGGTGTATTTAAAAGGTATGACTTTTTTAATCAATGCCTTCCTCCTTTCACATACCTATATCTTGTGGTGTTTTCTTCTCCTTACTTCAATCCCTAAAAACATTAAGGAACGACAAAGAAGATGATGATAAAGATGATCAAGATCATATTGCAAACACAATATGACTAAATATAAAGATATTGGTTATATTGTTAAAATGGGTTATGAGTGGTAAATCACAAGAAGCTTAGGAGCATGATAAGTGCAAGATGATGAGTTGAGTAAGTGTAAACCCTTGGTATGTTTTTGATGATTTGAAATTTAGCCTTTATGTAGCTTTGTTTAGAATTTGTTGAAGATCGAGTTGTACTAAATGGGTTTCCATTTTATTCTTCTTTCTTAACTTAAAACCGTAGGTTTGATTTCATAAGAAAGAAGACTTGTCGGAAATTCTAGTCTTCTTCACACTTATTGTAGTATTATGTTTGACAAGAAAGCATATCACCTACAAGCAATATGACTGGTTGGTCCTATAATTAAGTGTCAGCTAATTAAAAATAACACATTAACTCCAACTCACAAACTAAGGCGTCAAACAACACAAACCTAAATAGATATCACATTCCTTGGGGTCAAACAAACCCAAACCTCCACCATCCCTCTACCATTGGGGACATCTAGCCACAAATTGGCTTCACCAACCTCCACCACCAATGATAAAACAAAAATCCCCACCAAGTTCATCCCCCCAAATCTCAATGCCATCGATTGTGGTGGTGATGTTGAGCCTAAACTTGGTTTGGGAGCTTGGGTTTTGTGGGTTGTGAGTTTAGGCCAATTGTGGGTTTAATTGGTGGTGTCGGCATGGCTGACCTTCACAATGGTTTAAACGACAGTGGAGGTGGTGTCTTGGGCTTTTGGTGGGGCTTTGACTTTGGATTGTTTCGTTTTAGGGGTGGATGGACTTGCCAGCATTTTATGCTGGCAAGAGTGATTGTTTGGGTGTGGCCAAGGCTGGATTTGAAGGTGTAAGCTGGTTTTGGAGTGGTTTGGGTGAGTGGGTAATTTTGTATTTTGAGGGTGGTGGTGTGGGCTTGAATGTGTGTTGGCGGTTATTGGGGATTTGATGACTTGTGGGGGTAGTTTCAGATTGGTTTGGTGTTTGGTTGTTGTTGAGGGTTAGTTTTGCCATGAAGGACGTCAATCGTGGAGGACATGATCGTGAGTTACACAGTGGGGTTTGTGGTGATTTGGCATTGAATGCCATGAAGCTATGGAGGGTAGTGGTATATGATAGTGATTTGGGGTTGTTTGGCCACAAGGGAGAAGTCAAATCTATTTGTGAAGTTTGACACCTCAATTTGATGATGTGTTATTTTTAATTGGTTGTTGCTTTATTATGGGACTGTGGATCCCTTTGATACAATGTTTAACATAAACTTAATGTCTTGGAAGCTTTTATGCTATTGAGGGAAACAATGACGGCAAGCCAAGAGATCAAGGCAAACAAAGAATTTGTGTCATGCTTATAGTTGGTTAAATTATAGGTAGAAAGTGAAATTTTTTGCAATTGAATGATATGTTTCATGTATCAACCTTAATAATCTACTAAAAATGGCTTTGGATGCCGTAATCATTGTCGAAGTTCTATATCAACCAAATAAGTCTATCTTATACCTCCCCTTTCTCACCCATGCCCCCCTCTCCCCCTCCGAGCAAAAAAAAAAAAAAAAAAAAAAAAAAAAGAAAAGAAAGGAAAAGGAAAAAAGTTAGGGAAGTATCGATACAATTGATTTGGTCAACCGTCGTATGGCCACCATTGTTCCAAGTAACATGATTCCGACTAGAGGCCCATTAGGCACTTCTGAAGTTGCTAGTTGGACTCAGAATACTCAATGCCTTTAATAATTAGGCTATTGTGGAGGACAAAATTTATTTCTAGCACTTTAAAGTGTTACGTGATTATATAAATTGTTTTGAGAATTGGCAAATGAGTTGGATTGGTTTCATAGCTAGCATGTCTTCTGGTCCGGTGTACCCCTTCAATTGCTTTATAATCAAATTTATATATGATACAATTTGACTTAAGCTTAATAATCATTTTAGTAAAACTCTAATCATTAGACCAAAGCTTTTCTTGTCCTTATTGCTTCAATTGTATAACTATAATTTTACTTATGAATAAATTTTTTTTAAAATATTTATGACGCTATTGTCCAACCTTTGGTCGTACACTTGATCGGACCTCTAAAACTTGATCCTCTCGCTTTAATCGGTTCATTCAACAATCCAATATCCAAAACAATGATTATACCTTCTTTGTGATCATACAGGGCGGTCATGGATGACACTAATGGTCAGAGTGTTCTAACCCCCGAATCAAAAACTGAAAAGCTCGATAAGACCAAAAGTGCTGAGACTAACGTAGTTGTATGTGAGCTTGCTAAGATCAATGGTGGAGAATCCGTCATTGCGATTGGGACTGAAGGCACGATGGTTCGATGTGAACCAATGAAGATGAATGATGAAGAATCCATGATTGTTACTAGGCATGGGGATGAAGATAAGGAAGAACATATAGTCGAAAAGACAAATGATGATGAAAATACAAGAGAAAAGGTAAGAAACAAAGAAGAAATGAATAAGGAGGTAAGGAATGAGGTGGTGACATTGAATGACAAGGAATTGACTAAGGCGAAGGGTGAAAAGAAGGAAGAACACATGGTAACAAAGGAAAATAATGGAGAAAAGGTAAGGAATGAAGAAGAAATGGATAAGGAAGTAAAGAATGAGGATGATATTGAAAGTGATTCTAAGGAAAAGATTAAAAAGCCAAAGAAAAGGAACAGAAGGAAGAAAATGGCTTCGAGGAATATCAATGCAATGATGGCCAAGGATGACAAGAAACTAGAAGACTCTTTGGACAAAATTAGCGAAAGGAAGAATATGGTTCCAAGCGGTTCTAATAAAGTGGCCGTTGGTGATTCTAAGCAACCAAAATCTTTAAACACAAGTCGCAAAAGGAAAAGGATGGCTAGGGTTACCAATGCATTGGCCACTAAAGGTGCAAACGAGTTGGAATCATCTGACAAGAAGACCAAGAAGGGGAAGATGGCTTTGAATGGTTCTAATGAAGAGGTCGCTAAGGATATTGGCAAGCAAAAATCGTCAAAAAAAAAGACGACGGAAAAGGTGAAGAGTATGGGAATGATATTCATGTGTAGTTCAAAGACAAAGAAGGATTGCTATCGCTACAAGGTCTTAGGGTTGCCTGAAAACAAGAAAGATATCGTACTAAAGATTTATGAAGGCATGAGGTTGTTCTTGTATGATTTTGACTTGAGATTGATGTATGGGGTCTACAAAGCCGCAGGACCCGGGGGTTATAACATTGAGCCTAGGGCTTTCAAGTCTGCATTCCCGGCTCAGGTTAGCAATCAAACAAAGTAAATTTCTTAATATAATATTTGTCTAATTGATAAAAGATTGATATTTCATGAATATGAAGGCTATTGCTTTTGGTTCCTCACTCTAAATTTACAGGAAAAGTGCTTCCAAGTAAATGGAATCCACAATTTTCCTTCTTGTATGTTCACTTGGAAGGGTTTAGTAGTTCTTTTTATATAAGAAAGGCCACTTTGGGGGCTACATACCTCTCTTTTATCCCTCGAGCCACTCATTCTTTATTTACGCTTTGTTTGTTTTTCTGTGTTTGATTGTAACCCTAAAAATGCTTTTGAAAACATTTATAGAGTTTGGCTTGCATGGAATATCATTAATATTTTATTTAAGTGGGGTGGTGTTGTAGAGGGGCTTGTGGTGTTGGTAGGTGCAATAGTAGTGGCGACAGTGTTGGGTGGTGGTGGCGACAATGGCAACACAAAGAAATTGAGGGAATAAATCCAAAAAACATTTTTCACTTGTTTTTGTTAACTTTAGAAAATGCTTTTTATTAACCAAGATTTTTTATTGCACTAAATATTGGAAAATGAGGAAAATATTTTTTGTCGAAACAAATGGAGCATTAAGATGGTCAAGATTTGATTTGATCAATAGACTTTACTAGCTAAGGTGATTGACATTGTTACAACAACAATAATAAACCTTAATCCCAAATTGTTTTGGGTTGGCTATGGCTATAGATGCTCAACAAATTAGTTAGGGTCAGCCACATGTATTCTTTTCCTCCATTCTATTTTATCTGAAGTCATGGTTTCTATTACTTAATTGACATGTCGTTTTTAACTACTTTTATTAATGTTATTTTGTCTTCTTCTACCTTTTTTTTTTTTTTTTGGTTCCCTTAACTTACATCAACTTGTGTTTTCTTATTGGTGCATTAATTGCTCTTCTTTGAACATGACCAAACCATCTCAAGCCACTCAACCTTATCTTTTCATCAATAGGTCCCACCCCTATTTTTAAACGGATTTCTTAATTTTGAATCCTATATTTCCGTGTATTTCCACTTATTCATCTTAATATTCTCATTTTTAGTTATATTCATGAATATGTTGATTCTTAATAGCCCAACATTAGTACCATAGAGCATAGTTTTGTTTTTTGGGGTGAGGTTTGGGTCTAGTGCCCAGTTGCACTAGACCCATTGAGATAATGACACATGTTCACTTTTAGACACGTGTCACCATTTCAATGGGTCTAGTGCACTGGATGCACTGGACCTAAGCTTAACCTTTTTTTTTTATATAATTTTTTTTATGGTACCATAGAGCATAGTTGGTTTTATAGTAATCATTGGGCTGGGATAGTCATTGAAGGGGAAAAAAATACCAGGAAAAAAAAGGGGAAAAAAAAAAAAAACACTGAAAAGAAGGGTTCTAATTACTTGTCTTGTGGTAGTCAATGAGGTCAAGTTTCAACATTGGTTGGACTTGATGAATATGCAACATGCTTGAAAACCTCCTATTCATTTGGAGGAAACTTGGGGGCGATGTAATAATATATTAGGTTTAGTATGGTAACCCTAAAACCATGATAGTCGATGCTATAAAAAAACTACGGTAGTGGTCTACATATTTATGGTGATATATTAATATATTGTAACATACAACTTCTCAAAATATATATAACATACCTTGATTTTTAGGGTATCATGCCATAAATCCATATACGGCTAATGCAAACTTAGTTAGATGCTACTTAGTATGGGTTTTAGGGAGCGACCTTAATCAATTGGGAATAAGGTTTGGTTGAACTAAATTGAAATAAGTAGTAGCAGAAACACTTACCTTTTGAACTAAGTTGGATTTATGAAGCGGCCTTAGTGAAGGTGTTCTTTTTCTTAATATTTTGTATGTGTTTTCCTCAGACACTCTGTTTGTTTCATTTTTCAAAAAATATTTTCTATAAAACTGTCTAATTTTCCTATGTTTAGTAGCAACCTTTAATAAGTTAAAAAACAGTCTCCTAATTTCCCTTATTTAGCTTGCTGTGAGATAGAGTTATTTTTTTCAAAAAAATTTAATGGAAAACAATTTTAAAAAATAAGCCATATATTTTTTGTTGACTAAAGATAGTTTTCCTTTAACTCATTTATGTGATGCTACCAAACACTGGAAAAGATGAAAAACTAATTTTACACAAGGTTTTCCATCGAAATAAATAGAGTGAATTGCCTACTTGTTTTTCACTTATATAAAAAAAAAAACAGAAAAACAAAAATATTGCCTATTGCTTTTCTTGGAGGGTTTGAATGAGAGGGATTTTTTTTTCTTGCCTTGCAATTTAATTGAACTTCAACTAGGATAGTATTGCAATACCTTCCATAGTGGTCATGATATTGTATGATTGGAGGTATTCCATCATATCGTCTTGTTTTATGGGATAGCATGTTGATTATCCATTCATATAAATTGGAGTGAAATTATGACTTTTATATTTATATTTTTTTATTGCAGTGATATGAAGATTCTCATTAGGTATGAGTGTACCTAGTTTTGAATAATAGTGGAAAGTTTTAAGGAAATAATAATGTGTGAAAATTTGAGATTTGTTTCTGGTAGGTGCGCTTCACTGTTTTGGAGGATTGCTTGCCGCTGGCAGAGGAAAAGTTTAAAAAGGTCATCAAGGATAATTATTACACTAAGAACAAATTCGATGGTCAATTGACCTCTGAACAGGTTTGATTTTGTTTTCAAATTATGGAAGATATGTGAACAGAAAATTATGTGGCATCATACTAGTATGGATTGGGTTTCATTCTCTGCATTTTATGCTAGTTGATAGTGATTGTATCATATACTGGTTATAGGTGAAGAACCTGTGCAATCTTTTCCGATCTGCTCATAAAGTTACGGTTACGGAGTCCAAAGGGATTGGTAGGATTGGCAGAAGTCCCAGGGCAGAAACTCGCACTTTTGGAAACCGAAAAAGAGCTAGGCGGCACAAGGCAGAAACTCACACTTCTGGAGACCGAAAAAGAACTAGGCAACATAGTCGGGAGCAAGAGAGGGGGCACAATCGGGAGCAAGAGAGGCACTATGCTTATGGTGGAGGCCGCCTGTATGGTGAGAGGCCTGTTTATGAAAGGGAGGCATTTGCATCTTCCCTAGTGCATGCGGCTCTACCCCCACCTTTACCTCAACCTTTGGGACCTGCACATCCTTTGCCATCATATGTTTATGAGAGGGCCTCAGAGTTGGGTACTTACAGACAGGAACCACTCAGTGAGCATCATGATCGACGGCTTTCAGATCTGGAACTGAGGCACCGAGATGGGATTGAATATCGCGATCCCTATGTTTTAAATCGGGATCCCTACCTTTTGTACAGGGAGCGTCCTTTGTACCGTGATCCATTGTATTCTACAGGTGCACTACCCGAGTACCGTTTTGCAGAACCACATATTGAGTATCGACCTCTGACAGGCCCTCAACCACTGCATGAGTTCCATACACCCACAGACCCTCTTCGTGAATACCATCCCCATCCTCCCACCGGCCTTTTACCTGAATACCATCCCCTCCCACCCCTGCATCGCTACTAGATCAGTCTCAAGAACTGGGAAGACTTGTAGTTCACATTTCAGTTGTTTATAGTTTATCTAATGCATGAATTTCTGCAAAGCAATAATTATTCTGAAGTGGCTTTGGCAGTTCCAAAATGAACTTTTTAAGACTTGAAACTGTAAAAGAGTTGTCTGCTCGATCATTTCCAAATAATTAACCTGGCATTTTCAGTTTGGCGTCTCGTGATTAATCTGATATATTACTATTGTGTACTCTGGTCTTAGTGAGGCTGAGAATATTTTGTTTTGGAGTTCTTAGTGCCCGTTTGGCTTGGGCTGATTAGCTGAAGCGCACGTTTGCGTTTCAGCTTTTTTTTTTTTTTTTTTTTCACGGGTTTGTGTAGACTTTTTTACTGTTTATTTACTGTTGTGGCTACTGTTCAATGAAAAGTAGTTGCAATATTTGACTTTTCCTATAAATTTTACTGTTTATAGACCTACAAATTTCACTTTTCAGCAACTTCTTCATTAAAAATGGGTCACACGGTATTATTTACACATTTAAAAATTATTTGTTACAGTATTTTTCAGTTTTCAGTTTTCAATTTTCAGCTGTATCCAAATGGACCCTTAATCTTGTTCTCCCCTCATATGTTTGGTCTTTGATGTTAGCTGTTTTCTTCCTTTTTATTCCCGTGTTCTTGTCCCTGCTTCAAGATTTTGTTCTGTCAGAGGACGGAAAATGACTTCATCTGGAAGATGCATGCAACTAGAGAGGATGGTATTGCAAACCTGGGTTGTAGTTCCTTCTTGAGGCATCTTCACGTACTCGTAAACTAGCTACTAATTGCAGTCCATCTACCAAAATAATCTAATTGCTTAAATGCATTCTAGCATGATTACCGTAAAGGCCCCAGAAATGCCGTGTCTACAGATCTTTGAATCGTTTTGCTGCAAAATTCAACGACTTTAAGAAATCATGATGGCACACCAGCCAATTGGGGAACTCGGGTTGTCTTCTACTCTAAACAGGGTGGTATTCACTAGATACTGGGTGAATAATGGCTTTTATTTTTTATTTTTATTTTTTTTTCATGATAAGCGGCTTACTGCTCAGCATTTAGAGCACTCATATCAGTGGGTGTATAATAGAAAAAGTGGTGAAATTTACACAATATTGCTCAAAACTCACCCGCATCAGACTGTGTATTGCTGTGTAAAAATGCAAGCTAGCTATAGTAACCATGTATTGGGTAAAAATGCAAGCTTGATATAGCAACCGTGTAAATATACACAGTTACTATAGCTTGAATTATTTTTTTTTATTATATTCTCTCTCCCTTCTCTCGTCATATTCTCTCTCTTCCTCTTAACTCTATTCTCTTACTATCTCCTCATGAATCCCAGCATCTCTACAAATTCATCAAAATCATCCTAAATTTAGATCTAAACTCATTAAACCCATATTCAGAATTTTAGATCCCAAACTCATCAAACATATATGAATCATTATACCCATTATATATATGAATCATCAAACCCATATACAAATATATATATATATATATATATATATATATATATATATATATATATGAATCATCAAATCCATATTGCACAAAAGAAGAAGCATTAGTAGCAGCGGCGGCGAAAAAGAAGAAGTTGTGTTGACTGGATTAGTGAAGAAGAAGAAGTTGGTTTGACTGGATCAGTGGATCAGTGCTTGTGGAGGAGACCAGTGCTTGTGATAAGGAAGGAAATCTATCTGTAAGATAGAGAGAGTGCGAGAGACAGAGAGAAATGTTTGATTGAGAATCTGAGTTTGAGAGATTAAAAAGAAAAAAAAAAAGGGGGGGGGGGGGGGGGGGAAAGAGAGAAGAAGATAGAGAGACGAGGACAAAAAATAAAAAGATAAAGTAAAAATAAAAAATGAATAGAAATGATTATTTAAATAAAAAAAGAGTGTATAATAGATAGTTTGACGTGGCTGTTTTGTAAAAATGATCATGTAAAATAGAAAAAAAGTAGATTCTTACACTAAAATAGACATGAAATTTTACACATACTGATGCTAATGCTCTTAGTCGCCTACATAATGCTTTGGAGGTTACAACTGCAGCAATGTCAAGAATTGAATCCACTACCCCAGTGCTAACGGAGGCTAATGCCTTTAAAGGCACACTATAGGTTGCTAAGTCCATAGTAACTACAAAGGTGTTGATTGAAGGTGACTGTCTCAGTTGTTTTGAAGCTCCTTTGCAAAACTCTAATTCACATTGTTTGATTATTACAGATGTTATTGATGAATGTTTGTTGTTAGCAAAGGACTTGGTGTCTTGTTTATTTTTCTTAACCCCCTAGATTATATGATAGAGTTTCCCATCTGCTGGGAAAATGGGCCCTTCAAAATTTGATTGTAGGCTGGCTTCCTCTCCAAGTCCCTCCTCTTTTTGTACTGTGGTGAGGAGAGAGGCCACTTTAGCCATCCTTTTGTTTCCTTAGTCTTGTTTTGTTGGGTTGCTTAGTCAATGAAATTGCTCTATTCGTTTTAAAAAGGAAAAAAAAAAAAAAAAAGAGTAGAATTCAGGTCGTCCACCAATCGTCTTCTGTTAGTCGATGAAGGGCTTATGATCTCAACATATATTTTCGCATTATTCCGTTAGAATCCATGTGTTATCAAAGTTTGCAATGCATTAAGGGAAGAAGAGAGAAAAAGATTGTTTGGACGAAGGAAAAAAAAACCTATATTTTATGATTTCTTTCCTTTTTGTTTTTGTCTTTTTTTTTTTTCTTTTTTTTGGGGGTGGGGTTGGTGGGGGTGAACTAGGAAAGTGTGAAGGAAGATGTCATGAGTAAATAAAGAGTACTTTTTTTAAAAACCTATAATAAAGAGTACTTTAAATAAAAAATCCTTTTTAATTTTTATAATCGAGTACATGAATAGTACATGAAGACGTCCTTTTGTTATTTTACGATCTAATAATACAACCAAAAATCGAGGTAGATGTTAGAAGGTTGAACAATCCATTCTCAAACCTTGGTTTTTGGTACTTTCCTATAAAGAAGACTAAAAAATTTCATTAAATTATAAGGCTCATAATTGGAATATCTCATTTATCCTAAAAAAATAATTTATATTTTCTTTTTCTCTTGTTGTTGGTTCAAAATATTTGGTTAGTGCCTTGAAAAAAAGTAAGAACAATCTTTACACTTTTCATGAAAGTCTTTATCAATTTTGTTTATCATACAAGGTACAATTGATTTAAAAGGAAATCCACACTTTTTTCAATGTTAGAAAATAAAAAATGTTAAGATAGGTAAAAAAAAAAAAAAAATTTAATTATTTTCTTGAGATTTGTGTATTTTCCAAGAGAACAACTACTATTTAAGAACATGAGTAATCTTTGAAAAGACGTATGTACCATGTAGAGCAAAGGAAATGTAGGATCCCTGATGGGAGAGAGAATGAATAAGGCTACGATGAGGTCAAGAGAAGAAGATGAAAAGCTGCAACGAAGCACAAAAAATGTCAAAGAAAACCATAGCTTGGGAACACGTCATAACACTCTTGGTCCTTCCTTTGAGGGAGGGAGTAAGTCATGCAAAGAGAAGCTACTTGGAGAAATCCTTGGAGCCTTTGAGCGAGAATTCGACTTTGGATTCAACATGGAGATGGAAGCAGAGTCGGATGACGAATTCTCCGATCTGCCATCAGGTGAAAAAGTCGTAAAGTTCTCAGGGAACATGAAAGCTAAAATTCAAGCTCCGTGAGCAAATGCATTGATAGTTAAAGTTTTTGGAAAGACTGTGGGGTTTCACTTCTATATTCACGCATTCTTGGCCTCTAGAAATTGGTAGGGAGAATGGATTGTGTTGATCTTAGGAACGACTTCTTCCTTATCAGATTCCAAAATAGAGAGGATCATGCTCGGGTCCTTAGGGAGGGACCATGGTTCGTTGGAGGTCACTACCTGTCTATTAAGGGTTGGGAGCCTAACTTCAAGTCGTCTATAGCCAACCTATCGTCAGTAGTGGTATGGATATGACTACCCGAGTTGCCTATTGAATACTATGAACCATTGGCATTAAGGGAGATTGATGAAGCCATTGGCCCAGTGCTGAGAATTGATACTCATACTGCAGTCGAAACCTGAGGGAGGTTTGCTAGGTTATGCATTCAAGTTAACCTTGATGAATCGATTACAAAGCTACTCAAGATGGGGTGGATAGACCAACCAGTCCAATATGAAGGTATCAACTCCTTATGTTTTGCCTGCGGTCGAGTGGCTCACAAGGCAGAGAAATGTCCTTACAAGGTTAGAGTTCCAACAAGAGATGGTGGGGTCGAAGACGCGGTAAAGAAGGTAGAAGTTTAAAGTCAACCTGCTTCTGAGGAGAAAGATGCTTTTGGACCATGGGTCCTAGTTACACAGAAAAGGCAACCGAATTTGAAACTAGCAAAAGATAAAGCCCAAACTACCCGTTTAGGCTTTCCTGACCTACGCCCAAGGGAATCCCATGATACCAATCTTTTTATTTCTACATCGGGCCTAACAAAAGCTGGGACAAGCAGTAAGGAGGGAAAGCGAAAGCCTATCACTATCCCCGATAGTAGTGCGATTCGAGCAAATTGCACTGCTGAGCTCGTGTTAAGTGAGAAGCTTAGACTTGTTCTGTCAACACTAAATGGCAAATCCCTAGCCCAGAGTCTATAGACAAGAAAGAAGGGCCGAGAACTTCCCACTTGAAAGGGTAATAATTAAAAGTCTCCCTTAGTTTGGAAGGAAATGGGTGTGAACCCTTTTAGTTTGAACACTCAGGGTTATCCAGATTTCCTAATGTCAGAGATTAGGGAGTTCAAGGTAGGTGGTTCTACAAACACGAAGGTGGTCAAAGCTGGACCTAGCTTGGAGAAGGAGAAGGTGAAAAGGATAGGTGGAGTCAACCAAGGGGATTTGGTTAGAGAGTTGATAACTGAATGGGGAGGGGAGGGGGGAGTAAGGAAGGGATGGCGTCCCCTCCCAATCTAGACCCGCTGCGTATCCCCCTCATGAAAATATCAAAACCAATGGGCCCCGGATAGGGACCGGGGATCGGGATTAGAGATTGATTCGGCTAACATAGCCAACTGCCCATTGAAATGAATCAACCCAAATCTCCGATCGAGGCATGCGAACCAGGTGGATGAAGAGATTCTGGATTGTGAAGAGGAACCTGGTGATGATCAGTTGGGGGAATCCAACCCTCCAGGTGCAAATATGAAGGATGATGTGGGAGGTGATGTTCCTCTCCTTTCTTAGTTATTACTTTGTATATATTGTAAATATGGATCTGCTTATATGGAATTGTCATGGGGCTCTTAAGCCCACCTTTTGTAACAATGTTTTTTATTTAGTTCGCACCTATTCCCCGACGATCATGATCTTAATCGAGACTAAGGCTTGTGGTGATAGAGTAAAAAGGATCGCTGATAGGCTGCCCTTTTGATGGGGCAATCTTTGCAAATACAATTGGGTTGAGTGGTGGCTTATGGTTGCTTTGGGATTCCTCTCAGGTAGCAGTAGTTCAGTTATCATCAATAGAGTAGGAAATCCATGTGGTGGTTACTCCAAACCATCAAGATGGTTCGTGGTTACTCTCTGCGGTTTACGCTAGTCTGCGGTTTGCAGAGAGGCAACTCCTCTGGGAAAACCTGATCTCAGTATCTAGACTTCATTCCTTACCTTGGGTAGTGGCAGGCAACTTCAATGAAGTTCTTATGGGGGAGGATAAGTATGGGGGTCAGCTAGTGAATATTGGCCGAGCTCTCCACTTTCAAGAATGCCTTGACACTTGCCGCTTGATAGATATTGGGTTCTCTAGACCCCAATACACCTAGTCAAATCACAGGCCGTTGACAGACTTAATCCAAGAAAGGATCGATAAAGTCTTTGTTAATGCTGAGTGGAATAGTATTTACCCTGAAGCTCATGTTAAGCACCTGGAAAGGGTTCAGTCTAACCACTCTCCCATCCTGGTATGCCTCGAGCAAAATCAGCAGGTCAGGCTTCAGCGGCCTTTTAGATTTTAGCCTATGTGGCTCTCTCACCCTGAGTTTCCAAAGGTCGTTCTTAATGCCTGGACCAACCCTGCAGTCCTGTCTAATGCAGTGGAAAAATTCGTGGACAAAGCTAAAGTTTGGAATAAAAAGGTTTTTTGGGAACCTTTTCCACCGCAAAAAGGGAATTGTTGCTAGACTCAGGGGTGTCCAAACTGCACTCTCTACCAATCTCAGTAGTTTCCTAGTGGATCTTGATAGGACATTGAGAGCTGAATTCACAGAAATCTCAAAACTCGAGGAGGAGTTCTGGGCCATGAAATCCCGGATTACCTGGCTGGTTGAGGGTGATAGGAATACCAGTTTTTATCATACTTCAGCGATGGTTGGTAGAAGAAGAAATCGAATCACCTTCATGAAAGACCGAGCTAGGAATTGGATTCAAGGAGATAAGGAGATAGCCGAATTCACCAGAAATGGTTACGCCGAGTTGTTCTTTTCCAGTCACTGCTATTCTATTCTAGTGAATTGGGATCCTCTTTTCTGGCAGGCTTGCTTAAAAGAAGAGGATATGGTTATCCTGACCCACCCAATCTCAAATGAAGACATCTTGGTTGGCCTATGGTCCCTTAAGGCTTTCAAGGCCCCGGGTCCAGATGGCCTTCACGTCGGATTCTTCCAACGCTTTTGGTTATTAGTGAGGGACTCAATCAGGAATGAAGTGAAGCAGATTTTTATTAATGGTAGGATTCCTGAATACCTTAATTAGACTATCGTTACCCTCATTCCTAAGTGTGGTAATCTGGAATCTTTCAACCACTACCGCCCCATCAGTTTGTATAATATGGTTTAAAAGATTATATCCAAGATCATAGTTGCTCGGATAAGGCCTCTGCTTGCAAATATGGTTTCTTGGCTCCAAACAACCTTTGTCCCTGGCAGTAAAGGAATTGACAATGTGATAATAGTCCAGGAAATTATCCACTCCATGTCTAAAAAGAGGGGAAGAAATGCGTATATGGCAATCAAGATAGACTTGGAGAAAGCTTATGATTGAATGAAATGGAGTTTTATTAGAGATAAACTTACTCTTTTTAAGTTTCCAAGTCAGCTGATCTCTCTTATAATGAGCTATGTATCTTCATCCTTAATATCCATTCTATTTAATGGAGGTGCCCTTGAGCCTTTTCTCCCGTCCAAAGGCATTAGACAAGGGGACCCTCTGTCCCTTTATCTCTTCATATTGTGCATGGAAGTTTTAGGTGCTCTTATTTCGGAAAAATGTAATTCCAAACTCTAGAACCCAGTTAAGGCATCACAAGGAGGATTGGCTTTTCCCATCTGTTCTTCGTAGATGACCTTGTTTTGTTTATAAGGGTGAATCGCAAAAATTGTGTGGCTGTCAGGGAGGTGTTAAATTCCTTTTGCAGTATCTCAAGACAAAAGGTTAGTCAGGATAAATCCTGGGTCTTCTTTCCCCCCAATGTTTCAGCTGATAATAGGTCTGACCTGTGTAATATTCTGGGCTTTCAATCAACTCCTTCGCTTGGGAAGTATCTGGGTTTCCCAATCAAACACTCGGGAAGACCTTAGGATTTTGGGTTCATCTTGGAGTGGGTGCAAGGGAGACTTGCTGGGTGGAAAGCCAACCTGCTATCCTTTGTTGGGAGGCTCGTTCTTACCCAGGCCGTGACATCCACAATTCCGAATTATGCTATGCAGTGTATTACTTTACCTGCTAAGGTGCTTACCAACGTGGACAGGCTTAGTTGCAACTTCCTTTGGGGATCATTGGAGAACAAGAAAAAGCTTCACTTCGTCGGTTGGAACAAGATTACAGAGCCCAAAAAAGAGGGTAGTCTGGGCATTCAGGCTGCCAAAGCCAAGAATATTGCATTCCTTGCCAAATTAAATTGGTGCCTCACTTCGGAGCCCACCTCCTTGTGGGCTAAAGTGCTGACTCAAAAATATCGCACTCCCTGGAGAGTTTCCAACCCTCGCACTTCTTTTAGGACTTGTTCAACCATTTGGTCAGCTATTCGAAAGGGAGAGTCAGTTTTCAAGAAAGGGTCCAAATGGATTGTTGGTGGAGAGAGTCAACTATCTCTATGGTATGATAAATTGATGGATAAGGGCTTTCTCAGAAGCGTGATAGAAGGTCCTCTAACTCATGGAGAATAGGAAATCCGATTGAGAGATATGATCAGCTTCTCGGGATGGAACTAGCAGAGATGTTCCTTTTCCTTTCCCGAACAACTTCTGATGGAGATAAAGGCAACGCCCATTTCTTTTTCTACTCAGAACACGAACCAAATCACCTGGTCTTCCTCCCCAAGTGAGAACTTTGAACTTAAGGAAGCTTATAAACTGGATAGCATGGAGGAGACAGGTAGTATTCTTTGTCAGTTTGGTGGTGATTGGATTTGGAAGGCTCCAACCATCCCAAAAATTAAGTGTTTCCTCTAGCAATGCTATTACAATAGCATCCCAGTCCGATCTGTCCTTACTGCCCGAGGAATGGACGTTCCAGCTTCGTGCCAGATTTGTGGAGGAGGCTCTGAAACTGTGGTACATGTCCTTAGAGACTACCGAGCTGCCTGAAGCTTCTGGGATTCGTATTCCCGTCCTCTCCCTGCTACTTTATTCTATGGCACAAATCTTATTGACTGGCTTAGACTGAACTATTGCAGCATGAAGAGACACTCCACTATAAACCTTAACTGGGGCATTGTTTTTTCATTTGGGGTTTGGAGCCTTTGGTTGCATCGGAACGGTATAATGTTTCAAGATGAGAGGCCCAATTGGAATGTGAGAATGGAAACTATTTCAAAAGCTACTGAATTTGCGTACGTTGGCATAAATGGGAAGATGGCCCAGTCCCGACAGAGAATTTCTGTCAGTTGGAGTAAACCGCCGCTGAATTGGTACAAAGTTAATTCAGATGGCTTGTCTCTTGGTAATCTTGGGCGAGTGGGAGGTGGAGGTATGATTTGTAACGACAAGGGAGAATGGATTAGAGGCTATGTTAAAGCCATCGGAAGCACAACTAGTGTGGCGGCAGAGCTGTGGGCACTGAGGGACAATATCAGATTGTGTATCACATTAAAACTCCCTGCTGTGATATTTGAACTTGATGCAAAAGTCATTGTAGAGTTGCTTGAAAAGGAGGATGGTCAGCCAAACTGTATAGGTGCCTTAGTTAGTGATTGTAAAGCAGGGCTGAAGGAGATCCCAATGGTCCAAATTCAACACTGTTATCACGAGGCCAACAAGTGTGCTGATGCCCTCGCTAGAAGGGGAGCCTTACTCCCATATGATTTTGTAGTTTTCTTAGACCCTCTAATGGAGGTGTCCTTACTTCTGAGGTTGGACTCAGCAGGTGTGTCTTATGAGCGTTATGTCCCCTTTTGTAATCATGTTCCTTAGTTTTTAATGAAGCTCCCTTTGTACCCAAAAAAAAAAAGCAAAGGAAATGTAGAAATGGAGACAAACTGACAATTTCCTCTTGTCAATACAATAGTATAACATTTTAGTCAAGAAAATTAGGAATAATCTCCAAAGAGAGTGAATTTTTATAAGATGTTACTAAGTTCTAAATATTAATAGTTGTCCAGAGCTATATCACTTATCTAGTACTTTTTATTATTTTTAATAAAAACATTTAAGGTTTAAATATCCTTTTTACTATCGAATTAAAAAAATATATAATTTTCTTTAAATAACTCTGTGGGGTCATAAAGCCCAGTGATGTGCATCCACTCTTTATACTGGGCCTGAAACCCATGATGAGGCCCATAATCTTATATGAAGTATACAATGGTGACCATGGCAGCTTAGGAAATCGTGCCGAGGGCAATTCTGTCCTCGAATATCCAAGGCCGAGGATGATGTAAAGAGACTTACCGACAAAAATAATCTTCTAAAGCATCCTAGAGCAGGGCGGTAGAGCAATTCCAGGGAAAGCTGCAGCCTCCACATTAAATGCTCACAACTAACACTCTGGCCGCATTAATGTGGAAATGATACCTGAACAGTGGCTTCTCTGACTCACAGCTACTACCTAGGAGCTCTGATAGGAAGTTAATGTGACAAAGGCAATCAACAATATATCTGACCTGCATATGTATGGTGAAGATGGAGGAAAAAACCAGTATATAAGGAAGAAGGAGCCCTGAGAAGAAGAGAGAGACTTCACCAGAAAAAACACTGTAGCAACCTGAGCTAACTTTGTAACCATTATCACTGACACTTAAGAAATAATAAACAGAAGCTCCTCGGACTATTGCCAAGGATTAAGCCTTTTGTCCAAATCCATATTTGTTTTACTTGTCTGTTCTTCACATCACCACCAACTGTTGTTACACTCATCAAAGCCTAGTTCTTCAACCCAGTCTCTACAAATTTATTGTATTGGACTCGTTGGGCTTGAGGTCACTTATCCATCAAGAACAATATTCAAACCGTGCCCCTACAAACTCAATAGTTAGAGAAGAGGAGATTTAAATCCTGGTTATTTTCGTTATAAATACCAAGAAGTGCCAAGTAGTCTTCTTTCTTTCCTTTAATTTTTTTTTAATTATTTTTAAAAGAGGTCTTATAAGACAAAGAATATGTTGCAAGGATTATCACTAGACTATCACTAGACTATCAAGTGATAGTCTAGTGATAATAACATTTTTTGTAGTTACCCATATTTATTATTCCAAGTCTCCTCCCTTTCTCCACTATCTACCTTAAAAAAATCCATGACTGAATGATATATTTCTCTTTAACCCACATAGGTGAAGGACTTGGCGGTTTCAAAAAACGAACCCTAGTTCAAAGTTTAAATTCCTTTAAAAGTGTTAAACTACCTTGTGCCTTAAGGAGGTTATGAACTCTCAAAAAAGCTCTAACAAAAGTGAGCAATTGGTTTTTGGTCTTTACAAATGAGAACGTTAGAATGATTTTTAAAAATTCTTAAGGTAACCTCTAAAATTATATGTATATTCAATGACCCCCCCTAACTCCAAATTTATAGTATTAATTGTACTCCTACTACCTTTATAGGTGAAAATTTTTGTTCCTTCCCTGTAAATTCACATAGATTGTGAGTTGTTACATGCTTTAATATAAAATGACTAAAAAATACGTTCTCTTTAAGGTATGTGTCTTTATTAATAATTTGGAGCAGTAAAAATAATTTTATGGAGAGCCACTTGGTAAGTTTGGTGAAGACACGAATTTTAATAATTGTTCATCAATTTTCCAAATGAATAGGAGCTATCAATGAAGGTACAAATATATGGATCGATGGTGGGTTGGCCCGAGGCAAAGGATTTGTCTTTTGCATACATGTGATGTGGTTGCACTTGCACATTGATGACTGATCTCTCTCTCTCTCTCTCTCTCCATCAATTAATTTTACAACTACACCCCTCCCCCATATTGTACCTTGCTAGGGTACTTCCCTTTCAAACTTACAAAGTCTCTCACTTTGCTTTTGGACCTATAATCGTTTGCCCTTTTTTGGGTTCTTGGGAAGGTAGTTAATTCGGTTGTTGGTGTAGTTGGTCTCTAGCTAACAAGGCTTTGAGTACGAATATAGCAAAGAAGAAGAAATTCAGGTACGTATTACGTAGTACTTATACCTTGGCCTTTGTGAAGAAGAAGAAGACGAAAGGAAAGGCACAACACAATTAAATTTAGTACAGATTTATTGTAGTGTAGTGATGGTGTTGGGGGAGTGCTTTTTTGAAACAAAGAAAGTTCCTTAGATATGTGTATGTATTATATGATGCCAATTTGCTTGCTTGATCAGAAACAGCCTTTTTACAATGAGATTGCGTAAAAGTCGAAACAGGCATGCAAGAGTTTCATTCATCAAAGTAATAAGGATTATTCATGTTTTTGTAAAATGGTCCCTACGGTTCAACCAATGGGTTTGATAAAGACCCGGCATGGTTTTTTAATTATTGTATGCATGCCAACTTGTGCACACTACTTATTATCATAGAAGAAAGAAGATCATGGTTTTTTAATTATTTTCAGTCGCATGAATGGGAATTGACCTAACTCAGAAAGAAAAAAAAAAGTTGTTTGACATCTGCTTTTATTCTTTTGATTATTAAATGGATTTACCTTATAATCTTATTCATTTAAAAAAGTAAAGGAAAATGCTAAAGGTATTACAAGTTTTACTATATAAGACTTACAAATTAATGTGGCAATAAATATGATTAGTAAACTTCAATCACTTCATAATTGAATATTTGAGTTGTTTCTTTATAGCTAGTGACACATCAGTCTGTAAGTTTTTAATGTAGTAAAAATTGTAATATCTATAGCACTATGCAAAGATAAATTAGGTTTTATAGTGGTCATGTCTTTCTCTAGCAACTTACCATTTTTTATTATTTCTAATACATTTTTTTTTACGTGAAATTTTTACCTTTTAAACATTGGTAATGTGATATATTGTGATTGATATATAATAAAAATGATGTCAATTATAGGTCTACTTAAAAATTTACCACTATATTTCTATATTTATCTCTTTTTGAAAACCTTCAACTTGACAATTGATAGGATATTTACATTTTTGGGATGAAAACGTGGAGGCATATGAAATTATGAATACATTTATGAACTCTTTCTAGAATGAGTATGACATCCTCCATGCAATGCAACCATTGTGTGAACTCTATAACTAGTCATGGGCTGCAGGGGGGCTGAGCAATTACTCCTATGATTTTACGCAGTAGAAATGCCTCCTTTAAAATCATAGTGCACCCATTCTACAAAAATTGATCATGGCAAAATAATGTATAATAAATAATTAGAAAAAGGGTAAAACACAAAAACTACTTTTGAGATTTTTGGCTAATACCAGGTACTACTAAAATTTTTCAAAAATATCCAACTTGCTCCTTAAGCACTAATGTCTTTTAATTAATACCGTACGAAGAATTTTCTATTCCCCTTGCTACTTTGTCCATCTTTGGATGTTATTTATTTACCATTGATTATCCAAACACTCATTATTTGTGCCTATAATTTTTATAATACATAATCGCTATGAGGTCTGTATAGTCAAAACAAGCCGTTAGATTTTCTTCCTCACTTTAAGCAAATAAGCTAACAAAATATACACTTGATTGACATGATTTATATATATTTTTTATCATGATAGATACCAAGGTACCGACATAGATGATTGGTCCAGTGAAAAATACTCACCTCAGTATGTAAGATTTTCAATACTCACCTCAGAATAAAGTAATCTGCAACATTACTTTTAAGATTTTCATGACAAATCATCTGTGGATGTTCCGCACCCTCTTTATATTTATTATTATTATTATTATTTTGGGCTAAGAAAGTTTATGATAAACTTAAAAATCAATATTGCTTGCTTGCTCCATCGTATAACAAGATCTGAGAAGATGTATGTCGGAGAAAACAACAATTTCCATGATGGACTTAGGTTCCAATAGCCAGCAATGAGTTATCTACTCTGCTGACATTGTCCCCTTCTTTAGACAAAACTGGCTTAAAGTTCCATGTTCTCACTGTCCATTTATTTCCAATGTTGGACTAAATTCCAGAAAATCCATCACTCAGACTCAGGTAGGCTTTTGCAGCAAAATGGTGGTTTTGGGTGTATCAATGTGAAAGAATCTCCCATGTTGGTGTCATCGATAATTCATCTTATCCGCACAATAATTGTGCCACAATAAATGTTCTAATACTGCCAATCAGCTGGTGGGTGAAATTGACGATGATCAAAGCCACGTTTGTTTGTTTATTTATTTTATATTATTTTATGAGTGTTGGATCATTCCCGGCCGTGTGAATGGTAATGTTAGTTTAGTAGTAAAATTGCATATTGGATAATAACTATATGAACTAGTGGTTAATGTGATATAATTAGAGACAAAAATATTAGTTTTAACCTTTTGGATTAAATATATAATATCACAACATGTTATATGAATCTCTTACAAAGAAACTTCTTAAAATGTTAATGTCTAATATTTTTCATGAACTTTTTATTTATTTATAATAATTCAATAATTAGGGGTTGAGAGATTCAAACTTTGAATATTTTTATTGGAAATACCAAGAGATATCAAACAGTTGAGTGACAAGACTCTTGCCTCATTTTCACAAACTTATTACTATCTCAACAGTATTCATGAAGTCACATTAATGAAAGATACCCTCAAATTTTGGCAAAGACAGATGATATGTATCAAGAGTTTATTTTACATATGAGGATCACATGGAGAGAAGGATCATAGATAAGGATTGGATTGGATGGATGTTAACTGACATAACTAAATATTTGGTGGGGAGCACATATAGTTGTCCGCTTTGCCAAGTTATCTCCCACCCACTTGATTATGGTTATGTTTATCTTTCTTCTCACCCACATATGTGCACTTTCGCCCCCCACATCCGAACGCAGCTTTATCTCCCTCTCTCTCTCCCTCTCATAATAATTATGTGAAATGACATAGCATGTGAAAGGATCCCCCAGAGCCCCTTTCAAACACTTATTAGATGCTTTCCTTTAAAGAACTAAATTACTTCCCATATGGGGTTACAGTTTTGTAAAAATAAACATTGGATTATAGAAAATAATCATATAACTAAATTAACATCAAATAATTTAGGATGAAACTTCCCAATTGTGGATAAGAGTATAAGACAGGAAATGAGAGTGACACATATATATTTTAAGAACACATATGAGTATCGTATCCCCTCCGGTTGTCAAAACCACCCGAGGGTAGCTAAATCCAACAATCAAATCCGTGTAAAAAGCATGGCTCCAAATTCCAAAATCAGGTTAAGAGAAACATGTCATTTATCAAGTCTAAAGAATGAAGACTCAAAACTCTTTCCATTCTCAGCTTGCTAGTCACTTTGGCTAATTAAAAGTGGACCTATATGTCCAACAATCAAGCCTCGATTGATGGCGTTAGATTTCCAACATACCATTTTATTACACGATTCTCTAATAACAATCATGTGGGCAATACGGTGGTTGGGGAATGAGAGGCACCAAACTTTAAAATTTCAAAGTCATCTACCAATTAATGGGAAAAAAAATTCAAAGTCAGCAAAGGTGGCAGGTACCACAGGATTCCTACCCTACCAAATTAAAACGACGTTAGTTACGCATATCACGTAGTTTTCCATAAATCTTAGTCGCTCAATCCACACAACGTGTGGTTTTTAGTCCTTAGACTTTAGTTTATGGGGTACGGCATTAGGGCAATTCAAATTTACATATGAAATTTGCAATAAAAAATTAGAAGATTTGACTTTTAGAGTCGTTATCATTAATATTATGCTAATTTAAACTCATGAATTTACAAAGTTTAATTACGTATTATACAGGCAACGTCAAGAATGATAAAGGTTGGTATATAGCACAAGTCAGTATTAATTTTTATTATAAATAGATACCAATAACCTCGGTATTAGTTTTAGTTTAGTTCACGTAGGCTGCCAGAATTCTCAAACTAGGAAAAAGATGTATCAACTGTCAAGCCTAACAGAGTTCAAATGGATTTTATAGACTAAATTTTTTTTCATTTTACATCTTTAATTGGTAGATGCTAGGCATTTTCTTTTAGAAGAGTAAATCACTACAAAACACGCGGGCTATAGCCATGGCTAAAAAGAACACACGGCTGTAGCTAACTTATAACCATGTTTTTAAGACAGGCAGTTTAAATTACTGACCTATAACTGTGTTTATAAAACGCGGCTATAAGTTAAATCTATAACCACATTTATAAACCTTCAGATTCACTGATTTAGCATATATGTGCCAGTGAGTTTATTTTTTTGGTTATATATTGTTTTCAAAGCCCCAATTTTTTAAGTACAATTTATGTTTATTGATCAATTTTATTATTTTTTTTAAATAGGTATGGGGTGACTTAAATTGACATCTTTCACTTGAGTGTAAACCAATAAAATTAAGTTCATCTTAAAAGAAATATATAAGACTAATTGCATATGGTCAATGGCCAATGGGCCATGGATACTTAATAATACTATAAATGAGTGCATGGAGTCACGGACAAGTTAATGTAGCATTTTATAGTTAATCTTTTATTAAGTTTCACTACTTGTTTGTCATTAGAATCCAAATTTTATGTTGAGAATAAACTAGCCAAAAATGGGACTATCTAGCCAAAAAAATGGGACCTCTCTAGCCAAAATTGTCGTAGTAAAGTGGCCAGTTGCTTTGGAATTTGGAAAGCAATTTTCTAAATTGTGACTTTGACATGAAGGGAGATCTGTGAAAAAACAAATGTTTGCTTGCTCTAAACCATTACGTTGAGCGTCAGAGATGCCATTGCATAATAATTCAAAATTAACCATAAACAGTAAACAATACTACAATAGTAGCCAACAAGTTAATATAAAGATTAAGATAAGACAGTAGGAAGAGAACAACAGCAAATTGGTCCCGTAAGAATGATATGTGGAATGCTTTAGCCTTACTAATAGCCAAATAGAAACATTCCAAAAGAATAGGTACGTAACCGTATCAAACACCTTTTAATATACATACTTTCTTTCAATATTATAAGACACTAAAAGAGGAAAATTTTGCAATATGTATAGGTCAACGGGTAGGATTTGAATTAAATCATACACAAAACATGAACAATCATGTTAAGCATATAAACATTGAATTTATCTAACATTATTTTCAGCTATCCATGGACTCCGACATACTATAATAGTTCTTTACTATATTAACAAACGACATAACTACAATCATAAGTCATGTTAACTTTATATATATATATATATATATATATAGGAGAAAATAGAGTATTTATACATCTTTGAGTATTTGATTATTTTTTTTGTGTGTATGTAATTTCCTTGTCCCACACACATTAAGTTATTACAGGAAAAAATCCCTTCAAAATGGCCTCAAGATATTGGCAAAATGTTTTGAACCTAAGATCTTATGGATATCATGAAATCTTAAGAACTATTAAATTGATAAAAATATTTCGAATTAAGTTAGAAAGTGTAATTTGTTACTAAGGAAATTATTTATAAATGCTTTCGGAGGATAACACAATGCTTGTTCCTTGTTTTATCCATAAAATAAATCCCTTCCCCACTTTGATGATAAAGGCTTAGAACCTATCCTTCTCTTAAACAAGGGAGACAACATTGTAAATTGGAAATAGGTAATTGTTCCAAATTGTTATGGTTCATAGATTTTACTAAATCCTAAAGGTAAAAAAAAATTATCAAATTTAATCTGGGTTAGAAGTTGCTCAAGGACAACTAGGTTTTGATCTTGCTCTCTAATGATTTCCTATTTAAAACCAACATTTCTTGAACAAATTGAGTGGAGAAAGTTGTTGCATCAATATTGCGTTAAGAACAAACCTTCTTGAACCTAAACATTTATAAAGTCCTCTCCCTAGGGTGTTCTATTTGTAAGATATCTTTCAGAGTTCTCTTCTAGAGATTCTCGTTAAGCCTAAACCACAGCATGTGTTCTTGAACAATGGGTTGCTGTTGATTTTTGGAGTTTCAAATTACAAATAAGATTTGTTCGTGGAGGAGATTTGCGTAGAAGAATTCTAGGGATTCTAATTAAACCCATTGTGGTGGTAAGGAAAATAAGACATTTTCTGAAGTTACAATAGAGAGTCCAGTTTTACAAAGATTTTGCAAGTAGACTGTTGTAATTGTTTCTTCTAGTGAATATTTTACATATTGAATATTGTGGGGATAAAAGCCCAAATTTATATATTGGGCCTTGGGCCCTATTTGAAGATATGGGTGCGTCCGAGGAGGAGCAATTGATTAGGGAGGGCCTCGAACTGGAGAATCGTGCAAGGAAGTGGTAGAGAATTATAGTCCGAGGAGTATATCCTTCTCGGATACAAAGAATACTAGTCTAGCAAGTACTTGGGTAGCTTGGGCAATCTTCCGGGAAGATCCAACAATAAGGATGAACTTCATGCACGTATAAAGATGATAAGAACAAAGAAATATCTAAGGGAAAAAGCTGCTACCCCCGCATTAAATGTATTGCAGCAACTTTTCTTGCCGCATTTATGTGGAGAAGACTCCTGAACAGTGTAGCCTCAGCTACCACCACTAATGGAGAACTAAAGAAGATACCTGATGGGACATATACTCAAGTGAATGCTTAGATGAAGAACAAGTGTACGATTAAGATGGAGAAAAAGAAAACTATATAAATGTAAAGGACCTCTCATGGGGGGATCAAAATCAGGAGAGGAAGAGAGAAGAAAGGTTTACTATAGCTCTCAGAATTATATAAACAAAAGTTTATCTCCTCGGACAGCAATTTGTTCAAGTTTCAAGTTTGTTCTTGAAATTATTTATCTGTCGAACCTTTGTCAAACGTTGTTTAGTTCACTATCAGCCTAACTCTTTCACCCACTCTCTACAAATTTATTGTATTGGGCTTGTTGAGCTCATATTCCATATCTCTTGGGTTTGGGCCACAAATATAGACCCTACAATTGGCGCCGTCTATAGGGAGAGCTTGAGCCGGAGTGAAAGCAATAATTAACGATGGCTGAACCAGGTTAACAACCAGCAGAGTTCAGGGCATTCCAACATGGTGATCCTTTCTTCAACCTTGAACGAATAGGTGATTGCGAAGGAAGTGTACATACAATACATGATGAGAGGAGCCAGTCACGGGGTGATAGTCGTATCTCCCATGCAGATGGCAACAGGGCCATGCAACTAGAGATTGACCGGTTTAAAAGGGAGCTACGCTGTGCAAAAAGGAAGCGAGCTTCCTCCGACAGTGACATTTCTTCTGATGACGAAAGAGACATCAGTTATAAACGGAGGTGTAGGACTCCACCCAGTGAATCTTTCTCTTTCGAAGAAGAGCTCCATGATGAGCGGCAGTCTAAGAGCCCCCCACTTAGGGGTGTTGGAAACGATGCTATGAGTAAAGCCTTGGATCAAATATCTAAGTCGCCTTTCACGCATAGAATTGAAAGGGCGAGACTTCCCCGGCGTTTTCATCAACCAACGTTCACCATTTACAATGGGCGAACAGACCTTGTTGAGCATGTGAGCCACTTCAACCAGAGAATGGCTGTTTATTCCAAAAACGAGGCCTTGATGTGCAAAGTCGTTCCATCCAGCCTCGGACCCGTCGCGATGAGATGGTTTGATGGCCTAAGGGCGGAATCCATAACTTCCTTTCATGAACTCACCCAAGCATTTGGTTCCCGGTTTGTAACGTGCAGGAGAGTTCCTACGTCGGTAGCCTCCCTACTGTCCTTGAGCATGCAAGAAGGGGAGAATCTTAAAACATACTCCGACAGATATTGGGAATTATTTAATGAAATTGAAGGTGATTTCAATGATGTGGCTATCAACACCTTCAAACTCGGCCTTCCGTTCGAGCACGGTTTAAGAAAATCTTTAACTGGCAAACTTGTTACCAACGTGCATCAGCTTATGGACCGTATTGACAAGTATAAAAGAGTTGAGGAAGATCAGCAGTAAGGAAAGGGAAATGACAAGGTTATCCCCCAAGAGAGGAGGGATTTCAGGTCGGACCGTTACAATAACAATAAACCGCAAAGAGATTTTGCTGGACAGTCTGGATCGGCGAATCCTTAAGCAGTCAACGCAATATTTCGAGAGCAAGTCCATCAAGTTTTGGAGAAGATTACAAATGAACCATTCTTCAAACGACCGAACGCGATGGTAGGAAATCCTGAGAGACGTAATCATAACCTCTACTGCCAGTATCACCAGGATCATGGGTATACCACAGAAGATTGTAGAAGTCTTTGGGATCATTTGGAACAGCTTGTCCGCGAGGGTAAGTTAAAACAACTCTTGCATCACTCTAGTGGCCGAGGAAGTCAGGTGAACTCGGAGCCCCGAAGGGATGATTCTTTAAGGCCCCCTTTGAGAACTATTAATGTCATCTTCGCCGCACCAGGGAGAACAGGATCCTGGCCATTTAGGGTAATGTCGGTAGCCCGTCTACCCACAGGAGATGTTAATCACAATCCAAAGAAAACTAAAGCGAGTATTCCACCAGTTTTAAGATTCTCAGACGAAGACAAGATCAGAACTATCCAACCCCATGATGATGCTTTAGTAATCACCCTCAGAATTAGAGGGTATGATGTGAAGAGGGTAATAGTGGACCAGGGCAGTGTAGCAGAGATAATGTACCCTGATCTCTATAAGGGGCTGAACTTAAAACCTAATGACTTAACTCCATACAGTTCTCCCCTAGTGAGTTTTGAAGGAAGAGTTGTTATCCTGAAGGGCCAAATACGATTACCCGTGCAGACTAGTACAGAGGTAGTAGAGGTGGATTTCATTGTTGTAGACGCGTATTTGCCCTATACTGCAATTGTGGCTAGACCTTGGCTTCATACGCTAGGGGCTGTTTCCTCTACCCTGCATCAGAAAGTTAAGTATCCGTTTGAAGGTCAGGTTAATGAAATCCGAGGAGATCAATCTATGGCAAGACAATGCTTAGTGGCTGCCATCCAGCATAAGCCCGAAGCTGAGTCCTCGGCCCATGTTGGAAGGAATTTATAGCAATCAAAACCTCTGGCATTGCACATCAATGATTCAGCCGAGGGGGCGAGGTGTGAAGATTTAATAAAAGTTACTATCAGAGGTGATCTAGAGAAGTTCTTTCAAGTTGGATCTCAATTACCTCTTGAGGAGAAGGAAGAGCTTATAGAATTCCTTAAGAGAAACATCGATGTATTTGCTTGGAATGCTTCCGAAGCCCCAGGGGTAGATCCAGAATTCATATGTCACCATTTGAAGGTCAACCCGTAATCATCCTTAAGAAACAGCCTCCTCGGCGCCCATCCAAGGAACACGCTGATGCAGTGTGAGAGGAAGTAACAAAGCTCAAACAAGTTGGAGCTATTAAATAAGTTTTTTTTATCTTGAGTGGCTAGCGAATACTGTGGTGGTAAAGAAGAAGAATGGGAAGTGGCGAGTATGCGTAGATTTCACTGACTTAAATAAGGCTTGCCTTAAAGATCCATTCTCTATGCCTAAAATAGACCAGCTAGTGGATGTAACTGTTGGCCATCCTCGGATGAGTTTTTTGAATGCTTTCCAAGATTATTACCAAATACCATTAGCCCTGGATGATCAGGAGAAGACTGCCTTTGTCACCCCTATTGGGAACTACCACTACAAAGTGATGCCATTTGGTTTGAAAAACGCAAGATCCACCTATCAAAGAATGATGACGAGGATGTTTGAGCCACAACTGGGTAAAAGTATTGAGATTTACATAGATGACATGGTGGTGAAGAGTAAGATTGTTTCTAAACATGTGAGAGATCTTGTAAACATTTTTGAAGTTCTCAGAAGATACAAGTTGCGTTTAAACGCATCCAAATGTTCGTTTGGTGTGGGATCAGGAAAATTCTTAGGTTACATGGTAACTCACAAGGGAATTGGAGTCAATCCAGATCAGATAAAGGCCATCAACAATTTACAACCTCCTCGGAATCCCAAAGAGGTCCAGAAGTTGATTGGAATGGCTACTGCTCTGAACTGATTTATCTCTCGATCAGCAGATAGGTGTAGGCATTTCTTCTCTCTGATTAATAAGTGGAAGAGATTTGAGTGGACTGAAGAATGTGTTTTGGCTTTCCAGCAACTTAAAGACTATCTAGCTCGGCCACCAATCATGTCTAGTCTTGAGCCAGATGAAGTATTGTTTACCTACATTGCTGTAGCTCCTTATGCTGTAAGCTTGGTGTTAATACGAGTGGATTGTGGTGAGCAAATGCCAGTTTATTATGTGAGTAAGTCGCTGCATGAAGCTAAGATTCGTTACTTGCCACTGGAGAAAGCTATCCTGGCAGTAGTGTTTGGTACATGGAAGTTGCCTCATTATTTCCAAGCACATACAGTCGTTGTTCTCACCCAGCTCCCACTCAAAGCCATACTCCGAAGTGCTGACTACACAAGGAGGATTGCTAAATGGGGCACAATATTAAGGGCTTTTGACATCAAATACATGTCTCGCACATTAGTCAAGGGCCAGATCCTTGCGGATTTGGTGGCCGAGTTTACTGAGCCTCATTTAGAAGAAGTAACGCCAACACAGGACATGGATGAAAAATCAGTTCGTATGATTTCTCAACAAGGCCCCTTACCTTGGAAAGTATACGTGGATGGTGCAGCGAACCAGAAAGGTTCCGGAGTGGGGTTAGTGTTGATATCCCTTGAAAAAATCATCATTGAAAAGTCATTGAGGCTGGACTTCTCGGCTACAAATAATGAGGCCGAATATGAAACTCTACTAATGGGAATGACCATGGTTCAAAAGATGGGCGGAAGGACAGTGGAGATGTTCTCGGACTCAATGTTAGTCGTTGGTCAAGTGAAGGGAGAATTTGAAGCTAAGGATGAAAGGATGCAGGAGTACTTAAGCCAAGTCAGACACCTTCAATCAAAGTTTGAATCTTTTGCTTTACTGCATATTCTCAGAAGTGGAAACACACATGCGGACTCCCTAGCCACTCTGGCAACTTCCTCGTCACAAGATTTGCCTCGGGTTATCCTCGTGGAGGATTTGTACAAGCCCTCGGATGTGAGAAAGGGGACAGCCCGGGTTCACCAAGTTAGGGTAGGACCTAGTTGGATGGACCCTATAGTTTTATTTCTGATGAAGGATACTCTGCCTAAAGAGAAAACAGAAGCCGACAAGATACGAAGAAAAGCCACTAGGTTCTGGCTATCCGAGATCCAGAAATTATATAAACGTTCATTTTCAATTCCATATTTGCTATGTATACACCCTGAGGAGACTGAATCAATCCTTGAAGAATTACACGAAGGAATTTGCGGAAGCCACACGAGGGTTAGGTCCTTGGCGCATAGAGCCATTACCCAGGGTTATTGGTGGCCAAACATGCAAAGGGAAGCCCAAGAATATGTGAAAAAGTGCGATCAGTGCCAACGTTTTGCACCAAACATACACCAGCCTAGGCTAGTCCTTAATCCATTATCTAGCCCATGGCCATTCACTCAGTGGGGCTTAGACATTGTGGGTCCGTTCCCTAAGACGGTAGGAAACAAGAGATATCGGCTAGTCGGCACAGATTATTTCACCAAATGGGTTGAAGCCGAACCACTTGCTAACATCAAAGATGTGGACGCAAAGAAGTTTGTTTGGAAAAATATTGTCACATGGTTTTGGATTCCTCATACACTCATCTCGGACAACAGCCTTCAATTTGACAGCAAATTGTTCAGAAGCTATTATTGTGAATTGGGGATCATAAATAGGTACTCTACTCCTACTTACCTTCAAGGAAATGGACAGGCAGAAGCTGTTAACAAAGCCATAGTAAATGGACTAAAGAAAAGGCTGGATGATGCAAAAGGCAAATGGGTAGAAGAACTACCACACGTCCTTTGGACATACAGGACTACGCCTCACAGGTCCACTGGGGAGACCCCCTTCTCAATAACTTATGGGGCTGAAGCTGTCATCCCTCTGGAGGTTGGTTTCCCAACGTTAAGAACTAGTTCATACAGTTTGAGTAGCAATGACGAGCATCTAAAGAAGAATTTGGATTTGATTGAAGAAATGAGGGAGAATGCAATGGTCCAATTGACGTATTACCAACAAAAACTCAGACAGGGTTATGATGCCAACGTAAAGCTAAGGCCTTTAACACCTGGTGATCTCATGCTCAGGAAAGTGGTGGGCACTGCAAGGAACCCAGCTTAGGGAAAATTAGGGCCCAATTAGGAAGGGCCATATCTTGTGACCTAGGGGGCTGGCATTGGGGCATATTTTTTGGAAGATTTAGATGGTCATGTAATACCACGCCCCTGGTATGTAAACAACCTTAAAAGGTACTATTATTAATAGAGTTTTTTCTTTGATCAATATGTTTATTTATTACATAAAGGTTTCAGTATAAGTGTTTAAACTTAAATCCAATCATGCCTGAAGTCCTCGGACCAGATGATGTGGGTTAGTTAACACTCCCTTACAAGTGTTTAAACTTAAATCCAATCATGCCTAAAGTCCTCGAACCAGATGATGTGGGTTAGTTAACACTCCCTTACAAGTGTTTAAACTTAAATCCAATCATGCCTAAAGTCCTCGAACCAGATGATGTGGGTTAGTTAACACTCCCTTACAAGTGTTTAAACTTAAATCCAATCATGTCTGAAGTTCTCGGACTAGATGATGTGGGTTAGTTAACACTCCCTTACAAGTATAAGTGTTTAAACTTAAATCGAATCATGCCTGAAGTCCTCGAACCAAATGATGTGGGTTAGTTAACACTTCCTTACAAGTATGTGTTTCAACTTAAATCCAATCATGCCTAAAGTCCTCGAACCAGATGATGTGGATTAGTTAACACTCTCTTACAAGTGTTTAAACTTAAATCCAATCATGCCTAAAGTCCTCGAACCAGATGATGTGGGTTAGTTAACACTCTCTTACAAGTGTTTAAGCTTAAATCCAATCATGTCTGAAGTTCTCGGACCAGATGATGTGGGTTAATTAACACTCCCTTACAAGTATAAGTGTTTAAACTTAAATCCAATCATGCTTGAAGTCCTCGGACCAGATGATGTGGGTTAGTTAACAGTCCCTTACAAGTATGTGTTTCAACTTAAATCCAATCATGCCTGAAGTCCTCGAACCAGGTGATGTGGGTTAGTTAACACTCCTTTGCAATTCTTGCAAGTGTTTCAACTTAAATCCAATCATGCCTGAAGTTCTTGGACCAGATGATGTGGGTTAGTTAACACTCCTTTGCAATTCTTGCAATTGTTTAAACTTAAATCCAATCATGCCTAAAGTCCTCGAACCAGATGATGTGGATTAGTTAACACCTCCTTACAGTTTTTATTAATGTTTAAATTTAAATGCAATTGCACCTGAAGCCCTCAGGGATATTTAAATAGACTCTAACTTATGATAAGCCTCTTCGGTCACGTACTTGGTTTAGAAGCAACGCTCAGTAGTATTCTTTGTAAGTGTTGTGCAAAAGCTAATTCGAGTAAAACATCTAATTTAAGTACCAGAAAATATATAAAACATTCATGTCATTCATTGTTTCTTATGTTCATTAACAATTCTTATACGATCTATTTTTTCCCAGTATTTGTATAAGTTATTTGCGTAACTAGCAGGATATCGTTGTTAAGTCTGCTCAGATTACAGTAATTATCGGTTAGCATCATTTGCAATAACATTGAATCTTATAATCTGTGCAATGAAGATATGGAAAATAAAGGAACAATTTCATTGATCAGAAAGAAAGTACTTTTCAATACCTTACAATGTTAAAAAAATAATAATAATAACAATAATAATATGAGACTAATACAGATGAAATAAAAATCCTAAGCATCTAAGCCTTGTCAGACTGGGTGGCAGTAGCATCTTGGGTTTGGTCCTTGGGTTTAGAAGGGGTTGCCTTCTTACCCAAATCCTTACTCTTGTCTTGAGGATCCTCAGCTTGCTTGCCTTGATCACCAGTTTTCTTAGACTCTTTAGGAGCTTCAGGAAGGGCAGGAGGAACTTGGCTTACCAAAGGCTGTTCTGAAGCCTCTAGGAACTGTTTGGGTGGAGAGGAGTCCGGACCTAGGAGTTCGTGAATTTCAGTGTCGTAATAGATGCTCCCAGGTTGCCTTAGGTCAGATTCTGCAGGGACCCCAGCAGCGTCAAGGGCTTTACCCCAGGTTATATCACAATAGTCTCTACTAACTGAGGAGAACTCCTCTGTGAGTTTGACTTAGGTCTCCTTCACCCCAAGCTTGTATGCTGCTGCTTTTCAGCTCAACTGCCTCTTTAGCCAATTGGGCAGTTTCCTTGGCTTTCCGAAGTTCAGCTCGAAGACCTTTCACCAGTTCTCTCTCTGTCTCCAGATTGATCTCGGTCATGTGCAACTGCTTGCGTTGCTTTTCGGCCTGCTTCTCAGCACCTTTAAGGCTTGCATCAAGACTATTCCTTTGCTTGGTCACCTCTTTTAGCTGCTCGGACAATTTATCGTAGTCCTCCTTGAGACTACCCATTTTCCTTTCAACCTCGGACCGGGAATAGGCCTCCGTCTGGGCTTCATTGCGAGCAATTTTATTCCATTCCTCAGCCACATAAACTTGTTGGGTAATCCACATAGTAGAGTGGAAAATTTTAGTATAAAGTAAAAAAAAAAAAAAAAAAAAAAAAAAGGACGAAAAGAATGACCAGCATTTTAATTGAAGAAGTGGATTAATTCACTTACCATGGCTAAGTCCCTCTTAAGGGACAGAAATAGTTCCTGCTGATTGAAGCGCCTGTAAGCCTCTATATCTTTTGGCAGGAGAAGAGGCTGTTCCATGGCCTCGGCAATGAGACCTGCCTTCCCCCCTCGGTAATTTCTAATTGTGGTGTCCCAAGGGAAGGGAACACCATTCAATTCTAGTTTTGGGAACCAAGTGCGCTGCCCTCGGCATACATCGGCGATGAGAGTGTCATCTCGGCTTTCAACAGATGAACGTCTTTGCCCCCGATGGTCCTTGGTCACTTTCTGTTGCTTAGTTCCTTTTAGTGGCACCACCTGACCTTCTTCAGTATCTGCAATGGGCCTTTTCTTCTTCGAATCAGGGATTGGCTTTAGGCCAAGGTCAAAAGGGATCTGAGGAGGTGGTAGAGGAAGGTTAACAACTGGTTGAGAAGGACCGGTCTCTTTGGCCTCAGTTGCTTTTTTCCTGGTCTTCATTAAGTTCCTTAAACTTGCCATGTCTTCTTCTTCCGAAGAATCGTCTGGAAGGGCAGTTATTAGAACAGGAGCGTGGATGCTGGACTGTGTGTCAGTCTCCTCCTCGGCGTCTGAAATTGGAATCACCTGAACTTCTCTTTGTGCCTCTTCTTCAAATTGGAACTGATCAATCTGTTCCTAAAGTGAAGAGGCTGAGGAAGCAACTCTTTCCTCTACTGTGACTGGTTCAAAGGGAACCTATTGAATCGGTTGGATGAGTAGAGGCACACCCTGCGAGTTTGGATGTGGCACGGGGGCAAGATCGAACGGAGATAAAAAATTTAGCCGAGCAACGTCTATTCGATTTATGCGAGGGTCTCCCTGCCTTATCGCGTTGCCGACCAGTTGAAATGTGTCCGAGAGTGGCTTGAAATCGAGAATGAGATGTGCGGCCCGAAGTTGCCTGTCTTCACTTACGAAAATCTCTAATCTCAATAAGTAGTTGAGCGCGGCAACGTTGGTTAAACTGAGTCGAGGAGATACGTGCCTTTTATTTGTTAACACCACAACAGAATAAAGCAATCAGAAAGTAAAATACGAATATTAAAAGAAAAGGTACAACGCTAGTGATGAAGATCCTAAATCTATTTCTAGAGAACCTAGATCTGGGATATCCCACCTAGCTCTCCTGGTTGGGTTGGGCAATGAAGACCGTCATGCCACGCTCCCGAGACGATCAGGTAGTCGTCTTTCATCCCCTTATTAGATTTGGGAAGAAAGGATATGAGCCTAACGATGTCGAACCGGGATTTAAGATAATATCCTACCCTCTTTTGTCTATGACACTCGTACATATGTACTACGTCGAGCCAGGTGAGTCCCAAGCCTAGATGTTGGTTCAAAGCATCGACTGCTCCAAGGATCCTAAAGACGTTAGGTGCACACTGGTCGGGACTAAGCCTATGATCACGAAGGTAATCTCTTGTAATAAACCCCATAGGGAGAGTCATCCCCTCTTCTATGAAGGCTATGACTGGGATTATAACTTCTCCCACTTCTCGGTCGGTCAGTAGTCTCTCTAGGGGACAATACCACAAGTGTACGCCCTGTGGTATGTGATACGTTTCTTTGAATACCTCTATCTGGGCAGGACTATCCACCAAATACCTAAATCTACCCATTTCGGATAACCGGAAATAAGGAAGCACTAAGAACAACAACGGGAGAATGAGAATTTGAAGGCCGAGGAAGATGGCCGAAGAGAAAAAGATGGGTGCGAAGAAATTGGAACTTACACAAACTGGGTGGGGGAGTGATCCTTAAGTCCTCAGTAAGATTCTTGTGAATTTATGAAGAAATGATACTGATGATTTGAAAAGCTTTGTAAGTTTGAATGCTTGAGTTCACTGGAGAGTTTGAGAGATCGTGAAGTAAAGGAGAAATGATCTCCTTTGAGGCTTTATATAGGGGCCAAAAAATGAGTAGGAATTATCCCGCCTAGATTCTGAGGAAAAATATCGTCCGTTGGATCTAGGGCTCACCGTTGGATGCCAAAGACATAGAGCCACCTGGAGTAATTAATAGCGCTTCGTAAACACCGAAGCGTCAGAAGCAATGATAAAGCGCCTAAATCTATGCTCCCACACGTGTAAACTCAGGTTATTTTTACATTATTAGCCTTTATTTTTGCGACAAATCAAAATCCTTTTTTTTTTCCTCAGATGCGGGGGAAAAATTAAAATTTTGAGGGGCTATTGTGGGGATAAAAGCCCAAATTTATATATTGGGCCTTGGGCCATATTTGAAGATATGGGTGTGTCCGATAAGGAGAAATTGATTGAGGAAGGCCTTGGACTGGAGAATCATGCAAGGGAGTGGTAGAAGAATATAGTCTGAGGAGTATATCCTTCTTGGATATGAAGAATACTATCTAGCAAGTACCTAGGTGGCTTGGGCAATCTTCCGAGAAGTTCCAACGATAAGGATGAACTTCATGCACGTATAAAGATGATAAGAACAGAGAAATATCTAAGGGAAAAAGTTGCTACCCCCGCATTAAATGTACTGCAGCAACTTTTCTGACCGCATTTATGTGGAGAAGACTCTTGAACAGTGTAGTTTCAGCTACCACCACTCATGGAGAACTAAAGAAGATACTTGATGGGACATATACTCAAGTGAATGCTTAGATGAAGAACAAGTGTACGATCAAGATTGAGAAAAAGAAAAGTTTATCTCCATTCATGTGAAACACATATGTAAAGGACCTTTCATGGAGGGGGGGTCAAAATCAGGAAAGGAAGAGAGAAGAAAGGTTTACTGTAGCTCTCAGAATTATATAAACAAAAGTTTATCTCCTCGGACAGCAATTTGTTCAAGTTTCAAGTTTGTTCTTGCAATTATTTATATGTCGAACTTTTGTCAAACGTTGTTTAGTTCACTATCAGCTCAGCTCTTTCACCCACTTTCTACAAATTTATTGTATTGTGCTTGTTGGGCTCATATTCCATATCTCTTGGGTTTGGGCCACAAATATTGACCCTACAAATACCTAGAGTAGTTTTTTCTATTGAAATTTTTTTTCATTGGTTTTCTACTTCATTATCAAATCTATGTTCTTTTTACTACTTTCAATGTTATTGTTTTTAGATTTGGTATTATAATTGTGGTTAAGATATTCATTTGCACTGTCTATATTAATAAATTAGTTCAATTAATCCAAGTAATCTTTGCATACATATTGGGATATAAATAAGTTTTTATTTTTTATTTTTTATTTTTAAGTGGTATCAAAGTATTGAGAATACACATGGGTCAAAATTCGAATTTTTTTCACATGCCATCATCATATGAAAGCAAAAAATTGCTAGTAAACATACTAAGAAATTAGTAAACATCATACTTAGGGTCTGTTTGAGATTCGCTTATTTTGCTGAAACTGAAAACTTTTTGTTGAAAGTACAGTAGTAAATGTAAAAGTTAGCTGAAATAGTACAATGGGACCTATAAATAGTATCAAAAAGTGTAGTAAAGCCCATAAATAGTAGTAAAAATAAGATGAATAGTAAAATAAATTGGTTTTTAATTTTTGCTAAACACACACTTAATACAACGGAGGGAAAAGAATTACACAGCTGTGGCCTGTGGGGGTGCTTTATTGGTTGGCCTTGTGACTTGTTTATTAATGATTATCCTCAGAGAAAAATGTTAATCCTACTCAGCACAATAAGCTGCTTCATTTATTTAAAAGCCCTAACCACCAAAACTCTTGAGGCAAAACCCACAGAGCCAGACATGGAAGTGGACCAGGGATTTTTCTTTTTCCTTTTTTCCTTTTCTGTGTTTTTGACTTGGGGAAAGTATGAATCAAGAAGAAATGATTAATAACCACATGGTTGCTACTACTTGTTAGTAAGGAGCACTCTCTAATCAGAGGCAATCATGAACCAGGACTCAGCCTGGCCCCGCGTGCATCACACCCTTACACCAACCTGGTGGGCCAATCTGTGCGTGATATGATTGGTCCACGTGTGTTACCTTGTTCATAATAGAAGTCATTCTTTCTGCAAATGACTCAAGCTTGAAGAGCACATGGATGTGAGATTGACAAACCTCACAAGTCACAAGCTTGCAGTAAGAGTCACGCAGTCGGCAGTCAAGATTGGCTGATCAGTATCATTTGCACATGAGACCTACCTTATTTCACAAGCCAATTTTATTCCTACCTTTTCAAGTTCTTGTGCATTGTCCCTCAATTTTTGGACAAGGGTAAGTGGGGGTGTTTCAAGTGAAAACCAAGTTTGTAATCCATATTTTTTTGCATCTATTAGGGGGGAAAAGGTTTTAATCTTGCTTAAGTCCTTAAGAGTGAATTTTAGTTAATGTAACTGATAAAAATTATTATCTTCAAATAAAGTAATTAGGATTGAATCCCATTTAATAAAAGAAGAAATTTATTGATGTCTTTGTGCGATAATAAAGAGTAATTTTCATAAATCATATGTTATTACTTAAATATTATTGTTTCTATAATAAGATAAAGTTTATGCACTCAATCCTTAATTTAAAGCCTATCACTTTTAAAATTAATTTAAATGAAAGATCAATCAAATAATAAATTTGTGTACTTATCATACCACTTTTGCAGTGAACTCTTTTGGGCGCCTCAAAGGGTCAAGTGTTGGACAACTTAAATAAGTAGTAGGTCACAACTAACCAGATGCATTATCTTACCCAAATTTCATAGCTTACAAATTAATCAACCAATCAATCAATATCAATATTTATATAAAAGCAAAGACCTCATGCAAGAGAGCATAAGGCTCTGCCATGTGACGCACTCTATGAAGAGAATTGACATACTCTTAAGCCACATCAGAGATAAGAATAAATTTAAAAATAAAGACTCTTTATTTCTTTTGGTTCAATGTTTCAAGACTAATTTTTTTTACATTTTTAATTCAATGTTTTAACTTTTAAGACTACTATTTGTTTCATTTGGTTTAATGTTTCAAGACTTTTCCTCTTTTTCACACACAAAAAACTCTTTGCATTTCCATTCACCATTCTAACTTCTACTCATTTATATACATATGCCCACAACTTTTGACTTCATGTTATTTCATCTCAAATACACTAAGACAAAAAACGATACCATTTACCTTCAATCTTTCAATGACACCTATATAACTCCAACATTGCAGTACTATTTGATTCTAACCCGTACGAGTAGGCTTTGACCAAGGAAAGGGGCTTGGGTTTTTATTTAGTGACGGTAGCTTACGGTTTTTATATTATAGTAAGACATTATGGATTTTGTGAATGTGTGATTCGCTTTGAGTCTTTGGATGTTTGGGATTTTGGTTTGGGAAAGTCATAAATGTATTTTGTTTTAGAACTAAAGAAAAAGAAAAAGAAAAAGAAAAATTCTAATTAATTATTTATGAAGTTAGCTACTTTTTTTTATTCTGTGTTAGAACTCATAATTTGTAGGTTTCTTTGTAGGTTTTTTACTGCTATTTTGTATAGTATGAGCTATAGTGATAAAAAATAAAAATCGATGATGATTTCAAAGAATTTTTCGCTTTTTTAAAGGATATGAAATCCCAACTAAAGACAATTAAATTTTGATAAAATCTTATTTTATGCTTTAAATTCTTCTCTAAAGATTTCAAAATCATTTAATCAGTTTAAAAAATAAAATCTATTTTTAACGATAAATATATAATTTGTTATAGTCTTATAGTGTTATAATTTTTTTTAAACATAAAATATAAATTAAGAAAATCAAGTTTCAAAGTATTCAACAATATTGTGGGAAAACATAAATATTATACAACAAAAAAAAAAAATTATATGTAGGTCTTAATATATATAAAAATGATTTCAAATGAAATTGTAAAGTAGTCTGCACATCGCGCGGGACATCATCTAGTTATCATTGATAGCATGCTAATTTAGGGCTTTTTATATGATATCCGATAGTGAACGGAATCAATAGGCTGGACAACTCAGCTTCAATGGGCTGAAAGTGGTAGCGAAGGCCTGAAAAATAAACAAAATATCAAAGGAGATCGAGATGGACCGGCCTAAGACCCTCTGATGACTAAGTTAGTATCTTCCCATGAATGGAGTTCTAACTATATTGGAGTAATGTTAGAATGCTCTCATACCTTTGCTTGATTCAGACCGGTCCTTATATAGGGAACTTTGGGGCGGTTATTGGTTCAATAACTTCCCCCAGATTTGTGGAATCCGGACATAACTTCCTCGACGGCTATAGAAGTTACAACCGCTGGTGGAAGTTACATACTTGGGAGGAATTGGTGGCGATGAACACGGGTTGATTAACCGCTCCAGAATTTGCCAAGTGTTGTGTGATCGTCCATGTGCAATGCCCATGAACGACTCTTTGTTAGACTGTTGTGTGGTCATCCATACGCTTTGCCCATGGACGACTCTCTTGTCCAAAGATGGCGTTATGTGATCGTCCATTTGTTTTGCCCCTGGACGACTTTTTTGCTCAGACGGCCTGATTGAACATTTGGATATACGATGCTCATGGATGACTACTATGGACGAACCAGAGATGGTCATTTTTGCTATCCCATCAGTTGCCCCCTTGTCCAAGGGTCGTCTATAGCACTGTAGACTTTATCACTGTTTTTGACACGTGCTACTATTGTAATGGTTGCATACTGTGCCTTGCGTGAATTTTCTTCTTCGTCAAGAATTTATCGTTCCAGATCGTGCCACGCGTCAGAATCACAATGGTTGTCTGTCGCGTCGATTCCATTTTTCCAAGAAAGTGCCACGTGTCATTTTCTGATTGATCTGTGTTGTGTCGTTGACCCCACCTCTGGGCCCTATAAATAAGCACATTCTCTTTCTTGCCCTTCACCTTTCTCATAATCTCCCTTCTGCCATCTCATCCAAGACTCTCATCTAGACTTCATCATCTAGTCTCATCAGGTACTTTCCTCTCCTCTTCCTTAGTTTTTCGTCTTAATTCTTCTTTTTTAAACAATCATGTCTGAGTCTAGTGATAGCGTAGAGAGAGAGAGATAGACGAGTATCAAGACGTCTCTTCTGGAAGTGGAGATAGTTATGAGAGTGGTGAGGGTAACACAAGTGGTAGTAGTGATAGTTCTTCAAACGAACATTATTCGTCTGAGGTTCCTGGCATTTCTTTAGAGGAATTCCAGGAGATACAACGTAGGACAGCTTCTGGAGCTGGGACTACCTCGTACAGAAAGCCACCTAGCCTTCCTCAAGACGAGGAGGAGGAGGAGAATGTGATATATAGCTGCGCTCCTGAAGTAGCGTCCACCTTAGACACCCCCAAGTTAAAAATTCTTGTAGATAGATACCAGATTCCTAGGGAATTCAACCCTCGTCTACCCAGGGAAGGGGAATGGTGCTGTTCCCCTTCTTCTGGTTTAGGAGTATATGCCTTTTACCTTTTAGCTGGCCTTAGATTTCCCCTAAATTCTTTTTGTAGAGCTCTTCTCTATAGGTTGGGTATTGGACCTAACCAGCTCAACCCCAATGGATGGAGGATGACAATTGCCATGCAAGTGCTATGGCGTGAGGCGTTGGAAGGGGACTATCATATAACAGTGGATGAGTTCATTTACTGTTATAAGCCCTCAGAGATAAAGAAGTCTGCTAGTTTTTACCCGTTTTCGAATAGAGGTTCTTATTATAGTTTAATAAAGGGCCGTAGCTCATCCGACAGGCTCTGGAAAAAGGAATTTTTTATTATTTCTGGAAATTGGGCTAGGGACCCAGTAGATGTGGGTAATGCCCCCTTCCCACCTTTTACCAGTCCTATAGGTTGCCTTCGTCCTAAGGGTATGTCTTCTTTCCGTTTCATTTCATTTATGTTTACATATTTTTAAACTTTCAATCGTCTAAACCCCCATTTCCTTTTATTGATGCAGCTGTTGTTCGTCAACGTTTGGACAAATTTTACATGGATCGAATTGACCAAGTACGTACTTTTCCTGGGAGAACTTTTCACGATCTAGTGACTCTTAGTCGTCTAGCCACGTGGAGGCTCGGTCTAGAACCAACTGCTGAAAACCTGGGTCACGAGGAGACCACCCGTCGAAGTAAGTGCCGTCCATTCCTCCTTTGTCTTTCTTTTTCTTCGTCTATTTCTCACTTGATCTTCTTTGTCACAAGAATAAGTACATTGAGGGAAAACAAGGAAAAAACTATCACTAGTGGGGACGAGGATGTCCCTTAACCATCAGTCATCCAGAAAGCTGCCGTCCAGGCTGGGAAGAGAAAAGCAAAAATTATATCAAGTACTGTGGACTTGAGCGACCTTCCAAGTCGTCGAGGTTCTAAAAAGCAAAAATCTACCAAGACTTCTCTTCCCAAGGTTCCTAAGTTCACACCTCCGACGGTGAACCTGGACGACCCTCCAGTAGACATGGAGCCTGTCCAAACAGTCCATCCCGTCTAGACTGATCCTACTCCCCCTCCAGCAAAGACTCCCCGCAAGCCTCATCTGTCTGAGCCGTCTGATCGTCCTTCCAACCTAGTGCTGGACGAGAGTTATGCATATAGGACGTTCAAAGGAATAGTCACTGATAATGAAGTCAATGAATGCTAAAACATGTCAGTGAAGGAGTTTGAACGTTCTGGCATCTATGACCTCTTTAAGGTATGAGTTTCATTTGTCCTTGTAGGTTTTCAGTAAGTTTTCAAAAATAAAATGTCTAACTTTCCTTCATCTACACAGGCTATGTCAAAGTTTTATACAGCAACGTGCCAGGCCAAGGAACTCTGTGCGGAGGACAAGGCGGCTAAGGACAAGGCTAAGGAGTTGAATAATGAGATTTTGTTGAAGAAGGGGGAGGTGATCAGGTTAACTGATGATTTCAATCGTCTGTAAGGAAGTGAGATGAAGCTGAAGAACGAGGTGGAGGAGCTCAAAGTAGACATCATTGAGAAGGACACTCATGTTGCTCACTTGGAGGGTCAAGTTTCTGAATTTGCTTCGTCTTTGGAGATAGCGCATGAAGAAGCCATATCAGCCTTGAAGAAGTCTGACGAGTACAAGAATCGTCTGGACAGTCACTATGCTATTGGTTATGAAGACTTCCGTGCTGATGCCAGGGAAGCTTTTCCAAATCTGAACTTTGACTCCTTCAAGCTTCCTCTTGCTACAGAGAGCTCCTTGTTGCAGACAAGTTGTGAAGATGTCAACATCATGGACGATGCCAACAACAAAGTTATCCAGGACGATCCAAAGTCCGGAGGCAATGCTCCCAGCAATACATCCAAGTGAACTTTACCTTTTCCTCAGAAAATTCTATTATTTGATCTTGTTGGAAATGCCCATTGTTTTGGGCTTTTGCTTATTTCTTTTTAAATATATTCAAGTACAATTCTCTCGTCCAAGGTTTTTTGGATGAGCTTCACGAATAATCACTCATTACTTTCAAGGGTTTTTGGACGGTGGTCGTCTACCCTTTGAATTTTATGAATGAATGAATGCTTTTTGTTTTCATTGTTTGAATATGTTATAAACTTTGTGAATAAGTTTTATTTGTATCGTCCATGTCATTTCCATGGTTGTGGGTTTATCCATTTAGGAAGACATTTTATCTCGTCTTGAGCATATGGACGAATTTCTTCTTACATTGCTGAAAATAGAACAAAATGAATCTTTCATGTTTGCCATCAAGTACAGCTTGTCCATGAATGACGTGTCTTTTTTCTAATTTATTTTTCAAACTTAGGACTATTTACTCGTCCTTAGATAAATTGTTCTCAGCAATTTATTCGTCCATGTGTTGGACCTTTTGGTTTGTTAGATTCGTCCATTGGCTCGTGGTGTTTTCATACATATTGTTCGTCCGTGTTTGAGATAATCAGACCTACGGTTTTTATCTCGTCTTTAAGCTTAGACGGATATACCTTAGGTTCATTTTTCTTGCTTTATCCTTATTTGGAGGAAAGCTTATAGACAATACCTCCTTGCGTCCAAGGATTTTTATTCGTCTTTGGCTTTTTGCCTTCTGTGGATCATTTTGAATGAAATCACAAAAAATGGAGGATTCCCATACAATCATACATATACTTAAAACACATCATATATATATATATATATATATATATATATATATTTGGAAATCCATACTATGTAGTCATTCGTCCATAATCATGGCACATGCTTGAGAGCTTGTGTCTTTAGGGAATTAAAAATACATAATACAACATAACTTCGTCCATAAGCAGCATAAAATACTTATACATCTACAACACACTAGTAATAAACAAATACTGGAAAATAATATTAAACACGTTACTTCAAACGTCCAAGGATCTCGTCCATGTCAAGGGTCGTCCATGAACACCTTTCATTGATAGTATCTCCTTAGGTGTTCAACATTCCACGGGTGCTCTAACTTTCTTCCATCCAGGGCTTCCAAATAGTAGGATTCTTGTCTCTTGGAGTTAATAACTCTGTAAGGTCCTTCTCAGTTTGGTCTCAGCTTCCCATGGGCCGGGTTTTTGGTGGCCAAAGAAACCCTTTTAAGGACGAGATCCCCAATGCTGAAGCGCCTGGGTTTCATCATGGTATCATGTTGCTTTGCTATGAGATTTTTGTACCTTGCTGTTCTTTGCTCTGCGTCCATTTTTACCTCGTCTATGAGATCGAGGTTAAGACGAAGCTATTCGTTGTTTTCCTCATCTTGATACTTCATCACCCTATGGCTGGCCATATGCACTTCTGCAGGTATGACTGCTTCGCTCCCATAAGCCAGTTTAAAAGGAATCTCTCCTGTGGGAGTCCTCACTGTTGTTCTGTAAGTCCATAAAACACCTGATAATTCATCTGGTCATATTCCCTTTGGTCCCAGCTTCCCATGGGCCGGGTTTTTGGTGGCTAAAGAAACCCTTTTAAGGACGAGATCCCCAATGCTGAAGCACCTGGGTTTCACCATGGCATCATGCTGCTTTTCCATGAGATTTTTGTACCTTGTTGTTCTTTGCTCCGTGTCCATTCTTACCTCATCTATGAGATCGAGGTTAAGACGAAGTTGTTCGTTGTTTTCCTCATCTTGATACTTCATCACCCTATGACTGGCCATATGCACTTCTACAGGTATGACTGCTTCACTCTCATAAGCCAGTTTGAAAGGAGTCTCTCCTGTGGGAGTCCTCATTGTTGTTCTGTAAGCCCACAAAACTCCTGGTAATTTATCCGGCCATATTCCTTTTGCCCCCTTAAGCCGAGTCTTGATGATTTTCAACAAGGATTGGTTTGCTACTTCTGCTTGTCCGTTAGCTTATGGGTGGGAGGGTGAGGAATAATGATTCTTGATTCCAAGTTGTTCACAGAATTCTCTGAAGGGTGTGTTATCAAATTGTCATCCATTGTCAGACACTAGAACCCTGGGTACTCCAAATCTGCATACGATGATTTTCCAAACGAAGTTTTTGATATTTTGCTGTGTTATTTTCACTAAGGGTTCAGCTTCCACCCATTTAGTGAAATAATCTATCCCCACCACAAAAAATTTCATCTGTCTGGTTTCAGTTGGAAAGAGGCCTAAAATATCCAAACCCCATTGTGCAAAAGGCCAAAGGGCCATCATTGGGGTAAGGTATTCTGATGGCTGTCTAGGAATATTACTGAATCGTTGACATTGATCACATACCTTAACACATGCCTTAGCATCAGCCTGGATGGTTGGCCAATAGTACCCTGTACGGATGACCTTGTGGACGAGTGATTTGACTCCTGAATGGTTACCACACACTCCTTCATGAACTTCTCTCAATACGTAATTCGCCTCGTCCGAGGCTAAACATCTCAAGTATGGTTGTGAAAAACCTCTTTTGTACAGCACTTCGTTCATAAGGATGTACCTAGTTGATTTAACTCTGAGCTTCCTGGCTTCGTCCTTCCCCTCTAGAAGCCTTCCATCCTTCAGGTATGACAGTATCGGGGTCATCCAATTCTCCTCACCTTCTATCTACAACATTTCTAGGAGGTCTATGCTTGGCATGTATTGTATTTCATCAAACTTGTCAATCGCTTCATTAGCGGAGGCTTCCTTCGCCAGAGTATCTACTTTTATGTTCTCTTCCCTTGGGATTTGGATGAAATTAGCTTCTTTGAATTTCTTCAGAAGGCATACCACTTTCTTCAAATATCTCTTCATTCTATCTTCCTTGGCTTCACATATCCCATTTACTTGGCCTATAACCAACTGAGAATCTCCCAAGACGAGTATTGAGTCTACCTCCAAAGATTTAGCCAGCTCTAACCCTTTAAGAAGGGCTTCATACTCCACTTCATTGTTAGTTGTTTGGTATTACAAGCGAACCTTGTACTTAAATTTATCCCCTTCTAGTTACTGCAACACAACTCCTATACCTCTTGCATGCAGTGTAGATGATCCATCCACATGGACGACCCACTTGTTATTGTCTTCTTTTTCACCTAAGTCCTCATAACTTGGAGTGAATTCTGCAGTGAAATTTGCCAGGGCTTGAGCCTTTATTGCAGTTCTCGATTGGTATCGGATGTCAAATTCACTAAGCTCAACTACCCACTGAATTAGTCATCCTGCAGCTTCTAGCTTGTTCATTGCCTTCCTGAGCAGATGATCCGTCATGATGTTGATGACATGAACTTGGAAGTAATGTCTTAACTTCCTGGAAGCTGTTATTAGTGCAAAAGCTAACTTCTCTATTAGTGGGTACCTTCCTTCTGCTCCTCTCAATACTCGACTAATGTAGTACACAGGCTTTTGCACCTTTTCTTCTTCCCTGATCAACGCTAAACTCACGGCATGCGGGGACACTGCTAAGTAGAGATATAGTTCCTCTCCCATTACGGACGGACTTAACAATGGAGCCATGGTAAGATAGTGTTTTAGGTCCTGGAAAGCCTTCTCACACTCGTCCGTCCATTCAAATGCCTTCCTGAGAATTTTGAAAAAGGGCAAACACTTGTCAGTGGCTTTTGAAACAAACATGTTCAGAGCTGCAACTCGTCCAGTTAGGGATTGGACTTCCTTGATGTTCTTCGGTGGTTCCATGTTCAATATAGCTTGGATCTTGTCTGGATTTGTCTCAATTCCTCTCTCTGAAACCATGAACCCTAAAAACTTTCCTGACGACACTCCGAATGCACACTTAGTTGGGTTCAGCTTCATCTTGTATCGCCTAAGTGTTTCAAAGGTTTCCTAAAGATCGTCCAAGTGGCTTCCTTCATCTAAACTCTTCACAAGCATGTCATCTACGTACACCTCCACATTCCGTCCTATCTGTGGACGGAACATGTGATTCACCAACCCTTGATAAGTTGCCCTTGCGTTCTTTAGACCGAATGGCATCACCTTATAACAAAACAAACCTTGACTGGAAATAAAAGAGGTCTTTTCTTAGTCAGCCTCGTCTATCTTTATCTGATTATATCCTGAGAAGGCGTCCATGAAGCTCAACAACTGATGGCCAGCTGTAGAATCCACCAATTGATCAATGCGTGGCAAAGGATAACTATCCTTAGTGCAGGCCTTATTTAAGTCAGTGAAGTTTACGCACATCTTCCACTTGCCATTTGCCTTCTTCATCATCACTACATTTGCTAACCAATTCGGGTAATAGACTTCCCGGATGAACTGTGCTGTGGTTAGTTTCTGAACCTCTTCCTTGATAGCCTTCTCTCGTTCCCACTTGCCATTTGCCTTCTTCATCATCACTACATTTGCTAACCAATTCGGGTAATAGACTTCCCGGATGAACTGTGCTGTGGTTAGTTTCTGAACCTCTTCCTTGATAGCCTTCTCTCGTTCAGGGGCGAACACCCTCTTCTTTTGATGAATAGGCTTAGAAGAGGGGGACACATTCAGTCGATGAGTAATTACACTTGGATCAATGCCAGGCATGTCGTCATGACTCCATGCAAAAACATCGGTATTCTTTTTCAGAAACTGGACGAGGTCTTCTTTTGCCTTCTCTTTCATACTTGTTCCAATTGTGGTGAACTTCTCAGGATCATTTTCTTGTAATAAAACATCTTCCAATACTTCAGTCGGTTCTGCAACAATTCTTCTTTCTTCTATACTCATAGTCTGCATCTGCTCGTCCACAGCCAATATGGCTAGATAACATTCTCTGGCTGCCAACTGATCTCCTTGTGCTTGTCCAATCCCGCACTCCGTAGGGAATTTGACTGATAGATGGTAGGTAGATGTTACCGCCTTCCAACTATTTAAGGTTGGTCTTCCAATGATGGCATTGTATGAGGATGAGCAATCAACCACAAGGAAATTCACTTCCTTAGTTATCTACTGCGGGTATGACCCTACCACTATAGGCAAGGTAATGGTGCCTACGGGCTGCACTTTCATTCCTCCGAATCCTATCAGTGGTGAACATGCTGGATGAAGTTGATCCTGTCCGAGCCTCATCTGCTGGAAGGCGGGATAGTACAATATATCCGCTGAGCTTCCGTTACCACCAACACCCTCCTAGTTGTATAATCTGCGATGAGTAAAGTAATAACGATTGCATCGTCATGTGGATGATGGATCCTCTCAACTTCTTCGTCCATGAAAGAGATGGTTGGCTCGTCTGTCTCCTTTGTCCTTGGGGATCGTCCAGAGAGTTGGACATTTTGCACCACTTTAAGATACGTCTTCCTTGATCTGGAAGATTGTCCTTCAGAAGTCCCTCCTATGATAACCCTTATCTCTCCAAGTGGAGGTCGTGATGATTCTTCTACCTTCCCCTTTAACTTCTCGTCTTTATGATCCCTTCCAACAAAGTGCCTCAATTTCCCTTGTCTAATCAAGTTCTCGATCTGCTGCTTCAAGTCAAAACACTCGTCCGTGTCATGCCCATGGTCTCTATGGAAGCGACAATATTTATTCTTATTACACTTGTTAGGATCTCCTTTCATCTTCTCTGGCCACTTCAAAGAAGGATCATCCTTGATTTGCATGAGCACCTGATCGAGTGGGGCATTTAAGGGTGTGTAGTTCTGATTCCTTGCTGATGGGCCTGCCTTCCTGTTATCTCTATCTCGATCCTTCTTATCTTCCGTTCGTCCCTTCTTTGGACGAGGTCCTTGTTCAGAGTGACGCATGGGGTTGATTTCCATTCTCTCAGCTCTCTTCCTCTTCGTGGCTATGATTGCGTCTTCTACGTTCATAAAGTTTTGGGCTGAATGGACGAGTTCAGCCATGGATTGGGGCTCTTTTTCATACAACTTGTGAATGAATAAGTCTGAGTTAACCCCATTGTGGAAGGCTACCAATAGTAGCTTTTCATCCACCTCGCCTACTGTCAGGGCTTCCTTGTTGAAGCGTGTGATGAAGGAACGTAGGCTTTCATTCTCTCCTTGCTCTATGGTTAACAAGCTGGACGAGGAACGCTTGTGTCTCTGTCCCCCAATGAAATTATTAACAAATAATTTGCTTAACTCCTCGAAAGAACTTACTGAATTCAAGGGTATTTTGCTGAACCACACTCGCGCTGGTCCTTTAAGGGTGGTAGGGAAGGTTCTGCACATAATCTCGTCTGGAACCCCTTGGAGATGCATTGTAGTCTTGAAAGTAGCGATATGATCGAAAGGATCATGCGCTCCATCATACGAATCCAAGGAAGGCATTTTGAACTTCGGCGGCAAGAAATGTCCATTGATGGAAGCCGTGAAAGGGGAGTCTGTTTGATGAACCAAATCTTCTACGGGATTCGCCCTTCTCATGTTTTCCCTCATCTTGTCCATAACCTTCCTCATCTGATCCATCTCCTTCTCCAAGTGTGGCACCCTTCGCGAAGTGGTGCCTCTCGATTGGCTTCCGAGCTCAGCGTTTTCCCCTCTATCTTCTTGACTTTGGGCTTGTCCTTCAGCATATCTTTTACGACGCTGCTTTAGATTAATCTCCTTAGTCAATTCTTGATTCTGGCGAGTTAATTCCGCCATAGCAACCGCCATGGATTGCATGTGTTGGATGGAAGGCGACTGCATGACAGGCTCTGATTGGTGATCTCGGTGGGGATGGCTGGAAGCATCCTACTCTCTTGGTGGCCTGGGCTAGTGGCCCTTGATCTAGTCCGAACCATACAGCCTTTTGTCAGAGAAAGATAAACTGCCAAACTTGAAGTAATCTTTTCCCACAGACGGCGCCAACTGATAGTGAACAGAATCAGTAGGCTGGACAACTCGGCTTCGATGAGCTGAAAGTGGTAGCGAAGGCCTGAAAAATAAACAAAATATCAAAGGAGACCGAGGTGGACCGGCCTAAGACCCTCTGATGACTAAGTTAGTATCTTCCCACGAATGGAGTTCTAACTGTATTGGAGTAATGTTAGAATGCGAATACATTTGCTTGATTCAGACCGGTCCTTATATAGGGAACTTTGGGGCGGTTATTGGTTCAATAACTTCCCCCAGATTTGTGGAATCCGGACATAACTTCCTCAACAGCTATAAAAGTTACAACCGCTGGTGGAAGTTACATACTTTGGAGGAATTGGTGGCGATGAACATGGGTTGATTAACCGCTCCAGAATTTGACAAGCGTTGTGTGGTTGTCCATGTGCAATGCCCATGGACGACTCTTTGTTAGACTGTTGTGTGGTCGTCCATGTGCTTTGCCCATGGACGACTCTCTTGTCCAGAGATAGCATTATGTGATCGTTCATCTGTTTTGCCCCTGGACGACTTTTTTGCTCAGACGGCCTGATTGAACATTTGGATATACGATGCTCATGGACGACCACTATGGACGAATCAGAGATGGTCATTTCTGCTATCCCATCAATATCAAATAACTTTATTGAAGGCCATTGTATTCACCTAAATAAGTTAATTTTCCCAATTTAGGGCTTTTTTTTTTGGGGATAAATATTGTATACAACTACACGTAGAGTTTCTTGCAATCATACATGTTTTTCCTTAGTGGAAATATAGGAGTCTATTTTTAAAAACCACAAAAAAAGGAGAGTGACCAAAAAAAGAAATCATCAGTTTTTTAATTCCTTTTCTAATCTCTTCTGAAAAGTTCTACATTTTGTTCAAATGGTCTTTTTGTCTACTTACTTTGTTTGAGTTCATATTTGCCTAACTTCTTGATCTTTCAGTTCAACTTTAATACACTAATTTTTAATCTCTACTACAATGACAACAGACTTCCTAGAATACAACTTCACACCAACAATGAGCTTAAAATATACATTCGAATTTGAATTTTGCTTCAACATTCTGGCACTAAATCCAAATCTCTCTACTTTCCATGCATATTATTAGTACGGTGTGTTGACAAAACAAATAAAGTTCCTAGTAAAGAAAGAAGACAAATAGAAAAGGATGATTATCATCTTTGTAAGATGGGAAGAGCATCCAATGTATCCACCATTGATAAACTAGTATTAGATGGAGAGATTATTGTCAAGCCCATGCTAAAAGAAAGTTAGGCTAAAATGATTGGAATAACATGCATGCATGTTGCGTTAAAGTAGAGAGAGGAATTGTCTTATACATTCAACATTCACATCATTTCTTTCACCGTCCCAAATAAGGTGAGAAGAATGATACATATATCCAATATGATAGGGTAAAACTTAGGCACATTCTTTTTATCTTAAGTATCCCAATTAGATTCTAAAAAATATTCAATTAAATTTAACAAGGTAATTTTATTAATCAATTCAATACATATTTCTATAAACAAAAATACACTCAATTATGTGATTTATTAATCACTATAATTACAATTTCTATTAACGAGTTTTTTAAGGGAATAAATTAAGATGCATTTTTTTTAATACTCTATTAAATAATAATTTTATATATTTTTAAAAATAAAATCAAAATTTGCGCACGCACACACTCGCACATAAACGATCACAATAAATTTGTGCATATGTTACAACTTAATTAAATACTTATTATTTTAACTTTACTTGTTAATAGATTCCTATAATTATAAGGTTGAATTCAAGTTTTGCGAGATGTGCCTTGTCAAAAGGGTTAGGCTTTACCGCTTTAGGGTAGGGGTTGTTGTTGGAGATGGGATTGTGTGTATGCGCGTGTGGCTCGAGATTGTGTGTATCTGCCCCACTTAACAGTTAAAATCCGGCGGGATATAGGGACCGATGATCACGGGGCTTACGTGGGTCCCATCACTCACGTTGGATGCTAGGTCTATCAGTGTCACCTAGGCTTGATTTGCCCTACATTACAGCTTTGGTTCTCTGGGTCCCATCTACATCTCTTATGTTGTAGTGGGAACTAGATTGCATACATCTCATAACCCATTAACTCTCAATCTTTGCTTTATGGGACCCCAATTTGATGTCCTCAAATCACAGCCGCACATCACGCCTCATCTTCCGATTGACGCAATGCTTAGCCAAACCCATTCTTCTTCTCTTCTCTCTTTTAAGTCTTTTTGTAAACTACTAAGTACTAAATCGTACAATTTTATATTTTAAAGTAGGCTCTTTCCTCATATTGCCCATGTTCATCCTTAGTGATGTCAAATAGCCTATTTAAGTCCAAAATGGAAAAAGTGTAAAGTAATAGCGTTAAGACTTATGAATATTCCTTAAAGGTTAATTTAATTGTTTTCTCCTCTTTTTTTTAATATTTAATTTGCTGTTTTTTTTTTTTTTGTCTGGTTACGTGTGACAAATCATGTGCCGCCACAAAAGACAAAAATAGAAGGAGTATTAGGTGTTGAAACAAGGAAAATCAAGCAACCTATATATGAATTTTTGCTTAAATAAATGGGAAAAAAAAAAAAAAAAAAAAAGAGAGAGAGAATGTTCTTCCACTTGCTTAATTAGCTTGCCAAACACAGCGCATCAATAGGGAGAAATCATCATATTAATAAGTTTAGGTCTTAACATTTTTCACAAATTTTTTAAATAATTGATATAATTTATTGTAATTAATGTCTAAAAGTCATGTTAGTAATAAATTCATTTAAAATTAAGTTGCTAAAATTGCACATTAGCTTCTTTAGTAAGTAAAATAAAAAAATAAAAAAACACTATCATTTGCATTGCTCATATCTAATAGCCACTCTCTAGCCTTAGATAGGTGGACCCCAGCTTATCCGTACAAAACACAACACAATTGGAGGGTATGATATACGTGTGATAGATTGAGAGTGGGGATTACACAAGACAATCACCTTTTTTTTTTTTTTTGGTAAGACACAAAAATTCTTTTGTTCACTGCAGAAGAACATGCATGATTAAATTTATTTTGGATTTGCTATTAAAAAAAAAAGTGTTTTGTTTACCCAAAAGAAAAAGAAAATAATGGGTATTTTGTTTTTTCAAAATTACAAACAGTACCCCTATAGTGTCTCCCAGGCTCCATAAGTAGCCACAACCCTCACCATAATCTTTCATCCCCTAAAACTCTCTCACACGCTCTCTTTTCTCTTTCTCAGTTTGTTTTATAGTTTTAGTGAAAAATGGCTGTAGTGAATGTGAATGTGGTGTGCATTGTCTCTCTTATCTCATTAATGTGGATGGCTGAAGCTAGAATCCCTGGGGTTTACAGTGGGGGTGCATGGCAAGGTGCTCATGCTACCTTCTATGGAGGATCTGATGCCTCTGGCACTATGGGTACGTTAATTAACCGCCTTCTTTATTCGTTCATTTCCATTCTATAAAAATCACAACTTTCTGAACAAAATGTGAACCATTTTCACTACATTATTTCATATTCTAGCAAACACAAAACAGAGTCCCCTGTTTTTCTACTCTGTTTTGACCAATCAGCACTATTTTTATCTTACATTTGGGCTTGTTCTGTTTCTGGGGTGGGCATGCAAAGTTCACATTTTGCTTTTTAGTTGTTGCATTTTTTTTTTTTTAATTTACAAATAATACTACTAGAAAATCGACGTGGAAATTACTGAAATATACATTATTGCCTGCTTTATCAGGGAAACGTTGAGGACCCACTTGGAAAATTAGCATTAAATTGTAAAATGTTTAGTCATTGTCAGCATACTCAACTCAATTACAACATTATTAATGTTACTAAAAATACATTCTTTGAGGTAAAATTTTCTTAATCCAATTAACAAGTGTGTGTACCTATCAATGTGACTCCGTACTGCAGGTGGGGCATGTGGATATGGGAACCTGTACAGCCAAGGGTATGGAGTGAACACTGCAGCACTAAGCACAGCACTGTTCAACAATGGGCTGAGCTGTGGTGCGTGCTTTGAGATAAAGTGTGCAAATGACCCAAACTGGTGCCACTCAGGAAGCCCATCAATCTTTATTACAGCCACTAACTTTTGCCCACCAAACTATGCACTCCCAAACGACAATGGTGGGTGGTGTAACCCACCTCGTCCTCACTTTGACCTTGCCATGCCTATGTTCCTCAAGATTGCCGAATACCGTGCCGGAATTGTCCCTGTTTCCTACCGCCGGTTAGTTTTTTTTTTTTTTTTTTTTTACTTTTCACTTCATTTTAAGTTTATTAAATCTTGAAAGTTTTTTTTTTTATTTTTTTATTTTATTTTTTTGTAGTTCACTTTGACTAATTTTTTATTTATTTATAACCTTTTAAAGTTTCACTTTTTTTTTTTTTGTTAAGCTAGCCCAAAAAACATGAATTTTAAAATTTAAGCTAGAGGGGATTGCTTTGAGAAGTAAAAATTTTATTTTATATTAAGTGGTTGTAAATGTTTTATATATAAAAAAATTAATTTATTTCTTATGTCATTTATGACATAAAAATGTGATCATGCAAACTCGTGCCTAACTATCATTAACAGCCTTATTAATGTGTGATAAAAGCGTAATATAACTTCCAATATATGTATTATTCATTGCCGTGAACAGTAGGTTCTACTGTAGTAGTACATGCAAGGCTAGCGAGTCAATTTTGGTTTTTTTGCTTTCCCTAACTAACCCCATATGTTCCACTTCGTTGAATTGTCTTTAAAAGCGAAAAAGGCTGTTCATTTAAGGCTGCCAACTAAAGTGTTAACCACCATCTTCTTTTAGCAGAGTAAAGAGAAGGGCCAATTGATGGAATTGGCCCTTTAATTCTGTATGGTGGTGGATGATGTTATAGTGGCATCTGGGTCAGGCTTCCATGGTCCATAGGGTTGGGTATTGGTAGGATCTTTATTGCTTTTGTCAGATCTTTGTTGAAGAACTTTTGTTCAGAAACTTATTTAACAAAACACCTAAAGTATTTTCCAAATGAGATTAAATTCACTTGGTGTGTAAATCCTCTGATTTACCATGTGAAATGATCATATTACAAAAACATAAATATATCTAATTACACAGGATAACAGCTCAATAAACACTATATTTCAAGTTTGAAGTAGAAAGTTGATGCGGTGATATTAAGTATGGTTTGATATTAATATATTAAGTTTTAATATTAAGTATGGTTTGAAACTCTCTTAAAAAAAAAGTATGGCTTAATATTAATATATTAAGTTTTAAGTAAAAAATTGATGTAATGATTTCTTATTAGATAATGTAAAACATGAATTTTACACTCATCTTTACCATATTTGGAATCTTTCCAAATATATATATTTGTTCTCTAATTGTGCTCACTTGCTTAGTTCTATAGCCATTTATTTCCATCTGCATTGTTTAGCTTATTTGGGCCTTCGGACTCTTTTTGGTCACTTTCGTGGTTTGTTCTTACCTCTCTGGTCCCTAACCCGAAAGATACGAAGAGCTAGTTTGATTATTTCAAAATAAATATCAAGGATGAAAACAATAGTCGAATTTGATTCGATATCTCTATGATAGTAAAAAAGAAAAATGAAAAAAGATAACACAAATACGTTGTCGTTTTATTGACATGCTATGGAGCCCACTTTTTAGCACTTGTCTGCCATAACCATCCAAAACATGCCACGTGTCGTTTCCCCTAGATTAATGTGCTTGATCTACCTCCACGCAAAAGAAATTTTTTTTTATCAAATGACGGAAATGCCCTGACAGTTTTTGAATTATTTACGCAGGGTGCCATGCCGCAAGCACGGAGGGATCAGATTCACAATCAACGGCTTCCGTTACTTCAACCTGGTTTTGATCTCCAACGTCGCGGGTGCAGGAGATATCGTGCGCGTGAGCGTGAAAGGCACAAAGACTGGTTGGATGAGCATGAGTCGCAACTGGGGTCAAAACTGGCAGTCAAACGCAGTTTTTGTTGGTCAGTCATTGTCCTTCAGGGTCACAGGCAGTGACAGACGCACCTCTACTTCATGGAACATAGTCCCAGCTAATTGGCAATTCGGTCAAACTTTTACCGGCAAGAATTTTAGGGTCTAATGAAAATTTATATTTTGAGAAAAAAAAAAGTCAACATTTTAGAATTCCCGCCATAACCTATTTCCAATTTTACCCTTCTTGGCGCCTGCTTCTAGATATTGGTATTTTTTTTTGACTTGGGGTATTGGGTTATGAGAAAAGTGTTGGACAAAACTAAAGTAAAAGTGTGAAATTGGAGATGGCTTTGGTAGGAAAACAAAAAGTGAGTCTTTAAAAAATATATATTTTTGACTTTAATTGATGGGGTTTGTTTTTTTTTTTTTTTTTTTGGTGGGGGCCGGGGGGTGTGAGTGAGTGAATGGGGTTGTGAAATTGTAATGTAATTGTGTATGGTCAAAAAACAAATGAGAAACTTTGTAGGGGAAAGCTGAAGTGGTTGCACAAGAATGTAGCCCGCAGCTTATAATATTTAGTAATTATATAGGATGATCATAATGTTATTCGAGAAGTGTATTTGTAGTAGTAATTTTTACAGATTTGAATTGGAAAGTATTTTGGTTTGCTACACAATGTGCTACTATTGTTAGGCGGTTTTTACTTTTTGCTACTTGTGCCATCAATTGTGCTTCCAAGTTGTTGATATGGATATATTTACACTGCATAGGAAACAAAAGAAAGAAATTGCCTAAGAGCGCTAGAGCATTCACATCATTGATGCTAAAAGTTTAGCTTTTAGCAACAAGAAAAGCTACTTTATCAATTTTAAATAACTATTTTACAGCTCATCTAATCTTCTATCTCTTATTTTTCACATCAAAGTTAAATATTATTCATTTATTTATTATTTTCTCTCTCTCTCTCTCTCTCTCTCGCTCTCTCTTACCATCAAACAGATACCTAAGCCACCAATCAAAACACACCCACTAGCCATCACACAAACTAAAACCCATCCACCCGCCACCAACGCAAATCCTAGCCCAAAATCAACCCAACCAAAAAACAACAACCTAACCACTATCATGATCACAACCCAACCACCACCGCCCTTGTGGCCACAAGCCAAAATCAAACCAAACACCACCACAAAATCCCACCTTTCAAACCCAAACTCAAATCTCCAATCCCTAACAAAATCAACCAATAACCAAACAAACAAGAAAAGAGAGAGGGATTTAGATAAACATATGAAATTAAAAGAGATAGAGAAGGATAAGAGCTTCGACCACGAGTCTTGGTGGCGGTGGCATTGTTGCATGTCGCCACTGTTAGTGGTAGCCCTCTCATGAGATTCAGCCATGGGTCTTAGGCCTCTAGGATAAGTCCACAGAGAGAGAGAGAGAGAGAGAATAAAATTTTTACTTTAACACCACCAATATAGCATGTCTTTTAGTGTTTTAGCTATTTTAGCACTATTAATGTGAATGCTCTAATTAATCTAATTAGTAAAGTCTCCTCTTATCATGTAAGAGATCTATGATCAAATCTTGTTTGCACTACAATATATTTTATTGATATATCAATTTAATGATAAAGATAAAATATCAAGAAAAAGATGTGACATTAAAGAAGAATGCTGTGCATATATACTAAAAGTTAAATATTAAAGTTTCTCAAACAAAAAAAAGTTAAATATTAAAGTGGAATTTAATAAAGAAAATATATTAAATTGGAATATTACACTTTCAAATTTTCATAGTTTCACAATGATGCTTGCTAAGTTAGGAGTTTTGTAGTTCAATTGTTACTTTTTGGTAATTTCATAAAAATGTGCAAGGTTTAAACTTTAAATCAATTTTTTTTTCCAAATATTTAATTATAAAATAATAAAATAAAATATTATGCCCGCTGGGCACAATAATAAATTCTCCCATAACTAAATATATGACAAAAATTAAGGACATTTTATTAAGTTCTGAGAACATTCACAGTTGGTGCAAGTTGGGGACCTTATTCCTTAGGCCATAGTTTTTCAATCTATAAATGAGGAGACTTCATTTTGACAGGATATTTGCACGTCAAGTGTTTGTGCTAAGGAGTTTTTGAGTACCATTCAAAGAAACACGACAACAATGTATACATATAAATACATAACAATTTACATAGAATGGTATGAAAGAAAGGAAGCTTCATTTATAAGAAATATCTAATGAAGAATCCTTATTGATCTAGTAACTGCATGGGAAGTCTTTTCAAGGAAGCATATTCTCCATCAAAGCAAACAAATAACTTTGCACCTCTCACATTGATACTTCCATGGATTTAGGTCTTTGGGTGAAGAATTTGGCTTGTCAATAAAACCTGGTGAAATCTTTATTGTTGACTAAAATTTGAAAGGGCGATGGCAGCTCTTTCTCTTGCCCTTTTAAGAAAGAAGAAGGAACCATCGCCTCAATTGTGTCATTAAAAGATGGCCATTTCTCTCTTTCTTGGTGGGAAGATTGTTCTTCCTTTTTTTTAGTGGGAAACTTCGAAGAATTTTCTCAGATGCTTCCTTTCCATCAATTTTTTTCCCAAGTTTAATTATAACCCTTGGAATCATTTTACCATCCGGGAATCAAAGAACTTGGTTGTGTAAGGGTGACCCTTTAGATGAAAAGATGATGGAGAGTCACTTAAGATGGTTTAATCATGTGTATGGGAAAATGATTTATTCACTAATGAAAAAGAATACGTTGATTCAGGTTTAAAGGAATGAAAAAGGTAAAGTAAGACAAAATAATTTCACTAGTAAAAAATGATGCGTCAATTAATGAGATGATCACAGTATGCCGCTATATTGGGATTTAAATCTTTGAAAATTCTCATAGTATAAGTAGAGATGGCCTGAGCAACAGTTTTGATTAGAATTTCCCTACCTGCTTTGGAAATGAATTTCTCCTTCTAGCCAATAAATCTCTTTGTAATTTTCTCCCGAAGGTCTCAAAAAGTGTTAACCTTAGACTTTCCTCCCACCATTGGAAGACCCAAGTACTTCTCACAATTCTTCGTAATCCTAGCTTCCATCAATCATTGAATGGCCATTTTAACCTCTAGTCTTGTGTTTCGGCTGAAAAAAATTGTCGTCTTTTGCCTATTAATTGCTTGATCTGAAGCTTCCTCATATCTCCTTAATAATTGAAGGAGATGTTGGCATTCCTCCACAGTAGCTTGGTAGAAGATGAAACTGTCATCTGCAAAAAGGAGATGAGATATACATACGCCGTTTGTGCATGACAATATTCCATGGAGGCTTTGAGAAGAAACAACATGTCGAATTAAGGAGGATAAACCTTCAACACATAAAAGGAAAAGGTATGGAGATAATGGGTCCCCTGCTTGATCTACTGGGATGGAGTAATGTACCCTCTAGGCTCACCATTTATAAGCACCAAATATGAAGCTGTACAAATTGTTTCCATAGCTAGTCAAACCCACTGGTTATCAATACACAATCTGAGCATAATTTTTCTGAGGAAACTCCACTCCACTCGATCATAGGCTTTGCTAATATCCAGTTTGATGGTCATTTGCCCCTTTTTCCCAGTTCTTATATTTCTCATTCTGTGTAACACTTCAAAACCTATTGTAGTATTATCAGTAATTAACTGGTTAGGCATAAAAGCATTTTGTGAATCTGAAATTACATTGGGCAAGATTAATTTGGCAAAAATGGGTTTTTGCCCCTTTCGCCTAAAAGATGTAGCAAAATACTCTTATTCTGAAACTATCTAGCAAAATACTCCTGTTTTGAAACTCGAAAAAAATTATTGAACTCGAGTTCCATGTGTATTTTTCCAAATAACTTGATTTTCATCAAATCGAGTTTCAAAACAAGGGCATTTTGCTAGATAATTTCAGAACATTGATATTTTGCTACATCTTTTGGGCAAAAGGGACAAATGCGCATTTTGGCCAGATTAGTTTTAACCGATTGGCTAAAACTTTAGATACTATCCTGGAAATTACATTTGCAAGGCTAATTGGCCTATAATGAACTGTTTGTGGCCTATTAGGATTTAAATCTAAGTTGGCTAATTTTTGTGTCAAAATGTGTGTTTATGAGAGTTGTAATCATTTTAAATTAATAAGGAAATGTATAAAGACAATTTGTTGTTGAAGATCACAAGTTAAAGATGTCTTGCTTATGGGAAATCAGACCTTGCTTGAGCAAAAATCCAATTCAGGTAAAACTTCACTCAATAGAGTCAAGACTCATTCGAGCGAGATTGAGGAAAATAATAACCAAATTTCTACATCACCTAGTATAGCGTAGCTTTTTCTTATATGAACACAACCTTTGTTACGTGATTTTCTTGGGGAGAGGCGGGTGCGCTAAGTCTACTGAGAGATCCTTGATTCCTTGAAGTTAAATTTTTATAAAACTTCTCTTCGGAAAATTTTCTTTGAAAGTTCCTCTTTATGAGCCTTAACCATGAGTTTATCCTAGAGTAACATATTGTGAGTGTTGTTCATCCAAACGACAGGTATCATAAATCTTTTCCAGTGAGTTCATTGATAGTAAACCTCTATAGGATTCTTTGGAATACTGGAGTTCTAGGTGTTGTGAATTAGTTCATTCATGGAGAATTTAATTATTTTAGGGCCATTGCAGTGAGAGACAAACAAATCGTTTTTTGAAGTTACATATAGAGTCTAGGATTATATAGATTTTGTGAGTATAGATTTATTGTAACTATTTCTTTCTTCTAGGGGAATTTTTCAACAAGTTTGGTTACCCCTAAAGTAGTGTTGCTTTTCTTTTTCTTTTGAAGAGCTCTTCAAAAGTTTTTCACTTTGTCACCAAATTCTTGGGCACTTTTTATTGCTTTTATGTCTTTATTACTTTTGGATTATGATGATTATTGTGGAATATTAATTGGCTGTAGTATTATTTATATGAGTAATGCTACAGTCACAAATTATTTTACAACATTTTTACAAACTATTGATGTGTCAAATTTTTACTAGTTATAATTTGAACCCACCACTAACATTACATTTTTACTTACCAATAGTTATTTCGAAATATTAAAGTTACATCAATAATTTGTAAAAATGTTATAAAATAGTTTGTGTTTGTAACATTACTCTTATTTATATTGTTATCTCTGAGCATAAAATAATTAATCTAATAACTAAAACTCTAGGGATTTCAATCAAATTTTTTGCTTCGGTTAAAATAGAATAATATATATATATATATATATATATATATATGAAGCCAGCCCTAACATATGAGGTACTAGGTAATGAGTTCTCTTCAACTATCAATTTATATTAAAGGTATATTTTCTTTTAAACTTTGTCAATAATTTTTATTTTATATTTTCCAAATTTAGAAACTCTATATTTTATTATTTTGTGTTATTGAATTATAGACATGTATTATTTATCCTAGGAAAATGGATTAGAATCATTAGATTATGTGAATATACTCACAAATTAATCTAATTATTTATTTATGTTATATTAGTTTAATACAACTAAATTACTCATAAAAGGATTAGTTTACTATAACTAATTGTGTATTGTAGTATGTAGGGGTGTTGGGCTCAGAAGCTCATTATCTATGTATATATTGGGCCTAAGGCCCAAGTCGAGAACTAAAAGTCATTCGAGGAGGAGTAAACATTGCCAAGGGAGTCTGTGTTAGTAAACGAAGAAGTTAGTTTTTGTCGCAATAGCCCAGGAGTGTGGGCTGAGGACAAATGTCTCCTCGGCTAACTAGAGGTGAGGTCCGAATAGGTGGTCTGCTGTCCAGGGGAACATTTCAGGGAGTTGCTACCACCGCATTGCATGCTCTGCAGCTAACTCTCTAGCTGCATTAATGTGAAGGTGATACCTAAACAATGACTTTTAGTCTTACAACTACTACGTGAAGACTTTAGGAAGAGGCTGATGGGACAAGTATCAACACTAACTTTCTAGCCTGCACATGGAGGGTAGAGATAAAAGGGAAAGAGAGTATAAAAGAAGAAGGAAGTAATGGGAGAAGGGGATCGAGAAACTAAGAGAAAAAATAATGTAGCATCAAGAACTGACTTTGTAATTAGACCTGAGATAAATATATAAGAACTGATCTCTTCGGATTAAGCCAAGGACAATTTGCTTTAGTACTAGCTTGTCCATTTTTCATTCTCTTGTGATTTGAATCCACTTGAGTGCTCGTCTGATTCATTAAATCCCAGTTTTTCCAATTTACTCTCTACAAATTCATTGTTTTGGGCCTAAGTCCACCCACCCTTTGGGTTATGAACTTAAATCTGGTCCTTATATAGAATACAAATTATGAAGATATAATCACATGTCTAATATTTTATTATTTTATACATTTAGGGTTAGTTTTATAATATATATATATATATATATATATATAAGCATTAATTAAACTTTAATTTTCAATATATCTGAAATAACCTTGAGGTTATGTTAAAGGTAATTATAATTATTTTATTTTTGCGCATTTAATTGTTCTTTCAGACTCCTGCTTTTTTCTTTACCTCATTTTTTTCCCCTTCTTTTCTACTATTTACTTGACCCAGATTTAGGAGAAAAGTATATTTACTTTAATTTGGCCTTTTAATCTTCTCAAAATGTTTCTATTTGAGAATGACCAAAATATTTTATTGCTTAATAAAACGTATGGGATTTGAATCCTACCTATACAAAAAAATCAATTTGTGCCTTAACTTAATAATAAAGAACAATTATCATAGAGCGGACACCAAATCTAATCCTGAACTAGAAGGACGGAAATAAATGGCTAGTCATAATAGGAAATGAGTCACATCAACACATTTGCACAGTTGCACTTAACCAAACTTGCACATGGGTGGGGTTGGGTTGTTGCTGCCTCTGCTCACATGTGGTGCTAAGGTTTCTCCTTCCGAATTTTGTTTGTTCACGATTTGGGACAATATCTTTGGATTCCTACTGCTCGAAAAAGGCAAAAACAAAGTAGGGCTTTGGATACTTTATGCAACTTCCCTCTCTCCTCTTGCTTCTCAATCTTGAGTTGAGTGTGAAAATTCCTTTCACACGAGAGAGACCCTTGTGAGTTGTCATTATTATATTAATATGGCTACACAGATTAATCTCCTATGGGACCCGATATAGTGCATTATAGATTTCGTTTTTTTATTTCTTTATTTAATTTTTTTTTTTTTCTATTTTCTTTGCTTTAAGTGACTTGAAAGACTAAGGGTTTTAAAAAAATGGAAATAAATTATCAATAATGATACCTTTTGAATTTCTAAGTTTTTAATTACATAAGTTGTTTTAAATTCATTTAATTAATTATTTTTATGTACTTCTGTTGAAAATTATTGATAAAGATTATATATATATATATATATATATATATAAAAGTTAAGAACCTTGTAATTTAATGGTATTGTGTCTACTCTCCTTTAGAAGGAGAATGAGAAGTAGAGTTTGAATCCTCCCTCTTTATTGTTGTAGCTATGAAAAAAAAAAATCTCATATAAGAATTTTTAGATGCCATAGAGTAGAGAAATATGCGGATATTTGGAGTCATGTATTTATTCTATGAAAAATATTACGTTTATAACATTTTTACAATACTTTTAACAAAATATTGTAGATATAACATTTTGGACAAAATTTAGTAATAAAATTGGTTATAGCCTTAGGCTACAACCTTACTCAATATCTTTTTATTGGAAGTAAATTTTGACAAATTCACCATTAGATTACATCTTCTTCTTATATCCTACATGCTTGCAAAATTTCTAAAAAATTAAAGATCAATAGTTATGTCATCAATATATTGTTTAAATTATAAGTTTTTGTAGTATAAAATTATACATAAAATATAAGTTTATAGATCACATAGTAAATAATATCTGATTGACACAAAATTTGATATGTCTATTAAAAACATAAAAAAAATGCAATTCAACCGTTAAAATTTTAAAATATATAGTAATATTTATTTTATTGAGTAATGACTAATTTTGTAATTAAATTTTGTCTTTTATACCCCTTTTGTGGCCAAATTACGTTAATTATCTGAAAGCAACGGATAGAAATAGTTCTTTTACCCTCATTTATGTTTTTATTTGGGGCCTATACGGCTTTTATATGGCTCGCTGTACCTAAGGCCGAATGTCTGAATGTTTCGAAGTTGCAAACTTTGGACTTTTAAGTGCAACTTGAAAGAGCTGCCCATTAGAGAGTTGGCCTCTCTTTTTTACTTATGTGGCTGCTCGATTAGTGGGTCAAAAAAAGTGGTGTATGCAGCCCAACAACGACTTCTATTTAGTTCATCACACATATAACAAAAAGGATTTATACCTCCAGCTTCCATCATTGTTGAAGGAGAATGCAATTTGCAAGCAATGTATAGATGCACTGTTAAAGCAAAATCACCGCACAAGATAAGAATTAGCTCCTGTAGTGAATGATAGTACAATCTTGAAGGCTGGTTTTGAGTAGAGGTGTCAAATGGGTGGATTTGGATTGAGCATAGTTAGGTTGGATACAAAAAACTAATTTATCCATTATAATAACCCATTTAACTAATTACTTCTATTCCAAACACAACCCAATCCACCCAATTACTCAATAATAAAAATTACCAAAATACCCCTAAAACTTGAAAATAACCAAAATACCCCTAAAACCCTCTAAAATTGCCGAAATAACAAAAAACTATAAAATGACCAAAATACCCCTATAATAATATAACCTATAAAATGACAAAAATATCCCTGAATTTAAAAAATGAACAAAATACCTTCAAAACCTATAAAATGACCAAAATATCCCTGAAACCTAAAAATGACTAAAATATCTTGAAAACTAAAAAATGACCGAATTATTCCTAAAACTTAAAAATTATTGAAATACGCCCTAGAACCTATAAAAGCAAATGACATAAATACCTTTGAGACCACCAAGATAACCAAAATACCACCAAAACCTAAAAAATTACCGAAATACCCCCGAAACCTCCAAAATTAACAAAATATTTCTAAAACCTAAAAAATGACCAAAAATACCTTTGAATCCTAAAAAATTACTGAAATACTTCCAAGACCTCCAAAATAACCAAAATGCTCCTAAACCTAGCTTATTCTTGACAAAGAGATGCAAAAATGATGGCTCACTTTTCTTTTATTTATTTATTTACTTTTTGATAACAATTGATCTCTTGAAATTGAATTATTATTTCTTTTTGTTGTGACCCTTTACTCGTTTGTAATGGTAAGTCAATTGAAATATAATTAAAGCTCCATTTCTTTTCTTTCTTTAAATATGAAAAATAGAAAATCTTTTGCAATTGAAACAGATTAACACAAAGAATGCAAATATTTCAGTGAAGAGGAAAGAGACAACAAGATGGTTTCGCATAATTGTACATAACCATGACCTTTCTTCTCCCCCTTTTTTTTTTCTTTTTTTTTTTTTTTTTTTTGAAGGATTGAAGCTAGTTATATTAATATTTCTATAAACATGTAGCCTACTGTTTGGATTGCACTGAAATTATTTCAGTGCCTACGTTTGGCATTTTTCTGTGGGTCTCATGTACTGTTCACAAGACCCGTAAATATGGATTTTAGCATATCTAACTTTAAAACTGAGTTCCACGGCATTATTCACACATTTAAAAATTATTTCGCTACAGTGTTTTCATTTTTCAGTTTTCAATTTTCAGCAATAAACAGTATCCAAACAGACTCATAAGTTTAATTCTATGCATTTGTCCTTTCATGAATGGCATCAAGCCAAATTGTAAGGAGTACTTTTGACAGCATTTTTCAGTTTTGGTTTTAAATTGATTTAATATTGTAAGATGGCATTAGAGCACTAATTAATTATATAATACTAGTATGTAGCCCCGTGCTACTGCACGAGAATGGATATATTATTAATCATGAGTTTATTCATGTTTAAAAGGCTCAGTTAAGTCTAAATTCATATTATTAACCAGAAAATTTCATTAACAAAACTTAGTAGTATATATATTTTATATTAATAAACTCGTATATATTGTATTTTGGTATTACCGCACGGGAATGGTTAATTATAGTGATACTATTGGTCAATTTCTTTTTTGTCTTTTTGGGTTTATCACAAGGAGGATAGAATTAGATAAAACAATAAAAATATATATTGCTTTTTATTATTTAAGTGATGCTATTGGACATTTTTAAAGCAAACTAAATGTAAAACTTAAAGCAATGGGAAACAAACTATTTTCCCTAAGTTAATTTTTTCAATCCTCATAAATATTTAGGTTCATGATTTTTTTAAATTTGTACTTTCATCAAGCCACTAAACTGCATGATGAAAAAGAAACAAGAATAATAATGAAGTCTATATTGTCATCAATCAAATACAATTAGTTCATATTAAACTTCTCCAAAAATTGCTAAATCCATCAACTTTTTTGGCTTTGGAACTGAACAATGTAGTCAGTGAACCATCCAAAACCCCATGAACCATAACTACCCTTCCCTTTTTCTTGCCAGCAAACTCAAAGCAGAGTCTCTAGCAAATGCAAAACTCAAATATAATTGACCAATAATAATAACATAAACAATAAAAAAGAGCTAGCCTTTGGTAAGAAAATAAGTAGCTAAAAAGCCTGAGTTCGTTGGCAACAGAGTTTCCCAATTTTATGACAATTTCCTGTGGAGGAAAAATAGCACACCAATTAAGGACATAAACTATAAAAACATAGATGACCTTTGTTAAGACGATAAGCTATTTAAAGACCCTTTATCATATAGGTTACGAACAAAAACAGTCCATTTCAATTTCTTATATTTTCTATATAGTAAATTTGGGGAAAAAAAAAATCAATGGACAACATGATAATCGATTCTTCCTCAAAAAAAACATGATAATCAATGAATCATATACAATTTAAAGGCAATATTTTAAGAATTTGTTTGTGTTTTACAAAATTTGGACAGCTATAATAGCAATGATCGAAATGAAGTACATGGCTTAACCAAAATATGACTAAAAGTCAGAGATCATGAAGCACTAAATACGAAAATGTAGTGACTAATTGAAAGGGTTTATAAGAAAAATATGAAAGAAAGAAATAAAAGCACACTTTTTAGGCTTTGAGATTTTCCAAAAAGGGGCAAAAGCGCACACTTGATGTGCGCTTCATTGAATGCTCCTTCGGCCTTGGCTTTGGGGTTTTGCAGTTCATGCTTTAGGAGTGCTAGGCGCAATTATAAAAGCATTACTGACTTATAGTATAGTAGTATATATGTAATATCTGTTATAATTTTTTTTTTTTTTTTTATGAGAATCAATATCTGTCGTAACTTATATAAGGGGTGGCTATATTTTCGAATTTAAAATATCCCTTTTTAGGATATGACAGGAAATAACGTCATCAATATCTTAATACAAAATATTTGATGTAGCTCTTGGTAGCATATGTAAGCACACCCCGTTATGAACGCCTGGAATATCTCTCGGTTCTTGAGGTGAGCACGTGAAATTGAGTTTGATAAGACTACACCTACACGCATCTAGAATCTGGGTAAATCGAGAACTCCACCTACACGCCTCTAGAGTCTTCTTTGCAAAAGCAAAAATCGCCTCTAGAGTCTTCTTAACTACCATGAAAATCATATTATACTCAATTCTTAGAGTAACTCTTTGGAAAGCTAAATACAACAAGTAAAAAAAAAATCACTGTGGAAGCACCACGTGGGAAATATAATGTAATTTCTTAACTTTTGAGGCATGTGAAAGTTATTACATTATTGGTCCTTATGTTAAGGTTTGTTAGTTTCATTGCTTATGTGTCTAACGAAATAATGATGTATCATTTTTTAAGTGACCTGACAACTTTATCATTATTAAAAAATTACAGAGTCTGTATCAAAAAAAAAATAATAATAATAATAAAATTACACAGTCAAGTCATAATCTAAGTTGTCAAAACACTTTAAATAGCATAGACTTCTCCATTTATGCTCCTATTTTTAGGATTTTGAGAATTATGGTTTTTAAATTTTATTTTATTTTACAATAACCAATTCGCATGTGAATATCCAAATGGTTTGTGGCCAATGGTGATGATATTGTAAAGATAGTGGTAAAGAAAATAATGTGATGTTACAGATAAATTAGGAGTCAATTGGTTTGGGATTCAAATTTTCATTTGAAGCAAGTTGTTCAAAAGATTTTCAACCTACGTTTAGATGCCCAATGCATGAGAACTTTCGTTTAATCTTTAAGCATAGAAACTCTTTGTTTGACAACTCAGATTGTGACTTGCACTTTTGTGTAATTTTTTTAATAATGAGAAAGTTGTCAAATAGCTTAAAAAATGGTACATCATTATTCCGTTAAACACATAAGTAAGGAAAATAATGTACGTTAAATCATAAAGCAAAAACTTATCAAACTCAATCGGTCTTGAGAAACCATAGAACAGAATAGGACAACTAACTTGATAAGCTCTATATATTTTTTTTCTTTAAAGTAGTAACAAACAAGTTATGCATTCCATGTGGAATTTAATGACAAATAATATTAGTTTTAGTTCTAGATTTTTTACAAAAAGCACATATCATAATATAATAGAATATTCAATTCCGTATAGGCATGTGAAAATGAATTTGATAAAATAATTAAAATATAATAATTAAGCTCAATAATATCAAAATAAATGGAAGAGAATCTAAACTCTAAACTCCATACATAATGTAAAAACTACTCAAATAGCAAATATATCAAAGTAAATAAAAAACACGTATTTATGCCCATAATAGGCTAAGCGAACTCTCTTTTTAGCTAAATACATCAACAACAAAAAAAAAAAAAAATTGTCACAATGGACAAAAGGTGATCATTGAATATTGTAGGGGTGGTGGGCCATGAGCTCGTTATTTATATGGATATTGGGCCTGAGGCCTAGTCCGAGGTCAAAAGGTTGTCCGAAGAGGAGTAGACATTGTTAAAGGAGTCTGCATTGGTAATTAAGAAATTAATCTTGGTCATAATTGCCTAGAAGGGTGGGCCGAGGATGAATGCCTCATCGACTAATAAAGGCCGGGGTCAAGAGAAGTGATCTACTGTTCAGGGGAACATTCTAGGAAGTTCTGTCAGTATGGACAGGCATGGTAGAGACATAGGACATGGGAAAGTCCTAAAATATCTAGCCGCATTTATGTGGAAGTGATGCCAGAACAGTGGCTATCAGCCTTACAGCTATTACATGAAGACTTATGAGAGGTGCTGATGGGACAAGTATCAACACCAGTCATCTGGCATACACGTGAAGGAAAAAGATGAAAGGAGAAGGAAGTATAAAAGAAGGAAGGGGCAATGGGAGAAGGGGGATCAAGAAACTAAGAGAAAAATACGGTAGCATTAAGAACTAACTTTATTATCAAACCTGAAAGAAATTTATAAGAACAGATCTCCTTGGACTTTGCCGAGGACAATTTTCTTCAGCATAAGCCTGTGTATTTACATTTTCTTGTCATCTAAATCTACGTTAGTATTTGTTTGATTCATTAAAACCCAGTTTTCTAACTCATTCTCTATAAATTCATTGTTTTGGGTTTTTTGGGCCTAAGTTCATCCACTTGTTGGGCTAGGGATTCAAATCTGGTCCTTACAATTGGCATCGTTTGTGGGAATTACTAGTGTTATAGTGAGTCTCACATTCAGTAATGGTTGGTTCAGGTTTAAACTAGGCAGAATCCATGGGGTCTTAACGTCAAGATTACTTTCGTAATCTTGAGCAAAGGAAAGACCGGGAGGGGAGTGTGCACACTACCCGTACAAGTAAAAGTCATTCTAGAGGTGGTAACCACCTCTCTTAGGAGAAGAATACTAAAGCCATGCAGTTGGAGATTGATCGCTTGAAGAGAAGCTTATGCCACGAACAACGAAAGCGAGCTCCTTCTAATTCTGACTTCTCTTCTGACGACGAGAAGGATGGTAGCTATAGATGCAAGTCAAGGACTCTTCCTAGCAAGTCTTTCTCACATGATGAAGACTACCATCATGAACACAGAAATAGAAATTCATCTTCGGGAGGCATGGGAAATGATGCTATGAGTATAGCACTCAAGCAAATTTCCATATCACCTTTCACGCGCTAGATTGAGGGAGGGAGACTCCCTCGGCGGTTCACTCAGCCCACATTTACCATGTATAACGGTAGAACAGACTCTGTGGAACATGTTAGCCACTTCAATCAAAGGATGGTTGTACACTCCAAGAACGAGGCCTTGATGTGCAAGGTATTCCCATCCAGCTTGGGGCCTGTGGTGATGAGGTGGTTTGATGGTCTGAGGGCAGGTTCTATTGATTCCTTCAAGGAACTCACTCAAGCATTTAGATCCCGCTTTATTACATGCAACAGGGTTCCTTGACCATTAGCTTCTTTGTTGTCTCTATCCATGAGAGAAAGAGAAACCCTGAAAACATATTCGGACAAATATTGGGAGATGTTCAACAAGATAGACGGTGATTTTGACGATGTAGCCATCAGCACTTTCAAGCTCGGCCTACCTACCGAGCATGGTTTAAGGAAGTCTTTGACTGGGAAACCTATTACCAGTATACGCCAACTTATGGATCGAATTGATAAGTATGAGAGGGTTAAGGAGGACCAGCAGCAAGGCAGGGGAAAGAACAAAGTTATCCTTCAGGAGAGGAGAGATTTTAGGTCGGACTACTACAACAATAACAGACCCTAGAGGGATTTTGCTGGGTAGTTTAAGCTTGCAGCTCCTCAAGTGGTTAACATTGTTTTCTAAGAACCGGTGCATCAAGTTTTGGAGAAAATCAAGAACGAGCCATACTTTAAATGGCCGAACAAGATGAGTGGAGACCCTTTGAGGCGTAACCAAAGCTTTCATTGCCGGTATCACCAAGAGCGGGGACATACCACTGAGGACTGCAAAACACTGTAGAACCATCTGGAGCAACTAGTCAAAGAGGGAAGGTTGCAATAATTTATGTACTGGCCCAACGGACAAGGGGACTAATTAAGGTCAGGGGCTGAGGGAAATGCTCCTTCAAGGCTTCCGTTAGGTACAATCAATGTCATTTTTGCTGCACCGGGGAAAACTGGTTCTCACCCTTCTAGGATGAAGTCTGTAGCTAAACTACTAGCCGAGGACTCTGACTCTAAGCCAAAGAGAGCTAAGATGGAGGTCCGACCATTGTTGAGTTTCTCGAACGAAAACAAAATTGGAACCATCCAACCATATGATGATGCGTTAGTAGTCACCCTAAAAATAGGAAGGTATGATGTGAAGAGGGTAATGGTAGACCAGGGCAGTTGTGTGGAGATCATGTACCCTGACTTGTATAGAGAGCTGAACTTAAAACCAAAAGATCTGATAGCCTACAATTCACCTTTAGTAAGTTTTGATGGGAAAGTTGTCATCCTAAAGGGCCAGATTAGGTAACCCGTGCAGGCAGGCTCAGAGGTGGTGGAAATGGACTTCATCGTGGTGGATGCATACTCCCCCTACACGGCCATTGTGGCCAAACCCTGGCTTCATACTCCAAGGGCTGTTTCTTCAACTCTGCATCAGAAAGTGAAGTATCCGTCAGGGAACCGGATTGAGGAGTTGGTAGGGAATCAATTCATGGCTAGGCAGTGCCTCGTGTTTGCAATTTTGCATTAACCAGCAGCTGAGTCTTCGGCCTCTGTTGAGGGAGGTTTATAGCAGTTAAAATCTTTGGTATTACCTGTGAAGGAGCCAACCGAGGAGGCCAAATGCAAGGATTTAGAGAAATTTGCTGTAGATGATGATTTAGAGAAGTTTTTTTAGGTTGGAGCTCAGCTACCACCTCAAGAGAATGAGGAGTTGGTGGAATTTCTCAAGAGGAATGTTGATGTATTCGCTTGGAATGCTTATGAAACTCTGGGGGTGGATCCGAGTTTCATTTGCCATTACTTAAATGTCAATCCATCTATCATCCCTAGAAAGCAACCACATCGGCGCTCATTTAAGGATCATTCTGACGCTGTCAAAGACGAGGTGATGAAGTTTAAGCATGCTGGGGCTATTAAAGAAGTGTTCTACCCTGAATGGTTGGCCAACACTGTGGTTGTGAAGAAGAAAAATGGAAAGTGGCAGGTATGTATAGACTTCACGGATTTGAACAAAGCATGCCCAAAAAACCCTTTCCCCATGCCTCGGATTGACCAGTTAGTAGATGCCACTGTAGGTCATCCTTGGATGAGCTTTTTGGACGCTTTTCAAAACTACCACCAGATACCTTTGGCCTTGGACGATCAAGAGAGGACAACTTTTGTTACTCCTATCGGGAATTACCATTACAAGGTGATGCCCTTTGGTTTAAAGAATGCAAGGGCTACCTACCAAAGGATGATGATCAGGATGTTTGAATCACAGTTAGGAAAAAACATTGAAGTATATATAGATGACATGGTGGCCAAGAGTAAGTTGGAATTTGAGCAAGTTAATGACCTCGGGAATATCTTTGAGATCTTGAGGAGACACAAGCTGCGATTAAATGCAACCAAGTGTTCTTTTGGTGTCGGTTAGGGAAGTTCTTGGGCTACATCGTTACACACCGTGGAATTGAAGTCAACCCTGGCCAAATTAGGGCAATCAATAACTTACAGCCACTTTGGAATCCCAAAAAGGTCCAAAAGCTAACATGGATGACCGCTACTCTAAACCGATTCATCTCTCGGTCAGTAGACAGGTGCAAACCTTTCTTTCAGTTATTGAACAAGTGGAAGGGTTTGAGTGGACTGAGGAGTGTGCCTTAGCCTTCAGCAGTTGAAAGAATATTTGTCTCAGCCACTCATCTTGTCCAGACCCGAGGTGGATGAGGTTTTGTTTGCCTACATTGCAGTGGCCTCCCACGTGGTGAGTTTAGTGCTAATACGGGTTGATAGTGGTGTACAAAGGCCAGTGTATTGTGTGAGAAAGTCACTACATGAAGCTAAGGTCCGTTACTTACCACTGGAGAGGGTCATTCTGGTAGTGGTGCATGCTATACGTAAACTCCCCCACTATTTCCTATCACACGCAGTTGTTGTCCTGACCCAGCTCCCACTCAGATCTCTACTTCGGAGTGCTGATTACACAGAGAGAATTGCAAAGTGGGGCACAATTCTAGGGGTTTTTGATATCAAATACATGCCTCGCACCTCTATCAAGGGCCAGGTCCTTGTCGACCTGGTAGCTGACTTTGCTGAAACCCTATTAGAAGAGATGGTAGAGGAGCAAAACATGGATGGAAATCGATTGGAGTAATCTCCGTACAAGAACCTTTGTCTTTGAGGGTCTATGTTGATGGTGCAACGAACTACAGAGGATCTAGAGTGGGGCTAGTCCTGATATCTCTAGAGAGGATCACGATTGAGAAATCCTTGAGATTGGGCTTCTTGGCCAGAAACAATGAAACTGAATACGAAGCTCTGCTGGTAGGGATGATCATGGTTCAAAAAATGGGTGGAAAAGTAGTGGAGGTATTCTCTGATTCAAGGCTGGTGATGGGCCAAGTCCAAGGAAAGTTGAAAGCCAGAGATCCCAGAATGCAGGAATATTTGAGTCAGGTTAGACATTTACAGTCTGGATTTGAGTCTTTTAATTTATCACAAGTCCTTAGAAGTAGAAATACACATGCGGACTCTCTTGCCACACTGGCAACCTCCTCAGCACAAAATTTAACTCGGGTGATCCTTGTTAAGAATTTATGTAAATCTACTAAGGTAAAAAGAAATATGATTCATGTTCATCAAATAAGGGTGGGTCCTAGCTGGATGGATTCTATTGTACTATTTTTCAAGGAGGATGTCTTGCTCGAGGCTAAGTTCGAAGCTGATAAGGTACGGAGGAAAGCTCCTCGTTTCTGGCTGTCCAAGGACCAAAAATTGTATAAGAGATCCTTTTCTGGCCCATATCTGCTATGCATACACCCTTAAGCAATTGAGCTACTCTTGGAAGAATTACATGAAGGGATTTGTGAAAGCCACATGGGGGACAGATCCTTGTCTCATAGGGCCCTCACACAAAGTTATTGGTAGCCAAATATGCAGAAGGAAGCGCAAGAGTATGCAAAAAAGTGCGATCAATGCCAAAGATTCGCACCAAATATTCATCAACCTGGAAGAGTCCTCAATCCACTGTCTAGCCCTTGGCCTTTTGCTCAATGAGGATTAGACATCGTGGGTCCCTTCTCTAAAGCAGCGGGGAATAAGAGGTATTTGTTAGTCGGCATGGATTACTTCACCAAGTGGTTTGAAGCTGAACCATTGGCGAATATCAGGGATGTGGATGCCAAAAAGTTCATTGGAAGAACATTGTCACTTGGTTTGGAGTCCCTCGTACCTTCATCTTGGATAATGGTTTGCAGTTTGATAGCAAGACTTTCAGGAGGTATTGCTGTGACCTGAGCATAACAAATAGATATTCTACCGCGGCATATCCACAGGAGAATGGATAGGCTAAAGTTGTCAATAAGGTCATAGTGAGTGGACTCAAGAAAAGACTAGATGATGCAAATGGGAAATGAGTGGAAGAGCTGTCACACGTCTTGTGGACTTACTAAACTACGCCTCGTAGATCCATTAGGGAGACGCCCTTTTGAATGACTTATGGGGCCGAGACTGTTAGTTATTTGGAAACTGGATTCCCTACGATGAGAACAAGTTCTTTTACTTCAAGCAGCAACGATGGGCTATTGGAGAAGAGTTTAGACTTAATTGAAAAGCGTAGAGAAAATGCCGTGGTCTAATTGGCCTACTATCAACACAAGCTCAAGTAGGGATATGATGTCAACGTAAAACTAAAGCCACTAATAGTTGGAGACTTGGTTTTAAGAAAGGTTTTAGGAACTGCAAAGAACCCAGCATGGAAAAAATTGGAACCCAATTGGGAAGGGCCATATCGTATCATATCGGTGGCCGAAATATGTTCCTATTATCTTGAAGATCTAGAGGAAAAAGCTGTACCGTGCCCCTAGAATGTAAATAACCTAAGAATGTATTATTATTAATGAAAGCTTTCTTCACCCTATTTGGGTTTGTTATATGGCGAGTCATGCGTTCTACGATCTATCTAAGTATTAAACAGAACCTTAGCTATGCCTGCCTTCTCAGACCACTTGTTTTGGGAAAATTAATACTCCCTGACATCTATCTAAGTATCAAACAGAATCTTGGTCATGTCTGGCTCTTCGGACCACATACCTTGGGAAAATTGATATCTTTTAATCAATGTTCTAAGTATTAAACAGAACCTTAGCTATGTCTGGCTCCTCGGACCACATGCTTTGGGAAAATTAATACTTTCTGACATCTATCTAAGTATTAAACAAAATATTGGTCATGCCTGGCTCCTCGGACCACATACCTTGGAAAAATTGATATCTTTTAATCGTTGTTCTAAGTATTAAACAAAATCTTAGCTATGCCTGGCTCCTCGAACCACATGTTTTGAGAAAATTAATACTCCCTGACATCTTTCTAAGTATCAAACAGAACATTGGTCATGCCTGGCTCCTCGGACCACATACCTTGGAAAAATTGATATCTTTTAATTATTTTTCTAAGTATTAAACAGAACTTTAGCTATGCCTGACTCCTTGGACCACATGCTTTGGGAAAATTAACACATTATGACATCTTTCTGAGTATCAAATAGAATCTCAGATATGTCTGGTTCCATGAACCACATACTCTGGGTAAACTAATATTACTTATCATTTTATAAAGTGTCCAGGCAAAACCTTAGTTATTTCAGACTCCTCGGGCTACCTACTTAAATAGGTTCAAATGGATGCTCATGAGCATCACTTAAAGGCGCCTACACAGGCAAAGGTGATGTATGAGGAGCATGGACTGGCTAGGGTGACGTCAAAATCCTCTTTTCTTGTTAAGGAGTCAGAAAGAAGAATCTCGAGAGGCTATTGTAGGGGTGGTGGGTCAGGAGCTCGTTATTTATATGGATATTAGGCTTGAGGCCCAGTCCAAGGTCTAGAGGTTGTCTGAAGAGGAGTAGACATTGTCAAGGGAGTCTGCGTTGGTAAATTAAGAAATTAGTCTTGGTCATAATTGCTTAGGAGGGTGGAACGAGGATGAATCCCTCCTCGACTAATAAAGGCCGGGGTTAAGAGAAGTGATCTACTTTTCAAGGGAACGTTCTAGGAAATTCTGTCGGTATGGACAAGCATGGTAGAGACATAGGACAGGGGGAAGTCCTAAAATATCTAAGGAGAAAGCTGCTACTACCGCATTAAATTCACTGCAGCTAACTCTCTGGCCACATTAATGTGGAGGTGATGCCTGAACAGTGGCTATCAGCCTTACAGCTATTACATAAAGACTTATGGGAGGTGTTGATGGGACAAGTATCAACACCAGCCATCTGGCATACACTTGAAGGAAAAAGAAGAAAGGAGAAGAGAGTATAAAAGAAGGAAGGGGCAATGGGAGAAGGGGGTCGAGAAACTAAGAGAAAAATACGGTAGCGTCAAGAACTGACTTTGTAATCAAACCTGAAAGAAATATATAAGAACAGATCTCCTCGGACTTTGCCGAGGACGATTTTCTTTAGCATAAACCTATCTATTTACATTTTCTTGTCATCTAAATCTACATTAGTTTTTGTCTGATTCATTAAAACCTAGTTTTCTAACTCATTCTCTACAAATTCATTGTTTTGGGCTCTTTGGGCTTAAGTTCATCCACATGTTGGGCTAAGGATTCAAATCTAGTCCTTACAAATATCATCAAAATCTAGAAGTGAAAACCCATCACAAAAATTAAAATTTTTTTTTTAATGGGAAACAAAAATCACTTTGATTTCACTTCAAACACTATTGATTTTTTTTTTTAAATATATATACTAATAAATTTAGTTTTTTAAGTGGGCTAGAAAATACTACGTTTATTTTAGTTTTAAATTTTTAATAAAACGAGCATAGGCCCATTACCCATCCACTCTATATCTATATCTATATATAAAAAGAGCCAATAGGCTCAATGAATAGTATTTTGGTTTATTGAGTCGTCTTTATCCTTTATCCTTTTTTTTGCCCCTTTTTTTTTCTAAGTTTTGAACAGTTGCTACAATGCCAATTTGGTTTATTCAATTGGCATTGTAGCTACAGTGCTTTGGTTTCGTCAACCTCTACATTATTGCTATTTTTTTTTTTTCGCTGCTTTCTTTTCTTTTTCTTTTTTTTTCTCTTCTTTTTTTGGGTAATATCGTCTTGTCCACTCTTTTATTTTGTTTTTTTATATTTTTTATATATATAAAGCTGTTAGTTAACACAATAAATTGTCATAACATTTTTACAGTTGTTGATATGTTAATTCCTTATCGGTTAAAATAAAATATCATACTAGAATCATCCACAACTAAAACTAAAGGTGTGGGTACTGGACTCCGCATTATCAGGATTTTGTCCGCTTTGGGGAGCCAGGCCCTCACGGTTTTGTCCTCTTCGACCGAGTGTGGGCGTTCACCCCTTGAGGCAACTTAGTCCCACATCGGAAGGAGAACCCTCCCACTCATGGTTTATAAGCTTCTAGAGCGACCATGAGTGTACCACTACTTCGCACTTCATGTGTAGTGGTGGTACACTAACTCAAGCTCCAGAAGCATATAAAGGGTTAGTGGGAGGGTTCTCCTTCCGATGTGGGACTAAGTTGCCTCAAGGGGTGAACGCCCACACTCGGTCGAAGAGGACAAAACCGTGAGGGCCTGGCTCCCCAAAGCGGACAAAATCCCGATAATGCGGAGTCCAGTACCCACAAAAGGTATTATGAAAAAAGAAGTGCTACATCCACGAAATTTTTTGCAACACTTTCACAACATTGTTCATCAGGCTTCCCTCCCCCCCCTCCCCCCCCAAACCACAGTACGCGAGTTTTGGTTATGCTGTTTTTGTCTTTTCTTTTAAATATTTATATGTGTATGTACAGTTACACTAACTTAACAAATTCTTACAATATTTTTATAATTATTGACAATTTGCACTGTTCATTGGCCCCTTTTTTTTTTTTTCACAATACGCTGGTTTTGCTTGTGCTTTTAAATATTATATGTTCATACACAATTAAACTGATGCACTTTCTCAAAAAAAAAAAAAAAAAAAATTAAACTGATGCAACAAATTTTTATAATATTTTCATAATTATTGATGTGTCAATTTTTTAAAGGTCAAAATAAAATAATAAAATAAGAGACTAAGACCAATCACAACTAAAACAAATGTATTGTGAAAATGTTATAACATCTTCTTCTTGTCACAATATTTTCACAATCGTGAGATCTCAGTTCCTTATAGATCAAAATAAAATAAAATAAAAAGAAATGCTATGTCCACAACATTTTCAAAATAATTTTGTAACAAATTTTATGTGGTAAGGTATTTTTGAAGGATAAAAAGTGATATCAGTAGTGGGTTCAATTTAAAACCAATAACAACTTGTCATTTATAATTTATTCTAAAAATGTTATGGATGTAGTATTTTTCTCAAATAAAATAAAAATATATCTATTCGGATCCTAAAAATAAAAGTATTGTGAAAATGTTTTAATATTTTGTTGTATTCTTAGACTTCTTTTTTAGTATATATAGTCAAATTGGGTGAGCCAAAATTCACTATACGTTTCACGTATAATTTTCTTGTATTGTCTTTTTGTTTTTTTTTTTTAAATGCATAATTTTAAAACCAGTAATAATTTTTTACCTAAGATTTGTTGTGAAAATGCTATGGATGTAAAAATTAAATAATAAAATATCAAACTGGGACCTACCACAACAAGAAATAAAAAATATTACAAAAATATTGTGACGTTTTGTTATATTCCTAAACTTCTTTTTTGTGTGACATTTTGTTGTGTTCCTAGGCTTTTTTTTTTTTAAGTCAAATTTAGTAAGCTAAAATTCATTATTTTAGGCACAATTTTCTTCAGTTGGCTTTTTTATTTTATTTTTAAATGCACGTTTAAAAGTGGTTAGCCCAATTTAAAACCAGTAGCAATTTACCACCTAAGATTTATTATAAAAATATTGTGAACATAATATTACTCTAAAATAAAATAATAAAATATCATACTAGGACCCACCATAGCTAGAAATAAAGGTATTGTAAAAATATCGTGGATTTTTGTTATGTTTCTAGACTTCTTTTTTGGTTTATTCAATTTGTTTAACTAAAATTTATTGTTTAATGCATAATTTTTTTAGGTTGATTTTTTTAACACATTTTTTCAATTTTTAAAAAATAAAAAATAAAAACACACACATACACATACACATATTGTTTTACACACACATAACACACACAAATTGACAAAGTAACACTTTCCTCCTTTATGTTCGGGGTAGTTGCATTCCCCCCTAAACTAAAGTTGAATAATTTCATCATTTATATTTTGTAAATGAGCATATACCCCTATTGTTTCTCTCTTAGTTAAACACTGACAAAATCTTATAATTCCTAAAATATTCTATTGTTCAATGTCTAATATACTCCTACTAAATTTTGATGTCCCAAAAAATTTCTTTATGTATTTTGAATTTTATGTGGTAGACTGGTAGTTATGCTTGGAAAGTTAGAATGACGATATATGTGGCGTTCTATTTGTTACCTAGAGAATACTAATTTATTAGGCTTAAATTGTCTAGACTTGTAATTTTATCTAATAGAAACTTTGATGACATATATCTTTTGTTATTTTGTTGTTTCTTTAATTTATTTTCCTACTTAAAAGGGTATTCATTAAAAATAAGTAAGCTAAACATCGTAGTTAGACTCATAAAATAAGATAATAAAGAATGAAATATGAATAACAAAATCTTCATTGTAGATGATTGCAAATATTTAATTTAATGAAGATCTTCAAAAAAATTGTAACATATATTATTATTCATTGCAAAAATTTAAATATTGTAGAAAGATGAAGACATTCTTTGTAGCATTTTTTGGTGGGTGGATTTTACATTTAGTAAATAAGTTTTAAGAAATTGTCATAGTACATAAATACATAGATATTCAAATAGTTATTTCAAATTTAAGTACATGACTTCATATTACTTTAAAAAAAAATCTATATTAATTTTCTCTGACTCTTGCCTTACACGTGCAATCCACACTAGTAATGAAAATGCCAGTGATCCAAGTCCGACCCTCACTAAACAAAATTCTTTTTAATTTCAAAAAATGTTACCGTTGAGCAACAGTCCAAAATCCCAGCCACGCCCTTACCCTGCTTTTCCGAGAGAGAGAAGAAGAAGAAGAAAGGACATACAAGAAGGTTCATCTCCTTCTCTATTCTTTACATTGTCAAAGTTTTTGGTGACTTTTTTTTATGCAAAGTTTGTTGCTATTTGCCACGGTCATGGATTCTTGCACAGGTAATTTCCTCTTAATTCAGTGTTTCTTAATTTTTTTTTTTTTTTTTTTTGTTAGTTCTACACAGCTTAAGGTCCTTAAAATTATTTGAGTCAGTGATTTCTGAAAACAGTTTTGGTTTTAGTTCTTTTGTTATGATCATTTACTCTGTTTGTTTAGTTTGATTTCAATTTTGTGAACATGTGCAGTTGTTCTTGCCGTTGTAATCATGATAGACAATGGATGTGGGGTTGATTTTTTTTGGTTCTGGGTTGGTGACCTCGAGATTCTGTGTTATCCTTTGCTTCTTGTGAACATGTGCAGTTGTTCACGTGTGGTTTTTGCTGTATGATCACTATATGTATGTCGATGTACAATACTCTGTTTACAGATTGAGCAAGTTGGGGTCTGGAGAGAGAGAGAGATGATTTTCTTCTTTGTTTTAATTTATTTTCATTGATTAAGAAAGCTTCTATTTTCTAATTGCTTTCCAGTTTTTTTCATTCTGGAGGGGTTTCCTTCTACTTATTGGGTGCTTTACTATTTCTGGATATCACAAAAGAACTAAACAACTACAATTATGTGAGTGCCTGCGTTTGTACGTCTGTGCAGGTGGGCAATCAAATCATATGTGATCTCCACTGCTTGAACAATCTCAAACAGTGGAGATTGTTATCAAATGTTAAAATGAGATTGTACAGTGATGGCTCCAAGATATTTTTCTAAGAAAGTTAATAAGAAGATACATTTTGGATAAAATATGAATCTTACTGTTTATACGATTTCTTTATTATAAATTTATCAATAGTATATACTAGTAGTAGACTAAAAAATAAATATAATCAAAAAATAAATAAATAATAAAAAATAAATTAGAGGTTCAATTAACATATTTTTTCTTAATATAATGAACATGTTAATTATGTTAAGTAAATTTTAATTATTACTACTTAAAATACTTTTATTTATTAGTTTAAGACAACTATATGTTCACATTGTACTTTCAATGCAAGATTTACATTGCAGACCATTATACTGTACACGTTTGTTTAGAATCAATGTAAGATTTACATTATAGATAATGATATTATACACATTTGAAAAAAATATACAATATTGTACACATTTGTTTAGAAACAATATAAATATACAAAGTAAACTATGTATTTTTTATTAGTTTATTTCAAATTTGTTAAGATTTAAATGGTTTTTATTTATTTAAGATTTAAGATAAAAAAAAAATTACTTTTGTTGTTGTGCTTACTATTTCACCCAAATTTAGATAAAATTGGTTTATTGTTAGGCCTTTTTTTGTGTTTAAAAAGATCAAAACATTATTAAGAGAATCATAATTAAACTTATTTCAAGTGGGTTTTAAAAAATTTAGGGTCAAAGTGTTCAAATTTTTATTTCAAGGGGGTAAAATAACAATAAAAAATTTCATATATATATATATATATATGAACCCCCTGAATTATGCATGGCGCCGCCCATGAGATTGCATCAAACTTTTTTCTGAATAATATTTAAATCTTACAAAATTCTCAAAAATAAACCAAACATAGTAAAAATATTGCTAAGGATCTTGTCAAATTCCTAATCCGTCTCTGTAATCATGATGAATCTGCTAAACAAAACTATAATCCTTTCACAAAAATATGCTAATTAGGAAAGTATCTATAATTGGTTTCCTCCCTGAAATTGTATAGAGATTCTGTTTAAGAATTTAAGAGCTGAATTTAAAACTTTTTTCTTTTTAATTTGCATTACATTATGAGCAATTCTTTCAGAGTCAAGTTTGTTGAATGAATATAATTGCAGTTTTTCTTATTTAGTGAATTACTAACTACTAGTACTATTCTTTGACAATTTTACTACTTATTGCAGGCTTCGTGAGCTAAACCAGCTTGGTGAGTTAACCTTTACCAGAATTATTTTTGAACAATTAATAACATTAGATAACCCTTTCATAGCATAAGATGATTTTTCTCTAATATTGCCAACATAAATAGTAAAGCACCCAATAAGTAGAAGGGAAATCCCTCAAGAATAAAAACAACTGGAAAGCAATTAGAAAAATAGAAGCTTTCTTAATCAATGAAAATAAATTAAAACAAAGAAGAAAATCATCTCTCTTAGCCATCCAATTAGAGGAATGCTCCATCTATGGCCATCAATATTGCAAGTAAAGATCAATTTGTTGAGCATCCAATAAAATCCAGTTATCAATTTTTTACACAAACCCCCATTAATCATTCTCTCTCTCTCTCTCTCTCTCTTCAGACCCCAACTTTCTCAATCTGTAATTAGAGTATTGTACATAGAGCAAAGACCACATTCCAAATACGTGAACTTAAGGCACAATAAAATTTTAATCACAAGAAAACAAAGGAAAACAAACATAACAGAGAATCTCGAGGTTACTAACCCAGTACCAAAAAAAAAAAATCAACCCCAGATCCATTGTCTATCATGATTGCAACAGCAAGAACAATTGCACATGTTCACAAAATTGAAATCAAACCAAACAAACAGAGTAAACGATCATAACAAACGAACTGAAACCAAACACAGTAAATAATTTTCCTTAAAACCAAAAACTGTTTTCAGTAATCACTGACTCAACTTATGTTAATAATTTTAAGGATCTTAACCTTAATAAGCTGTGTAGAACTAACAAAAAAAATTAAGAAACACTGAATTTGAGGAAATTACCTTTGCAAGAATCCATGAATGTGGCAAAAAGCAACTCTGCATCAGAAAAAGTTAACCAAACTTAGATCATGTAAAGAGTAGAGGAAGGAAATGAACCTTCTCGTATGTCCTCTCTCTCTCTCTCTCTCGGGAAAGCAGAGTAGGGGCGTGGCCAGGGATTTTTTGTTGGGAAAAATTCTATATTACTGTGAATAAATTTCAACCAACACAGCAGAAACACAACCACACAATAACACAAAGATTTATGTGGAACCTTTCTTTTTGAAGGTAAAAACTACGGGACAAACTTGGAATAATTTCACTATATAAAATAAAGATTACAACACTTAAAAATACAACTTAAACAAATAAAAACTCTTTTTTTTTTCACTTACTGCTCTCTTTTTCACTGTATATTTTCTCTCACTCTTTCTTTTTTTTTTTCCCCTTTTTGCTTGCTCTTACTCACGCACCAGTCCTCACACTCTGGGACTTCAGTCTTGTAAGGTTGAATTTAATCAATCATCTAATTGGCTTTATTCCGTGACCAATTTGCTTGTAATTTAGCACTTAGTTACCCTGTATTTAGGTGGGAAAATTGTAAGGGTAGTGTGTGAGAAGATGTGAAGAAAAGCTCAAGAGTGTGCAAGAAAACAAAGTCTCGCGACTAGGACTCGCGGGTGGATCGCGACTGGCAAGCCGCGAAAGGCAGGCACGTGAGAGGCACACTGGGAAGCTGAAGGGTCGCGCCAGCTGTCACGCTACAGGACAAAAGTTCCAGGCTGTCCAGGCCATTACGTCGCGACTGGAACTCGCGACTTGGACAAGCCGCGAGGTCAAGCCGCGAGTAAACCCTGTTTGACAAAAACTGACGTTTTGCATTCCCTTCTCACCCTACTATATATACACCCTTATACCCACGAAATTAAGAGAGCTTCCAGAGAGAATTTTGTGAGAGAAACCCTAGAGAAATACAAGATTGCCTCATCCCCAATCTTTACCTTAGAGACTCTTCAAATTCCTCTACTCTCTTCCTCTCCATTGTCATAACCTTGAGAGGCATTTTACCAAATCCTTATCTCACCACACCCACGTCTGTGAGAAGGTTCATTTGGTGCTTAGGGAAGCAGTTTGGGAAGGAACCAATATACATTGGTTAATGCTATGGTCAAGTAGCGGAATCCGGGAAGCTAGAGAAGAAATAGGTTCGGCGTAACCTTGTTGGAGCAAGAAGCTTGGAGGGCTTAGGTACTTGAGTAGATTAGGCTTGGAGGGTCTTCTGCTGTTCATGTATCCCAACTATATTCTTTAGTGGATTGTATCACCGCTTGGAGGGCGGCGGAGAGGTTTTACGCCGAGGACTTCGGTTTCCTCTTCGATAACACATCATGTGTTGTCCGTGTGTTTGCATCGTTCTTTCCTTTATCTTTGCCTTATATTTACTGCTGTGGATGTGTTTATATTTGGCTTTGATTGTTATATCAATTCTGTTATAAGCTTATTATCATATTCCGCACATTAATTGTTTGATATAAAGTTTGAATTGGTATTTTTGTAATTTGGGGTCTAAACGTTCAAAGGTGTTTCATACCCTTTTTGAACTTTCAATTGGTATCAGAGCAGGTACACTTGTTGTGGTTTTAATACCTAAGTGTGATCCTTGACCCCTTGTTGAGATGGATAGGTCTCAATCTCTCAATGTTCCACCATTTTTTTATGGTAATAATTATGCATTTTGGAAATCCGAATGAGGGCGTTTTTGTGTTCTATGGATGAGACTGTGTGGGATGCAGTTGAGATAGGTTGGACTAAACCGGATGCTCCTAAGGCAAATTGGGATAAGGTTGCTCTTGCAGCGGTAAATGCAAATAGCAAGGCATTGAATGCTATTTTCTGCGGTGTCTCTCCAGAAGAATTCCACCGGATTTCTCACATCTCCGTTGCTAAGGAAGCATGGGAGATTCTGGAGACAACCTATGAGGGAACTAAGAAAGTGAAGGACACAAAACTTCAAATGCTGACCACTCGCTTTGAGGAGTTAAAGATGAGTGATGAAGAGTCGTTTGATTCGTTCTACAGCAAGTTGAACGAAGTGGTTGTTGGTAAATTTAACTTGGGGGAAAAGACGGAGGATTCAAAGATTGTAAGGAAGATCCTCCGGTCACTACCAGAAAGTTTCCGACCCAAAGTTACAGCCATTGAAGAGAGCAAAGATCTTGACGACATCAAGGTTCAAGAGCTGGTTGGTTCTCTGCAGACATATGAATTGTCCCTTCCTTCGGCGAAGAAGAGCAAATCCCTTGCTCTTAAGACAATTGATGAGAGGATAGTATCTCATGACTCTTCGGAAGAGGATACGGTAGATAAAGATGTGGCATATCTTGTAAAGAACTTCCGTAAATTCCTAAAACTCAAGAATAGTGGAAAATTTGGTGACAAAGGAAAATTCCAGAGTGTCGGAAAAGAGAAGAAAGAGTTTCGAAGAAGAGATGGTAAAGATTCCCAACCCTCACAAGGAATTACATGCTTTGAATGTAATGGGCATGGGCATTTTAAAAAAGAATGCCCAAATTACTTAAAGTCGAAGGGAAAGGTTTATGCCACTACTTTAAGTGATTCAGACTCATCAAATTTTGACTCCGATAAGAGCTGTGATGAAGAAGGAAATTTCTCCGCATTCATGACAATTGCTCATGTGGAATCCTCAGACGACTTGAAGACACTTGTGAAGGAGCTTGGTGAGCATTCTGATTCGGAGTCTATTGGGGTTGTTGAATAATCGGAAGCTGAAGAGGATGAAGGTACATTGGGTCTTCAAGAGAATTACGCTTTACTTCTTGAGAAATCAGGTGAGTATGCAAGGGTTGCAAAGGCGGCTGTGAAGAAAATGAAGAGGGGTGAAGAGGACTACAAAAGTCTACTGGCCAGATATAAAGAGGCTAAATGTGAGATTGAGACACTAAATGGAGAGTTATCGGAAGCTTATACCAAAGTAAGATTCCTTGAGCAAGAGGTGGAGCAAGCACAAGCCAAGATAGAAAGGGTCTCCTCTAGAAAGCTGGAAGATGTTATCTCATCTCAGAAACACTTCTCAGACAAGACCGGATTGGGCTATACCGGAGGAAGTAGCTCATCAGCCAAAGCTACCAAAGAAGTGAAATTTGTGAAGGGCATAGAGCCTATTGGAGAAGTAACCATCCCTGGAAATGTTGAGACTGAGAGGAAGAATGTGAGTGAGCAACGGATGGTAAATAAGCCCCGAAATCAATCTATGGGTAGACACGGAACCAGAGCAAGATCCCTCTCAAGACCACAACGGGGTCCTAGAACAGAGTATGTGTGTCACTATTGCAGACTGCAAGGGCATACTAGACCTAACTGTCAAAAGTTGAGAGCAGACAACAATGCGAGTGTACCTCGATCACGAGGGAGAAGAAGTGACTTGAGGTCTTGGGATGGTGAGCGATCAAGGAGCCAAAACCGTGATCCCGGAATGACAGACGTGATGAAAATGATTGGCGCCTTCACCACTTGCTTGGAGAGCTTCAATAGGAGGTTTGAAAGTCCTAACTCCCATACCCGATCCGTCAAGGATATCACCCCAAACGCACGTGACGTGTGGGTGACAAAGGGTTCTCATGCATAAGCATTATAACATGTCCATGCATTAATTCTTCCGATGCTTTGTGGATAAGAGTGGTTATTTGCTTTGTGTTTTTGAGCATTTGTTTAATTTGTAGTTTGTTTTGTGTTTAAATTTTTTTTTTCTACTGTTTTTGTGTCAAAAATCCAAAAACACATAAAAAGCTGAAAAATCCAAAAAGTTTGATCACTCTGTTGAGTTTTGTCTCCGAGCATGTTTTGCCTTGTACCTTTGTACTTATGGCTGTGTGCATTTAACGAGCTTAGCTTGTCTCTCATGCATTCATATCTTTGTGGAAGAAATTCTGAAATCTATGTGATTGTTGTAAATAGATCTTCAACCTTGTCATGAATGATTAGTGAATGGTATTGTTGATCTTGAGACATGCATAGACTCATGCCTATATATCTTTTCACTTTTTATTTTTATGCTTTAAAAGAGCTCTCTAAATGTAAATCTCCAAATGAAAAGAGATATAGAGCTGCAAAAGCCTGTCGCACACACTAGTATTTGACTAGGAAAAAGGGAAAGCGACCAAAATAAAATGTGTGATGCTCAAAAAGCCAAAGGCTAATTCATCAATTGAAATATCTAAAATTTCAGGCATCTATCTCACAATGAGATTCTCTTTGCTCAAAAGTTGCAAATGATTTGTTGAATATGGAGCCAAATGAAAAGCTTCAGAGAATAGTTATCAAATCTTTTTGTGGGAGGTCATATATGCATGCTTCTATAATTGAGATAGGTCACATTATCTAATGCTAGTTGTGTATGCCTTGATTGAATTGATCATTGAAACTTCACATTGGACTAAGGACTATCTCATTTTTGATATCACACACAACACACAAGTTTGTGTTCAATGAATGCCATATTCATTTGTGTAATTGTACTTGATTAAATGTGTTTTCACATGCTCAATCTTTGTTGGTCAAACACAAAAAGATTTTTGAGAGTTTTGTTTTTTTGGAAAGTACTTTGCTTTTTGCAAAATGTCAAAAATTTCAAAAACAGTGTTGCCCTGTTTTGGCGACTAAGTCGCGGGTTGGCCCAATCGCATATCCCAGTCGCGAGATCACTCAAAGATTCTTCGCGGATAACTGGCGACTCAGTACCCTTATCGCGAAAAAGACTTAGAAAATTTTTCCAAAATTTGAGTAGTGCTCTTTTCGCGGGTCAATGTGGCGACTGTATCGCGGATGGAAGGTCCAGTCGCGAGAGGTACTCAGGGAATTTCGCGGCTCATATCGCGACTATCTCGCGGGTAGACTTTCCAGTCGCGAAAAACACTTAGAGAAATTCTCAAGTTTTTCTCCTCACAGTGTTTCGCGGCTCAATCTGGCGACTTACTGGCGACTTGTTTCAGTCACGAAAAACGCGTGTTTTGCGTTTTGAAGACAGTTTTAAAATTGTTTTCCAGTTTTTCCCTCGAAATTCTGTGTCTGTTCATCTTCTTCTCAACACTCCGTGTTTGTTCGAAACAGCTCTAAATTTCTGCATCATATCTTCATCAAACATCACGAAAAAGTTATGGGTTTTCAAAACCTCACTTCATTCATCATGATTTCACTGCTGTTCTTTTAAATCTGATGTTGTGTTGTTGGGTTGTGTTGATTTTAGATTTCGAACATGGGTTTATTTTTTTGTGGTTGGGTGTGTGAGCTGTTCCTCGCTCTTACTGTACTGATTGCTTAGGATTAGTTGCTTATTTCAGGTCATTTTTCCTTTGTCTGAGCATTGATATTTGTCTGTTGAGTTTTTGGGCATATGGGTATGAGGTGTTTCTGCCATTTTGCATTGATGTCCTATTTTTGTCTGATTGATACTGTTGTTGTTTTTGGAGATTATGGCTATCATGCTCTTATAGATGTTGATACATTTATATTTTTTTTGCTTTATTCTGTCCAAATGGGTTTTGCTCTGAAATTGGTTGAATTCTTCAGTGTAAACTTGGTGAACTTGTTATTTTCAATGCTTGGTTATCAACTATGCTTAGTCTATGTCTGTTTTATCACTGTGTAACTCATTTGTTACTAATGTGTGTGCATTTCCCTATTCTGTGCTATGTCTTGTTGTGGCCTTTTCTAAGTGTTTACAGATGGCTTCCACATCCTCTAAGAAAAAGACTCCTACTAAGAAGGCTGATAAAAGATTGAAAATGGACAACAACCTGTTTAGGTCAGTAAAGCACTTTGAGAGATACAGAGATTCCTTCGTAAAGGGAACCATTATCCATGAGAGATTTGTGGATTTACATGACTTAAGGAATACATTCATTCCAAAATGCTTTGAAGGCAGAGGCTGGGAAAAACTTCTGGGTGACTTACCTTTAGTGTGTGAACCACTAATCAGAGAATTCTATCCAATATTGTGATAAAGGAGGAGGAGTTAAACTGTTGGGTAAGGAGAAAGGAGTTTACCCTAGATGCTCATGACATTGATAAGGTCTTGGGGTTGGAGGGGTTAGATGAGTATGAATTCACAAACTATAAGGACAGAATGGTCTCTCTAGAAGCTGTCCAGAGAAAGATTGGTGGGGTTTTAGAAAAGAGGTGTCTCAACACTTCTGACTTTCCTAAAGACATGAGGTGTTTAACAACGATAATGATGTACAATTTGTACCCTATAAGGAAGATGACTAAATTGACAAATGCCAGAGCTAGCTTTCTTATGGAACTTAAGGAAAACACCCCTATAGACATCAGTTCCCACATTTTTGCTACTATCATGGAAGAAACTAAAACCACCTCGAGGCCTAAGCTGGTGTTTCCAAGTCTTCTCATGAGAATCTTCAAAGAAAAGGGTGTTGCAATTCCACAAGATATCAGTCCCATACCTCCTTTATCAGCTATCAACAATCTTACTCTCATACGGATACAGAGTCGTCTTCCAGGTGAAGAAGAAGAGGGTGCCCATGAAGAAGGTGATCCTATGGAGACTGAAGTAGAAGGTGCAGGACCAGTTTCCACACCTAGAGCAAGAGTCAAGAGGAGCAGGCCTTCCACCTCATCATCTGTACCTCCTGATGCCTTTCAAATCATTCTGGAGAGACTTGATACAATCTGAGATGTTCAGAATCAATAGACTGAGAGGATGACAGCAATGCAGGACCAGCTTGATGTTCTCTCTGCCAAGTTTGACAGCATTCATACTAGCTAGGATCACTGACCCCTTGGCCATTCCGGTCAAAAAGGGGGAGTATTTTTTAGGCAGCTCTTGAGGGGGAGTGCCTGGTTTAAGGGGGAGATTTCTTCATCATTCCTTATTAGAGTTTGTTCTGTATATAAAACTTTGTTTACTCAAAATACTGTGGTAGTAGTTGTTTATTTCAGCATATTTATATATAGTATTATGTTTTTCAGCTTATGTACTCTAAGTTGTTAACATGTACCCTTTGTTGCTTTTGTAAGCTTTGAGGGTTGTTTATTGCACCTATGCATGCTTGTAGGCTTTTATGGTTTGTGCCATGTATTTGCAAAACTTTGCTTATGCAGCCTTTATGCTTTGTGTTTTGGTACTTGTTAATGCCTTGCATTATCTTAAGTACAACACTCTTGTGCCCTTGTAGGATTGTTCCTAGATGCATATGTGTTTGTATGCATTGGTTGAGTGTTGGACTTGCAAATGGTACTCTTCATTTGAGTTTATTATTCTTGCAAGTCCGGATGTTCATTTCCTGTGTGAATGAACATAGTAATCACTTTTGCTTAAGTGACTACTGTGGATGATCTTGCCATGAATTATTGCTTTTGTGCTTTTGTTCATTTTTGCTTGATCATGCCTATTTTGCTCCATATGCTTATTAAGTTTTCTGCATACAATGATATTGTTATGTTATTGTGTTTCAGGAGTTACTTACTCATATGTTCAAGAGCTTTACAGAATCTAGAGTTAGGTGTGAGTGAGTTTTCCAACTGTTCCCAACTCACGTTTAAGTCTAGAGTCTGTTGTAGGGTTTTGTCATAGAATAGCCAAAGGGGGAGATTGTAAGGTTGAATTTAATCAACCATCTAATTGGCTTTATTCCGTGACCAATTTGCTTGTAATTTAGCACTTAGTTACCCTGTATTTAGGTGGGAAAATTGTAAGGGTAGTGTGTGAGAAGATGTGAAGAAAAGCTCAAGAGTGTGCAAGAAAACGGAGTCTCGCGACTAGGACTCGCGAGTGGATCGCGACTGGCAAGCCGTGAAAGGCAGGCACGTGAGAGGCACACTGGGAAGCTGAAGGGTCGCGCCAGCTGTCACGCTACAGGACAAAAGTTCCAGGCTGTCCAGGCCGTTACGTCGCGACTGGAACTCGCGACTTGGAAAAGCCGCGAGGTCAAGCCGCGAGTAAACCCTGTTTGGCAAAAACTGACGTTTTGCATTCCTTTCTCACCCTACTATATATACACCCTTATACCCACGAAATTAAGAGAGCTTCCAGAGAGAATTTTGTGAGAGAAACCCTAGAGAAATACAAGATTGCCTCATCCCCAATCTTTACCTTAGAGACTCTTCAAATTCCTCTACTCTCTTCCTCTCCATTGTCATAACCTTGAGAGGCCTTTTACCAAATCCTTATCTCACCACACCCACGTCTGTGAGAAGGTTCATTTGGTGCTTAGGGAAGCAGTTTGGGAAGGAACCAATATACATTGGTTGATGCTATGGTCAAGTAGCGGAATCCGAGAAGCTAGAGAAGAAATAGGTTTGGCGTAACCTCGTTGGAGCAAGAAGCTTGGAGGGCTTAGGTACTTGAGTAGATTAGGCTTGGAGGGTCTTCTGCTGTTCATGTATCCCAACTATATTCTTTAGTGGATTGTATCACCGCTTGGAGGGCGGCGGAGAGGTTTTACGCCGAGGACTTCGGTTTCCTCTTCGATAACACATCGTGTGTTGTCCGTGTGTTTGCATCGTTCTTTCCTTTATCTTTGCCTTATATTTACTGCTGTGGATGTGTTTATATTTGGTTTTGATTGTTATATCAATTCTGTTATAAGCTTATTATCATATTCCACACATTAATTGTTTGATATAAAGTTTGAATTGGTATTTTTGTAATTTAGGGTCTAAACGTTCAAAGGTGTTTCATACCCTTTTTGAACTTTCAAGTCTTTTTCCCACATCTTCACTGGCCGAATGGCCTCCCTATTTATTTGTTTCACCTTTTCTTCTTTTCTTCCTTTCACACTCTTCTCTTCAAATCACAATAAAAACAAATCACTTACTTTGACTTTGCTTCAACCAAAATCTCTTTTCTTCAGCTCTCTGCCATAGCCGAATCTTTTCTTGCTTTTGCTTCTTTCTTTTCTTTTGTCTTCAGCGTGTCCAACACACTAAGCCAACAACTCCAATAACTCATGGTGACTTCTGTACATAATGAAGAAAAATTAAGAAACATGAAGACATGCTCATTAAATGAGCATGTCTATTACGTGGGCTGGATTCATGGTACAGTGCACCCAATAATCTCCCCATCCAACCCACTTATAGAGGAGATATTCAACTCAACTCTTCAATTATAATCCATGTCGGCCAAGTCAATACCAGACTCAACCTTCTTCGTTATGTTTACTAACACTGAGAAAATTTCATCAAAATTAATACATTTCTTTCTCAAATAGTTTACTTCACCTTGGATATCCTTAATACAATTTCGTGGCTCTCCCTGCTCAAGACCTTCATGATCTTTCACTTCATCATTCTTCCTAACATCATGATATTTTCCATCAAATATCACTTTCTCATTTAAATCACTCTCAGGTAGAGAGAATTTTACTCTCTTGGCTGCAACACCATTAATATCAACTCTCAACTGTGGAGTTTTCTCAAAAACTTTGACTACATTAGACTTTTTCTTACGAGTCCTCACATAAGTTATGTACATGCCACAACAAGCACGCCCTCTAGCAATAACTAATAATCCTTTACAAAGTTTCCATCTTCCATTGCCAAGATGGTTACTATAACCCGCTTGATCCAAAGCAAAAGTAGACAACACATTCATCCTTAAATCTGGAACATGCTGCACATCCTTTAATATCAACGTGCAACCAACATTGGTCTTGATGCACACATCACCAATTCCCACAATTTTTGAATAATTGGAGTTACCCATCTTCACAGCACCAAAGTCGCCTGCTTTGTATGTGGTGAACAACCTTTTTGTGGGGATACATCATTCTTAGCAACATGCTTACACTTTTGCTCTTCAAGAGAGAGCATCAGAACATCCTCATGAAACACAACTGCTGCAGTATTCTTCTCATCGTCATTCTTTTCATCTTTCTCTTCAGTTTGTTCTTTATTCCAATGCCAGTAGTTTCTTTTTATATGACCCTTTTTCCCACTATGTAAACATTCTCTTGTCTCTTTAAACTGAGATCTACCTTTTGACTATGACCTATTATTTGATTTGACCCGATCATCAAGCCCTCTGCTTCTATTTCTCCCCCTGTTCTCCACAACAAGAGCTTGATCTTGTGCATTATTTAAACCAGAATCTCTTCTGCGAACCTCCTTACTTAGAATCAAATATCGAATATCATCATATTTAAGTTTGCTTTTTCTTGCAGAATTGCTCACTACCATTCTCATGGCCTCCCAAGTGTTTGGCAAGGAAGCCAAAACAATTAATGTATGAATCTCATCGTCAAAATCAATCTCCACAGAGGACAATTGATTTGTGATGGTGTTAAACTCATTCAGATGCTGAGCCACAGGAGTACCTTCCACCATCTTCAAATTAAACAACTTTTTCATCAAATGCACCTTATTGTTAGCCAAAGGCTTTTCATACATACTAGACGAAGCCTTCATTAGATCCACTGTGGTCTTTTCCTTCATAATGTTGTGTGCAATTGATCTTGTCAAAGTTAATCGTATAACTCCTAACACTTGTCTATCAAGAAGACTCCATTCTTCTTCTTCCATACTATCCGGTTTCCTTCCCAAAAGAGGAAGATGTAATTTCTTCCCAGATAATCTTCGATCTGCATCTTCCAATAGCCAAAGTCTGTGCCGTCAAACTTCTCGATTCCTAACATCTTTCCTTCTTCTCAAGTCATTGCTCCCAATTGAACCTACGCTCTGATACCACTTGTTGGGAAAAATTCTATATTACTGTAAATAAATTTCAACAAGCATAGCGGAAACACAACCACACAATAACACAAAGATTTATGTGGAAACCCTTTCTCCTTAAAGGGAAAAACCACGAGACAAACTCCGAATAATTTCACTATATTAAATAGAGATTACAACACTTAGAGATACAACTTGAATAAAGAAAAATTATCTTTTTCTTTTCACTTATTGCTCTCTTTCTTACTGTGTATTTTCTCTCACTCTCTCTATCTTTTTTTTTTCCTCTTTTTACTTGCTCTTACTCCCGCACCAGTCCTCACACTTTGGGACTTCAGTCTTTTTCCCACATCTTCACTGGCCGAATGGCCTCCCTATTTATTTGTTTCACCTTTTCTTTTTTTCTTTCTTCCACACCCTTCTCTTCAAATCACAATAAATGCAAATCACTTACTTTGACTTTGCTTCAACCAAAATCTCTTTTCTTCAGCTCTCTGCCGTAGCCGAATCTTTTCTTGCTTTTGCTTCTTTCTTTTCTTTTGTCTTCAGCGTGTCCAACACACTAAGCCAACAACTCCAATAACTCCTGGTGACTTCTGTACATAATGAAGAAAAATTAAGAAACATGAAGACATGCTCATTTAATGAGCATGCCTATTACGTGGGCTGGATTCATGGTCCAGTGCACCCAACATTTTTTACTGTTGCTCAACGACAACATTTTTTGAAATTAAAAAGAATTTTGTCCACAGAGAGAGAGAACTGTTGCTCAACGGTAACATTTTTTGAAATTAAAAAGAATTTTGTCCAGAGAGAGTTGGACTATGCTCGTATGGTTAATGGGCCTATGCTCGTTTTAATTGGCCCATTATTATTAAAAATTTAAAACTGAAATAAACGATAGTATTTTCTAGCCCACTAAAAAACAACTAATCAACAGTGTTTGAAGTTAAATCAAAGTGATTTTTGTTTCCCATAACAAAATAAATAAATAAGTTGATTTTTGTGATAGGTTTTCACTTTTAAATTTTGATAATATTTAGTGATCACCCTTTGATTATTGTCACAATTTTTTTTTTTTTTTTGACTGAAGTATATAGCTAAAGAGAGAGTTAGCGTAGCCTATTGTGGGCGTAAATACACATTTTTTTTATTTACTTTGATATATTTGCTATTTGAGTAGTTTTGACATTATGTATGGAGTTTAGAGTTTAAATTCTCTACCCATTTACTTTGATATCATTGAGCTAAATTATTATATTTTAATTATTATCAATTTCATTTCCACATGCCTATGCTAAATTGAATATTCTATTATATTATAATATGTGCTTTTTGTAAGAAATCTAGAGCTAAAACTAATATTATCTGTCATTAAATTCCACATGGAATGCATAACTCGTTTATTATTACTTTAAAGAAAAACAAGTAAAGAGCTAATCAAATTAGTCATCCTATTTTGTTCTATGGTTTCTCAAGACCAATTGAGTTTGATAAGTTTTCATTCTATGGTTTAACGTTCGTTAATTTCCTTACCTTTGTGTTTAATGGAATAATGATGTATCATTTTTTCATTGATTTGACAACTATCTCATTATTAAAAAAATCAATATATATATATATATATACACATTTAAGCAGAAACATCATGCAAGAGCGCATGAGGTCTTGCCATATGGTGCTCTAATATTACATTTGGCCTCTTTAACCTCTTCTAATTAACTATTTTTTACTGTTACCTAAAAATTCATGTTAAATTTTTTTTTTACTGTTATCTAAAAGATGGGATGTTGTTGAAAATTAGACCAAACTAAGCCCACTTATTCCCTTACATATTATGACCTAGACATTATCCTATGTATAAATGAAAGCCAAGACTCTAAACTTCTTACAAATTCTCTTTCCCCTCAAAGCTCTCTTTCTCCATACAAACTTCCCCTTGTACTACACATACTCTTTAGCTTCATTAAAAACAATGGTTTGTAGTCCGAATTCAATGATCCCATCTAATAAAACCAACGTTTTTACTCATTTTTCAAGTCTTAATTCAGACCTTTTATGTAAACTAATGGAAATGTATAGTCAAGGAAAATATTCAACCACTCTAAAAAAACAAAGAGGAAATGTATATTTTAACCTCAATAGTCTTACCACACTATTCTCTCTCTCTCTCTCTCTCTCTCTCTCTCTCTCTCTCTCTCTCTCTCTCTCTCTCTCTCTCTCTCTCTCTCTCTCTCTCTCTCTCTCTCTCTCTCTCTCTCTCATTTCGAGTGGTACATTAGGATACCCCAAATTGAAGATAATATTTAATCTTACCAATGGGCTACACATTGGAAGGATTGTCTTTTAAAATAACGAGTACTTCCCTTGTTGTGTTCCAAAAAATGTCAAATGGTATGCAATATGACATAGTCGCTAATAGTCTTATTGCACTCAATTATATATATATTAAATTGAGTTATCAGTAATGCTATGGTACTAGGTATAAAGACCAATTTGTTGATATGATTTTTGATATGCTTTTACAGTTGATTAAGAAATTCACAGCAAGTTGGAACAAATTATTTGTGATGCCTTCGAATTGCAGGTGTTTTTATTTTTTTAAGCAAATGTATGAAAGTGTTAGGTCCATCATAATCATATAAATAATCATAAGTGTTCAGATATTGACAAACAATTGAGATACTATGGTCATAGATTCTAATAGCATTTGGTCCTTTTGAAATTCTAAACAATTTATAGGATTCTAGCCAAAAATATTTTGCATATACTCTATGATTCAAAAATAATTTTGGTATACCATATGGTAGAAACTAAAGAGGACTATAGAAACTTTTAGTTAGATGCATACCATTTTTTTTTTAAGTCTTCCTATAGTATTTACATGGTTTGGTTTAAAGTATAATTTCATTGGCAAAATCAGTGATATGTTCATTCAATCAAATCCATGAGCAATAAGGATATGATATATGATCTTTTACTGCAAATATTACTTCATTCAATTAATTAATTATATATGTACTACGTTTTTTTATTGCTAGTTCTTGATTTATATTGTTTTTAAAATTAAAAAAATATTGTGGCTAACAATATGTACTTATTTTACTTATTATAGCAAATCTATGTTTATTTAGATGTTCATTTATATGAATCCTCTTCAAGCTTTTCTTGCTTACTCAATTCCTATTAATGTAAATAGTGAAGATCAGAATCCTATAGAAACCAAGTTTATTGTTTCATTTTGAGCCCAACATAATTTAATTATACTTTTTATGCAAAGCTTGAGACCAACATACATTTAGGAAAAGTTTTCCCATATATCGCACGGGTTTTCAACTAGTTACACATAAGTACAGGTCAAAATCTGAGTTGTCAAACAAAGAGTTTCTATGTTTAAAGATTAAACAAAATTTCTCATGCACTGGGCATCTAAACGAAGGTTGAAAATCTTTTGAACAGCTTGCTTCAAATAAAATTTGAATCCCAAACCATTTAACTCCTAATATATCTATAACATCACCTTCTTTTCTTTACCTCTATCTTTACAATATCATCACCGCTGGCCACAATCCAATTGGATTTTTGAATGAGCGAATTGGTTATTGTAAAAAAAAAAAAAAAAAAAAATCATAATCCTCAAAATCCTATAAATCGGAGCATAAATGGACAAGTCTAAGTTATTTTAAGTGTTTTGATAACTCAGATTGTGATTTGACTCTGTAATTTTTTAATAATGATAACATTGCTAGGTCACTTAAAACATAAAACATCATTATTTCGTTAGAAACATAGACAATGAAACTAACAGACGTTAACACAGGGACCAATAATATTCATTTTTTAAACTTCAAAGACTAATAGCTCTCATTTGAAATTTTAGGGACCAAAAGCACATAGTAAGTAAACTTTAGGAACCAATAATATAATAACTTTCAAGTGCCTCAAAAAGTTAAGAAACACATGATTTTTTTATTATTTACATTATATTTCTCACGTGGCGCTTCCACAGTGGATTGTTTTTACTTCTTGTATTTAGCTATCCAAAGAGTTACCTTGAGAATTGAGAATAATATGATATTCATGGCAGCTAAGCTTGTACAATTTTTTTTACCATCTTAAGATAAATAAAATCATAAATTTGGAAACTTGGATAAAGGAAGAGAGTGGATATTTTATGCTCTTCTTAGTAATACAAAGGACACACAAATATTCCTAGTAATACCTTATGCTCTTTATTCTCTGAAAATCATCTTATTGACTTGATCTTCAGAGGATTTACTGACTTGAATTTTAGACTTAAGATCATATTTTTGCAAGATCCACTTTCGTCGTCCATACCACCTTTGGACTAAGGGATTGATAATTTTTGACATCATCACAAGATATAGAACATTAACATCCATAGACTTCACCAATTTTGCCACTTTTCCCCCCTAATATTTGGTTCTTAAATTGAACCAATTCAGATTTCATTTTCCAAATTGGGTGATGTTTTTGTCTAGTACATCTGTGTACTGGACACGATATGATCCAAGCACGTATCCAATGCACAAATGCACCAAATAAAAGTTGTATCCTTCTTGACCAGCCAACATTCAGAACACTTGTATTAGTGCTTGTATAGTAGAAAAAAAATACCACATTTTAGCCAATCAAACCAAAAATTCACACACGAGTCCATGCAAAGTTATGTAAAAATATATGGTTCTATAGCAACAATGTAAATTTACATTGATACTATTCATTTTGCATTTATTTTTTATTATTTCTTTACGTATTCCAAAGATAAAGGAGAAGAGTGGAAGGTGATTGTTGTATGTGTAAAAAGAAAAAGAAAACTAAAAAGAAAAAGATAATTGATATTTTAATTAGGATATTTTCTTGATTAGTGTTCCATTTTGCTGTAAATTGTATAGTTTTATCAATTAATGAGAATTGTATATTTTCTTGTGGCTAGATTGGTGGCATCCTGATGACATTCTCTAATCCGTAGCAGATGTTCTAAAAATTATGTCATTTTACCACACAAAAGGCTTACTTTATTATTTTACCACATCATTTTACAACATCCCATTTATCAGATGTTTTATAATTCAATTCTATACATTAAAATAATATTTACTATACATTAAAATAATATTTATTACAACTCATCAACACAATCTACACATTAAAAGAAAAAAAATTTTGCCACATGCATTCCGTACCGTGGCAAATTTGCCACGGTACTGTTCAATGTTACAAAAAAAATAACATATCCCACATCTACTAAATGGGCTAATATTGGGTTTGGTGTAGGAAATGTGCCAAATATTTAGCATTTGGCACATATCCCACGTCTAGTGTGGGTGCTCAGTCATCATACAATATTAAATAAATTTAAAACCAAAACTGAAAAGTGCTGTCAAAAGTACTCCCTTCAATCTGGCTTGATACCATTCATGAAAAGGACAAATGCATAGAATTAAACTTACATGTTTATAGAAATATTAATATATATATATATATATATATATATATAGCTTCCGTCCTTCAAAATAGAAAAAAAGAAAATGAAGAAGAAAGGTCACGGTTATGTACAATTATGTGAAACCATCTTGTTGTCTCTTTCCCTCTTCATTGAAATATTTGCATCCTTTATGTTAATCTGTTTCAATTGCAAAAGATTTTCTATCTTTTCATCTTTATTAAAAAAAAAATGGAGGCTCTAATTCTATTTCAATTGACTTACCATTACAAACGAGTAAAATCTTACAACAAAAAAGAAATAATAATTCTATTTGAAGAGATAAATTGTTATAAAAAAGTAATAAAATAAATAAGAAAAAATAAAAGTGAGCCATCAGTTTTGCATCTCTCTATCATGAATAAGTTAGGTTTAGGAGTATTTTGGTTATTTTGGAGTTCTTGGGGGTAGTTCGATCATTTTTTAGGATTCAGGGGTCGTTTGGTCATTTTTTAGGTTTTGGAGGTATTTTATTTATTTATGAGATTTTAGGGGTATTTCAGTCATTTTTTAGGATTCAAGGATATTTCGGACATCTTTTAGGTTTCAGAGGTATTTTCCTTATTTTTCAAGTCTCAAGGGTATTTCGGTAATTTTTTAGGTTTCAGATATTTTAGTCATTTTTAGGTTTTAAGGGATATTTTGGTCATTTTTAGGTTTCGATAGTTTTTCAGTCATTTTATGGGTTTCAAGGATATTTTGGTCATTTTTTGGTTTCAGGAGTATTTTTGTCATTTTATAAGTTATACTGTTATAGGGGTATTTTGGTCATTTTATAGTTTTGGGGTATTTTGGCAATTATAGAGAGTTTTAAGAGTATTTTAATCATTTTCAAGCTATATGGGAATTTTGATAATTTTGATTATTGGGTAATTGGGTGAGTTGGGTTTTATCCATAATACATATATATTATTTATTATAATATATATGTATACATTCCAGCGTGTAGGGGCGGAGTTAGAAATTTATCTTTGGGGGGTCGGTCAAGACTAAATAATCATATTGATTCACAAAAAATATATATGTCTATTTATGTATGTAAGACCCACTCATCAATGCCCCTAATAATTTTGTAAAGAGATTGAAGAAAGTTAGTGTAAGACTATGAGACTGGAAAGGTGAAGTAGTTTCTAAGAGATGAGTTCTTTTGGAAGGGATTGGAAAGTACATATTGAAAAGGTGAAGTTTTTGCGGGAAGCTAATAGAAAAAGTGAGTAAAACTGTAAAACTTATAAAAGTTGTGTGCTTGTTGATGCGTTGGGCGCCTATAAAATGACCGAAAGACTAAAAAAAAGTCAAAGTAATTAAGTAAGTTTGAATGAAACAAGTAGTCAAGGACACATGGGAGACAATTAGTTTCATTTGAAGGTGCCAGCTCTTACAAAAATTCTAGAACCTATTTTTTAGCAGCAATTCAAAACTTTAGTTTTATGTACCCAATCCAAACACACCCATTTTACACCCCTAGTTTTCTGGAAGCTTGTGTAGCTCTTGGATAGGTAAGAAAATTTCATCAACTAAGAAACAGATACATCATACAAGGCTTGAACCACAAACGAGTCTATAGCACAAGCCACCGTCTATATTTCCTCCTAATTTCAATTGCGTGAGAAACCAAACAGTTCGAATTAAAGAATAACCACCATTATTACAAATAATTAGTCTGTATATTTTGCAAGTATGAATGATAGGAGAAGATAATGTAACTAAATGGCAGATTTGTTTATTAAAAATAAAACCCTAATTAAGTGCTATAATATTGAAAATGTTATATTAAGTGACCATTTGGATAGTGCTGAAAAGCACGCGTTTGGCATTTTAGCTTTTTTTTTTTTTTTTTTTTTAAAGAAGCGCATTTCTGTCTTTTCCAGTGGATCCCATGCACGGTTCACAAGACCCACACATTTTTTTTTCACCAAAACTTTCATTAAAAATGAGTCTTACGACACTATTCATATATTTAAAAATTATTTTACTACAATGTTTTCAGTTTTTAGCAAAATAAGCGATATCCAAACACACCCTAATTGAAACTCTCTTACACGCACAAAGTCAAGTTCAAGAGACTTATATAACTTCTTTTCTTTTCTTTTTTCTTTTTTTTCTTCTCCTTTCAAAACATGCCTTTAACAAAGCCATCATTTGATTACATTCTCCTTATATCACATTGTTTCCTTATATCGTAAATGCTTGCAAAATATCAAAATAATCAGATATATCAATAACTATCTCATTAATATAATAGTTAACATAACCTAAAAGAATATGAGACTTGTTATGAACAAAAAAAACACAAACTTTCGAGATATTTTTCTAAATGAAAAGTTATCAATTAGTGATGTAACATATCCTATAAAAGTTGTGAAGCTTGATCCTAATATATTCCGACACCTAATGCAAAACAATAAAAACTACCATCATCCGATCTCATCTGTCCATTCTATCTTTTCATACACAGAAAGCATAAATCACCAAAAAGAAAATTCTGAAGTTTCTTATGCTCCATCTGATTACGGAAATGCATGAGATAAAACACTAACAATAGCCTACCATTGACCCAAGCATACAAAATCGTTGAAACTCTTGAAGCGTCACATCCATGTTTCCTTAATAAAAGGACTCTTCGGCCACAAATCCTGAAATATAAATTAGAATTAAAATAGCATGAAATACCTAAAATTCCTAATCTATACATTTGAGGATTAAATAACGACCTCAAACGAGATTTATTGAATAGAAGATCAATCTGTGCCACTGCCAACCAGTATCCATGTTCTTGCATGGATAACTTGCAAAATAAGGGAATCCAAAAATTTTATAGAAATCATGAAAATGGCTTCGAAATAATGCTAACGGAAGGAACTAAGCAATCCAATATTTCCTTGATTTCTAACTGGTGTTTACATTTATTAACTACTAGCATATGTACACAGAATTCAACAAATGCACTACATTACAGTGTAACCTGCATATGCCTCATTTATTATTATTAATTTTTTAAAAACCTTATACCCTTATATGCTTCATATTGAACATTCCCCCAATGACATCTACTAGCATGACTTGAGGGTATTCAACAGGCATTGTCCACCCGTTTTTCCCCATCACTTATACAACTAGAGAAGGAACCGATGCAACATCATAACCAGGTGTTATATCAGGAATTTGGCATATGAAGTCTAGGATTACTTGGCTCTCTTATGGGGATGCCAATACAAAATACTTTCACCTAACCCCCATCCAACACAAAGCTCGAAATTAAGTAACTACTCTTAAAGATGACAATGGGCAGTGGCTAGTTGAGTCCCAACTCTCTAACCTCATTCATAACCACTTTCAAAACCTTTTCAGCTCTCTGAATAATACCAGTGCAACCCTCACACACCCAAAGCCATGGTCCTTTGAATCTCTAGCGGTACCAGATTTTCAAAAATCCTTGGCCGAGCTTCCATGCCCAGAAGAAATCCACCAGGTGTTATTTAACATGGGAGCTTTTAAAGCTTCAGAACCTGATGGGTTTCATGCATATTTTTATCGAACAAGTTGGCAGATTATAGGTGAAGATATTACAAAATTCATCCAAATTATATTTATTACTGAAACTATCCCCCAGCCTTTGAATCACACTAAAATCATTTTGATTTCTAAAAATACTAATCCCGAGCTTGTTACTCATTTTCGTCCTAATAGTTTATGTAATTCACTATATGAACTCATTGCCAAAATTTTGGTGACCCAACTGAAACCTTATCTTAATAACTTCATTCACCATGGACCTGCCCAATTGGGCTATGTCCTGGGTAGACGGATAAGTGATAGCTATGTCCTAGTTCAGGAATTAATTCACTACCTTCAACACAAGAAAGGAAAGCAAGGGTGATTTGCAACCAAAATTGACTTGGACAAGGCTTATGATAGAGATAGACTGAATTGGCATTTTATACATGAATCTCTAATTATTTTACAAATTTCCACCTTCCACTATTGATCTTATCATGAATTGTGTTACTACCACTACCTTGAAAATTTTATGGAATGGTAAAGAAGGCCCAATATTGCCTAAACAAGGAGATCTTTTATCCCCATATTTATTTATTATTTGTCTAAACCGTCTCACTCATGATGGACCAAGCTATCTATACAAGGAATCTGAAGCCAATTAGCATTAGGAGACAACCACTTTCTTGGTACACAGGAAGTGTACAAGGAAAGCAAAAATCTACCCAAAATTACAAAAATCTACAAAATCTAAAACAGAGGGTATGTCAAGACCACTCAAAGCAGTCCTCTATTCAAACAAAGACAGAAGGAGAATTTGCTTAAACTCGATGATAGAACACTCTTCCCCTTCAAAGATTCTTTTGTTTCATTCTCGCAATATGTTCCACATAATAAACTGCGGAATAACACCCCAAACAGATGCTGTCCTATGTCACCCAACACCTCTAAGCCAACAAGCAAGAAACTCAACCACTTGTTTAGGCATAACCCAGGAAATACCACATAAGCTAAATACAAAGGACCGTAAGCCAAAGGCAAAAGGACAATGAATGAGCAGGTGGTCCATCGATTCCCAATCATTTTTACACATACAACACCTGTTAACAACACAAATATTTCTCTTCCTCAAACCATCCAAAGTTAGAATCCTCCCCTTTGCCGCTATCCAAGTAAAAATAGCTACCTTAGAAGAAGCTTTCAACTTCCAAATACTTTTCCAAGGGAAGGGATGACTGTTAGATAATATTGAATAAAAAGATTTCACCTCAAAAGAACCACTCCGGACAGCTAACCACACAAATTTATCTTCCTTATTCCCATCCATCTTCGAAGAATAAAGAAGAGAAAAGAAAGATTCCAAATTTGCTAGTTCCCAATCTTGTATTGATCTAACGAAAAGCACAACCCAGTGCGCAATCTCATTTTGCCAACGCAAATATTCTGCCACAAATGCATCCTTATTCCTTGCTATGTGATACAACATCGGAAATGCTTCCTTGAGAGATAATTCCCCAACCACCTCTAATGTACTTCCATAAAGAAACTCCATAGGGTTCATTTTCAACCATGTGCTATTTGCTGATGATATGTTCCTTTTTGCCCAAGCCATACCTTCTGAATGTAGTCAGCTATTTGAAATATTTTACCAATTCAGTTAGGCATCTGGCAAAATTTTTAACACAGCCAAATCTAAACTTTTCTTTACACGAATCACTCCAATGCATATTAAAGATACTATTGCCAATATGGTTGAGATTTCTATCACCTCTCAAATGGGAAATTGCATTGGAACACCTTCTCACAACACCTAAGAATCCTGCTCATTTCAACTAATCTGGTAGACCAAGTAAGAGCCCAACTTCAAGGATGGAAAACAAATACCTTACCATGGCTGGTTGTCTCACTCTCATTAAATCAGTTACAACATCCATTCCCTTATATACCATGCAAACAACCCTTATCCCCACAACAATGCTAGACAAAATGGACACCATGACCCAAAGTTTCTTATGAGGAAACACTCACCAGTAAAAAGATCGATCTTATTAGTTAGCTCCAAGTAAATCTTCACTAATCTAAGGGTGGACTTGGTATTAGACCTATGAAGACTACCAATTTGGCTTTCCTCACTAATCTAGCTTGCATATTATGGAATCAACCCAACTCGTTATGGGCTTCCATTCTAAAACAATGATATTTCCCCAAACACAATTTTTTTGGAAGCTAGTAAACCACAAACTTGTTCACACGCATAGCAAGCCATCATAATTGGGAAAAATTTCTTAAAATAGAGGCTTAAATGGAAAGTGGGAAATGATGAACACATTAAATTCTGGAGTGATAATTGGCTACCTTGTGGGCCTTTAAGGCGCTGAGGGCCCTTTAACAATTCATGATCAACTCCTCACAATGGCACAAGCACACAACACTCATGGTCAATGGAAATTCACTTCCCTATCATTCCAATTACCATCTTGGCTCCAAAATATCATAAGAGCCTTTCCAATGCCAATAGCTAATCATTATCCAGACCACCAAATCTGACCAAATGAGAAAGGCAAATGCACAGTTAAGTCAGCTTTTCACGCCCTACAATCTTATAACCACCTGAAGGGCAGCTATCTCTCAACTATATTTGGAAAGCTCCATGCACACCCAAAATAAAATTATTCCTCTGGAAAGCCGCACACAGCCAAATACGTAACAATAGTTCAGTTCATAACCTGGAACCCAATGATCAATGTCCTAGATGTTCACTATTAGAAACACCTCTACATGTTTTGCAAGATTGTACCTGGTCCTTACAAGTTTGGAATTCATTAACTATACTCAGTAACCTTAAAAAATTTTCCAACCAAGTATAGAACAATGAATACATCAAAACCTGAATAAAAAAACCCCAATGTACACTAACACCTGGGCAACCATATTTGCTTTCAAAACGTGGTCAATTTGGATAGCCAGCAACCATTTAATATTTTTTTTTTTTTGATAGGTATATAGCTAATATTATATTCTGGAATAGACATACTAATTGCTCACAATCATGCAATTAAATTCACCCATATCAGTGGCATTAAAACAAGACACTATTCCAAACAAGGGCAATAATAGCATGGTCCTCTCTCCCACAGAATTATGTAAAACTCAATACTGATGGTGATGGTCATGCAGAGGGCTGTCCTGGCCCTTCTGGAGGTGGTGGGATTTTTAGAGATGAATACGGCAATTGGGTGCTTGGGTTTTCGTTAAATATAGGCACAACAACAAACATTGTGGCGGAATTGTGGGCAATACGATTTGGACTCCAACTAGCTCAAAATAAGGGATTCAATCACCTCATTGTGGAAACAGACTCCCAATTGGCCAATAACTGGCTACTCACTGATGATAGTAATTATCCACCATTACTCACAAGCTTAATTTGTGATTGCAGGTACCTGGTTCAAGTGGGAACTCAGCCCCACTTAAAAACGTCTACAAGGAAGATAACAGGGTGGCAGAGCAGAGAAAGGGAAAAAACAAATCCAGAGGGAAGTGCAATATGACACATACCCCCACCTTTTTGTTTACTACCTACATGTGGGATAGGATGAGGGCTGCCACTTACATAAATGATATGGTTGTTTTGAAGTGGATATGTGTTCCGTACTAAGTTACTAGGTGTTACTAAGTGTTATGTCTGTATGGTTAAGTCTAAGTTTGTTTCTGGCTTGTAATATGTACGTAATAATTGAGAATATGGTTATGTACCTTTTCTTTTAGTAAAATATTTAACTCGTTCTATGCAACCTAAAAAAGAGCCCAATGTAATAATTAAGATACGCACCTTCAGCGTCTCTTTCGTTTAAGAGATTTCCACTTAGTTAGTACATGCAAGACTCCTTCTTTCAACGTTGCCTTCCTTCCTTCTTTAAAATTCCATAGTTCTTGTATTATGTACCGACCACTCGGATTGTATTCATTCATCTCCATCAAGGCTACTTTGACGGCCTCATAAACTTCATCATCACCATCATTCTTCAAACTCCTCATTTTTTCATCTTCTTCATTGATTTCTTCCTGTAAATCCATATCCAATATACCATTAGAAAGTATACAAAAATTATTGGATACCTTAGAATTTGGAATACCTTAAGGCACATATTTTCAGTATAGGCATACCTTACTATTTCCTTCTTTATCTGTGATTATCTTAAAGGGGTGCCAGCTTGGATCCCTAAGATAATCCTCCCATTGTGAACACAGTTCTATTGCTTTCTGAGCTGCTTCTTCATTAGAAGCTTTTCTCTTCATTGCAGTGAGAAATGGCTTATTGTCAAGCTCTCCCATTCTCTTGATACCAATAAAAGCACGAGTTGACACTTCCCTCATTCCCTGTGAAACAAGGAAATTATACTTCCAACCAAAGGACACAAGCATTTTCACATTGGATTAAAAGCAAAATTTAAGGACAAGATATCTAACAAAGTTCTTAAGTAAATAACTGCCCTTATCCGTATATCCCGAAATTGAACAGATAATAGTGCAGCCAGACAATGAACTATGCTTATAAGGAAGATTGCTTGTTCATCATTTTTTATATATATATATATATATATATATATATATAACTGACAGAGATCATTTACTGGTTCTTTTGTCTTCGTGCGGGATGTGCATATAAAGTGTAGCTCATTTCATACCTTATTTAGCATATTGAACCTAATAGCATTTGCTGTGCATACACAAGTTATTTACTTATAAATAGGTGCAAAGAGCAGGAGAAGCCATCATAAGAAAATAAAATAAATTACAATATTTGACACACTTTAGTTTCCCAATATTTCCTTATTGAAATTGTAATGTCCAATTTATAGCTGGGATTTCAAGTTGCATCAAAGAAGGCTTAGAAGGAAAGAATAAGACTACCCCCTCTCCCATTCTCCTGTCTAGGCCCTTCAGCCATTGATTCCTCAACATGTAGATGCTGCTATGATCAGGCCCAGGCAAGGTTGTCCACAAACTAATTGCCCTCCTGCCCTAAGAAGAAGAAGAAGAAGAAGAAGAAGAAGCAGAAGACTGTCCCCTTCAAATGAAATTAATAGGGTTATGGTACTCCTTTAAATAACCTTTTGTATATTTATATTTTCTTGTTCCAGAAAGTTTTTTATAAGTGGAAAGCTTTTCCCTAAGCATGTTTCATCAACTTAAGATTGACGATTGGGTCACAAAAGATCAACGGAATCACTCTGCATCAGAATAGGATTGAAAGAATTTTTTTTGTCAAAAATGACATGTTAAAATTTTAAAATATTATATCTTTTCCTACAATTTCATCTGTGTTTCTCATTCAGAATTTTTTTTAAAATTTCATATACAGTAAGTCCATAGTCCCCACCTCATGTATTGGTTAAACATTATCTGTATCTTTCATATACAGTAAGTCCATAGTCCCCACCTCATGTATTGGTTAAACATTATCTGTATCTCTCTCTCTCTCTCTCTGTGGGAAAGTTAATTTATGCCATTCTCAATATGGTGTTTCAAACCCTCAAATAACAATGAATTGCTACAGCATATTGTCCTAAAATGGCTATTGATAACCCACTAGCAAACCAATCCATTAGAGTTGAAAGACAAACACTTACTGATATTAATTCTTTGCGAGCCTCTTGCAGTTCATCATTACTTTTGCGCTCCTTGATGACAAGAGCTTGCTGAAGTGCTTCCATGTTTTCCAATTCTTCTTCCTTCTCCTTCAAATCTTCTTTAATTGCATCCATATTTTTTTTCACCTCCATATCCCCATCTTCACCCATATGTTTCATCACGTGTAAAGCCCCTCTCATCCGCTCAATCTCCAGCTCTAGTGCTTGTCTAGCATCAAGTTTCTTTTCCAGTTCAATAATTTTGCTGTGAAGCTTCTCCTTTTCTATCTGCATTTGCCAATCAAACATAAATAAATAATGCAAGTTCTATAATTGATACACTTTTTAATATTTTGCTCTAAGATCCAGCTCAAGGGAAAGAATGGAAAACACACCTTTTGTTCCTCTGCCAACTTTAACACTTTTTCATCAGCAGATTTTTGCTCTAAGGTAGCCCTTTCAACCTGAAAAGGCAAAAATTGATGTTGGTGCATTTCATAATATGTTCAGAACTTCCACCTAGCATTTCCAGGAATAGGATATTTAGGGTACTAGTCCTTCCAATAAAGGATTTAGCAATAGCCTATACAAAGGCTTTATTGTAGTCAATTACATTGACAGTGAGATTGACTTTAATAAAATATCATAAGCTTATATTAAGCTTTGAGGGTGTGATTGCTCTCTCCTACCTAGGTGTGATTGCTCTCTCCAACCTAAGTGTGATTGCTTAGAAAAACCTATGTGTGATTGCCTATATATCAAATCTTATTCAAGAACCCTTCTAGATCTCATGAAAAAGAACTTATTTAGTGATGAATATCTAAAATTTCAATAAAAATTGGTACCAGAGCCCATTGAAACTTTTGTTTGCGTCATTGTTATCAACCTTAAGAAGGATGTCAAAATCTTTACCACCTTATGGTGCCTTTTAACTAAGACCAAGCCAGTACCAACATTGCAAATGGTTCATTGATACGTATGTAATGTTAAATTATAAAATATCACAGGAGAAGGACAGAGAAGGAACCTTCAAAGGTCCAAAATTCTTAGTTTTTTTAATTCTAATTACTAATATCTGACTTCACTGCTAGCAATGTAAAAACATTTTATCTAGAGAATTCTGAATGAATGAAATACAGTCCAGCTAAGGATGCCAATGACACATTTTTTAAATCCCCAAACAGGGCATGATCTATTTCAAAATAACATTTTTCGTCAATTGATTTTTCAAGCTTTAGTGAAAAAAAAAAAAAAAAAAAAGGTTTTCAAGCTAAGATTATCAATCTATTAAGACTTAACAATCTTAATATGGAAAGTTATAAATTACCATTTTTTTCTCATCATGAAGCTCCCTTCTCTCAGTTTCATTCTGAGCCTCACGTTGCTGCAATTCCTTCTCACGCTGCTCAAGTCTTTTCATTTGTTCTTCTAAACGCTGTGTACTCTTCTGATGCTCCAAGGAGATCTGTGCAAAATGATTGTGTGATTTCTGCTGCACCATTCTTATCTCTGACAACATAAATTGAAACTTAAAAGTTAGTTACTGTAAGGAATGGTAGTTGAAAAAAATACAGAACAAAGTAAATTCACTTCAGGAAAAATGTGAAATTTGAGCATACGTTCATTGAATTTCTTAAGCATTGTATCCTTAGCCGTCATCAATTTGTTTAGAGATGCATTGGTCTCAAGATATTTGTTCTTCATCTCTTCAAGGTGCAAACTCTTGCTCGCAAGGGTATTTGTTAAGTTCGAGACAAGTTTTGATGCCTTCCGTTGATCTTCTGCTTCTTTGGCAGAAATGGTTTTCAAATCAGCATTCTTTTTTAGATGGTCACCAATAAAACCTCTTGAGTTATAATCATCACTTCGGGCCACCCATCCATACAGCTTATTTCCAGGATTTTCGTGTCCATAGTAGTCCCTTTTCCCACAATGCTCAACTTCAAAACTCTTCTCAAATGACATTGCATTGTTAAAACCAGCCCAATCATTCTTAAACTCTACTATGGCAAAACCCGTGTGTCCCCTATAACCCCATAAGGGAAAAACCTTCAGAGGATTAAACCCCTTTCTTAAAAACTCATCCCTGAGTTTTGAGCCACTCTCAGCAACTTTTTTGCCCTCTTTCCATTCAGTTTGAATGTTTGCAACAATGCCCATCCAAGGATACACAAACTCTTGATCTCCATCATGATGCCTCCTTGGACGATCACCATCAGGCGTGGGGGTAGATTCAGATTTTTTAGAATGTTTGAAATGAACTGGCACATCAAGAGGCCTCCTAGAGCGTGCAAACTTCTTATCACCAGAACCATCAGGCATTGAGGTACATTCAGATTTTTTGGCAGGTTCTGAATGACCCTGCCCATCGAGATACCTTTTCATATACCTCTCTAAAGCCAAGTGCTTGGCTTTTTCTTTTGTGCCCCTACTCGTTGATCTACAAAAACTAGAAGCATGTCGGAGGAGATCTTGATAGTAGTAATCTTGCTTCCTCTTCCCAGGGCAGTATGGGCATCTATATACTGTACTAGAATATTTAACCTTAATTCTTCCTTTCTTCAAATCACTATACTGCTCATACTCATAGTCCTTCAAATTCTTCTCACTAATATCTTCTTCTGAACCGGAAGACATTTTCAAACCTGAAACACAACAAGTCAGATTTTATTTCCATTCATTATTCTATCTTTCCTAATTAAACAACAATGCAATTAAGATTTAAAAACACATAAATTTCAGAAGAAAGAAAGTAATCTTTAGTTCAGTTCTCTGTTTCTATAAGTGATGATTCTTCAATGGTTGTCCAAATTACCATGTTACACACTGTTCTGCTTCCAATATAATCAAGTAACTATAACTCTTTACTGAAATTGATAGCTTACATGGGTCGTCGTTGGGCAATCCAGGGCTAGCCGGAGGAGGTGGTGTCATTCGGGATTGGACTGGAAGACCAAAATTTTATTGTTTTCGAGAATCCCCCTGAGGATATGGCTGGTGTTGTTGAGAATGACCTTGCTGGGGGTAGTGTGGCTAGACGCTGTACTGAGATAAGTTTTCGTTTGTAGTTTTCTTTCGATGTATTCCTTCTGACCAAAAAAGAAATTGATAGCTTACACCTGCTACCCACTTTTCAATGTGACCAATTCTATGTAATTTAGAAGATCAGCTAAAAAAACAGTTATAGCATCCAGAACTCAGGTCCGTGCATATAGTAGGTCATTGGCTAATCAAAAACAAGAGCAATGATAGTGACACATCAAATATTTTCACAACTTAATGAAGTGACAAGTTATGATCAATACAATATCATTTTTACATTGGCCAACAACTGAGTTCAGTTTTATTATATACCAATCACTACATGCTAACTGAGCAATTGTGTAATAATCCAAAGCGTTTCCGTTTCTTTTCTTATTCTCCTACATTTTCTCAGCAACCAAACAATGCACCAACAATCAAAACCTTAGCCTAAAAAAAATAAAAAATAAAAAATAAAAAAATAAAATAACGTCAAACTCATATTTAACAGCTCATTTTCTCTCTCTTTCATCATATTTTCATATCAACCAAACAGAGCACGAACATCCATCCATACATTACATAAATGTATATACATACATATAAAAGAACTTATTATTGTTGTGTATCGTTGTTACCTTAGAAAAAGTTTTCTGGAACCCTAATCGTTTTCCCCAAACGCTTTTTAAGCAAAAAAAAAAAAAAGCGAGAGTAACAGACTGAGACGACGAAACGACGACGTGGAAAGGCTCTTCGTCGTCTACAACGCTAAATGGCCCAGAGATTTCTAGAAGACTAAGAATTTCTCAGAGTTTTTGAGAGAGAGAGAGAGAGAGAGAGTCTTTGGAGTTTAATCTTTAGTGTGTAAATTGAGAATGGATTCGAAGAGAAAGAGCTCTGCAAACACGCACTATAAATTCTTCGGCTTTCCATAACAACCCCATCCTTGATTCTCTCTTATTTTTTCGCTGCTTTGTTTACGAGGGTAAATAAAAATTAGCGCGAGTGGAGGATGAGGGAATGTACTCGCGGTTGATTGGATGGCATTTCTGTGGTTTTGTAGAAGTTTTGGGGGTGAAATGTATTAAAGATGTTGAAGTTGAAGGGTAGTGTTGGGATATAAGTAACTATAAGCAAGCGAGTATCGGTTTTGGGAGTATCAGTTAATGGTGACGGCGACGTATCTTGTGGGGTCCGGGTCTTGTGCACTGATCGTGTGGGCCCGGATACGAAGATACACACGTGGATGTTGGAGAATGGAGGATTTGGGTCTTGCTATTTGGCATGAAAGGACCTTGACTTCAAAGATCTATCATCCCACTTCACTTCTTTCTTCTTTCTTTTTTCTTTTTTAATATTAAAAACTTGTGATGCACACTTCAAGAATAATTGTTTTTCTTAGAAAATTAAATTAATTTTAATTGTAATCTAATTTTTTGTTATGTCTATTTAAATTTTTTTAATCTTTGTATTATGTCAATTAATGAGTGTAAAATATTAAGGGTATATTTTGTAACTAATTATTTTTCTCAAATTTTTTTTTCAATGACCATTTTCTATTTCCAGCAATCAAAAACTTGTTTGATAAACTAAAACCATTGAAAAATAGAAAATAGTTTTTCTTTCCAATTTATAATTTTAAGGTTTTTAATAAATTAGATGGTTTTTGACCAATAATATGTAAATAAATATATATATATATATAAAACTATACGTATATAAATAACAAAATTAATAGCGGAAACCTTGAAATAGTATATCGAAATAAACCAGTACTAAAATATTTCATTTCAATAAATAAACCAAAATGGGCATGAAACAATATTCATTACTTTGGTAATGAGACCCTGTTGCATAATTTATAACTTCATTTTGATGATCATTTGTCTACTAAATTCAATGTTGATGACCTTATTGTTGATAGTGAAAGTAGGAATAACTCAGATGAGCCATCGCACACTATTGACTTAACTAATCAAGCTACTAAAACTATGGAAACTTAAAGGGATCAGATTTGCATAATTAATGTTGACCAATAATAAGCATCATTGATATGTTTGATGTTAGTGAATCATAGGTGTGGGGCCCAAGAATCTGGCAGCCCCAGCCCACTTTATATTAAGTCTAAGGCCCAGGCCGAGAATGAAGAAACGTCCGAGGATGAACGTAGAATGCCCAAGTTGCCAAGAAACATCGTCGAGGACAATCCTGTCCTTGGCCAGCCGAGATCATAGAAGGGAAGAGCAGCACGCCACCAAAGGTAGCCTCCTTAAGCATCCCAAGAAAAAAGACAAGTATAATGGGTCAGCCATGGAAGTATGATGGAGGAGCAATTTAAAGAGAGACTGTCACCTCCACATTAAATGCCCACAACTGGCATTCTGGCCGTATTAATGAGAAAATAACCTCTGAACAATATCGCCTTGGTTGCTGTAACTCACAGGAGGTTTGGTAAGGTGGCTGATGGGACGGGCAATCAGGTATAGGCTTAGATGATCAACAAGTAGAAGACAAAGATTGTTTAAAGAGGACTATATAGTAGGAGAAACCCACCATAGAGAGGGGGGAACAATCTGAAGAATTCCTGCAACCACTCTCATTCAATAATTATTAGAACAAAGCTCTTCAGATCGTGCCGAGGACAAACTTTCTTAGATAATCTCAGTTCATCTCTGTTTGATTGTCATAAGCGCCATATTGACTGTTGTCTATACACTAAAGTCTAGTTCTTTGGCCCACTCTCTACAAATTCATTGTATTGGGGTAGTTGGGTCTAAGTCCACTTATTCAGCAAAAGAAGTGCTCAAACCCAGTCCCTATAATAGGCATCATTGATTTTTTTTGTGAGAGATAGGCATCATTGATGCCTTCATATAAACTGTAGTCATTGATTGTCTCTATAACATTTAAAAGCCTATTTTCTTACGGTAGTTTGAAATTTTCAATTATAAGTTCTTGTTGTGAATTGAATGCTATATACTAAGCATTTGAGTTTCAAATCCCTCTAGGGTGAATGCTATTTGAGTTTTAGGCTATGAGTTTAATGCTATTTCTAAAGCACTTGAGTTTAACATTCCTTTAGGAGTATTAGATAAGATTAACAATTGGAGAGAATAGACAAAATATTGTGAATACTTTAAAAAAAAAAAATTGAACATTCTCAAATATAGTTACCAAACAAATTTTCCCTTTTTATTCTTAGAAAATTATTTTTTTCTTTTCAACTAACCAAACACGTTTTCCACCTTGTAAACACAAGAAAATTATTTTTCCCCCTAAAAGCAAGAAATTGAAAATAGAAAATAAAAACAGTTACCAAATATAGCCTAAGAGTTCAATATTAATGAACTATAAAAATAAAAATAAAAAATCAATTATATATCTACTCAACCAAAATCACCACACATTCTATCTCATTAAAATTTAGAATAATAATGATCATAAGTAGTATTAAACTTAGACAAGAATTTTAATATGCATCCAATTATGTTAATTTTTTCTAATAATTCGGTTAATTATTTTTTTTAGGATTAAAATTTTGTTTATTTTTAAATGCATGATTTGATGTTAAGGTATTGATGAAATCTTGTAGATGAAAGCAAGATTTGATTCAAGTAGGGGTGGCAAATGGTTATATTCAAAATTATACTCTAATTATAGTTCAAATTAGTTAAAACTCTACTAGCTAATCCAACTAAAATTTTGTTGATGAAGGCATGATTTGATTCAAGTATGGGTGGCAAATGGTTAAATTCAAAATTCTACTCTAATTGTAGTTCAGATTAGCTAAAACTCTACTGGCTAATCCAACTAAATTTCTATTTCAACAAATTTTGAGAATTTTATTTTAATTATTTTGATCATTTATCATAATTTTTTTTATTAATATAATAAAATTTAAATACTATCACATACCATCCTTATGTTGGTATCTCAATAACTTAATATAGATAAAATTGTATTAAAGTTTCAAGTGACTAACTAAAGTTTGGATATTATTTTAAATATATATTTGTCTTTCTTTTTTTTGAGTAAAAAATATATTTTTCTTTTATAATAGAAATTAGTAGTAATTTTTTTAAAATGATAAAATTATTCCTAAATGGCTTATATAGTTCCCCGGGGGGGAATTGCAAACTATACTCTTAAAATTTAGGGGTGTTTGGATTTTACATTTTGAAGAATCAAAATTTAGATTTTACCCTTGAAGTTTTATTTAGTTTGTATTTATAGTCCCTCCCTCCATATTTTTTTAGTTAAGTGTCATGTCATGTCTTATTGTTTAAATTTTTTAAGGTTAAAAAAATGATGTTGCATCATTTTATTGGACAAACTAAATACACATTGCAAGCTTATGTGACACTTAATGAAAGATATGGATAAATGGGCTGTTGATACATACAAAATAGAACTTCAGGGGGGTAAAAATAAAATCCAAACTCTGAAATTTTAGAATGTAAAATCTAAACACCCTCAAAATTTTAGAGGTGTAATTTACAATTTAGTCTATATATTTTTAAGTAGGTACATAGCTTAGGGCAAATGTAGTTTAGATTATTTTCATCTTAAACGGGATTGTATAACTCTTCAAATAATTGCTTTTTAAAAGTACAACTACACTTTTACATAATAAATCAAATAAATTAATAAAAATAATATCATCTAAATGCATTTTTTTTATATAAGATAAAAATTCTACTCTAATCTAATCTAGGTGTATATGTGTGTGAAACTTATTCCTAGAAACTTAAACCTCGCCATTTGCCCCCTCACACCTCACAAGCAATTATACTTAAAAAATAAGGTAATAGTAATAGCAACCCATTTTAGTTTGACCCATTTTAACACAGACTCAATTTCGACCAAATCCAACTTGACTCGTTCACCAAAAATTTAAATTTTTTTATTGACTCATCTTCAATGTAGATTTGTTTAATAGGATGTTAGATTTTTTTTAAAATGTATATGAAAATTCTAAAGACATTTGAGCATCCACATCATTGGATGTAAAATCTTGCAAAAATGCAAAAAAAACCATTCATTTTACACATTTTGACCAAAAAAAAACACTCACATCAGTGGATGTAAAATTATGCATAAATGCACAATTGCTATAGTAACCATGCATATATATGCACAGTTACCATAACACTTGCATTTAATATTTTAGTAATTTTTTCTCTCTCCTTGTCTTTGGTTGCTCTCATTCTCACCTCACTCTCCCTTTTCATTTGATCAAATCATCAAACCATCTGATCTCTTGCCGATCAAATCATCTCTCGCCACCACTGCTGATCAAATCATCTTTCACCGCCACCACTGCTGATCAAATCATCTTTCACCACCACCACCAATAGCCATGCCCTGATCTCTCGCCGATTGCCTAATCAAATCATTAGAGCATAAACTCTCGTTGTTTGATCAAATCGCTAATCACCACAGCCTCTCGTTGTTTGATTTCTCGTTCTTTGTTTCTCGTTGTTTGATCAGTGGGTTTTCTAGTAGAGGGGTTGATCTCGCCGCTGCCGTCCCGATTAGTGGGTTGTTTGATCGGTGGGTTCTTGATGGTGATGATCACCGCTGCTCTCATCGTTGATGGTGGCTGGGTATTGAGTTAAGAATGAATATTTTATTGAATAAATGTGTAGAATAGACAAACTAAAGTGGGTGTTTTGTAAAAGTGGATGTGTAAAATAGATAAAGCATGTTTGTTTTTGCAAAATGGACAAAAATTACACTACAAAAAAAGAGGGCTATAGCCGCATTTGAAAAACGCAGCTACAGAACCTAAAAACGCAGCTATAGCCTATAGCTGCGTTTTCAAACGCGGCCTATCCTGTGTGACTATAGGCCCCTGCGAGACCTAGAGCTGCGTTTTTTACAGCCTAAAGCCGCGTTTTTTCACAACTACAGATGCGGGACCTGTAGCTGCGTTTTTTAGAAAACGTAGCTCTAGGCCGGTTTGGGCTGCGTTTTTAAAAACGCAGCTCTAGAGCCCGACATTGGGAATTCCTATAGTTGCGTTTCTAAAAACGCAGCTATATGTTTTTTTTCTTTTTTCTTTTTTCTTTTTTCTTCCGAGACACATCCTTGCCCAAAACAAAATTTTGTAACCTGCCCAAAACAAGACCTGTACACCATCAACAGACTTGTTGACAAATTTGCAACCAACAATTGCTAGCAAACAAAAAAGGTTCATTGCCAAAAGATTAATTACATAAACAAATATTTACAAACAAGTTCCCAACAAAAAAGTTCTGTTTATAATTTTAGTCTGATTTTCCATTACATGCACTTCTTTTTTTATTTTTCCTTTAAAAAATAAATTAGTCTTTAATCCCATTATTAATATCCAAAACAGATAGAATCCCTTTATAAATTAGTCTTTACTAACATAGGAGATCAAGCGCACCTGGATTTGCCAATATTTGAAAAGTCAATAAGAAAAGTCACCTGGATTTGCAGTAGCCAATTCACAATCAGGAAATCAAGCTATGAAATTCTTAACCTGTATATAGAAAAAGAGATGGAACGTAAGTAACATGCAAATCAAGTTTGAGAGAACTATAAATCAGCACAATGTAAGAGAAAGATAGTAGAAGGAAAAGAGAAACCGAGGAAACTGATCTGTTTTCTCTTCTCTCTACTCATTTGGCTGGATTGAATTGCTATGTTACTCTCTAATCAACCACAGAAGAATCTCACCAAATCAGATTATTATTAGCCCAATAAGACAATGACTGAAAAGGGTTGTCTAGAACCCATATAAAATTGCCATTTTGAGTTAAATGTTCACTAGGAAAGCCCAAAAAAAAAAAAATCCTTTGTGGACCAAATTTGAGCAACCAAACGATTGTGTCCAGTGCAAGCCATGATGTGTTGTAACTTCAAAATTACGCTGCAGCCCAGCGTGGGGTGATGTCAGACAAGAAAATATTGTTCGTGTGAATATTGAGTGATATTTTAATATTAGAAAAACCATAAAAAGATAACATATCTAATATATAATTATATATATAATGAGGGTGACAAACTTAATTCTCATTTATTTGAATGACTTTAGAAAGGGAAAGGGAAAGGATTTAAGGGGTTTAGATGGGTAGAGTAGAAATCCCTCCAAACCTATTTTGCCGAATTCCTCAAATTTGGGGACAGTTGCAGGGGAAGGGATTCAGGTTTAATGAACTTTTATGTACTTCCTATTTTTCCCTTCATGGTTCTCAAGTATAGAGTTCAATAAATTAATGATATATTTGTCAATTTTGTACACATTATACTTTCATCTCCTTATCAAATGTCTTATAGCTTGCTGATATTTCCTTCTTTCATTTTATGAGGGGGACCGGAGTTTGAATCTCCCCTACCCCATTGTTGTAGTTATGAAAATTAAATAAAAATAGAATAGATAGATATTATTTACATTTTTTTTCAATGAAGTTTGTGATATAAAAGAGACATATATTTAAAAAAAAAAAAAAAGGCATGAAATAGGAAGAAAAGTATGTTGTATCTATACTTAGTGTTTGTTCCTACTCTGTCACAATCCTAAAAAAGAGAGAGGAGGGTTGTGGTAAGGAGATTAGACATATAAAATGCAGTCACTTTATTATGAATGGATAAATATGATTCATATAGACACTTGGAATATAATGGCCTTAACAGATAAACTAATTGAAATAGTAGATACAATAATTAGGAGGAAAATAAACATAATGTGCTTTTAGGAGACTAGTAGGTGAGAAATCTAAAGAAATAATTTCTACAAAATTTGAATTATATTCTCATTTGTGGCATTTATCGGCCTTGTCGGTTTGTAATTTAAACCTTACTTCTCACCAAATTTTCTAATTTATTAAAATACCTAAAACAAACCCACTGCCATGTTATATTGCCCATTCAACTTAGTAAGTAGGCCCCTTTTCGCTTTCCTCTTAATTGTCCTTCATGTATGACTATGCCCTTTTCCTCCTATTCAGTTACAGAACTTTTTCCATAGTTCTTTTATATTCTTGTCCATGACCAAAATCTGATTCGAAACCTCCAAATCCCTACTAATGGGGTAATACTTGTACTCAAACAAGACACAAAAACTTCTACAACACTCAAGTATGGGTAGAAGAGCCCAAGGTTCATAGAAGACCCCTACAGTAAATTTTATGAATATAAATATAAAATGGTGCACGTCAAACAAAGACACAAAAACTTGTACTCAAACAAGACACAAAAACTTCTACAACACTCAAGTATTGTTTTTATAAATGGTGCACGTCAGTTTATAAATATAAAATTGTAAGATCCATAGCATCACTGTTGCCTTTTCTTTTTCCAATGACTTGCTTCCAGAAGAAACTAATTTTAAATTTTTTGATGAATAAGAAAGCTTTCATTCAATCATAGGTAGGTTACAAACTACAAAGTTTATCAAAAAAAGTTTGACAGCATAATACAAGCTCAAGCAACTAGAAGATGCAAACCAGAAACCTACAACTACAATAACACCATAGTACAACACAAACACAAGCATCTAAAAAGCTACAAGCCAGAATTTAAAACAACAATAGCACCATTCTTATTGTCAGCATCAAAAACAAGAACAAGGAATACTCTAAATGATGCATAACATTCTATTTTGATTGGAGCTTTCAAATTCTCCTATCATAAGAGCACTCAACATATCATTATTTAGTATTCTAAATATATTTTTCAAAGCCAACCCACAAATAAAAGCATGCTTGGAAATATATATATATATATATATATGCTTATCATTTCACGCCATATAAGCTTCCATCAAGTCACTGTTGGCATCTTCTCTAGAATACCTTCCAAACCAACAATACAATTATAAGTACTTCTCAATTATCATTGCACATGGGCGCCACACAACTTCATCTTCAGCTTTTATATATACATGTATATCTCATGTAATCTGCTATAAATAGGTACTAATTGTTCTGACCTTGCAGCAGGGGGCCATATTTAATTATCATTTCTTTTGACTCCAGACTCAGAGCATGGCCGACATAGAATTGGCAGCAATGCCAATAATATACAATTACCCTATGCCCAGACTTTTAATAAAGAGGGCCCTGCAGGCTGCAGATGCCAATTATTTTATCATATTTCAACTTTTCTGAATTATGTAAATGTGCAAATCTAAATTAAAATACAAATACGTTACTGTAAAAATGGGGAACAAAGCTTTAAGAATCAATGACTTATGCAATGATTAACTCTACTTTCTAGATAAAAACACATGCTTAAGTTAGCTAGTCAGTGATCCTTTAAAATTTTTAAAGGTAAAAAAACTGCATTAATAGGTCAATTTCTTGTTGTTAAAGGTTTCATAAAAAAATAAAATAAAATATGTGATTGAATAAATCCTCCTCTATATCTGTTAGAGGTCGAGGACTCCTCGTTCTCCTTATGATTTTTGCCCACATTATCTTCCAAATTGAAAGCGATCTTTATTGTGTGTTTTACCATAATTAGTACACATGATTGGTATATATATGCGGCTGATTGTATTTTTACAACATCATTTTAAATTTGATTAACACTAGTCTCTCTACACATTATCTGCCTTCATAATTAGGACCATTAAACTGTCTTATTTTGATAAGTTAAGTGTATTAAAGCGACCTTTCACATGTTTAGGAACAGAAAGTGCAAGCATTTGGTGTAATTAAGTTCTAATTAAGCCAGCTATATATCAACATCAAAATGATAAGTATGGCTAAGTTTGAAAAGGATGGAGTCACTAGGCTAGACTAGCATTATTTTTCAACAAAGATTTTTCGTTACTTGCAAGTTGCAAGTTTGAACTCTAATGTGGTTTAACTTACTTGACTTAAGTATTAGGAAAAAAATAACACAAGTTAAAAAGGGTGTGTTTGGAAGGTTTTGTGGCAATGCTTAAAGAGGGGGAAAATCAAAATGTCATATAGAGTCACTGAGTAAATTGGAAGTAAATAACAGCTAACACTCAAGCCGAACCATTTGGCTGCAGATAATATAGTATACAATTTAAAAGCAAAGAAGCAAATTTAAGAACAAAATCATATAAGGCTAAATAATTTGCTAAATAACGAGCCATTTCTTAATAGCCAAGAATTAGAATCTTCAAAGGTTTCAACAATCAATAGCACAAATCACACAGCAGTTTCAAAAAAATTGAACTGAAGTAATCACTAAATAAAGTCGATACAACTCCAACAACCACTATAAATTATATAAACCAAAACAAAGATTGCTGGTTCCATTTTCTAATCTCTAATAAACTATAAACCAACCAGCTAGAACCTGACAGCATATTAATCTACTTGCATTTTTTATCTCACAAAAATATCAACATCATGGAACTTTGATCAAAAATAAAAATAAACCAATGAAATCCAATTATCAACTACAAACAAAGCACAAACAGCAAAACTAGTTAAGATGGCACAACAATAAATCCCAAACCGCATACCGTGTTCTGCCCAAGAGGAGCTCTTACAGCCAGCTGATCAAATGTCAAGCATTCTCCTCCGGCCTTCTCGATCCTAGCTCTTGCAGTCTCTGTGAACCTCAGGGCTGTAACCTTCACTGCTGGGACCTCATACACCCTAATGTCATCGGTCACGGTCCCAACAACCACAATTCCAATCAACACAACACTAAATTTTACATCACAAAAACGCAAACCCAGTTCAGTCCTCATTCAAATATAGCAAAATTGAAAACCAATTAAGAGAGTCTGCTCGGTTTTTCTTAGCAAGCAAACAGAACCTATGAAAATGTTACAAATGAAAAATTTTCATGCTTTGCCTACGCATGCAAAGTTTCACATGGGTTTCGATCGGGATGAAAGCGTACCTGAAATGGGTTTTGATTGGAGCCGTTGGAAAGCCCTTTTTCCTTGCGTTGGTGAAGTCAATGAAGATTGATGAGAAAAACGATTCCTACAAGTAGAGAGAGGATCGATGAGAGACAGAGATAGAGGATCTATGAGAGAGAAAGAGAGAGAGCTTACCGATTGATGAGGGAGGCTAAGAGGCGTGAGGTTTGTGGGTATTGGGTTTTGTTTAGGGATCGGGAGTGAGCTGAGTGTGAGCTTGGGTTCAATTGTGTTTTTCAATTTAGGTTTTTTTTTTTTTTTTTTTCAATTTATAGCAAACCTAGAGCTACATTTTTCAATTTAATAACGCAGCTCCAGACATCCCAGAGCTGCGTTTAATCAAACACAGCTCCAGACATCGCAGAGCTGCGTTTAATTAAACGCAGCCCTATAGGTGTTGAAGTCTGGGATATATTGAAAAATAAAAAATAAAAATCCTCAAATGGGTTTAGAGCTGCGTTTTTAAAAACGCAGCTTCAGTCCTACCAAGTTAAACATAGCCTTAATATCACAAAATGCAGCTTCAGAAGCTGTGTTCAGTCCTACCAGTTCTGAAGCTGCGTTCAGAACTGGTCTATAGCCGTGTTTAGTAAACACAGCTATAGGTCCAGTGGTGGAGCTGCGTTTTTGTAAAACGCAGCTCAAACAGCAGCCTGAAGATGCTCTTAGTTATCATCTTGGCATGCATTTCTTAAATATAAACACTTTTAGTGTTGAATCTACTGTTAATATTTAATGTCAGTGTCCCAAGTGACCCAAATTGAGGAAAACATTTTCCGAAAAAGAATTTTAATTTGAGACAAACGAGAACCATACTTTAGGGAGGAAAGAAACATAGATATGTTTTGTCCCACATATTCCGGGAAGTTAACAGTTGTGCGGATATTTTGGCAAAAATGGGAGCCAAGCTAGGTTCTGGCTTCCACATTTTGTATGAACCACTGCCTGTGGTGGAGAATGCGCTAGCTTTTGACAAAGCTGAGCTATTTTGTAATAGACTGATTACTTAATGTTATTTTCCTTCCGTTGTTTACCAAAAAAAAAGAAAAAGAAACATAGATATGTTTATATTTTTGTCTCTGAAATATTGTCACATTCTATTTTTGACCTATCTGTTGAACACATTAGAAAAAAAAAAAAAAAAATTAACAAGAGTTGACGAGATGACAATGTTGAAAATTTTTAAGTTTTAAAGACGAAAATAGAACCTCATTACTTTCAAGGATGAAAAAATGACATGAACCATATTTTAAGGATGAAAAGAATATTTTAAATTTTATGAATTTATAAGGTTGTATCCTTGCAAATGGATACATACAGCATAAAACACTTGTAATGTAAACAACATTTTTATTTTTTTTTTGAAAATTCAAGTACATGCATCATGCATGTGTCATGTATATCTATTTTTAGGTACATCCTCGGAAACAAACATTTGGAAATAAAGCAATACATGATGTATGGAAATCAAACTCAAGACCATGTCATCAAGAACTTTGTAGTTTAATTTGTTGCCACTTTCTGGTATTTTCAGTGGAGACTATCAAAGTTTAAATCCTCCCTCTCCCATTGTAACTATCGAATTATCAAAAAAAAAAAAAAAAAAAAAACTCAAGACTATATGTTAAAGAATCATATCTTTATTGGTATTTTGATATGATAGGAAAGAGTAATCAACATAGAATAAAAGCCATATGTTCCAATCTTATCGTATATATATATATATATATATATATATATATATTATAGATAAATACGATAAGATTGGAACATATGGCTTTTGTTCAATTAGAATTTCAAATTAGAGTGAAATTCTAAAGACCACTATTTAATAAACCCAAACAATTGATTTGCAAAAGAGAGAACAAGACTAGCTTGGACAAAATGGGCTTCTGCCCTTTTCGGGCAAATTATATAGGGAAATGCCCTTCTTTTAAAACTCGATTTTTGATAAATTGAGTTAGAAAAAAAAAAATTTTGAAGCCCTATGTGGCGTTTTAAGGAGCCTATAGTGACGTTTTAAAAACCTATAGTGACATTTTTTAACTCGACTTCAAAGAAATCGAGTTATAGGTAAAAAAAAACGCCACTATGATTTCATTGCCTATAACTCGATTTCAATGAAGTTGAGTTAAAAAACGTCACTATAAGTCCTTAAAATGTCACTATAGGCTTCTTAAAAACGCCACTATAGGGCCTAACTCGATTTATCAAAAATTGAGTTTTAAAAGAGTGACATTTCCCTATTTAGTTTGAGAATGGGGGCATTTCCCTATATAATTTGCCCGAAAAGGACAGAAGCCCATTTTGTCCAGACTAGCTTGATAATACATCTGCAAAGTTTATACATTTCTGCAGTACCCTAAAAACATGCATATGAAAATGTTGAACTCAATTCAATACATATATACGCTGAAAACCAGGGATATGTATTAACTTGCTAGATAAAGTTTAGTACAAAACAAACAAGTTTCGTGATACACACAAAAATGGATTCTAGTACTATCCCAATAAAAACAAAGAAACAAAAATTAGGGACAAGTATCACAAAAGATTATTCCCTGCTCTCCTATTGTTGATTTCCTTATTTAGCCAAAATATTAGCACATCGACTGAGAGCACAGAACTCTGGAAAAGCACTATTAGTCCATCCTATGTTAAGAGAAAAGCCTAGGACCCAATTAGCATTTTCATCCTTAATGTGGCCACCAGCTCCAACTGAACTTGGATTCCCCTTCAAACATCTATTTGTATTTTGGAGAAATTACGGTAAACCTATATGTGGTTTGACGCGTTTTCACTTTGCCTACTTGTGGTTTAAAACTTAACACTTTGCCCACTTGAGCTTCAATCCGTTTGTTTTCCATTACCCACCTCACCCTCAGACGTTAGAAAAACACATTTTTAATACAAATCACAACATAACACAGATCAAAACCACGAACCCTTTGAAATCTTTCCTCATGAGCCTTAGAATCACGAAAATCCCCATTTGCATCTAATATTGAAATCATGCTGCAAGAATAAACTGAGACGAGCAACGGGTTGTTCGAGGGACTCAAATCAGGTAATAAATCAGTCACTGTTTGGGTTTTCGAACTATTTTTATTTGGGTTTGTTTGGGTTTTATAATTTTTTGAGTAATCAATCAATGTTACATGTAATTTACTGAGAATATTGGTTGTGTTTGTTGATGTTTATGAAAAATGTGACCACCTGTGGTTTGGATTTGTGTTTGTTTATGGGCATTTTGTCTGTCGTGGTCATTGTGTCTCATTGTGGACCCTACGAATCTGTTGGGTTTTAATTTTAGTGTTTGCATGTGCTTATTAGTAAAATAGAAACAAAAGCAAAGTAGAAAATGTGGTCCCTTTGATGTGTGTGTTGCCTCACAAAAGCAAAACAGAAACATATAAGCGTTTATTCTTTATGTGTCTATTGTTTACAATTATTTAAATGTCTGTGTAAAATGGTAATTTGTTATTGCAGATAGCTAATGAGGAAGTGAAATTTAAGGTTCATTAAGGGGGTACTTTTCTATGGAACCCAAGTTTAGAATACTTTGGTGGGAAAGTTGAAATAGTGTATAAGGATCTTGATAGGCTTAGTTATTTTGAAATAGAAGGTATATGTGAGGAATTGGGGATTGCTGAACTATTTAGGTTTCATTATATTGCGCCTGGGGGCAACTTTGAGCAGGACTTGAGGCTTATACATGATGATACAGATGTGGTGTCTATGTGTAAACTTCATGAAGGAGGGCCAAGAGACACCATCATATTGTATGTGGAAAATGGTCATGCTCAACTTGCAGTTAAAGTTCCTGAAGGCATAGTGGAGGGATAGATGGAGGGGTTGGTGAAGGGGTTGCTAGAGGGGGTGATGTTAGTGTGGGGGTAGAAGAGGAGTTTGATTGGTTGAATGAAGGTTTGGCAGGAGAAGACTTTGGTGATGATGTTTTTGGTGAGTCTTCTCCACCTCCCAGTGATCCACTTGAGCCTAACAATGATCAACCTCAACCAACCGCTGATACACCTTAGCCAAACACAGATACATCTCAGCCAAGCATTGTTCCACCTCCAAACATAGATTTAGATGAGGAGTGGGCTGAACCAGCTTTTGAGGATGATATTGTAAGTATGGATGGTTCTGATGATGAGCAGAGGCCTATAAACTCAAAATTCAATGAAATGACTGATATGACAAATGTTCAGTTGGTAAAAGCGATGAAATTTCCAAACTCCAAGGTTTTTAGGAGGGCTTTAAGGGAGTATGTGATTTAGCATCACATTAAAATCAAGTGGAAGTTGAATGAGAAGAATAAGATTTCTGTACATTGTAAGAATAACTGTGGATGGAGGTGTTATGCCTCAATGGTGACTGGAAAGTGCACATTTGAGATCAAGACACTTAATCTTGAGTACACTTGCCCCCCTATCATTTCAAAATGGGCAAGTTACATCGGCATACGTGGCAAACAAGTATTTGGAAGGTTTTAAAGCATTAGAAATCTTGAACTTGGGAGGCAATGGCGCCAATGGGGTTGAGCCCAATCCACCTATAGTATACATCATCTTTCAAAACTCATGTTATCCCTATGCTTAAAGGCCAATTACATCATTCACACTTCTCACTCTCTTATCTTTCCTCACTTGGATCCAAGCCCAACATTTTTTTTTTCTTTGCTTTTTCATTTCTCTTTTTATTTCTTTGGGCTTAGAATCCAATTACAAGCCAATTACAGGTCACTCATTTCTTTGGGCTTACAACGGGAAAGTGTCAGAATCGCCACTTAGTTATATGGCCTAGGAACCATGAATGTAGTGTCCTTTCGAGGAAAGACCTTTGATCTTACTACCAGAGTTTGGGTTTGGAGTTTAGGAAGCTCTTGGGAAGGTGTTAGGCACCCAAAATCGCCCAACCCTAATGTTGGCCTCCCATCATTGTCTTATATCTTAACCCTATTAAAAAAGCTATTTAAATACTTGTATTCTAGACTCACACACACACACTAACATGCATCTAACAAACAACATGACATCTTTAACCCTAAACAAACATACTTATCTATCCACAAAGCAAAAGAGAGCCAAACACATAAGAGAAACCCTAGCATTCATCTAACATGTGAAAACCCTATCATGCATCTAAACAAAGTAGCAGCCCCAAACATGGCAATAAGCACATCATCAAACATATCAAAAACAAAGCATTAACACATTGGAAAACCCTAATCATACATTTAAACATGCTTTATCATATTAATCAAAATAAAACCAAAACATTAATGCATAGACATTTCCAACGTATGACTTACCCTTTATATACCTTGTAGCAACACAACACCTATGACATTAATGCATGAGCATGTGAATGGATGACATTAAAACTAAGAAACCCTAATCTAAACGTGTGATAACAAACAAACATGTTAAAAGGTGAGCAAGCATTTATGAGGCTTAGAAAGAGGCTACACAGATCAAACATGTGAATGCATAAACAAAACAAACAAAAATTAGGGTTTTTGGGTAACGGCATCATGCACACTAGAACAGGTTTGTATATGCATGAGTTTAGCCTACGTATGCAATTTACATCATGTGTACGCAGATCCTTACTCGAAAAACATAATTAACATAAAAATAGAGCAGAAACTAAACAAGACATAAAACATAAAATCTAGCAACCTAACATGCTTAAAGACTTAAACAAAACCTAAAACTAACCTAAACAAACATGTGTAAACAAAAGCTCTTAGGCTTGATTTTTTTACTGTTCCTCTTAGTCAATCTATTCATAGTTCAATAAAATAGTGATTAGCAATCTTAAATTCAAAGGATTGGGGTCAGAAAAGGTCCCAATCAAATAAAAATGACTTGAGGGTGTTTTGTGAAAAACTCGATTTTGATTCACTATTTTCTAGTAAATCTTAGGTTTTTCCCGTGGGATTTTTGTGTGTTTTGAAAATGTACCATGTGAGGCTTTTTATAGTTGAAAAAATGGGGTTTGGAACGGGTCCTAAACGATGTGAGATTCGTTCCAAATCTTAGTCATTATTGTAGAAAACTTGTCTTTCTTATACTTCTGAAACCCTAGCTGCGCACGCATGAATGTGCCTGCCTACGCATGCTTTAGCTTTACATACGCGGGCTGCGACTCATGTAGATAGGCCGAGGGCTACTTTGGTCATTTTATTTCTAAAAATAGATTTTTACTCATTTAAAAGGTTATATTTTCCATTTTAGCACTCCTCAAGTCAATTTAATATCTAATTGGGCTCCATACTAGCCTTGGGCTTTAGAGTTCGAGCATCATTGGGGAACGGAGGCCCGAGTCGTAAGGGGTACAAAATGCGGTGTCTACACTCATTTCAACTTAAGCATAGGTTATTCATGAATTTTTCAAGGTTAGTTCACATCTTGTGCTCTATTAGACCTTATGAAAAAAGTCTCATCAAACAATTTAAACACAAAGATCAATGCCCTATTTATAATGCAAGCCCAACATATTTTGGAAATTTTCTTGAAAAAATTGTGACATTTAGAAGTCTACATCTTTTCTTTTTCTTTTTGGATTTTTTTTTTAGTTTCTTTTAAAAATAGGGTGACCAAATTTTATCTCAACAAATCAAAGTCTTTTATTTGTCCCATTACAAAGCCCATCTTGAATGTTCATTCTCCTCTCTCATAAGGGCCTTACCCCTAGTCTCAAAAGTTCAAACCATTTTCATTTTTCATTCTCAAATGGGCTTTGCCCTTAGTTCAAAGAGTTTGGTCAATTGGTTCAAAAATTCCCCAAAGCATAGGTTGGTTCACAACTTTTCAATAAAACTTATAACATACTCATGATCTTGGGCTTTCTTGCTTTTGAAAAAGATTTTTGAATTTTGACCCAAAAGGTATGTTATGACTTTATGGCCCAATACCTTTCTCCAAAGTCTATGTATACTCATAATCTTGAGCTCTCTGGATTTGAATTTTATTTTTTTGAATGGGCTTAATACTTAGGATATAAAATGGCTCTGTGGATCATCTCTTTTCTTCTTTTGGAACTTTTCTTTTCAAATTTTTTTTTCCTTTTTTCTTTTTTCTTTTTTATTTTTTTTGAAACTTTTTTTTTAATTCCTTTCTTAAAAAAACCATTTACAAAACTTTTTAAATTCTTCTCCTTGAAAAAATTTTTCTTTGTAAAACATTTCTTTCTTGAATTCTGTTTTCTTTGCAAAAGATTTAAAAAAAATTTCATTTAAAAAAAAAATTAACAAAAGAATTTTTTTTTTTTTGGAAAATTTTTCATCTTTGCAAAAGTCTTTCTTCTTTTCTTATTTATTTATTTTTTATTTTTTTTGAAGTAGCCCTCTAGCTAGAACATATTGTGGCTCTCCTTTCAAAATCTATGAATCTCTCATCATTTTGGGCCTTGGCATATAATAAGGAGGCCCAAGATTAGGGAAATTCATATTGATTTTGTAGGATTTTGGATGCTAAGTCCATAGCATACTTGTTATCTTAGGCCCAAAAGTCCTTTTCAAAAGGACCTTTTGATTTAGGCTATTAAGCCATGATCTTATGAATGTGTCAAGTTAAAATATACCTTTGGACTTAGGGATAAACCTCTTACATGTGAGAACTTCTTTTCTTTTATCCCAATTGTCTTAGGGTATGCCATAACTTTAGGGTCATCCCTCCATTTTTACATCTTTTGTTTATCCTTTAGAATTAGGTGATCACAAGATGTATGGTTGAAAAAACAAGAGACATAAAAAGGTACCTTCTTTTAATAGTGTCTAGGATCTCTCTAAGTGTGGGTAGTCTCCTTAAAGCTAAAAGGATAGATAAGTAGGTCACTCACAACTAGGTGGGCCATGATTCCAACTGAGGGCCTAAGTGGACCTTTATGGATTGGTAGCAAACATTTAACGTACTTAAAGCCCATCATAGCCAATGGCACAGATCGTGAGTTAGTGTTAAAAGACTTAGGCCCAAGTGGATCCTTCCATCTTCCCACTCATCACCAACCAAGGTAAAAAGAACATTAGAACCAAGTGATATATGTGCAAACAAGCATTGAATAAGCCTTTATCAAGATTAAGACATAAGACACATAAGAATTAAACTCACAATTCCTAGCGGAGTCGCCATTGTGGACACAACAGGGAGATGCCACTTAGTTTGCAAATATAATGTCCTCTCTGGGAAGGACTTTTTGATTTTACTATCAGAGTATGAGTTTGGAGTTTAGGTACGGTTTTGGGAAGGTGTTAGGGACCTAAAACCGCCAAACCATAGGGTTGGCTTTTACTCATTGTGTCTTATGTCTTAACCCTATTAAAAGCATATTCAATATTGCATCTATACTCACATTCACACACTAACATACATCTAAGCATACAATCATGGCATCAATCATCTCAAAACCTAATCATTCATCTATCATGACATATCACAACCCAAGCCTAGCATACATGACATCTCATATCAACCTAACATTCATCTAGCATCATATCACATCCAAGGCAGAAACATAGTCAGCAAACAATCATGGCAAAAACACAAGCATAGAAAGATCCAAGTAACATGTGATTGCATCTATTCATTAGGAATAACTCATCCAAATAAACATGTTCATAATCATTAAACATACATTATACGTGTTCCTTTGAATGCAAGACTTACCTCACTTACCTTGCTACATCTCAGCACCAATGGCATTAGTGCATGAATATGTGAATGCGTGTTAATGGCACCAAAACAAAGAAACAAAAGATAAACCCTAATTTAAACATGTGAAAGGCAACAAACAAAAAAAGAAAAAAAAAAGAAAAGAAAAGAAAAGCAAAGCAAAGCAAAGACTTATATCTATGAAAAAGGATCAAAACAAAGGCATAACATGTGGAATAAGCAAAGAAAACGAAGCAAGAACCTAGATTAGGGTTTCTCGGTAGTGGTATGTGTGCGCATGCAGAGGTCTGCGAGCATGGGCCAAATGTATTCATACGCATACTTTGACCTACGCACGTATGCAAGATGCATATGTGTGCAGGTTCGCTCAAAAACCCTAGCCCAGAAATGCACCAAGCATAGAAACAGGAAAGAATTCAAAAAAATAAATCTAACATCCTAGCATGCTTAGAAATACAAAAGCTAACTAAAACTATGCCACATATATATATATATATATATATTAAAACATAAAACAAGCAAAGAAACAAACAAAAACAGAATCAAATTAAAGAAAAAGCTTACAACTAATACCTCAGAGCAAAAGCTCTTCAAGCTTGATTTTTTACCATTCCTCTCAGTCAAATTTGTTATAATCAATAAAACAGTGATCAGTAATCTTAAACTCGAAGATCAAGACTAGAATAGACCCTAATCAAAAGAAAATTGACTTGAGGATGTTTTGTGAAAAATTTCCTCTTTGATTCACTATTTCTAGTGAATCTTAGTGTTTTCCCTTCAGATTTCTGTCCATTTTGAAAAGGTACCATATATGGCTATTTACATTGTGAAAATAGTGGTTTGGAATGGCTCCTAAACGATGTGAGATTCGTTCCAAATCTCAGTCTTTAATGTAGAAAACTTGCCTTTTATAGTTTCTAGAACCTTTCATGCATGTGCAGGCTTGGGCCTGCATGTGCATGCATTATGGCCGCGCGTGTAGGTTGATTCTTGCGTGCGCAAGTCGAGGATTTCCTTGGCTTTACTTTTCCAAAAATAGATTTATTTTCTCATTAAAAGTTATATTATCCATTTTAATATTTCTCAAGTCAATTTAGCATTTGATTAGGCTTTAAACCAACCTTGGGTCATAGAATTTCAGCATCATTGAGGAACGAGGGCCTGAGTCGTAAGGGGTACAAAATGCGGTATCTACATATATCATTTTGAACACTCTTTGTTATGGTAAGTTCTCATGAACAAATCACAACAAAGCATAATGAAATTTTTGGCATAAAAGGAACATTGAAGATCATACAACACTAACAATTTGAGCAAACAAAGATTCAACTTGCTTATTATTGACATATAGAAAACATGGAAAAATAAAAGAGAAATGGCAAGTCTTACCTTAACAAGGTAGTCTATGATGAGCTTCCTTAATTATAACAAACAAAAACCTGAATAGAATTTACGAAGAGAGACAGGAAGTTGAAGAGGTTAACAAGTTTTTGTCTTTTCAGATTCTCAAGAAAGATGGTTTTATAAAATATCTCAATGTAGCGACTTGTGCATTGGTATCTGAAGCAGATTACAAGTGAGCTTTGGTTTTGGTGGGGTTTGGGTTTCTATCACCTTATGGGCTCAATACCAAAATTAGGATAGGATACGGATAAGTGAAAAACTGTTGTAAATGTGGCCCAAACGAGAACCATTCAAAATTTGTCATAGTAAAAGTTTGTAAAAGAGAAAACTGTAAAGTCCATATTTTTAGGTTGGCAATCATGAACAAATTGTAACTTTTAGAACTTAGTTTTTGTCTAGTGTTTAATCTAGAAATATTAAAAAACAAGACAAATGAAGTTCTACACAATTGATGGCTCAAGAAAGTAGGAAAAGACAAGTGCAGAAACAGTCTCACTTATCTCGACCAATCAAGATTCGTGCAGATTAGATTTCTCATTTTCCTTCTCAACCATTGGATCTAGGGTTTTTATGAATTTTAAGGATATTTATACAAACCCTACAGCATGTTTTTACACATTCAAGAGGGCAGTGTTTTGTACATAGATCTAGAGTTTTTCCAAACCCTTTTGAAGCTACAATTGGAGACCTTGTGCAAACAACAAATCTAGCTATAAAGGAAAGTTGTTGCAATCAAATCAACCACAGTTGATAATCTAAACCTTTTAGTGGAGTCTCAAAGTCACAAACAGGAGTGTTTGTGTGCAACAGTTTCACAATAGAAGAGTTCGTGTATTTGGAGCTGCATGTGGTCATGTGAGTAAGTACTACATGAGGTAGTAGTAGATTTAGGATTAAGTCTATTGTATAAACTTCATTTCTATTACTGAAATGTTGCCTTGGGGATTATTTAGGTTAAATCTTCCCCTATTTTTTACTTTGAAACCACAGTTTCAAAAGTTTTCTTAGGTCATTATTCTTGGTGTTCATGTGGTTTGTGATTGTGTGATGTTTGTTTAATTCAGATCTAATTGCATAATTAATCACTTTAGTTAATTGGCTAGAAATCTGATTGAATTTGACTCAACTGCGGCCTAAAACCCTAATCACTTATATGCTTAGGCAAGGGTCATTCCTAGATTGGAAAACTCTTAACGGACTTTCTTTGTGAGTTTTGATAGGCTGTGGTTATTGGGGTATGAAAGCACTCACATTCACGGGGTTGAGTGCTTTGGCATTGGATGATCCTCCCCCATATGTCTTCTTGATTAGAGGTTTGCTCTCTTCTTTCTCCATTGTTGATGGCATCTTCAATCCCAGTCCTGCAATCACACAGTTCTCCAAAAGAACTAACAGGTGATGACAGAAGACTACTATTGTATGTCGGGATTAAATTCTTGATAATAATGTAGATTTGGTCTTTCTCATTTGGCCTATTGACCTTTTGGAAGCCTACCCCTTCCATCTTTTCATATATTCGGAAAAAATTTCCCCAGCCTCTTGCTTGGTAGTCTCGAAGTCTTTTAAATTCACATCAATCATGGTGTTAAAAATATATTGATACACGAACAACTCCACTAGCTCATTCCACCCCTTGGTCTTGCTTGGATCCAAGCTATAGTACCATTTTGATGCACCTCACATGAGTGAAAGCGGGAATGCATGAAAGGTTTTCTTCTCATCCAACCTTTTCTTCTTAGCTATGCTTATGTATCTCCTAACATGTTGCTTAGGGTCTCTACTCCCATCAAACTTTTTTGCATTAGAAATCTTGAATTTGGGAGGCAATGGAATAGGAGTTTTGGATCCTAGACCACCCATGTTGTAGATACAATCATCTATCCCTTGAGCCTTGTGAATGGCTAGTTACGTCTTTTCCATTTTCTCTTTCATGGTTGTGGTTTCTGCGATACGCTTCTCTAACTGCTTGTTCCTCTCATAATCAGCCTTAGCTTTCTCATCCAATTCTTCCTTTTCTTCTTCCTCATTTGTCTCCACATTTATATGCTTTTTGAGCTTGCTTCTTCTAGCTTAGAGAGATGACTTCCCATCCTTTTAAGGGTCCTACTTTGATCCTTTATCATCTTTTATATCCTTTCCGCAAGTGTGGCATTGATTGGAGTGGCCATTTCTCTTTGAGGTGTGATATCAATCTAACCAAACATTTTCCATCGCTTTGTCGAACCAAAGTTGAGGTAAGGACATGCTTACTTCGTCTTGGTGGTGGAATGGTGCCTGAAAAAAGGTCCCATTTTATTAAGTCCATGTCCCAATTAAAAGCTTCTTTTATTGAGGTATTCTTAAGAAAGTATTTAAGTCCATTTTAATGAAAGCCCAATTACAAAGTCACTCCCTTCCTTCTTATGAGCCTTGCCCCTTGTTTTCATATGGTTTGGTCCATTTACAATAAAGCTCTCATCTTACACTCATGGGCTTTTATTAGAATATACTTATAGCTTTTTAACCCTTTGTCTCAAATATGGGCCACCAATGTATTCATCACCTTTAGGCTCTTCGGTTTTTATTCATTTTATCAAATCTTTTTGTTTATTCTATTTAGATCCCTTAAACCAGATTGTTTAACCTAATATATTAGTCAAGTGATTACTTAGGTTAATTATTCAGATCTAGGTTAAACAATAACAAATCATATCATGCATAGCAACGGTAAAGTAAATAACACCACGATATGATGACCTAGGAAAATCAATGAAACAAACTGTTTCAAGGTCAAAACTTGGGGAGGATTTGACCTAGCTATCCTAAAGGTAAAGCAAATCCACTATAAAATAATTGAAGTTTTTACAATCAGATTTAATTCTAAATATATTGCTACCTCAAGTAGTGACTTATTAACACGACCATGTGCAAGCTCTGAATCCATGGACTCCTTCTCTCCTTGGATTTACTGCAACATAAGCACCCACGCTTGTGACTTTGAAATCCCACTCAAAGGTTTCAGATCACCCTCAGTTGTTGATCTTTGTAGTAGCAACTAGGTTTTACCACCGCTTGATTGTAGATCTTACTCCAGTAGACTCTTGTGTAGTTAGAAGGTACAAAATTTCTCAGATCTCACAAAGAGTAACACACAAGTCTTCCAAAACTCTCAGAAACGTAGCTAGGGTTTCTATTTTATATGTGGACAAGTTAGATTGAAATCCTAAACGTTTTTGTGGGCTTAGGCTTGTTTTAAAATTTTATAGAAATTCTTCTTCTGCGATTCTCTATCAATCGGGCCTAATTCTCGATTGATCGAGCTTGGTAGAATCTGACTTCTCTTTTCTACAGTTATCTTGAACTTGAAGCATGAAACATATACCTTTGAGCATTGTCTAACACATAGATTAGACATATATTGTTCTCGGTTTGCCAACGCATACAAAATATGACTCTAAACATTTAATCCTAAATCTTTAGAACCTAACACTTTTTTTTTTTTTTTGAATTAGACTTTTAGCTATAATACATTGCGACCTTCCTCTCAAGGTCCATAAATCTCATATTATTTTAGCATTTTCATACAACAAGGACGCCCAAAACTAGAGAGATTCATTTGACTTTGTAGGATCTTGGATGAGTCCATATCATGTTTGTTACCTTAGGCCTAAGACTTTTCTTTTCAAAAAGGCCTTGATTTGGACTTATGACAACAAATGAGCTATGGTCCCATGAACCTTTCAAGTTAAGATATACCTTTGAACGTTGGGATAAGCCTCTTATATGTGAGAACTTCTTTTTTTTTCATCCTAATGTCTTAGGTATGTCATAACTTTTGGGTCATCCTCCCAATTTTACATCTTTTATTTATCCTTTAGAATTTGGTGAACACAAGATATATGATTGACTAAACAAGAGATATAAAGGGTACCATCTTTTGATAGGATTTAGGATCTCTCTATGTGTGGGTAAGCTCCTTAAAGCTAAAGGGATAGATCAAAAGGTCACTCATAACTAGGTGGGCCATTGTTCCAATCTTGGGCCTAAATGGACTGTAATGGATTGGTGGCAAACCGTTAATGTACTTAAAGCCTAGTATAGGCAATGGTATGGATTGTGAGTTGGTGGGATGAACTTCAGAAAGTTTTTGCCCTAGATAGAGCCTCCACTTTCCTACTCATCATCAACCGTGGAAAAAGGGACAAGAGAACATAGTCAAAGTGTGTGCAAAACAATATTAAAAAAGCCTTTATCAAGATCAAGAGATGGAACACATTAGAGTCAAACTTCTCTATCCCCAGTGGAGTCGCCACTGTGGGCGTAAGCACCTGCTACAAGGCTTTTTAGGACCTTTTACTCGTGGGAAGTATGCCTTGACCTATGGTAGACCATGGCGGATGGTGTAAATGGAGTCACCACCTAGATTAGGTCTAAGAACTATAAATATAGCACCCTTATGAATTGGCTGATCTTTACAAGAGCACGTGTCTGAAATTCAGGTACGGTAATGGGAAGGTGTTAGGCACCCAACCCAACTTGACCTGTAGGTCGACTTCCACTCATTGTATTTCAAATCTTAATCTCATTAAAGGGTTGTTTAATATGTTATTCTAGACTCACACCCATTCTAGCATGCATCTTAAGCAATCAACATGACATATTATCCCCAAGCCTAACATTAATCTATCATGATATTTAAACAACAAAAGACAGCAACATCACAAGGCAGATTCACACAACCAAACATTCAAACCTTGCCAAAACTCATGGTATTCAACCAAGCATATTAAGCAACTCAAGACTCAAACGTTCAAATGCATGTTCATGTGACTTAAGCATGTCTTACCTTACATACCTCATTGCATCACAACACCTATGCATCAATGCGTGATCATATTCATATGCATGTTCAAGATATTCAATTAACAAAATGCTAATTGAGATTAAAGCAAAAGAAACAAAACAAAACATGTTAAAGCATCAAACAGAGGCTCAAAAACATGAAAAACAAGCTAAGTAGAGACTAAACATGTGAAAGAAAACAAATAAAAAGCAAAGAAAATAGAATTTGGGTTTCTAGGCATGAGTGTGTGTGCGCATACATAGGGTATGCATGTAGATCCCAGTTGTATGTGTACGCACACTTCAAGTATGCATACGTATGCATGAAGCATGCGCACACATACACGCCCAGAAACAAAACCATAGAAAATACAAAACAACAAAACTAAACAAAACAAGAAACTAACAACCTATCATGCTTCTATTAAGAACACAAAGCAAACCTAAACTAACATAAGCATATTAAAGCAACATAAAGCAAATAAACAACAAAGAAAAAGGTGAACAGCCAAAGTTAGAACCTTTACCTCAACACAAGAACTCTTTAGAGCTTGATTTGATCATTCCCTTCAGTCAATATAATCAACAACAAAACCAGTAGGTTAGTAAGATTTAGAACTCAAAGGCCAAGAACAGAATAGGTCCCAACCAAGTAAAAAACTTGACTTGAGGATGTTTTGTAAAAACCCCCTCAGTGAATCTTCTATGTTTTCGCCGCCCTTTGAAAAAGTTCATTTTAAGGCTTTTTTATAGTGGTAAAATAAGGGTGTAAGGCAGCTCCCAAACAAGCGGGATTCGTTCCACACAGATTTATGTGCAAAATAGGGGTATGGGGCAACTCTTATAGTTTCTAGAACCCTAGATGCGAGCGCATTCTCGGGGTATGTGTATGCATGATTTAAGTGTGTGTGCACATACACGTGTATGCGTACGCACACTTAGGGTTTCCTGTAGCCTTTCTTCTCTAAAAATAGTTTTATTATTCCATAAATAATTCCTCAAGTCAAGATTTTACAAGATTGGGCCCTAAACCAACCTTGGGCATTAGAGTAATGTTGTCATTGGGGAATGGGAGCCTGAGTTGTAAGGGGTACGAAATGAGGTGTCTACAAGTCCTAAATCAACCTTGGGCCTTAAAGTGATGTCATCATTGGGGAATAGGGGCTTGAGTTGGAAGGGGTACAAAATGAGGTGTCTACACTATGAATCAATACTCTAACTGTAAATCTCCATCTAATAGTAAATTATTCTTCTTGGGATTGATCCCCTTAGGTTTTTGCTGTGAAATTAGTTTGTTTCATTAGTTTTTCTAGATTATCATATCTTGTGTTATTTACTTTTCCGCTAAGCATAATTTGTTTGATTATTAGTTTAATCTAAGGCTTGAATAATTAATCTAATTAATAACTTGGCCTTGAAATTAGTTAAACACTGTTTGTTCAGGGTCAAAAACTAACAATATATATGTATGTATGAATGTCGTATTTTGAATTTTTCTTGAATTGCAAATCAATATGATTGTTTTATCTCGGCCTCTAAGCAAAATATTCCTGACTCTGCCCGCTGCATCTTGATATAACTTCGAGCTAACATTTTTTCATTAACAACAAACTAAGTAAACTGGATTGCTATATGGTTGTAATTTTTTTTCCTAGATATAGTTGCATGCATTTTCATAATTAATAATGGTGGAAAGTGGCAAATGACATTCAACATAAATATGTCCAAACCACTGTATCCACTGCTCACAATTTAACACTCAATTTCGTAATATGCCAAAGTGAACACTTTTTACAAGTACCTACAACTTTTTTTTTTTTCACTTTACAAATTGATTGCTCTATCTAGTTGTGATAGTTGGTATTTCGGTAGTATTCTTGAATCAGCCACTTTTTACTAAACAAAAAGATATATATATATATTAGCAGTTCTATAGAATGTTTAGGCAGTAATGGTTCCATCTAGCTAGGAAATATTTTCTGTATTTTCCAACGCTGTACAAAACAGTACTATTGAAGCACGCTTACAAGATATCTACTGGTTTATGGGTGGAGCTTTTATTATAGTATTGTAAAAGCACGAGCCTTCACGCGTCAGCGAAAAAGGACAAAACAGTAAAAGAGAATATTTTCTTATAGTATAGTAAAAGCATGAGCTTTCACGCGTCAACGGAAAAGGACAAAAAAAAAAAAAAAAAAAAAGAAAAGAAAAAAGAAGAGAATATTTACAAACTACAATGAAACCAATTCCATCTAGTAGTCCATTGATCCAAGTTGCCATTTTTCCTTCCTCAGTTTTCCAGTTATGATTTTGTGATAAAGGAGAGAAGAATGAGAGAAACCATGGTAGTAGACGTGCCCGTTTCAATTTTATTAGAGAAATTACAGAAGCTGCTTGACGAGGAAAGGCTTGCCTTTCCAGGACTAAGAAATCGTGTGACTAATGCTATTAACGAACTCAGCAAAATTTTGATATTCCTCGAAGCTGAGAATACCATTAACAATGACTTCAAGCCTAAGCTTCTGCACACTATTTACTCTGCAAAAGATACCACTGAAAGTTTCGTCCTCACCACGGCACAAAGGAGACAAAAGGGTATCTTTAGAATTATTAGAACGCCATTAAAGCTGTTTCCGATTCCATCATGGCGCCAGCTACAGTTCAGCTGCGAAATGAAGAAATTCGTAAATAGATTGAAAGATGTCTCAGATGAAATTTCAAAGATGGTCCTTCAACCAATTGCTCAAGTTTCAGCACTTGAAGGAGGGCACAACCGACTATACGATCAAGAGCAGAATTTTGTACTTGTTGGACGTGAAGATGATGAAAAGGAGCTGGTAGCTCGATTGTTCGACGAGAATGAGAACAGTCTCCGTGTGATTTCACTGGTTAGCGAAGAACCACTTGGCAAGACAGCTCTGGTGAGGAATGTTTACAATAGACTAGACATTCGTCAGCATTTTCAGTGTCGTGCGTGGCTTCATGTTCACAAGGATTTCACATATAAGGATATGTTGCTTATCATACTCAAACAGATTCCAATATGCGTGTTGAAGGATGTAGAGCTTATGAGTGAGAAAGAACTGTGTGCTATGCTTTTTAAGATTTTAATGGAGGTCAGGTTTCTTATTGTCTTGGATGATGTTTGCACAGTTGATGTCTGGGTCATGCTTGCTTATCCCTTTGCAGACGCTGCGAATGGAAGTAGAGTCATCCTTACTACTCATAGTTCTAACATACAATTGCACGCTGATCCATGGAGTTTTGCGCTGAATCTGATGCCATTAACCGATGACGGTAGTTGGTCATTGTTCTTGAAGAAAGTAGGCAGATCGGAAAATAGCTCAGATAATACAGACATAAACAGCTTCAGGGAAAGAATTTTGAGAGCCTGTCATGGTCTGCCTTCAGCAATTGTTCTATTGGGAGGAGTGCTGTCAAGAATGGAATCAAGTGAGTGGTCTGAAGTAATTAATTTGGCACACTTTGATGCAGGTGAATCACCTCTGTTAAAGTTTGTAGCTTTGAGCTATCAAAAACTACCATCTGTGTTAAAACCTTGTTTCCTTTATTTGGTTTTGTTTCCTAAAGGGTACGAGATCCCCACAAGGAGGTTGTTCCGACTGTGGCTTGCAGAGGGATTTGTTCAAGTTTCACCCAATGACAGTGATGTCCACAAAGAAGATATGCCCAAGAAATATTTGGAAGAACTAGTGTGTAGAAACATGATTGAAATAGCAAGACGGAAGTCAGATGGAACCCCCAAAACATGTCGTATGCCATGTTATCTCTACGATGTGTTTTTGCCAAAAGCCGAGGAGATAGGCTTTCTTCACGTCCACCATAGCAAGTCAGATTATTGTACATCCGCAGACTCACTTGAGTTTAAAATTCGGAGGCTTGCGGATCAATTTGGCACCAAGTCTACTTCAGAATATCACGTTGAACATCTTTGCTCATACATTTCTTTTGACACCCAAAAACAAGATACATCCAACAGAGAAATTGGTATGTTGCTTATGACAATTATCAAAAGGGGAGTCTTTGTCTTGCTCAAGGTGCTCGATCTAGAGGGTGTCTACAAACCTTTATTACCTGACAATCTCGGAGTGTTGCAAAATTTAAGGTACATAGGCTTGCGGTGGACTGGTCTAGATTCATGTCCGGCATCTGTCGGGGATCTACCGAGCCTGGAGACTTTAGATTTGAAGTATACCAATATAACCACTTTGCCAAGTCCCATTTGGAAGATAAAAAGCCTTCGACATGTCTACATGAACGAGGTGTCCATTCTGAAGCCATCAAAAGAGTCTTCAATCAACCTTCATACCTTAATGGGACTACTTATTGGGTCCAAGGACCCCAAGATATATGGCTTGGACAGGTGCACTAGCCTAAGGAAATTGGGACTGACATGCAATTCAATATCAGCGGAGAAAACAGCCGAGTGCATCTCACAACTAGACAACCTTCAAACCTTAAGGTTGAGGTCAAGAGATCCATTTGGACAACCTTTAGACCTCGAGTTGAGTCCTATGAAGGACCATCAGTCTCTCTCAAACTTGCATTTGTTTGGAGTGATAAAAGATCACGACATAGGTAACCTTCCCAAAAACCTCAAAATCCTTAAATTGTCGATGTCCAAACTTGAAAATGATCCAATGCTGGTGCTAGGGGAGTTGCCTCAACTGAACACCCTTAGACTTTTTGCTGGCTCCTATGTAGGGTCAGAAATGGCTTGTCTTGATGGCCATTTTCCTAAACTCCGTGTCTTGAAATTGTGGAAGCTAGAGAGACTTGAGCAGTGGATAGTAGAAATGGGTTCTATGTCCCAACTTGTAGAATTAGAAATTAGAGGTTGTGAAGAACTGAAAAGGACAAATGGATTAGAGCAGCTGCCTGCCCTGAAGGAATTGATCTTAACAAACATGCTGGAGGATTTTGTAGCAGATTTTAGAAGAAGGTTGAACAGAGACGTATTAGTAACGAACAAGTGGGAGTTTGAAGCTTTGCAAGTAAGTTTTGTGTTGTAGTTTCTATACTGCTGTAGTTCCGTCCTAAACAATGGATTTAATAGCTTTTCTTTTGCTTTTAAATTCTATTTTAAGCAGTGTAAACAAGATTTATGATAATGAACACTAGAATGGACTCGTGAAAATTCTCATAAACACACACAATGAGTATTTTAAATTGGAAAAAATTGCACACAAGAAAAGAAAAATAAAAATTTATGTGGTTTGGTGATAGTCTATGCCTACGAGGACCATGGATATGAATCATTTATATCAAAGAATGATTAAAAATAATTTATACACTCAAAAAACACAATTGCTTAAAGAACTCATAATCTATGGGGTCTCAAACAAATCCAATAGCACCCTTTTTTTTCTCCTAATCTTTTAGAACAATGCAAGAATTCTATTAATCACACAAGTTCCTAAACTCAAAAAGAGAAGGAATCCTTTTCTATCACCAGCCTAATACGTACGAATGCACAAGAAGTGCAGGATTGGCAAAATCCATAACGTTAGGGTCATATTTTATTGCACTTGGCTAATCCTTTGACAAAATACATCCTACTCTAAGATGGATTTAGTACTTCAAAAAACATGTTGTTCAAGTCAAATATTAAAGACATGAAAATTGGTCCAAGAAACAAGTGAAGAAAAGCTGTTCATTAAGTTTCAACAGATAGCTTGACAAATGCCTACTATCGAGACTTAATGTGAAACTTAATAGATAACTTGATAACAGCTAGATCTATTGAGAACTACGATTTCAGAATTTCCAGATCTGAAATTCGACCCAGTCTTATGTATTTGTTTAGGGTTTCTTTTCTCATAACCCTAAAAATATAAAAAAACATATTTTAAAGGTCATCACACATGGATACACAGATCAAGAGACTTATTTTCTCTGTGTGAAGCTATTGCATTTGTATGCTATGGGGTTTTGTAACTGAGTGCTTCCAAATCTTCATTGTTGATGAAGTGAAGAACTTTACAGCCAACAATATCTATTTAAGTTGCTGGAGTTAGTCACGTACTTAGAATTCGTGCAAAGGGTTAGTCACAAATTGGAGGTTTGTGCATCAAAATGAAAGAAGGCTACTACAAGATCAAGTCTAATTAGGTATTGAAGCAAAAGTTTAACTGTAGGTCAGTATTTTGGGATAGGCCAGGGTAGTTGGTAAGATTTATTATACTTGTAACTACTTGATTGTTGTTTAGTAGATTCTTGAGAGTAGTAACCTTAAAATCACCCAGTCGGGTTTTTGCCTTGTGAGGTTTTTCTCATTTATCAACAAATCACAATGTCAAATTTATTTTTTGCTGCACTTAGTGTTTTGGTAATTTGTTGGTGCCTTTACATTTTGCATGCAAATTGAATTTAATTAATCAATTTCGGTAATTGAATAATTAACTAGAGTCAAGAAATCTTAACCCAACACATAAATAGAGGGTAGTGTTGATCAATACTCTGAGGAGGCCAATTGGCACATCCTTTCTCCATGAATTGCCAATTAACACTCCCTTGCTAGAATGACTCAAATTTCACGAGATGGGTCCCACTCACTTCTATGTATATGATTCACACTTGAGTTGGTAACCAACTACTCTGTTGTAGACCTAACCAATGGGTGAGATTAGATTATGAGTCAATCCATAATTTTCACCTGTAAATAAGTAGATAAATGAAAGAAGAAGAATGTCAAAAATAACAAAATACTTAAAAATAAAAATTAAATAATACATAAATTCTAAGTTTACCTTACACAATTCAAAGTTTAATAGTGATATCATCATCCCAAAAAAAACTAAATGTCACGAACCACATCAAGTGTACAACAATAGCATATAAGAACCAAGATGATGAGATGTAAGAGTGAGAATGAAATTAGAGATAAATTCAATGACATTCCAAACATTGAAGTTTAGGATTAAAGTTTTTTTTTTTTTTTTTTAAATTTAAATAATGACATGGCATACTAAACTATTAAGCTAGTGTGTAAAAGAAGTCGCACTCTGTGAATCAATGTGAATTGTCAAATATGAATTGTCTCATTTGTCTATTTGGTCTGGTAAAAAAATGTTTAAAAAATAGGTAAATTGTTTGATCCTCTGGGGGTTCTTAATTTGGGTTAACAATTCTCGGATTAGGTTGGATAATTTTCTTACCTTCAATAGAAATAAAAAAACAAAAAACAAATAATTCAAATATAAAAGTTAAATAATACATAAATTCTCAAGTTTACATAAAATAAATGTCAAGGACCATAGCTCATCAACTTTCCTTCTCAAGATTCTACACGAATCATCTTAGGAGCAACTAATCCCTATTGTGCTCTTATTAATTGGTATCTGAGTATCAATCCTAAAGGACCTAATGTGTATGAGTTTCACAATTCGTTGAAAGTATTACATCTCATTCAAGGGAGAAATTATAAGATTCTCATGATAGACAAGTGACGTAGTCCACCATTCCATTAAAAAACTCTTACATGTTTAAAGTTGCTGAGTTATAAATTTTTTTTAAATAAAAACTAATTACTAACTCAGCAATTTTAAATAAGTGGGAGTCTTTTAATGGAATGGTAAACAAGTGACGTGATCTACCAGATGATTGTACAATTTCTCCATTCAAGGATAGTATAACCCATCAATAATCGACTTGATAAAATGAAAGCTTCATTGTTCGACATGGAATCATGGATTACATCAAGGAGGTCTTGGAAACCCTTATATAAGGGACCGAAGAGTACATAAGTAAGAAGAATGTGCTGTTGCCACTTGCGTGGTAGGAAACTCAGTGCACTTGACACCCTAAAACCAATAAAGATCGAGCTTCAAAAATTCATACGTGAAAATTCTTCCCCCTTGGTTCCATAAGGCCAACCAATTCTTCTATTACTATAACACTCTGATGCACCAAATAATCTTCAAGGCCTCGTTCCACATGGAAGCGGAAGCTTTAGTGTGGCACCAAGATGTGAAAATCTTGGACTTATTCGCAGAATGGGAAACATTTGCAGAAGCCTTGCAAATTCAATTTTGATCCACAACCTATGAAGAATTGGTGGAAGCGCTTACAAGACAAAGGAAACATCGACGATTTCCCAATACAAGTAGGAATTGAATCTTTATACAACCGAATAAGTGTCTAAGGTGCATAACAGTTGCGTCTTAACCGACTTGAAGGAAGAAATATGAACACTTGTGAATATGCTCTCTACTACCTCCTTGAATGTTGCTTTTCGTCTTGTCAAAATCCCTAGAGGAGTACACCCTATGTGGCAAGAGAGTTGTCAAGGTGACCCATGAATCGAGCAAGCATCCTATTCAAGAATCGTTAGTCAAGAATGATCCCTTCAATGCATATGAATCACTAATTTCTAGTTAGAACTTGCATGTGAAAATAATAAAATATAAAAATTTGATTTTGGGTGGGAATGTATTTCAAAGAACTAAAGCTAAAAATGATTTTTATATGGAAATAATTCTAGTCCTATTCTAGTCTACTCTATTGAACTAAGGAGTTGTCCAAACCGAAAATAGGTAAAATTACCATTTTGGTTCCTAAAATTTTGGGGTCATTTTCAATTTGGTACCTACTGTAGATACTCAATTTTGCACCCATAATTTAATCTTGGAAGATGGCTAGAGTAACCATTCATATACCCAAAATTTAGAGTTGCATTATATGCCTTAATTCATTTATTGCATATCATAAAAATAATCTTGAGATTTTAACGATTGCGATGGTATGTCCGATTCCTGAATTAGACCATCGAATTGAAAGATATTACATGACCAAGTTTTCATGGTCTGCATGCATTGTATGGGGTAAAGCCGATCACGTGTGATTAATTGAAATTAATTTTGATTGGTTAATGATTAAAATTAATTAAATGATTTTTTGTGATTGGTTAAGTATTTTTTTTAAATTGAGATTTGTTGCATGGGATAATAAGCTGATAATATCTAAAGACTGTAGATAATTAGACTTTTGGGATAATTATATTCAAAATAATTGATAGGCCAAGAATGTATTGACCTCTTGTGATGAATTAATCAATTAATTAGACAAGTTAATTAATTAATTCAATTTGTATGCAATAAGCGTGATAGCACAAACAAATCACCAACTAAGTTAATATGCAGCGGAAAGTTAATTGACACAGTGATTTATTTACGAATGGGGAAAACCTACACGGCAAAAACCCTACTAGTTGATTTTAAGGTCATCACTTCCGAGAATTCATTATTATCACAACAAGCGGTTACAAGTAAAAGAATCCTAATACTTTATACCAACCTACAATTAAACCCTTACCTCAATACCCAATTGGACTTCTTTTGTAGTGACAATTTCTTCTTTCAATGCACTGATTGGATGAAAATCAGAACTGAAAATATGATTTTCTTAAACCTCAATAGATACCCTATCTATTGAGCAACTGTCGAGCATCGGGCTTAAACAACCTTTTAAACCTCAATAAATACTAGCTGTCAAGCTAGTTGTCGAGTTTTAAAATCCACCACTTCTTCACTTGATTCTTTGACAGACTTGCATGGTTTTACCACTTGAACTTGAAAACTTGTTCCTTGAAGCATTAAACACATCCTAGATCTACCTAATTACAAGTAAAGTGCGTTTTGTCAAAGAATTAGCCAATTCTACATTGACATATGTTCCTAACATGATTCACATATGTCCTAACAATAATTATTTCAAAAATCATAATTATCACTTTAGAATAAGGTTTATCATGAAAATAACTCTGAAATTCATCCAAATACAGTTTTAGAGCTGAAAAACACTTCAAAAACGTGCTAATCAAGTAGCAGATTTCAGATTCACGTTCCAAGACACTTTTGGCATAGTAGAAATCAAAATTAGGACTAGAATATTTCTGGAAAAGTTGTATAGAATAAAATTTTCCTTCATCTATCAAAATTTCAGCTTAATTAGAATTTTGAGTAAAAAGATATGATTAAAATACTGAAACTGGTTCTGATCTGAAAAATCAGCTTACTCTTATCCAGATCTCTTTTTTTTTTTTTAGGATTTTCCCCATACGTTTTTTGCTTATTTTTAAAGCTGATTGGACTTAATTTTTAAGCAAACCTAGCTAAATTTCTACGCAACTAGCACCTATATAAATAGGAGATGCCTCCCAACATTCAAGGACTCCTTTTGACCCCTTCTCTCTGACCCTTTTTCTAACCCTTCTGTTTTTTACTTCTCTCTCCTCTTACATTAAAGAAGTTCTGGAAGCCTTACTTTAGGAACTTCTTTTTTGTTAAGAGGCATCACTTAAACCTTTAAAAAAATTGTTTCTTTTTGAAAAACTCTTTCCTTAAGGATTAAGTTCATGCATATATAACTTTGACTTTGTTTCCATAACATGCTTTCATATATGTTTTAGTTTCCATTGGCATGATGTTTTCTTTTGTGTTTAAAAAATCATGTTTCTCATATTTTATCACACGTTCTCTTTTACTTTCAAAAGTTTTCACATGATTAATTGATGAACATGTCTAGATCTAGGGTTGAATATTGCCTTAGAATTTTAGATCTGCAATTTTTCTTTGTGTTTTTTTTAAAAACTAAAATCAAATTTGCAAGTTTTCTTCATTTTTTTTTTTTATTAAGAGTCAGATCTGTATTTTTTTTTCTTTTTTGTTTCTTTTTCAAAATAAAAACCAGATTTGAATTTTTTCAAATAAAAATCTGCTCTGTTTTTTAAATAAAAAATCTGATCTGCATTTTTTCAAATAAAAATATGCTCTATTTTTAAATAAAAAATCTGATCTGCATTTTTTCCAAATAAAAATCTGCCCTGTTTTTAATAAAAAATCTGACCTGCATTTTTTCCAAATAAAAATCTGCTCTGTTTTTTGATAAGAAATCTGATCTGCATTTTTTTTCAAATAAAAATCTGCTCTGTCTTTAAATAAAAAATCTGATCTGCATTCTTCCAAAAAAAAATCTGCCCTGTTTTTAATAAAAAATCTGACCTGCATTTTTTCCAAATAAAAACCTGCTCTGTTTTTAATAAAAGATATGACCTGCATTTTTTCCAAATAAAATTCTGCCTTGTTTTAAAAAAAAAAAAAAAATCTGATTTGCATTCTTTCAAATAAAAATCTGGTCTGTTTTTATTAAAAAATCTGATCTGCATTTTTTAAAAATAAAAATCTGACTGTTTTTTTAATCAAAATCAGACCTGCATCTTTCAATAAAAAAATTTATGTTTTCAAAATAAATTTTTTTTTTCCACATCAAAAAATCCCAATCAGATCTAAATTTTTATTTAAAACCCATTCTTTTTTTTTTTTCTTCTATGGAAACTCAAAATTAAATTTTTCATTAACTTTTCTCATCAATTTTTTTTTTCACGCAAAATAAAATGCCAGATCTAAGGTTCTTGAATAAAAGCTTAACCCTAGATCTAGAATTTGACATAGCATTTGTTGCATAACATTTCATTTTTTGAATATGGGTATGTAATGGTCATGTAGAGTCTAGAAGACTAGACTCTATCTGGGCGGAATGGGTGCCTAACACCTTCCCATTCCATAACCTAGCCCCCGAACTTAGATTTTTTCGATAGGTAGACTAGTGTCTTGTTTTCTTTTTAATTTTGGTAGATTGTAACTAGGACCAAAAGTTTTGTATTCTTTTGCATAGATTGTAATTAGGACTCAAAGCCTTGTAAGGTTCAATTTACTAATATTGTAATTTTCTTTATTCAATCAATGACAATGAAATATTTTGAGCATGTGATTTCTATTTATTTTTTGTTATTTTTTTGTATAAAAAATAAGTGGCGATTCCACACCACTTACCCAAAAAGAGAGGTGCCATTCAAAGCACCCGAATCTCTTTTTTGAGAGCACCCCAATTTTTTCGGTCTCTCACACCTACTTTTTCTAAATAGTTAATTTGATTCTTGTTATTTTTAACTTATCAAGTCAGTCCCTACAAACAACTTACTTACGGAAAATGCTTTCATGACAAATGATGCAACTAGCACACTTGAAGCTTATGTGGCTAATAAAATAATTATAATAAATTTTGATAGACATTAAAAATGCCAAATTAGCATTTAAATAATAAAATAAAATAAAATGAATAAAAAATTCTTATTTTATTTTCTCACTTTCTTAGCAACTAAATACAACAACAAACAAAAAGAAAATCTCTCATTCATAGTCAATAAAAAAAAAAAAATGCCAACAGAAACACCTATATCAGACCTATTTTGAAACAAATTCCAAGTAAAAAACCATAACCATAAAAGTACATATATTCAAGCCCAAATTAGAATATCCACATGAATAATGATTGTATTCGAAACCCCATTTTCTAAAACCCAAGCAAAATCATCAAATTTCAGACCCCAAACAAAATAAATAAGGAGCTTTGGCCATAAACAAAAGTAGAGAAAAAATAAAAAATAAAGGAGAGAACTAAAAAAGAAAAAGAAAAAAAAACTAAATTAGTATAGAAAAATAGAGAATGACACCACTAGTGATGGTGGCGCCGGTGGCTATTGCCTTTATTGGTGGTTGTGCTTATGTGGTTCGACTTTGGTTAAACGAGAGAGAGAGAGACACACAGAGAGAGAGAGAGAGGCCACCCTAACTAGGTCCTGTCATGGGAGCTTAGATGTTGATGATTTAGGCCATGTTTGGTTTAACTGAAAATGAACCATTTTCTATTCTATGAGCTTAGATGCTAAAAGTTTTGTGGTATGGCTATGGTTATGTTGTTTGATGTTTGATGTTCGATGTTTTGTTAAGTGGCTATGGATGGTGGTGGGTTTGGGTTCGATAGTGGTGAATACAAGAATTGGATGTGAATATGGGTGATGGATTTGGGTTTGGTGTTGTGACTATAGGTAGTGGGTGTGGTTATGGGTGGTGGTGGTGGTAAATACTTAATTGGAAGATAAATTGGGGGAAAAAACCAAACTAGACCAGAAAATTGGTGTTAAGCAATGCAAGCAATTTTTTTTGGGTTGAGGAAATGGGTAATTAGAACAAAAAAAGAGAACAAAGTTTTGAAAATGAAAACAAAGATCCAAGGAACCAAACAGGGCCTTAGGGTTTGAGAGAGGGTGAGATGAAGGAGAGAGACCCGATTAGAGGGAGAAGGTTAGGTTTCAGAATTTGCATTTGGCTTAGTTAGTTTATTATTGATTTTATTGTTGAAATTTGAGAGACCTAGAATTGCATCAGCTTTTGTTTTCTTATTTTCTAACTTTTAAACCTTACTCAGAATCTAATTCTTGGATAGAAAAGGTGAAGTCTCCAACTTAAAGCCCGTTTGGGATGTGATGCAAGTTTTAGTTTTATTTTTACCATTTATGGGTCTTATTACACTTTTTTATTCATGGGTCTCATTGTACTATTTAGCTAGTTTTTAACCTTTTTTTTATTTATTTATTTAAATTTTCAGTAAAAAGTTTTTCAGTTTCGACAAAATAAACTATTCCCAAACAGGCTCTTAATATTGCAACTTCTACAGCTTTTTTAGGAGCGATGCTTGGTAAATTTTGTTATGGAGTGTAAGAGAAAAGTGTTAGGACATATGTGAATCATATTAAGAACATATGTCAATATAGAATTGGCTAATTTTTTGATAAAACACACTTTACTTGTAATTGGGTAGATCTAGGATGTGTTTAATGTTTCAAGGAACAAGAGTTCAAAGCCAAGTGTTAAAGCCATGCAAATTTGTCCAAGAAACAAGTGAAGAACTGCTGGATTTTAAAGCTCGACAGCTAGCTCAACAGATAGCATCTATCGAGATTTAAAAGGTAGCTTTTGCTCGATGCTCGACAGCTGCTCGATAGATACCATATCTATTGAGATTTGGAAAAATCAAATTTTTAAATATGATTTCACTCCAATCAGTGTATGCATGTTTAGGCTTTCTTTTCTCACAACCCTAAACATATATAAGGATTATTTTAAGAGCAGTCACAGCTAGTGCAAGTAAGTGCAACTTTATGCAAAGTTTTTTTTACAAGCATATTGTGATCGGAGACAATTTGCCCTAGTTCATCTTTTTCTTCAAGAAGCTGCTGGGTTTGTTCGCTGTAGGGTTTTGTAACCAATGAGCTTTGTTATCTTCATCATGTTGATGAATTGAAGAACTTTACAGCCAACATCCTTCTCAAGTTGGTGGTTATTCACATACTTGGATCCGTGCATCGATTAGTTAGTCACGTACTAGGAGCCGTGCATTAAAAGGAGAGATTGTCAACTGTACTTTGGTATAAGGTACTGGAATTCCTTTACTTGTAACCGTTTATTATGATAATAGTGGATTCTCGGGAGTGGTGACCTTAAAATCACCCGGTGGGGTTTCTGCCTTAGAGGTTTTTCCCATTCTTAAACAAATCACCGTGTTAACTTTATTTTCCGCTACATATTAATTTAGTTGGTAATTTGTTTGTGCTACCATGTTATTGCATGTTAAATAACTTAATTAATTCACTTGGCTAATTAATTGGTTAATTTGTCACAAGGGGTCAATACATTCTTGAGCTATTAAGTGGTATCAGAGTAGGCACACTTTGATTAGGGTTAATATTTGCTTTGTGATCCATTGACCCCTGTTTTCATGGATATAGGACAATCTTTAATTATACTTCCTTTATTTGATGGCACTAACTATGCATACTGGAAAGTACGCATGAGCGTTTTCTTGTAGTCATTAGATGAAAAAGTGTGGCTATGAAGATAAAGCTTATGGAAGCACCAGCTGATTAGGATGATGCTAAGATCAAAGCGGCTAACTTCAACAGCAGAGCATTGAATGCCTTATTCAGTGCAATCATGAATAAGGAGTTCAAGAAGATATCTTCCACTGAAACTGCAAAGGAAGTATGGACCATCCTCCAGACAACCTATAAAGGAACCAAGGCTGTTAAGGATTCAAAGTTTCAGAGGCTTACCACGAGCTTTGAAGAGATTAAGATAGAGGTGGATGAGTCATTCGATGAGTTCTATGCCAAGCTAAAGGACATAGTGAACTCAGCCTTTAATCTTGGGGAAATCATTCCCGAACCCAAGATTGTTAGAAATGTGCTTAGATCTCTTCCTGAGAGATTCCATGCCAAGATGACTGCAATTGAGAAATCAAAGGATATTGACAAAATTTCTTTGACAGAGTTGGTTGGCAATTTGCAAACCTATGAGTTGGGTTTGACGAGATGCTCAGCATTTAGAAATCTTCCTCTAATCGAATCAGTTTAGGGTATGATTTCTCTTCTCCTAATATTGCTTATACTAGTACTACTGTTTTTGTTTCACCTACTAATAATGTTGAATCTGAGAACAGTAATGTCAAAACTACTTTAGCTAGTGAGAACATAGATAAAGGTAAATCTATCTTAGGAGCACCCCTTAAGCTTGATAAGAAAGAGGCTAAAAACCTAAGGGCTAAGAAGGGCAATACTCAAAAGTCTAAATAGAAGCATCTCTGCCATCATTGTGGAGCAACTAGACATACTCGACCTAATTGCTATAAGTGGTTAACCACTCAACAGAACAACAATATGATCTCATCAGGAAACCAAAATCAGTTTCCATTCTTTTTTGCTCCTCTTGGAGATCTACTCAAAGCCCTCATGTTCCTTTTGAACTTGAATAGTTTCAATTCTTTCCCTTCACCGCCGGATCAAGAATTCGTCAAACGAAAAGGTTCTTCCAAGATGTGGAAGGAAAAAGGCTCTAAGTGATTTAGTAACTTTTTCTCTCTCTCCCTTTCTTGTTTTTGAGTATGCATTACTTGTGTGTTTTGCTTTCTTGTTTTGAGCCAGTCTAGTTTTATACTTTGCTTTGTTTAACATTTTTTTGTTTGTTTGTTTTCAGTTTTTGCTTTTTTTTTTTTCATTAAAAAATTGAAAAATCAGAAAAATACAAAAATAATGTGTGTTTTGTGTACATTGGTACTTGTGTACCTTGGATGGCCATTGAAATGAAGTTTCTTAAACTTTGTGTCTTTTGTAACTTAAATGAGCATCTCTATGCAAACTAAGTAAGTGAGCTTTGTGGCTCATGTTTGTGATGAGTAAGATTAAGTAATCTCTTGTACTTAACACTCGTATCACTCTTTTTAAAGGGAAGGACTAGAAAATCCTAAGAGAAATGCATAAATAACCATCTCACCATTGTTATCCGCCAATCATGAAATGACATCTGTATGCTTCGGTATAGCAAAAGTGCAATATCAAAAACTTAACATCATTGGGTATTTCTTTTCTCTCTTCTATATGCCGATGCATGGTTTGCTTAAAAGAAAAATATGCAAAGAAAATTAAAAGCAAAAAGAATCAAAATGATTTATATATGATTGCAAGCGTGTCTTTTAGGAGATGTGGGAGTTATAGGATGTACGTCAAATGTGATAATTCTTATCAAGTAGTTATGATTGTGTGTGAGTTAAAGTGATTTTTTCATATCTCAAATCATCATAACATGTAGACACTTATGCAATCTTGCGATATTTTTCACACACAACACGCAATATTCTTTACTACTCTTAATACATGTGCAGGTACAATGTGATTTGACCATCACAAGAAATACATGTGTTAATGTATGCTCATTAAACTGTCTTAACTTGTTTTTGAAATATAAAATTGGTTAGACTTGTTTAGTGTGTGTGTGTTTTGAATCTAAATGCTTGATATTTTTCTTGTTGAAATATGATTTTGAGAGTTCAAAATGTTGTTTGGATGCATTCATGTCTATGTTTTTCTCCTCTTTGAAAAACTGTTTTTGAGCAATCTCGACAGCTTCTCGATATCTCTAGGCTATCTATCGAGCTTTTTAAGCTTTTTTTTCTCGATAGTTGTTATCGCAATTTTGATCCATCTAGGTTTTTGAGAATTAGTCTCGATAGTTGCATGACAACTTCTTGATCCATCGAGAAAGTTTCTGTATGCTTGATAGATTCTCGATAGTTTCTCGATTCATCGAGGTCACTTTGCTATGGACACCTCTCGATAGCTACTTAATAGCTCTATTTGGCAAATTTTAATTCTCAACACCTCTCGATACCTGCCAATCCATCGAGCATCATATTTGTAAACATATAGCGTTAGCGCAAATTTTTTCTCATTTTCTCCAATCTTTCTCGATAGAAACTCTCTCATTTCTCTCCCAAATTCTTCCCACTCACACTCTTCACCTTCCCCACTCAATTTTCGACCCAAACGTTGTGTTCTTCATCTGGTATGGTCTCTTTTCTCTCCTTTTTCATGCTTTTCATTCATTTTAGACCTATGTTTTGGGATTTTTGGAAAAATTTTGGGGTTTTTCAAAATTGTTGAGGTTTTTGTGAAATTTTGGGATGGGTTTTGTTTAAATGGTTTGCAATGATCATGCATTGCATCGCATTTGCATTGTAACAGTGATTCATGCATTTTAGATGTGTGCTTAATATGTTGAAATGATGTGTGCTAGTAGGATTGGATTGGGCTGAGCCCATGATGTTGTTACTTTTGCATGTCACATGTTCATGCATACGTACCAACTTTGTTTCTATCTTATTGATATTAAACTGTGTTTGGTGCTTTTCTGCATCTCTCTCTCTCTCTCTCTCTCTCTCTCTCTCTCTCTCTCTCTCTCTCTCTCTCTCTCTTGCGGTTAGTTGCTTTATGGCACCTAAATATAAGTCCATTCCATCCCGGAACCCTCTTGGTTTCGGGGCATCTTCTTCTTCTCCCTCTGCTGATTCTACTCCATCCCATGTTAAATTCCATGATGATAAAGCCTGTAAGGACTTTTTGGAGAACTTTTCACGATTCGACATTCATTCGGAAAGCCAAGTCGTTCTATCGGATTTTTTCGATACTAACTTTCCCACTGTCATCTACAGTAGGGGTTGGGAGTCACTGTGTGGCATCTCGATCACTTGTCCCTCCGTTATCATACAGGAGTTTTACTCTAATATGCACAGATTTGATTATTCTGTATCTCATTTTATCACTCGCGTTCGAGGTACACACATTGTAGTTACTCCGGATCTTATATCCGAGGTGCTACACGTACTGAGGGTAAAGTTTGCTGACTACCTCGGCTGTGAGCGTCTTAGGACTGTGTCCAAAAAAGAATTCTCATCTCACTTCTATGAGACACCTTCATCTTAGGGTAATCGTCAAAACACCCTTGCTCAGGCTTTGCAAAAGGTTCGAGGTTCCTTAACATGGTGATGACATTTGTTCTACATCCCTTGTCTCACTATAACTCCATTACTGAGCCTAGTGCTTGATTTTTGTTATCCCTACTTGAGGGACTCATTATATTTTCTCTCTCACTTCATACTATCCCTCATAGATGTATATAGGGATACGACGACCTGTGATAATCTTATTTTTCCTTTGGCTATCATGCAGATTCTCTACCATTTTTCTGTCTTCTATCTTGAGTCTACACACTTCTCTCGTATGTGTGTTATAGATGCAGCGACCATTAAACAGAGCAAGGCCCAGCTTCGACTAAAGCGGCCATGGACCGAGATGGCGACTCCTCTGGCTTCTTCCGCTTTATCCACCTCTGCTCATTCTTCTTTTGTGGGTAGAGTGACTCTTGAGGTCATTATGGCATAGCTTGTGCGTGTGGATGCTTGCCTTGACACTCTTAGTGATGAGTTATGTCTGGTGAACACCTGTGTTGGTCGTATCGCACGACGACAGACTATCATGTGTGGTTTCACTGCTTCTTCTTCTCCATCTCCACCGACTTCAGAGGATGAGAGTGATAATGGCTCCGGTAGCGATAATGATGATGAGGATAAGGATGGCTCTTCTAGTGACGACGAGTTGACTGCTTGAGTTACTTGCCCTTTGTCATTCGTGACGAAAAGGAGGAATAGTTTTGGGTATGGGAGTAGTCATGTTCTTAGGGGGAGATTTAGTATAGGAGATAGATATTTTTGTTAGGGGGAGTGTTTTTTCTTTTTGAGGGATGTAGTGAGGACTTTTTGTATCTTTTCTTTTCTTTACTTTTCACATACATTGCTCTTACATTGTGATAGCAAACCTTGTACTTATGTTGATATATATATATATATATATATATATATATTGACGTTGTTAATACATTCTTTCACCTATCACTTCATGTGTTGTTTCTTTTCTCTCTTTATGCACATGCTTCTTATTATTTGTATGCAATCTTTTATTTTTGTTTCACACTAAGATACTGTGATGAGTTTTGTTTAAAGTGTTTCAGAAATACAGGTTGTCAAAGTCTTTCTTACCATGAACTCTCTTCTTGCAAAATTTTTCAAGAGTTTGTGTTATGATAGATTTTATTGTATTCAACAAGTGAGTATGAGTTAAGTGATTTATGATTTCTCTCATATGTTTATTTGTTTGTTGTGGTTTTGTCACAGATTGTCAAAGAGGGAGATTGTTAGGACATATGTTAATCATGTTAGGAACATATGTCAATATAGAATTGCCTAATCTTTTGACAAAATGCACTTTACTTGTAATTAGGTAGATCTAGGACGTGTTTAATACTTCAAGGAACAAGAGCTCAAGTCCAAGTGTTAAAACTATGCAAGTCTGTCCAAGAAACAAGTAAAGAAGTGCTAGATTTTAAAACTTGACAACTAGCTTGACAGATAGCATCTATCGAGGTTTAAAAGGTAGCTTTTGACTGATGCTCGACAGTTGCTTAATAGATACCCTATCTATCAAGATTTATAAAAATCAGTTTTTTAGATTTGATTTCACTCCAATCTATGTATACATGTTTAGGCCTTCTTTTCTCACAACCCTAAATATATATAAGGATTATTTTAAGAGCTATCACAGTTGGTGCAAGTAAGTGCAACTTTATGCAAAGTTTTTTTCACAAGCATATTGTGACCAGAGATAATTTGCCCTAATTCATCTTTTTCTTCAAGAAGCTGCTGTATTTGTACGCTGTAGAGTTTTGTAACCAAGGAGTTTCGTGATCTTCATTGTGTTGATGAACTGAAGAAATTTGCAGTTAATATTTTTCTCAAGTTGGTGGTTAGTCACGTACTTGAATTCGTGTATCAATTGGTTACTTACGTACTGAGAGCCGTGCATTAAAAGGAGAGACTGTCACTACAGAACAAGTCCAATTGGGTATTGGGGTAAGGGTTCAACTGTAGGTTAGTATAAGGTATTGGGATTCTTTTAGTTGTAACCGCTTGTTGTGATAATAGTGAATTCTCAGGAGTGGTGACCTTAAAATCACCCAGTGGAGTTTTTGCCTTGGAGTTTTTCTCCATTCGTAAACAAATCATCATGTCGACTTTATTTTCCGTTGCATATTAACTTAGTTGGTGATTTGTTTGTGTTACCATGCGTATTGCATGTAAATTAACTTAATTAATTTACTTGGCTAATTTATTGGTTAATTTATCACAAGAGGTCAATACTTTCTTGGCCTATCAAAAAGAAAGTAAGAGAATAAATTGACAGGCCAAGAAAGGATTAACCCCTTGTGATGAATTAACCAATTTAATTAGCTAAGTGAATTAATTAAGCTAATTAACATGTAATACGCGTGGTAGCACAAACAAATCACCAACTAAGTTAATATGTAGCGGAAAATAAAGTTGACACGGTGATTTGTTTGCGAATGGGGAAAACCTCCAAGGCAAAAATTCCACCGGGTGATTTTAAGGTTACGACTCTCGAGAATCCACTATTATTACAACAAGCGGTTACAAGTAAAGGAATCCCAGTACCTTATACCAACTTATAGTTGAACCCTTATCCTAATACCCAATTGGGCTTCTTCTGTAGTGACAATCTCTCCTTTTAATACACGGCTCCCAGTATGTGACTAACCAATTCTATACACGGATCCAAGTACGTGACTAACCACCAACTTGAGAAGGATGTTGGGTGTAAAGTTCTTCAGTTCATCATCACGATGAAGATCATGAAATTCATTGGTTACAAAACCCTATGGCATACAAACTCAGTAGCTTCTTCAAGAGAAAGATGAACTAGGACATATGTCTTTGGTTCACAATATGCTTGTGAAAAACTTTTGCATTGATGTGCATCATTTGTGACAGCCCTTAAAACAATTCTTATATATGTTTAGGGCCGTGAGAAAAGAAAGCCCAAACATCTATACACGGATTGGAGTGAAATTAGATGTAAAAAAATGATTTTCTTAAATCTCGATAGATAGGGTATCTATCAAGCAGCTGTTGAGCATTGGGCTAAACTGCCTTTTAAACCTCGATAGATGCTATCTGTCGAGCTAGCTATCGAGTTTTAAAATCTAGCACTTCTTCACTTGTTTCTTGGATAAACTTGTATGACTTTAACACTTGGACTTGAAACCTTGTTCCTTGAAGTATTAAACATATCTTAGATCTGCCTAATTACAAGTAAAGTGTGTTTTGTCAAATGATTAGCCAATTCTATATTGACATATGTTCCTAACATGATTCACATATGTTCTAACATAAATAACTAAGATATTTTCTTTGTGTTTGGTTACTAAGAAAGTTTTAGATAGGAAAATATTTTTTTTATATATTTAAATACTGATATAACATTTTTTAATACCTATTAAATTTTATTATTATTATTTTATTAACCACGTAAACATCAAATGTATTAGTGGTGCACACTGTTTACCATAAATGTGTTTTTCGTAAGTGAGTTGGCAATAAAAATTAACTTACAAATTAAAAATAATATAAACTAAATTGACTGTTAAAAAAAAAATAATAACCAAATTAAAAACAACTTTAAAATATAAGAATTAAATAGTAATCTGGGAAACTTAAGAGCTGGGTATTGGGAAAGTGATAATTGAAGGGGATTCAAAGACCATCATATGCCATTAATATGGGGACTATGCAACTAGCAGATTTCGGCCACCTTATTCAAGATATCAAGTTGGTTTAATCTTTGTTTTCAGAAGTTAATTTTGGTCATGCTAGGAGACTTGAAAATAATATTGCTCATCAACTTACAAGAAGAGCCAGACCTCATGACTCTACTCTTACTAGGATAGAATCTGTTCATCTATAGATGTTTACAACAGTAATTTACTAATGATTGATAATATTTATCCCTTCCGTGTTTCTTCTTAAAAAAAGAAAAAGAAAAATAAGAAGTAATTTGGCCCTAAAAATATATGAAGTTATGTCGTTCTTCTTGTTCAACTGAGAAATCATGGTCTAGGTTCGAGACAGACTATGCGAAAGGAAACTCAGCCATTATTAAAATCATGACGTCATTTCTGTAGATAAGAATGACATTATGGTGTTATTGAGTGGTGGTGGTGCTTTCTGAAGTCGTGGGGGAAATAAAGGCTTTTCATAAAGGACAAGTAAAGCGTGTCCCATGTAAAAAAACCCATTAAAAACGCCATGGAAAAGAAAAGTCAATTACGGTGGTTTTGTGTGGGGTCCACACAAGGGGAGGATGCATGTTTATGAAACATGCTGAATTTTCTCATTATGGTGAGCTTGAAACTTCACGATTAAAACGCGGAAAAGTCTTGGGGTGGGTGGAAGACAATTAAAACGCCATGGAAAAGTCTTGGGGTCGGTGGAAGACAATTATGGTGTAGTACCCGGAAAAAAAAAATAAATAAAAAGGAGGGTATTTAAGTAAATTTATTTTGTGGGACCAAATTTATAATTTATAATTATAAGAGAGTTTTTAGAAAATAAGGTTGAAACCTTAGTTATATATAGTGAGGGTTTGGATTGGACGTCTACGTTTAGGCGTCCATGTTTTCCTCTTTCTTTTTTTTTTTTTTTGGGTTGCACGCGGTTCAAATTTGACAGAGAAGCACTGCAGCGGCACTGTTTATCACTGTTCACACACTGTTCACGCAATAAAAAATATTAAAATGGGTCCCACGGTACTATTTACATATTTAAAAATTATTTTGCTACAGTGTTTTCAGTTTTCAGTTTCAGCAACAATAAGTTCAATCCAAACGGACCCATAAGCTTATTAAGTTTTGAGGGAGGTGACTATCCAAATTACTCAAGTAGAGAATGTTTGACTGCACAATTTAGGTAATATCTAAGGATTTTAGAAGAAGTGTTAGGGAGAAGTTCCTTTTAGTATGACTTTTGGACGTAAGTAACTTTATCCTAATTGATTTTATTTTGCATAGTTTAACTACTGAAAATTGTTTACAATTGTTACAATTTTATTTTTATTGTATTACTGATTTCAAGTAAAGAATTATCACAAAATATATCTGATTACTGAATATATGATGTATTGTATTGTTTTTAGCTATACTGATTCAAAGTAAAGAATAAAGAATTTTCACAAATATACATGAGCATTAAATATAAGATTTATTTTATTTTATTGTTTTTTTTAGCTATATTGATTTAAAGTAAAGAATTATAGAAATATCACAAATAGATTTGAATATTAAATATATGATTATATATATATATATATATAAATTTGAATAAGATATATTTTTGTTAGAAACTATGATTTCATATATATGATTATGAATAATCTGACTATGAATTTATTCTGATACCTAGCCAATGAGGGCTGTTCATTGGTACTTTGATACCCAGCCAATGAGGGTTATTCATTGGTATTCTAATACCCAAACCAATGAGGGTTATTTATTGGTATTCTAATATCCAGCCAATGTGGGTTGTTCATTGGTACTCTGATACCCAGGCAATGGGGGTTATTCATTGGTATTCTGATACTCAAACCAATAGGGGTTATTCATTGGTACTTTGATACCCAGCCTATAGGGGTTATTCATTGGTACTCTGATGCACAATCACGGGGATATAGCGTGATCATAGTCACAAGATTGTTAAGAATATGAATTACGTTTGAATATTTGAACTATTTTGAGTCCTTAAAACTGCATATGTGAATTTGGAAATGTTTGAATATTTGAACTATTTTAGGTCATTAAAACTGTTTATGTATCTTTTTGGAACATATGGTAAGTTATAGCTTTGATATATGGAAAACTGACTACTTTCTAAACCATCTATGATATATTTGTCAGATTAAAGTATGTGATTTATTTGCAATTTATTATTTTAAGACTACAAAACTGCTTCAGTTATTTTGAAACACACGTTGTATATTATAACTTTGAAAACACATATTACATCTTTTCCTTTACAGATCTATTACTTGGTAGAACTTATTAGGATTTTAGTTACTTATTGAGTTGTCAACTCACCCCTCCTTTTCCCCTCCAGTTTCAGATTGTGAAAAATAGCAAGTTTTGGGAGTTTTGATATTGTGTTGTGAGCAGAAAAAGAAGTTTTGTGATATTGGGATTGGATGGTCTTTTAATAGTTTTATATTTATTGGCCAATTGGCATTATGTACATGAGGTTTGGATTTGTTCCTATTAAATTATTGGAGATCTAGTCATAAAGAATTTGTTAAGGTATTTTGGATTTATTTGATTTAATTTTTGAGGATAAATTTTAGTTGCTAAGAATGCCTTACACACTTGTAGGGTGCTTACTTTATAAGCGTGCGGCAGTTGTCACATGCTTATTTTTTATAGTTGGGTTCGGGACGTGACATATGATGAGCTTGAAACTTAACAATAATATTTACTAGTACTAAAATTACAAGCTCGTCATTACAGTTGATGAGCATTTAATCTACTATACCACTTTTTGTCTACCATTTTATATTCCATCAATTACAAGTTAACGCCACTCTGATTTCTTTCTCTCTCATTTTTGCAGGGAACGCTACCTCGTCAAAAGCTCAGACGAGGTCATCGACTAACGACCATTTTTGGCTTCATCAATTTGGCGCCGTTTATGGGAACGTTGATCTAAATCATACCTATTTTCGTAGCTTTACCATTCAAACGATGCAATGGCTCCAAGTTCATCAACTCCACTTGATCCAATGCAAATGACCTAGCAAATTTAAACACTGGCAGCAAGTGTTGAAGAATTGAAAAAATAGAAAGAGGAGTTGAGGCAGCACCTTTCTCAGGAGAATAACAATGTGCCTCTTCGCCAACGTAAACAAAACAATGCCAACGAGAAAGGTCATAGCCCATGAACTAGTAATAGGGAAGAAAGTTCCAAGTGAACAGGGTAGTCTAGTTCCAAGCAAACAGAACAACCCAATCGAAACAATGATGAGCTCTTGAAGAGCATGAGGAAAGAGATGGACGAAATGAAAAATGCCCTGAAATGAAAGTCGTCTAGGAATCTATATGGGATGATCAAAAGAACAGACTCTCTATTCACTAGTGAGGTCCTAGAGTGCCCTCTCTCATCGACGTTTTAACTACCCCAATTGGAGACTTATGACGGGCATACAGATCTGCTAGACCACATAGAGTCTTTGAAGATATTGTTCAACCTTCAGCGGATACCTGATGAAGTGACGTGTAGATCCTTCCCAACAACTCTCAAATTAGCTGCTTGAGTTTGGTTCAACAACTTAGCATCATCTTCGATCGCAAATTTCGAACAATTAAGTGACTCCTTTGTACAGCAATTTATCGGTGGCCAAAGACACAAAAGGCCAACTTCGCATCTAATAATGATAAAACAGCAAGAAGAGGAAATTGTGAGGGCTTATGTGAAGCGTTTCAACTGAGCAGTCCTAGAAGTAGACGAAGTTGATGACCAAGTTTAACTAACGGCCTTCCAGGCTGGCTTGATGACCAAGGACTTCATCTTTTCGTTAACGATAATAGCTTAATTTGCATATTTATATCATTATTAGAAAAAAATTATCATACTTATTTTGAGTTAATTCATGCATTTTATAGTTGATTTTGGAATAATGTTGAATAATCAATTTTGTGCTTAATTGAATTTTAATGCGTGAATCTGTCTTTTATAGGATAATGAAATTAAGTAGATTTGTGCAAAGAAGAAACCTAATGGACTTTAATTTTACAAGGGCCATGGTGAAGTCAAAGAAGGCCAACCCAATTAAATTCAAGTCCAATTGGAGAAAGGAATCAAAGAAAATTTGCACCAAATCCAAGTCCAATTCAGATTAGGATTCCAGCCTTTGCACCAATTAGTACTTGGAGTATAACTTTCAGCTTAGATGTCCAATCGAGATGATTCATGTTGGGCTGGAAAGATAAGTTAAAGGCTACAACTTTGTAGTTTACGAAAAGTCTGAATTCTGAAGTTAAATGGGCCAAAAATGTTGGTTAAGTGAAGCCTAAAAACCTTGGATTTTCTCTAAATGAGAATTCAACTTGTAATAGGATTCTTTGACCTATTTAAATGCTCTTTAGGGCAAAATTCAAAGAGAGGGGGGGGGGGGGGGGGGCTGCTGTAGAACATAATTTAGATTTTGTTAAAATTTCTTTACAATTTTTAGAGTTTTATTTGTGTTATGGCTTGCTAGAAGCCTTGCTAAGGCAAGGGGTGAAACCCAATCGTTTATTGGTATGTTCTTAACAATTATTTATTGGTTTTAATACTTATGTTTTTATGTTTTTGATTGTTTTACTCATCTAAAATAGTGTTTAGTTCTGTATAATCCTTTGATTTATCGTAGACTCCGGGCACGTTAAATGCTTAGTATTCCCTGTGAACTAATTCACTAGTTTTGTTTTGCCTAAAATCAATCAATTTCATGAAACTACCTTAGACAATTAATTCTTGAGTTTTTATTGTTAAATCATCTGATTAAGATCATCCTTCGTATGAATTTAATTGAGTTATAAAATAAATATTGTTAAGACTACCAATAAATGTGTAGTGTGTAGATCCCTAAACCTTAGCGCCTTAATATATTATTATTTTCTCTCAATTTAAATTACCTTTACTAAACAATCAAAAATCTCTTCAGTTAAACTTTATTATTTTAGTTTTATTCTCTTGTGGTTTACTAATCAATTCCCTTTTCCCTGTGGATTCGACCTCGGACTTTCTGAGTTATTACTTCGCAACAATCTTGTACTTGGGAGCATTATTTAAGTCGCAGCAAGTTTTTGGCACCGTTGCTAGGGATTAGGCGATTAGAGAAGCATTCCACTTCGTTTGGAGAGGTTTTTGGCATTAAATTTCTTCACATATTTGATAATATCTCTCCAACTCGTTTCTTTTTAAGTAGTTTAGTTTTATTTTAAAGTTTTTCTTTTATTTTTCTACTTCTTTTTATTGTTAAGGGTATTTTGTTTTCTTTTGTTTTATTTTCTTTTTCTTTTTCTTTCTTGCTTTACTATTGCATGCGTATTTGGTGTCGTGATAGTAATAATCACTTGGTTAGAATTGAGTCTAATAATTTGTTTAGCAATTTATCTGATTCTTTCACACATTATCACACACTTGATATCATGGCGTACTTAGAGAGTAATCATGGTGATGAGAATAATTTAAATAATGAAAACTTCCATGCTCACCAATCCATTAGAACTCTCAAGGATTATTTGCAACCTACTAGGAGTAGTGCACCGTCATGCATCATTTTTCCAACTAATGCAAATAATTTTAATTTTAAGCCTGGTATGATTTCATTACTTCCTAAATTTCATGGCTTAGATTCTAAAAATCCTTACCTACACTTTAAGGAATTTGAGGAGGTATGTTCTACCTTCCATGACCAATCATGTAATGAAGAGACCATTAGGTTGAAGTTGTTCCCTTTTTCTCTTAAAGACAAGGCAAAAACTTGGCTTAATTCTTTGAGACCTAGGTCAATTGGTACTTGGCAAGAGATGCAAACTGAATTTTTAAACAAATTTTTTCCAATTCATAGGACTAATGCACTTAAAAGACAAATAATGAATTTTCACAAAAAGATAATGAGACATTTTATCAATGTTGGGAAAGATTTAAAGATTTGCTTAATGCTTGTCCACATCATGGCTATGAAACTTGGCGTATAATTAGTTTTTTCTATGAAAGTTTAACTCCAAAGATGTGCCAATTTGTAGAGATCATGTGCAATTGAGAGTTTTTGAATAAAGATCCTAACGAGGCTTTTGATTAATTTGATCTCTTAGCTGAGAATGCCCAATCTTGGGATACCATTGATACCTCTTGTTAGGAAATATGTGTTTTCACTTGTTAGGAATATATGTCACTATTTTATGTAATTGGGTAGATTTAGGATGTGTTTAATACTTCAAGAAACCTTGTTTCAAGATCAAGTGTTAAAGCCATGCAAGTCTGTCTAAGATTCAAGTTGAGAAAGTATCTGTCATTAAAACTCGACAGCTAGCCATCTATCGAGCTTGAAGAGCTGTTCCAGCCCCATGGCTCGATAGTAGCTCGATAGATAGGGTATCTGTCGAGGTTTATGAAAAACAAAATTTCAGATCTGTTTTGACTCTAATCCGTGATTATGTGTTTGGGCTTTCTTTTCTCACAACCCTAGACATAAAAAATGATTATTTTAAGGGCTGTCAAAGGTGGAACAAGTTGCATAAGTGTTGAGCATAGTTTGTTTAAGCAAATTGTGACCGGAAATAGAATTTGCCCTAGTTCATCTCTCTTGTGTAGAAGTTGCTGTGTCTGTACACCGTAGGTTTTGTGACCAAGCATCTTCTCGATCTTCATCGTGTGATGCACTGAAGAACTTTGTAGCCAACAACCTTCTCTAGTTGGTGATTGAAGTCGCGTACTGGGATTCACGCAATTGGTTAGTCACGTACTAGGAGCTGTGCATTACAAGGAGAGATTGTCACTACAGAACAAGTCCAATTGGATATTGGGGTAAGGGTTCAATTGTATGTTGGTATAAGGTATTGGGACTTGTAACCGCTTGTTTTGATTATAGTGGATTCTTGGGAGTGGTAACCTTAAAATTACTTGGTGGGCTTTTTGCCGTGTTGGTTTTCCCAATTTGTAAACAAATCACCATGTCAATTTAATTTCCACTGCACTTAGTTTAATTGGTGATTTGTTTGTGCTACCACGCGCTTTGCATGTTAATTTGATTAATTAATAAACTTGGCTAATTAATCAATTAATTAATCACAATGGGTCAATTCGTTTTTGGCCTATCACCTTTGATAGGTCTAGAGAATCCACCAACCCCTCTGGGGATGGTAAGTACCAACTTAGGGAAGATGATGACCTTAGTGCTAGGGTGGCTAGTCTAACTAGGAAGCTTAAAGCCATGGAATTAAGAAAGGTCAATGGAGTCAATACTGTGTCTAAAATTGATGAAGTTTGTAGGATTTGTGAGACCATGGAACACCCTACCGATGAATGCCCTACAATTCTAGCTTTCAAAGAGGTGTTGCATGATCAAGCAAATGCTATGAACATGGTGAAAAAATCATACCCTTCCCCCTATTCAGAGACATACAATTCAGGGTGGAGGAATCACCCAAACTTTAGTTGGAGGAATGATAACGTGGTTGTACCTCCTACATATGATTCTTTAAATTTTGTTCCCTATAATGCCCCTCCAAAGAAGAGTCTTAAGGACACTTAGCAATTATTCATGCAAACTCAATCCACCATCAATAATCAAAACTCACAAGCCATAAATGACATTAGGAGCACTCTTACTAAATTGACCATATCCATGAGCACAATAGAAAAGGGTAAGTTTCCATCTCAACCACAACCAAACCCCCAAGGTCAATTTTGTGTTGATGATTGTAGTTCCTCTGAAAATAAAGTGAGTCAAGTTAAATCTATAACTACTCTTCATAGTGGAAAAATAATTGAAAAAGATATTCCTAAAAGCAATACACATGATGAGTCTTCCAAAATAAAGAGTAGTGATGAGGTCCTTAAGTCTAAATCTAATGAAATTGAAAAGGTGTCCTATCCCTACTCCTTTTCCCCAAAGGTTGATTTCCCCTCAAAAAGTGAATAAAATTTTGAAATCCTTGAAGTGCTTAAGCAAGTTAAAGTGAACATTCCTCTTTTGGATGCCATAAAGCAAATTCCATCATATGCTAAATTTTTGAAAGATTTGTGTACAGTTAAGTGTAAGCTTAATGTACATAAGAAGACATTTTTTGACTGAACAAGTTAGTTCAATCATTCAAAACAATAGACCTCTTAAGTTTAAAGATCCAGGTTGTCTCACTATTTCATGTGTGATTGGTAATTCAAAAATAGAGAAAGCTTTGCTTGATCTTGGGGCAAGTGTGAATCTTTTGCTGTATTCAGTATATGAGCAATTAGGTCTAGGCAAGTTAAAACCTACTTCCATAATTTTACAACTTGCTGATGGATCTATAATTGTACCAAAGGGTGTTGTTGAGGATGTTTTGGTTCAAGTGGACAAATTTTATTTTCCTATTGACTTTATTATTTTGGACATGCATCTTGTTTCTAATGCTAATTCTCAAATATTTGTGATTTTAGGACACCCATTTCTTGCAACTTCTAATGCATTCATAAATTGTAGAAGTAGAGTCTTAAAATTATCTTTTGGCAATATGACCATTGAGCTTAATATTTTTAATGCTTGTAAGCAAACTAGGGATGAAGAGGATGTGCATGAAGTTAACTTGATTGAAACAATTGTTCAAGACCAAACATTAGAAACTTGTTTAGTCAATTCATGTGATTTTAACTTTGATGAGAATTCCGAAATTGCATACATTCATTGTCTCTTGGAATCTACACAGGAATTGGAAGCAAGCAATTGGAAATTAAAATATGAGGAGTTGCCACCTTGTGAGATAAAGTTGTTCCCATCTAGTGAGCAAGTACCTAAATGGAAGTTGAAGCCCTGGCCAAATGATCTCAAGTATGCTTTTATAGGGACTGATGAGATTTTTCCTATGGTAATATCTTCTGAACTTGATTCCTTGTGTTAGGACATATGTGTTTCACATGTTAGGAACATATGTCGCTATTTTACATAATTGGCTAATCTTTTGACCAAACACACTTTACTTGTATTTGGGTAGATCTAGGATGTGTTTAATGCTTCAAGAAACAAGGTTTCAAGTTCAAGTGTTAAAGCCATGTAAGTTTATCCAAGAATCAAGTGTGAAAAGTGCTGTTCATTAAAACTCGACAGCTAGCATCTATCGAGACTTAGAGTTGTCTCAATACTGTGGATCGACAGCAGCTCGACAGATAGGGTATCTGTCAAGGTTTATGAAAAATAGATTTCTCAGTTCTGTTTTCATCTAATCCGTGGGTATATGTTTAGGTTTTCTTTTCTCACAACCCTGAACATATATAAGGATTATTTAAGGGCTGTAAAAGGTTATGCACAATTGCACAAGAGCAAATTTCACAAGAGTGAAGAAGTGTGACCAAAAACCTAGTTTACCCTAGTTCTTGAAGAAGTTGTTGTGTTTGTACACCATAGGGTTTTGTGACCAAGAAACTTCATGATCTTCATCGTGTGATGAACTGAAGAACTTTACAGCTAACTGCCTTCTTTAGTTGATGATTGAAGTCGTATACTGGGATTCGCGCAATTGGTTTGTCACGTACTGGGAGCCGTGCATTGAAATGAGAGATTGTCACTACAGAATAAGTCCAATTAGGTATTGGGGTAAGGGTTCAACTGTATATTGGTATAAGGTATTGGGATTCCTTTACTTGTAATCGCTTGTTTTGATAATAGTGGATTCTCGAGAGTGGTGACCTTAAAATTAGCCGATGGGATTTTTGCCGTGTAGGTTTTCCCCATTCGTAAACAAATCATCATGTCAATTTATTTTCCGCTGCATACTTAGTTTAATTGGTGATTTGTTTGTGCTACCACGTGCTTTGCATGTTAATTTGATTAATTAATAAACTTGGCTATTAATCAATTAATTTATCACAAAGGGTCAATACATTTTTGGCCTATCACCTTGCAAGAATGTAAGTTATTAAATGTTTTGAGTAAACATAAGGGTGTCATAGGAAGGAACATGGCTAACATAAAAGGACTTAGTCCATTGGTTTGTATTCATAGGATTTATTTAAAGGACAATGACAAACCATCTAGGGAGACTAAACAAATTTTGGAAAAGACGGTCAACCTAAATCATAAAAATTGGTCTTTGAGGTTGAATGATGCACTTTGGGCATATCACATTGCCTATTGATGGAGCGTGAACTCGTCAGCCAGTGTGGTTGGATGAAGCCAATCTGCAGCCTCCGAAAAGGGTCACTGGTGTGGTGCCTGCCATCACGCCTCCGACGCCAAAGTTAGTATGCGAGAAAATCTCAGAAAAGGGATAATATAAAGAATAAGAGTTTTCTTTCAGTATATGTGTGTATGTACCTTGTTCTTGGTAATGAGAGGGCTTTATATGCATACCTTCATGGCCTCTAGTCGTTGGAGTAGTTATGGAGATCTTAATGCTCCTCCTCGTAACGTCTGGTTTCGTGTAATGTGGCTTTAATATGCTCCAACGGCTCATACAGTTGGCTTTGTAACCGTTCTGAACTTAATTGTGCTGTAATGAATGTATTGCGTTTTCCTCGTCAGCGACGTGGATATAAGATATGCTCGTCCAAGTATTCCTTCGTCTGTCTTGTCTAACATCGTCACTGGAAGACTTCCTCGTCATGATGTTATTGGTTTCGTCATTCCCATCAGTTGCCCCCGAATTCCATGGTCGTCATGACATGTCATGTTGGCCGTGGAAGATAAAAAGTCTCCTGGGCCAAAAGTGTTTATTGGGCTTCCGTGCCGCATTAACTACGTAGTGATGGCGCCCTTTGCGCGGTTGCCACGTGTTGTGTGTGGATTAGTGGGGTTATTTTCGTGACCCTTGGGTTTCCCGCCGTTTTTTCAATTGCCTGAGTTTTTGAGTTAAAACTTCTCCACTTTACACCTTTTCGTTTCCCAAAGAAAATCTTTTGCTAAGTGTTTCTTAGTGAGCTCCGTTCTGCGATTCTTTTTCAGACTGGTGCGCCGTGCGTTGGTGTTTTCCGCCGTTGCTTAAGGTATGTTTTCTTTTCCTTTTGAGTTTTGCTTTTCTTTCTTGCCTTGCTGCCATATGTGGTTTCTGATTTACTCCTCTTTCTCTTCCTTTCTCTATACACTTGATTTCTTTTGGGTTTTTAGCAAGTGTCATTTCCTTCTGTGTTTTGGTGTTTCCATGGTCCGTAGTTCCGAAGTTAGGATAGACTACCCCTCAATTTCCTTTCTATTTGCGTGATTAGGGGGGTCTTTGGGGAATTTCCCACATTTAGAAAATTTCATTTTTGAGGGTAACTGTTTGGGCGTTGCGTTGGCTGATCTATTGCCTTTGCTTCGTCAATCGGTTGATTGGTTCGAGGGTCTAGTGAGAGAGGGAGAAACGATGTCTGAAGTTAGGTCTAGCGACCTTGAGACTGGATTATCGTCAAACAGTGATCTAGTGGAGGGTGGTTCAGTCGTCTCTTCCCCTCGAGGGGTTAGAGCTTTTCACGCCCTCGGGGAGGCGTGTGGTTTGGACGCAGATAGTGTGGGTAGATTCAAGGACAGGTTTCAATTTCCAGAACGGGTGCGCGTTCGTCTACCTAGTGACGAGGATAGGGCCTGTCACTTTTTTCCGGGTGAGGTGTGTTTTTACGAGTCAGCCTTTACCTGCGGGCTTAGATTCCCCGTCCATCCATTCCTGATGGAACTTTTGGATCATTTTGGCATTGCTCCTGGGCAGCTCATGCCCAATTCGTGGAGAATAGTGATCAACTGTATGGAGATATGGTTGGCTGCTAACGGAGATATGATCAGGATAAATGAACTCACTTGTCTATATCGCTTGAAAGAATCCAAGGAGTATGGATATTACGAGTTAGTTCCCTGGGCGAGGAATACTAGGATTGTTAGGGGTTTACCTTCGTCCTTCAGGTATTGGAAATCCAGGTTTTTCTTTGTGTTGGGGGACGATTTTGAGACTCAATCCAACACGGATTAGGGTGATATACCAAGGTTGCATCGTCGGTGGGGGACCCCGGCTTTAGGTGCGTCAGTATCTCTATTCGTCGTTTTTGGTTTTGATGTTTCTGCCATTTTATGTTGCTGACCCCTTTGCCCCTTGCTGTGTGTAGTTAAGAGACGGCCTAAGCTCAAGAGCAGGCATAAAGAGCGCGTTGAGACCGCCATTGGATACGCCCAGACGATTGAGAGCTGGGACGACCTGGTAAACCCACGTACCTTGGCTTTTTACCACCTTGGGCCAGATCCGTCTCCTTACGTTCTACGTTCCATTGGTATTGAAGGCAAGAAAAGTAAGTACTAACCTTGTCAAGCTTGGCCTTCCTTATGCACATGTGGACTTTTTCCTAACCATTTCCTTCTTGCAGAAATGACGACCAAGTTTAAAAAGGACATGTACGCGAAGATGAGAGACAAGAAGGATGAACCATTATCCAGCATTGGGAAGAAAGCAGTGCGTGTCAAGGGGATGGCTACTCCTGCCAACCCAAATGTTCCCGTCAATCCCATAGTCTCCATCACTGAACTGACGAGGACGACTTCTCCGTCTACTTCGATTGAGGAGGTCCCTACTCCGGCTTCGAAGAAGCAGCGAACATCAGGAAAGGAGAAATCTGATTCACGCTCGTCAACAATATGGGATGACGAGAGATTGGCAGTGGACAGGGCCCACGAGGTGTTGACGGCGGACGATCTTAAGGTCTTCACAGGTGTGCCTTTCAACGAGGTCGCATCTTGTCATGTTCAAAGACTCGTCCAGGTAGAGTGTTTCTTGCACTGTCAGACCAATTCTCCTCTCTTTTTTTTCTTTTTTTTTTTAAAGACCTCAAATCTCTTTCCAGGTGTTGGGGGAAAGTATTCACATTACCTCTGAACATCTTACACAAGAGGCTAGGGTGGCATCCTTGACATCTAGGATGGAGGCTTTGGAGAAGGAGAATTCAGAGCTGAAGAAGAACCTCGTTGAGTCCATGGACGCAGCCACCACTTTAAAGGAGAAGGTCAAAACTTTGAACAACGACCTGAGGGCTGAGCGTCAGTTGACTTCGGAGAAGGACGAACAGCTTTTGAATGCTAAAGAGAGTTTAAAGACCATTGCTGCGAGGTTCGTAGAGGCTTTCCAGACTACGGACGAGTATCAGACCGTCCTGTTCAGCTGGTACTTCAAAGGCTTCGAGCTCCTTAGAAGATACCTCGTCAAGCATCCTTCCGGAGTGAACATGGATAATCTGGACTTAGAAGAGGTGGATCAGGAGATGGCCGCTGACGAGGCCGCCTCATCTTCTGTCGCTCAGCTAGATGCTCCTGGAGAGGTTCCTGCTAGTGGTGACACCAATGAGGATGCTCCTGGTGACGATGACGCTGCTCGAACCTGACACTTAGAAAAATTTTTTTTCCTTCTTTTTGGGATGCCCTTCATGTTTTGGGCAGTTATGTAAATCTAATTTCTGAACAATTTTACCTTCCGTCTATTTTGGGAACAAAAGAAAAGATTTTTAGCCCAGTGTTTATGGGTTTTTAGTTGTAAAGACAATGGTGACTCAGTTCGTTCCAGGCTTTAATTTAATATAACTTACCTGCTTTTGAAGTAATTACCTACGTCGTGATACTTAGCCATTTTTTTTTTTGACTTACATCCTTCTATAGGGATATTGGATTTGTCAGTAGCCTACATCCGTCAAGGCGGAATTTTGTTACTTAGCCCTTTTTGGCTTTTAGTGACACTCTTTTTCAGGGAAATTGTCCTCGTCAGTAACTTACATCCATCAAGGCGGAATCTTGACTATTTTTTGCTTATTGTGGCTTACACCCTTGTTAGGGATATTTTATTCGTCAGTAACTTACATCCGTCAAGGCGGAATCTTGTTACTTAGCCCTTTTTGGGCTTTTTGTGGCTTACACCCTTGTTAGGGATATTGCCTTCGTCAGTAACTTACATCCGTCAAGGCGGAATCTTGTTACTTAGCCATTTTTTGGCTTTTTGTGGCTTACACCCTTGTTAGGGATATTGCCTTCGTTAGTAACTTACATCCCTCAAGGCGGAATCTTGTTACTTAGCCATTTTTTGGCTTTTTGTGGCTTACACCCTTGTTAGAGATATTGCCTTCATCAGTAACTTACATCCGTCAAGGCGGAATCTTGTTACTTAGCCATTTTTTGGCTTTTTGTGGCTTACACCCTTGTTAGGGATATTGCCTTCGTCAGCTACCTTCAGTTGCATAGACCAGCTCATAGAGTAATATCAGCTGAATGAGTTCTTTATTGATTTTGATAACAAGTACATTTGATTGTTGCATCTATTGATGGTACTTCTTTAAGTGTTCAATGTTCCATGGCCTCGGGAGTCTTTGTCCGTCTAGGGTTTCCAGGTGGTAGCTTCCCTGTCTGGAGTAATGAACAACCAGGTACGGTCCCTCCCATGTGGGGCCAAGCTTCCCTTGAGTTGGATCTTTGGTCGCCTGAGTTACTTGATGCAGGACGAGGTCGCCTATGTTGAGTCGTCGGAGTTTCACCCTTTTGTTGTAATACTCTGTCATCTTTTTATGGTAATCCGTCATCCTGCTGCAAGCTTTATCTCTGACTTCGTCCAGGCAGTCCAGGTTGACTCGTAGACGATCGTCATTGTCTTTCTCGCTGAACATCTCTTGCCTGGTGCTGGTTACTCCGACCTCAACCGGGATCACTGCTTCAGTCCCGTAAGTAAGTCTGAACGAGGTTTCTCCCGTCGGGGTTCTTGCTGTTGTTCTGTAGGCCCACAAGACGTTGGGTAGTTCGTCTGGCCAAGCACCCTTCGCATCATCTAGTTTCGTCTTTATGATTTTGAGTAGCGTCCGGTTTGTCACTTCTGTCTGTCCATTTGCTTGAGGGTGGCCTGGCGATGAGAACTGGTTCTTGATGCCCAGGCCAGAGCAGAAGTCCTTGAAGCCTTAGCAGTCGAACTGTCGCTCGTTGTCTGATATGATCGCCTTTGGAATCTCGAACCTGCAAACTATGTTCCTCCATACGAAGCTCCGGATCTTTGCTTCGGTGATAGTTGCCAGTGGCTCTGCTTCAACCCATTTTGTGAAGTAATCTATAGCGACTAGTAAGAATTTTACCTAGCCTTTGCCCAGGGGTAATGGGCCAACGATGTCAATTCCCCATTGTGCAAATGGCTAGAGGGACGTTATTGTCGTCAGTCTTTCGACTGGCAGTCTTTGGATATTCCTGAACCGCTGGCACTTGTCACATTTCTTGACGAACTCCATTGCGTCCACCTGCATAGTAGGCCAGAAATAACTTGTTCGCATAATTTTGCTTACCAAGGATCTAGGGCCTGCGTGATCTCCGCAGATTCCTTCATGCATCTCTCTTAGGATGTACTCAGCGTCTTCTTCGTTCACACACCTTAAGTAGGGCATGGAGAAGCCTCTCTTGTACAAAGTGTCATTAAGAATTGTGAATCTAACATACCTCTTCTTGATCTTCCTGGCTTCGTTTGTATCTTGAGGGAGGTGCCCATCCTGAAGAAAAGATATAATGGGCATCATCCAGCTACTTATGTTCTGGATTGCGAAGGTTGGGACTTCTTCTATGCTGGGGTTCTTCTGTACTTCCATCTGTTAGGACATATATGTTTTAACTTGTTTAAGAACATATGTCACTTAGTTATGTAAATTGGCTAATCCTTTGACAAAACGCACTCTGCTTGTAATTGGGTAGTTCTAGGTGTTTTTAATACTTCAAGAAACCATGTTTCAAGGTCAAGTATTGAAGTCATCAAGTCTGTCCAAGAAAAAGCAAGCTGAAGTGCAATTTCATTAAAGCTCGACACCTCTCGATAGCTACCTCGACACCTGCTATCTGTCGAGATTTAAAAGGTCAGAATTCCAATCTGATTTTCTTGGGATCCGTGAATATGTTTTTGGGCCTTCTTTTCTTCTAACCCTAAACATATAAAAGGATTATTTTGAGAGCCGTTTTGGTGGACACAAGTTGCATTATCATTGAACAATCCTTGTTCAAGCAAATTGTGATCAACAGACGAAGTTCTTGACCTAGTTCATCTTCCATTAAGAAGTTGCTGTGTATTTGCACCATAGGGTTTTGTAACCAAGCATCTTCCTGCTATTCATCAAGTGGATGAACTGAAGAACTTTGCAGCCAACCATTCTTCCTCAGTTGGTGTTCTGAAGTCGCGTACTTGGATCCGCGCATTGGTTAGTCACGTACTTGGGAGCCGTGCATCAAAGGTGGAGACTGTCACTACAGATCAAGTCCAATTGGGTATTGGGGTAAGGGTTCAACTGTAGGTTGGTAAGGTACTTGGGATTCCTTTACTTGTAATCGCTTGATTTGATAATAGTAGAGTTTCGGGAGTGGTGACCTGAAAATCACCCGGTGGGGTTTTTGCCGTTAGGGTTTTCCCCATTCGTAAACAAATCACCGTGTTATTTATTTTCCGCTACATATCTAGTTGATTGGTGATTTGTTTGTGCTTCCATAAAATTGCATGATTAATTGATTAATTAATTACTTGGCCAAATTAATTAATTAGGGTTAATCACAAGGGGTCATTCAGATTGTGACCTATCACCATCAACAAGTCTGCATTCGACCTTGTTCCTTCTGACGAGGCTATCTTCGATACTTCGTTTGCCGCCTTATTCTGGCTTCTAGGAATCTGGACGAACTCTACCTCTTCGAATTCTTGAGTCAAGTGTTTTGTCAGCCTGAGGTACTTCTGCATTCTTTCTTCCTTTGCTTCGTATTCTCCCTTGATCTGCCCAATTACTAGCTTTGAGTCGTTCTGGATTAACAGGCTCTTGGCCCCAAACACTTTCCCTAGCCTTAAGCCCGTCAGAATCCCTTCATACTCGGCTTCGTTGTTGGTTGCCAGGAATTTCAGCTGAACTCCATACCTTAATACCGTCAGGGGTGGTTATGACGACCCCTACTCCTCCCCGCTTTTGGGCCGACGAACCGTCGGTCTGTATTATCCAAGGTTTGCCCTTACTGGCGGGGTTTTGTTTGTCCGGAAAGGTGAACTCAGCGATAAAGTCTGCCAGAGCCTGTGCTTTTATGGCTGCCCTGGGATGGTACTCTACATCAAATTGGCTAAGTTCAATCGCCCATTGGACCATTCTCCCTACTGCCTCGGGTTTGCTCATGGATTTCTTGATAGGCTGGTCTGTCATCACCCAGATCGAATTTGCCTGGAAATACTGCCTGAGCTTGCGCGAGGCTATTATCAAAGCGAACGTGATTTTTTCGATTTTTGGGTACCTGGACTCAGCCCCCTGGAAGGTTTGGTTGACATAATAAACTGGGAGTTGTATCCTGTTTTCTTCTCGGATCAGAGCTGCGCTGACGGCTGTAGACGAAATAGCTAGGTACAGATACAAATTCTCACCTTCTTTTGACCGGCTTAGGAGAGGTGGATTGCTCAAGTAACGTTTGAGCTCTTGGAAAGCTGCTTCACATTCGTCGGTCCATGCAAAAGCCTGCTTCAGAGTCTTGAAGAAGGGGAGGCATTTGTCCGTTGCTCTAGAGACGAATCTGTTGAGGGCGGCGATCCGTCCCGTGAGCTTTTGGACTTCCTTGACGGTCTTGGGTGACGCCATGTTGATTATGGCCTGAACCTTCTCCGAATTTGTTTCTATTCCTCTCTAGGACACCATGAATCCCAGGAACTTCCCTGAGGCTACACCAAAAACGCACTTACTTGGATTCAGCTTCATTTGGTATTGTTTGAGAGTAGCGAATGTTTCCTTGAGGTCGTCCAGATGGGTAAGCTTTTCTTTGCTCTTGACGAGCATGTCATCCACGTAGACCTCCATATTCCTGCCTATCTGCCTGCTGAACATTCTGTTCACAAATCTCTGATAAGTAGCGCCTGCATTCTTTAGTCCGAAAGGCATTACCTTATAGCAATAGAGGCCTTGGCTGGTGATGAAGGCCGTTTTCTCCTGATCCTCGTCAGTCATTTTTATCTGGTTGTATCCTGAGAAAGCGTCCATGAACGTCAACAGCTTGTGTTCGACTATGGAGTCTACGAGCTGGTCTATTCTTGGAAGGGGGAAACTGTCCTTCGGGCAGGCCCTGTTTAGGTCCGTGAAATCTACGCACATCCTCCACTTCCCATTTGCTTTCTTTACCAGAACAGTGTTGGCCAGCCAGTCTGGATAGTACATTTCCCTGATGAAACCTGCAGTCAGGAGCTTCTTCACTTCGTCAGCAACTGCCTGGTCTCTTTCTGGTGCGAAGACTCTTCCTTTCTGCTTGACGGGCTTCTTTTCTAGGTCTACATTCAACCTGTGTTGGATGATTTCTGGGGATATACCTGGCATGTTGTCATGGCTCCAGGCGAAGACGTCCAGGTTTTGCGTAAGAAACTGGACGAGCTTTGTTCTCATCTCAGGGTTTAAGGTCGTCCCTATCTTGGTTGTTTTGGTTGTTTCTCTCTCAGTTAGTTGCACTGTTTCTAGAGCCTCCACCTTTTCTTCCTCCTTTTCTTCAATTATCAAGGTGTGGTTCTCCTTCGCGGCCAACACGGTTTGGTAGCATTCTCGAGCTAAGACTTGGTCTCCCTTAACTTCACCAACCCTGTTCTCCACGGGGAACTTTACCTTTAGGCAGTAGGTAGATGTGGACGCCTTCCACTTGTTGAGGGTAGGTCTTCCGATGATGACATTGTAGGAGGAGGGGCAATCCACCACCAAGAAGTCCAGCTGACGGGTCAGTTGCTTCGGGTATGTCCCCACTGTCACTGTCAACGTCACTATGCCCTTGGGATAGACCCTGTCACCACTGAAACTGACGAGGGGGGAATCAAAAGGACGTAGCCTTCTGGGGTCCAGCTTCAATTGTTGAAATGCAGGGAAGTAAATAATGTCAGCAGAGCTACCATTGTCCACGAGGATTCTTTTGGTGTTGAACCCTTCTATGGTAAGCATTATGACCAGGGGGTCGTTGTGGGGCTGCTTCACTCCCCTGGCGTCGTTTTCATTGAAAGTCATGTCTTGCTCGGTCCGTCTCTGCTTCGACGGAGGCGTCGTGTGGACGCTGTTCACCTGATGTTGGCATGCTTTTTTAAGGGACCTGAACGAGCCTCCTGTGACGGGTCCCCCTGTGATCGTCTGTATTTCCCCGACCACATTTTGAGGAGGTTGAGACTGGCGGTCGTTCCCCCTTGACGAAGACCCAGGCTGGCCTTTGTTCCCGTCCTTGAATCTACTATACTCACCCTTTTTTACAAACTTTTGCAACTTCCCCTTTCGTATCAGCTCCTCTATCTGCTCTTTGAGGTCCCGACAGTCCTCAGTGTAATGGCCATGGTCTTTGTGGAATCGACAGTATTTGTTCTTATCACGGACGTTAGGGGACGAGTGTGAAGGCCGCGGCCACTTTAGGTCATGCTCGTCCTTAATCTGCGTTAGGATTTTATCTACAGGCATAACAAGAGGAGTGAATTTTACCGTCCGCGGATTCTTATCATCTTTCCTTCTGATTCCGTCACTGATTCGGTGATCTGGACGCTCGCGCTTTTGCCCCCTACGGTCGTCTTCTTTTCTACCCTTGTCTCCTGGCCTCTCAATGTCTCTGATGGCGGTTAGTGCGTCTTCCGCGTTCATGTACTTCTGTGCTTTGAGGAGCATTTCGGCCATCATTTTCGGGGGATTTTTTGCAAGTGATGAAACGAGCTCTCTGGATCTCAATCCCGCCTTAAAGGTCGTTAGCTGTACCTTGTCATTAGCCTCGTCTACCTCCAGTGTCTCTCGGGTGAAACGTTTCACATATGACCTCAAAGTTTCCTTCTCTCCCTGCCTGATGGTGAGTAAGTGATCCGCGGTTCTCTTTGGTCGTTGTCCTCCAATGAAGTGACGCAGGAAGGCGTTGCTCAATTGTTCAAAGGTGTCAATGGACGATGTTGGCAGCTTTGTGAACCATTCCCGTGTGGCTCCCTTGAAAGTGGTTGGGAAGGAACGACACAATATCTCGTCCGGGGGCTGCTGGAGTCCTAGGGTCGTCTTAAATGTGTTAAGATGATCCTGGGGATCCTTTAGCCCATCAAATGGTTCAAGTTGAGGTAGCCGAAATTTTGACTGCACCGGACAGTCGAGGACGGCTACAGTGAATGGCGAATCTGTTGCCCTGACCATTCGGTCCACACTCTGTTCGGTTTTCTCTTTGATGGCGTTCCTAAGCTCGTCCATCTCCTTCCTCATCTCCTGGAGTAGATCCGAGTTCTGCTCGGTTGGAGTGGTAGGCCTTCGGTGGTCGCTTCTTCTATGGCTATCCCCTTCGTCATCTTGATTTCCCTTGGACCGATTCTCCTCTTGCTGAAGCCTTTGCTTCATTTCCTCATTTTGTTTGGTCAATTCTTCGACGGTAGCTGCAAGGGCCTGAATTTGCTACGCCAAGGCTGCGGAATCTTGATTGGACTCCATCTGAAAGAAGTATTTGACAGGAAACTACTTTTTCGTGATTGAATACGAAAATGTCTCCCCACAGACGGCGCCAAACTGATGGAGCGTGAACTCGTCAGCCAGTGTGGTTGGATGAAGCCAATCTGCAGCCTTCGGAAAGGGTCATCGGTGTGGTGCCTGCCACCATGCCTCCGATGCCAAAGTTAGTATGCGAGAAAATCTCAGAGAAGGGATAATATAAAGAATAAGAGTTTTCTTTCAGTATATGTGTGTATGTACCTTGTTCTTGGTAATGAGAGGGCTTTATATGCATACCTTCATGGCCTCTAGTCGTTGGAGTAGTTATGGAGATCTTAATGCTCCTCCTCGTAACGTCTGGTTTCGTGTAATGTGGCTTTAATGTGCTCCAACGGCTCATACAGTTGGCTTTGTAACCGTTCTGAACTTAATTGTGCTGTAATGAATGTATTGCGTTTTCCTCATCAGCGATGTGGATATAAGATATGCTCGTCCAAGTATTCCTTCGTCTGTCTCATCTAACATCGTCACTGGAAGACTTCCTCGTCATGATGTTATTGGTTTCGTCATTCCCATCACCTATAAAAATATTCTTCGTTGTCTCCCCATAGACTTGTTTTTGGTAAAGCTTGTCACTCGTCTGTGGAATTGGAACATAAATCATATTGGGCAATAAAGATGTTTAAATTTAACTTAGACAAGGCTAGTTCATTGAGAAAATTCCAATTGAATGAGTTGGAAGAAATTCCACATGATGTATATGAGAATTCTAGGATTTCTAAAGAAAGAATGAAGGATTTTCATGACAAACAAATTGTAAGGAAATCTTTTGAACCATCTCAAAAAGTTCTTTTGTATAATTCTAGGCTACATTTGTTCCCTGGAAAATTGAGATCTAGATGGACTGGACCTTTCATTGTTAAAATTTTTTCCCCCCAAGGTGTCATTGAAATTGAAAATCCTAAGAATAGTAACATATTTAAGGTGAATGGACAACGTCTTAAGCCATTTCTTGAGAATTTTTCACAAGAGGAGGAATCCATTAATTTGGAGGATCCCATTTATCAAGACTTGTCAAGCAATTAGCATTAGTATTTGTGTCATAGTTTTTTTGTTTTTTTTTTTTGTTTTTTTTGTTTTTTGTTTTTGTTTTTTTCTTCAAGGTACTCTCTGTAATCTCTACTCTTTATTGTTTTTCCTTATTATCATTGAGGACAATGTAAGTTTTAGGTTGGGAGGAGGAACTTGAGATGATTTACATTTGGTTTTATTTTATGTTAATTTTTTTCTTTTTGGGGGTTGTTTTTAGTGATTTTTGTTTTTAGTTCATTTTTCAAAAAAAAAGAAAAAAGAAAAGAAAAGAAGAAGTGTTGCTTTAGCAAGAGTTTTAAGTCAAAGTTCTTTATGCTACTTCTATCTAAAGAATTCCACTGTTTTTCATGCTCAACTAGTATGCACATGCACTTTAGCCGCATGAACATGTTTCTTGGTTGAGAGATAGAGATGACTTTGAAAATCTTGAAAATAAAATGTAGAGACTATAACCCAAGTGAGTTCTTGAGCCATTCATTTTTTTAGAGGGTTATTTTCTTTTGACCTCATAATTCATTTGGAAGCACATAACTTTGTTGTTGCTTAGTCTCATTATTCTTTGATTTGGTCGAATGCTAAGAATTCATCAAATTTTATGCCACACCTAAATATGTTAAAGTCATGGATTTTGAAGAACTATCCCAATCCTTAAGAGATGATTTTAGGCCATCTTTGTTAATTTTGAACCTTTATTATTTTCTTTCTTGATACATTACTGCTAGTCACCCATTTGAGCCTATAATTTTAGCCATTCTTTCTCAAACCCTTTCCTAAGGTGTTCCAAGAATGAATGCAATCAAATTGTCTTATTATGATAAATTTGTGGTGAAATAGTTGGAAGAAAAGGAGGACTCACTCAAAAAAAAAGAAAAGAAAAAAAAAGAGAGTCATAAAAAGAAATGGAAAAATGTTGAAAAAAAAGGGAATGTGAAAGAGGAAGAAATAGAGAATGAATTTGTTGATGAAATTTTGAAGAGAAAAAGAAAGAAAGTGAAAGTGCGATATTCAAGAAACTTGAGAGGGTAAATCAATTGTCATATACTCAAAAGAAGTTGTCTCTCTAATTATTCTTGGGAACACTTTTTATTCTTACCTATACCCTTTGTTCTAAATTCCTCCTCTTTACCCTACATTACGTCCCAATGAAAGTCCTATTTGATCTTAAGTAAGGTGTGGTTTGGATCTTGACATGACTAATCAATGTGTGTGGTGTAATATTCTTAGCGTTTGACATCCTTACATGAGACTATAAATATCCTTTATTTTGCTTCACCGTTCTTCGTCTTCTTTATATGTGAGATATTAGTCTTTGTTCTATGTTATTATGCTCACATATGTTTGAGAGTGTTACACCAAAATGACCACTCGACCGAGAAATTTATGTCCAAATACAAATAGACCACTCAAAAAATGTGAAATTTATGCCAAAGGGACCACATACTGAGTAATTTACATCAAACAAAAACAGGCCACTCAAAAAATGAGGAATTTACACCAAAGAGACCACTTGACCAAGCAATTTACGTCCAAACACAAACAGGCCACTCAAAAATGAGCAATTTTCGCCAAAGACACAAATAGTCATACATGACTCACACAAACATACAATCACACAAGAGTGAAGCAAATAAACACACAAGACTCACAAAAACATCAAAAAAAAAATATGTGATCACAAAAGACATTACAAACAATCACGTATAACTTAGGCGAACATCAAAGATGTATGCAAAATTTTAGTAACAAAAAACATGATCACACAAACACCAAAGATGCATATGGTCACACAATATAACAACATGGATGAACACAACAACACAGGGCATATGGACACTTCCTTTTCTTTCTTTTTTCTTCTTTTTTTTTTACCCTAACTTTTGCCTAGGCCGCCTTTACGGGTTTTCAACCTAACATGCATTTTTTACTTTTTTTTTAGGCCCTAACTTTTGCCTTGACCGCCCTTGCAAGTTTTCAACCTAGCGAGCTCTTTCACTTTTACAAGAAGCAAAAAATGATAAGTGATGAACAAGTGCTATGAATTATCCACAAAAATATCTTCTTAATTCAAATTCTCAGTACATGAGTTGCACAATTTACATAATTTGATGTGGCTACACCTCACAAGGTTGCCTACATACCCAAAAGGGATCAAGCCTAATGTAGTTCACATGAACAATTTTAATTGATCAAAGAGGACTTTTACTTGGCTTGTAATGAAGGTTTTGGTTCTTGGCTCAGAAAGAAATGGATGACAAAGGGTCAAAATTACTTTCTTGAGGGTTACAATTTGGTCAAGGAATACTTTTCATCTCTTTCTAACTTTCTTCACCTTCACTTTTTTTTGGTACTTCACTTTTCACTTTTTTTTTGTTCTCCTTCAATTCATTTCACTTCATTTTTTCATCACTTTATTCATGCATTGCCCCTAGTGTAGGGGGTGATCCTTGACAAGTGTTACTTTGAATGGAAACAACTTTGAAGACTCAAAAGTGGTGAGCAAAGGGAAATGTGTTTAAGGTAGCTGAATAACGGCCTCTCTTCGTCCCAATTTCCATTGTTCAATTATGGGCAAACATGCAACATCAAATATTGAGAATCAAATCAACTTGAAACTTTAAGAACTAACCATAAAACTCAAACAATTACAAACCACTTTATTGATGAATTAAAAGAGTACATGAATTGAAAGATTCACTGAATTGAAAGACATTTCTAAATTGAAATAACAAAGATACATTGAATTGAAATAACGACACTTCTGAATTTAAAAAACACACTAAAATGAAAGACTCTTGTGGAATGCAATAACAAAGACTAAACTCCTTGATCAATCAACCACAAGTAAGAGGAGGCACACCATGGTAGTCGGGGAAAGGATTAGTCTTGATGTTTGGGAGGTTGATGGGTGGCAAAGGGACCTTGTCAGATTGAATGAGGTCTTCAATGTCATGATGGAGACTAGTGCACTTATTAGTAGAATGACCATGGCTCTGATGGTACTTGCAATACTCACTTGCATTGTAGTTTGGAGTAGAGGTGTTTGAAGTATACCTTCCAAGATCCAATGGCTTGATAAATCCTTTTATATTAAATTTATGGGAGTTATTAATTTGCTTGTGTAAAGTTGTGACTTACAACTATGTTTTTTTGTTGGCTTTAATTCTGTGTCAAATTTTATTATAATTTTGTTCAACCATTTCCCTGTATTTTTGTGGGATTTAATGTAAGGATTGTATATGAGAGTTTGGTGAAGAATCTGTGAAGAAGTGGTTTTCGCAATTGGACTCGCAAATGATGACCCACAAAATAAGCCACGTGAGAAGCACATACAGGAATTTGAAGAGTCATTGACAGGATAGTTTCGCGAGTGACTCGCGACTCAAGCCAAGTCGCGAGTGACCTGCGAAACCCATTGCCTGTTGCTTTTTGGAGTGTGATTTTTCCCATTCTTTACCAACACTATATAAACCCTCATTACCCATGAAATATAAGAAGAAAAAGGAGTATTTTATGAAGAAACTTTTGAGAGAGAAACCCTAGCCGAACACTTATGAGTTAGAGATTGTTTTATCCACAATCTTCTACCTCATTTCTCTAAAGTTTCCATCTACTTCCACCTCTCCATCTTCATATCCTTGAGAGGTTTTTAGCCCAATTGGGCGGAATTGCGGGATCCGGAAAGCTAGTGAAGACAAGACTCCAAGAAGTCCGTTGGTAGGAGGAGCTTAGAGAGCTCAAGTACATTGGGTAGATTAGACTTGGAGAGTCTTTTTGATATTTGTGTACTCCAACTTATTCACTAGTGGATTGATTTTGGCTTGGAGAGCCTTGGAGAGATTTTTTAACAAGTACTTTGGTTTCTTCTTTGATAATATGTCTTGGTGTTATCTTGTATTTGTATCTCTTTTCCGTACTCTTTAAACTTTACATTTATTGCTCATTGTACTTGCTTATAACTTAGAGTAGTGTTACCATTTTATTGCGTGTGCTTTACTTTTATTCCGCACTTAGATAAGTTAGAGTAAAAGCAATTAAAACGTAATTTAAAATTGGGGGTCGAAACAAATATTAGTATTTTCGCTCTAATTGAGCTTTCAACTTGGTAAGGAGATCTTTCTCAAAAAAAACTCTTGGTAAGGAGATAATTTGGCGTCAGGTACTCACCTATGCCTGGCTAGTATGTGGCCGAGAGGTAACATCTGATGGTGTAAAATTAACGAGAAATGGCATTTAATCCTTTGTTTTATGGTTCATCAGCTGGAATAATCTGTAGCTCCAATAATGTCTGGGATCGTTCATTTTCTTCTTGTTTTTCATATGAGGTAGTACTTTGTTCTGCCAAAAATCACATATTGGAAACGTCATGACTTTTGCACAAATACGCTGAACCAAACAGGCATCGAGTCTTTTTCGTGGCTGTCATGTCGTTCGGCCCTTTGAGAAGAAAAGAAAATTCTATGTTCATGTATAACTTAGAAGTATATGTCATATGCTCCGCAAACTATTTACACTCCTATTATTGGTTTAAAAAAACAAAAACACTCCTATTAATAATTTTACCTAATAAATTTTAAAAAATTTATTTTATCCTAGTCCTTTGCGAGAAAGTGAATTCCGTACCGTACCGGCCAGTACGGCCAGAATATACCGTATCGGCCAGTAATCCGGTACAGAATACCTCTCTGTTTTGTACCGGAAAAAATACCGGTCGTACCGGCCAATTTCGGGCAATACCGGTCGGTACCAGGCGTACCGGCCGGTACAAAAAAAAGATTTTTTTTAATTTATTTTTTATTTTTTAAGTTTTGTAATTTTTGAATTTTTGTTAGGACAGAATGGTAACTTATTTGTATTAACTTATTAGTATTATTTGTTTTCTTAGTATGCAATGGTAATTTTTCACCTTTTTATTTTTTATATTGTGTTTTTTTTTCTTTTAATTGATACTAAAGTCTAAAACTATGAATAATTAGTTCTGAATTGAGGAAATGTTTTATGATAAACTTTTATATTTATTATAATATATATAAACACACACATATATATATATATATATATATATTTATTTATAAATATAAAAAATAGCGATAAACTTGAAACGGTACACCGGTATTGGCCGGTATCCAAAATATATCGTACCGCTAGCTAAACCGATACAGCCTCCGGTATAGTATTGATCCCTTATCCTTTGCCCCTCTTTCTTTCTCTCTCTCTCTCTGCACACGCAATCAAAACGAAATTATAGCTCAGTGAGAATCTTCTGATTGGAAACGTCATGACTTTTTGCACAAATACGCTGAACCAAACAGGCCTCGAGTCTTTTTCGTGGCTGTCATGTCGTTCGGCCCTTTGACGAGAAAAGAAAATTCTATGTTCATATATAACTTAGAGAGAGGTATATATCATATGCTCCACAAACTATTTACCCTCCTATTATTGGTTTAAAAAAAAGAAAAAACACTCCTATTATTAATTTTACCCAATAAATTTTTAAAAATTTATTTTATCCTAGTCCTTTTCCCCTCTTTCTTTCTCTCTCTCTGGCACACGCAATCAAAACGAAATTATAGCTCAGTGAGAATCTACTGGGAAGAAGTTAAGGTTGCATTTCAGCTCTTTTGAAACCAAATCGCCATAGATGCTGATACCTGCAGGTACTTTTCTAATTTAGCCTACTTTGGGCAGCACCATCCATGTTGTTACTTGTTAGGTTCATGTTATAGAATATTATCATCATCTTGTTCAACCTTAAATTTTTCGTATCTGTAATATTAATGTATAGGTTGATTGCTGATTACTTGTAGTACGGTTGTAGTACTAAAATGATGAATGGATTTCTTTCCTACTGTTCTTGTAATTTACAAAAATATATATATATATATATATATATATAAATTTTCAGTTGTTGGCAGCATGGTGTTTATTAAGAAGAGACAGATGATGGAGGTGTTTCCTCAGAGATGGAGGAAAGTTTGGAATGAGTGGGAGCTGCGAGGAATGATTCTACTTAGCCTCACTGCCCAAATAGTTCTTGTCATTCTTGGAAATCGTAGAAAGTATATAGCCACAACATGGATTAGAATTACTGTTTGGTCAGCGTACTTACTTGCCGATTATATAGCAGCAATGGCTGGTGGCATACTCTCAAATGACATAGGAGATGTCTACACGGAGAGTGGTGTTCTTGATGCAAACTACGAGCTAAAAGCATTTTGGGCGCCTCTTTTGCTCTTGCACTTGGGTGGCACTGATGCCATTACTGCATACTCATTGGAAGACAATGAGTTGTGGAAAAGGCACTTATTTGCAGTATTTACACAAGCAATGACGACATTATATATCTTGCTCTTGTCATGGACGGGCTCTCGTCTTTCCCTACTCTTTATTGTGATGTTCTATGTTGGTCTTGTCAAATATTGTGAAAGAGTGTGGGTACTTTATTTGGCAAGCGATAAGAAATTTAGAGACTCAATTCCAGATATCTCTACCAGTGCTTCCAAAATAATGGAAGAATGCAGACTAAAGCAGTTGGAGGGGTACCATCTCACAACACATCAAGTACTGGAGATTGAGGTACCGAATCATTCAGTTGATACATTATTAGATGAACTTGTTCCTAATGCAAAGGAATTACTTATGGCTTGTAGCTTACTTGAGATGGTCAAGCGTCTCATTGCAGATCTCATACTTAGCTTTCAGGATCGGGATGCAAGCAGGGCGGCCTTCGAAAGGGATAGTATGTCTTGGGAAAAGGCTTTTGGGGTAATTGAGATTGAACTCGGGCTTATATATGACTTGCTCTACACTAAGGCAAAGGTAGTCTACTCTTTTTGGGGCATTGCTAGAAGAATCATTGGAATCTTCCTTACCATCATTGTATTGGTTGTTCTAACTTTTAATGAGATGATTAGCAAGAAACGACACTACTCCAAGATTGACATTGCCATAACTTTGGTATTATTGGCAGTTGCTCCTCTTCTAGAGTTATATGCATTTGTGGAATTGCTTCTCTCTGATCAATCTATTCATTGGTTAATTGTGCATAAGAAAACAAACATTCCACGAGCCATCAATGGCAGTCTAAGATTTATTTGTGCTAAAAAACAGAGGTGGTCCAATTGCATTGGTCAGTTCAGTCTGCTAAGCTTTGCCTTAAGAGAAAAACCCCTACACTTCCATGGAATCTTAATGAAGTTAGGCATTGATGAAATACTAGAGATTCACCAATATGAGACTCCTGCACCCATCAGCAATGATTTGAAAGAATTCATCTTCAACGAGTTTAAGGGTCTTAGGCATTGGGCGAAAGCGCATGGCCATGGCTTAGATCTTAAAGCTTTGTTTGGCTGTATGGGAGGCCGCACACTTAAAAAGTACGGATTTTTTGAGCTTGAATGGAGTGTTCAGTTTGAGTTTGACCAGATCATTCTTGTGTGGCACCTTGCAACAGAAATATTAGATCACAAAGATTTTGAATCAACGTTTCATGAAAGAGCCAAGTGCTTATCACAATATATGCTCTACCTCCTAGTCAAGCATCCTAATATGTTGCCAATTGGGATGGCACACATTAGGTTTCAGGAAATTTATGTTGAGGTTGGACGGTTTATTGAAGAACAAATGTCAAAATCAGTTAAAATACACGGCAAGAGGGAAGCGATTGAGATGTTACAAAAAGTGAACACTAAGGTCATGCTTACCACCCAAGGAGGAGATAAAAGTAACTTTGTGATATTTCATGCGTGTAAGCTTGCATCACAGATAAACAATAGAAGCTATAGATGGGATATGATTGCAAGCTTTTGGGTGGAAGTGTTAGGTCATGCTGCTATCCAGTGCAGAGGAAGACATCATGCTCAGCAGTTGAGAGGAGGAGGGGAGCTTCTTACTCATGTCTGGCTTCTCATGGCACATTTTGGCTTAACCGATCATTTCCAGATACCACGTAGTCGTGCAATAGCTGAGGCGATTCAGAGGTAGGATAAAAAATTAATCAACTAATAACTTAAGTTACACTTGGCATTTAGTTGGAGATCACTTCATGAAAGTACACAATTTCTTTTTTTAAGGACAATTATTGGTTTTCATTTTCTGTTCATGGAAATGTGTACAACATTGTACATATTTATTTAGTCTATGATGTAATGTTCGTTTGGCACAGAAGAGCCAAGACACGTATTGCCAAGAATAATATATAAATGAATTATATTTATATATATTTGTGTGTGAGAGAGAGATTGTGGGCATTATATTAAGCCATTATAATTATTGAGGAAAAAAAAATTCTTGCTCTTTCATTACAACTTGGCAATTGTGCTAATAATAGACTTTAACAAATCGTTTAAACGTGTACCCGTGGGCGAGATGACACCAACTATGGCCGATCCAACGAAGTAGACAAACAGGGCACATAGCCAGGCTCAATGGTAGGCATCAAACTCACCCCGCCAAAACGGACTAACCTATGATTGGGGTCCCATGAAAATACAATGGCCTCAATCAAAACCCAGTCCAACTTAATATGCAGATTAAGTTTGCTACTTGTAGAATTCTAACTTAATTGTTTAGTGAAAATGATTTGCTTGTAACTTATTGATCAACACAATCAAATGGGACAAATATGTTCTTAAAAATAGAGATCTTTGTGCGTCTAAAACCTATACAATTCTTCATTTTCCTATTGTTTCCCTTATTTTTCCCAATGAACTATTTTTAACTACTTTTCCTACCATGTTACTTATAACAAGATTGGATCCTTGAGTGGTTTTTCCAATGAAGGGATTTTTTTATTAGTTTTTAACTTTATTACTACTAGTTGACAACACGTGCGATGCACGGAAAAGCTATTAAATATGAGTTATTACATATTTTATTAGGGTAGTTTAAGAGATTATTTTAAATCTCCATTTCATTATATTTTAGCTGGAAAGTACTATATATCCCATCAATATTGCAACTTAAAAATAACGGTTTTAATAGACTGGAACACAAAAATTGTCTTTCAACTCAAATGTTTATGAAGTTGCATTTCAGTAATAAACTCCCTTCAAAAATAATATACATCAACCCAAAAAAAAGAACTTCTAGTAGGAAAACATGGTAGTAATTTTTAATGGATTGGGGTAATAGCGCAGGCTTTCAATAAAGAAATCTGATTTAAAAAGCCGCAAGCCCATGATCATACAGGAAAGGAATTGAAAATGATGTCTAAAACAAATTTTGACTTCTTATTCCCTTGAATATGTCAATTTTTTTTTTTTTTTTTTTTTTTTTTTTTGAGAATGAAACTTGTGTAATTTTATTAAGGTAAATGAACTACATCTGAATGTAAAAACGAAACAACATGTGATGGGACATCTTCCATCCAAACTTGAAAATTTGGTATGCGTATTGCATGTTTCGCCAGATTATTAGTTACACTATTTCCGTTTATCTTAATGTGAGAATACGATAAATTTAGAAAATTATTTGCAACCAACTTGACATCCTCTACTAATAAACCCAGTGGGGACAGATTATGTTCTTCTGCCTTCAGAGCTTTAATGAGACCAAGCGAATCCCCTTTGAGTATGGCTTTTTGGAAGCCCAGGTCGTATGCAAACTATGCTGCTTTTAGTGCTGCCAACGCTTCTATGTCCTTTGCCTTGTAAGCTTGGTTTAATTTTTCTGCATAAGAGGCCATAACAGCTCCATCATGGTTCCGTATTACAGCTCCAACACTCGATGAGTTTGAATTACAAAACACAGCGCCGTCGAAATTAATCTTGACAAAACCAGCTTGCGGAGGTCTCCACCTTGTTCCTCCGATGCCAGTGCTCCCAATCTGCAATTCTGCAGTCCGTGTGGTCACCTGGTATTGCGCAAGCATGGTTCTTGCTTGTTTTGCCACTTGCTGAAGCGGACTGGACTGAAGGTTCAAAAGGGCTTTATTCCTCTGACTCCAAACACTCCAAGCAGTAAATGCAAACAACTCCAGGGGCATTCCTCTCTCAACCATCCATGACAGCAACTCCTTCACTCCTGAGAAATCAACGTCATGCCTGAAGCTCCATGGTACCTGATTCACCCACACCACATCCAATTCCGAACATGACCACAAAGCACGCTCTGCATCTTCCATGTCCAACTTACATCTTTCACAAATTGGGTCAGCAACTACCTTCCTCCTCATCAGAGCTTGTTTGGTTGGCAATACATTTCGACAAGCTTGCCAAATAAAATTTTTAATCTTCAGTGGGACTTGCATCTTCCATATCGCTTTCCAAACCTTCTTATCACAGATTGGTGGGGCATGTGGATGAGCTAGCAACTCTGATTCCTCTTTAAGGAATCTATAACCAGACCTACACGTGTAGTGGCCGAAGGTGGAAAAAGGCCAATAAAGGGTGTCTTCCGCTACACTTCAACTAAGGGGAATTTTCTTAATCATCTCTGCATCCTTAACCCCAAATAAACCATCTACCAACTCCTCATTCCAACTTCTTGTGACCGGATCAATAAGTGAATCCACGGTGTGATTCTCATAACTTTCTATAGGACAGGCAACCATGGAGGGTGTTTTCTTGGCAGCCATCGTTGCTGCCAAATGTTAATCTTTTCTCCACTTCCAATCCTCCATATTGCTCCCCTTTGAATAATGTCTCTCCCTCTAAGGATACTCTTCCATGCATAAGACCCCATCCTTGAATCGGCAGCCTCCATAAGTGAAGAATTTGGAAAGAAACATGCTTTAAAAACTTTATAGAAGAGTGAGGATGTATTATGCAAAAGTCGCCATGCTTGCTTTGCTAGGAGAGCATCGTTGAACATAGCAAGATCTCTAAAACCCATACCTCCAATAGTCTTGGATTTTGTCATCTCCTCCCATTTAACCCAATGGATTTTCCTACGGTCACCCCTTTGCCCCCACCAAAACTTCTTAATTAGGGGCTCAATCTCATTACACAAACCTATCGGCAATTTGAAGCATCCCATGGTGTAAGTTGGGATAGCTTATATAAAACTGCCTTTAAGAGCACTTCCCTTCCGGCTTGAGAAAGTAATTTGGCTTCCCATCCTTGAAGTTTCAGCCATACCTTCTCCTTTATGTAATTGAAGCTTTCTTTTTTCCTCTTGCCCACAAGAGAGGGCAGCCCAAGATACTTCTCATATTGCATAATTTCTAGAACACCAAGGTTCACCTTAATTCCATGCTTCACATCTTCCGGTATAGACTTGCTATAGAACAAGGAGGTTTTACTTCTATTCATCTTTTGTCCTGATGCTTCTTCATACACTTTAAGTATGTCCATCACCTTATTGCACTCCTCCAAAGTTGCCCTGCAAAAAATAAGACTATCATCTGCAAAAAGCAGATGCGTTAGTTTTGCGCCTCTCCTACAAAGGGAGTAACCATGGATGTCACCTTGTAAATCTGCTTTTTTAATTAAACCATTCAACCCTTCCGTACAAAGGAGGAATAGGAAAGGGGAAAGTGGATCTCCCTGCCTAATCCCCCTTGTAGGGAAAATCATACCACATGGTTCTCCATTTACCAAAACAGAATATGAAACTGTTTTCACACAACTCATTACAAGAGTTATCCACCTCTCTCTAAAACCCATCTTCCTCATTATCTCATCTAAATAATACCACTCCACCCGGTCATACGCCTTACTCATATCCAATTTTAAAGCCATATATCCACAGGAACCCCCCTTATAATTTTGCATACTATGTAAGGTCTCAAAAGCCACCAAAATGTTGTCTGAAATTAATCTATCCTTAGTGAAGGCAGATTGGTGTTTTGTGATAATGGATGGGAGTAATTTTTTAAGGCGGTTTGCAAGGACTTTGGAATATATTTTGTAAAGCACATTACATAGGCTAATGGGGCGAAATTGGTGAGCATATTTAGGAGAGTTTATTTTTGGGACAAGTGCAATAAAAGTAAGATTTAGGGGAGTTGGTATGGTACCTGAGTTTAACCAAGACAATATGGAGGAAGTGAAATCATGATTTACCGTGCTCCAAAAATGTTGATAAAAGAGCGGTGGCATACCATCCGGTCCAGGTGCTTTGAGGGGTGCCATTTGTTGCAAGGTAGTGGCTACTTCACATGCTTCGAACTTACGGCATAGACTTGCATTCATCTCCTCATCTATCATTGTGGGCACACAATCTAACATGCTTGTGGAAACATTACCCTCCGTTGAGGCAAAGAGAGTTTTGTAATAGTTGACTATAACTTCACCCATCTCCTCTTGACTAGTTCTCCACACCCCCTCCTCATCTCTAATTCCTTCCATCGAATTTTTCCTTAATCTCTTGGAGGCACAACTATGGAAATATTTAGTATTTTTGTCACCTTCATTTGCCCATAGAACTCTCGATCATTGAGCCCACATTGTTGCTTCCCTTTCCTGCATCACCTCTATCTCTTTTTTAATCTGTCTTACCCGAATATTGTTTCCACTAACCATGGCTACCCTCTCCTCTCTAGCTAAAGCTTTTTTTAAACGATTCATCTCCATCCTTACATTACCAAAAACATTTTTTTCCCAATTACCCAACTCTTTCCCACACTTCTCCACCTTACTAAAAATATTATCCTCATTCCCAACCCCACTCCTACTATCCCAAGCCGCACAAACCACCTCCTCACAACCTGTGTTTGATAGCCACATTTGTTCGAAACGAAAAAGTTTTTTTCCGAATAGGTGGAATCAAACCCGAAAGAGAGATGAGGATTGGAACATGATCAGATGATGTGCAATTCAAATGGTACACTTTTGAGCTCCCAAACTTCATGAACCAGCTATTAGTGACCAAGCATCTATCAAGCCTCTCCCAAATTGAAATTCTGTTTTCAAAGTGCTTGCTCCAAGTGTATTTTGGACCTTCAAATCCCATGTCCATAAAACCACATTCATCAATCACCTCCCTAAACTGCTGTATCTGATTATAAGGCCTCCTTGAACCCCCTATTTTCTCATCTTGTCTAATAATTTCATTAAAATCTCCATAACAAAGCCACGGCTTCTCTGGCTGTGAGTTTAAAGCCCTAAGCTTATCCCACGCTTCATGTCCCCTAGCTGTATCGGGTTCCCCATAAAAACCGGTTAATCTCCATTCATTCTCCGAATTTTTATCGATCACTGCATCAATATAGTATCTATCTGAGTCTTCCACTGTTAAGTTTATCGAATCTTTCCAATAAAGAACTAATCCACCACTCCTTCCCACTCTTGGAACGACCCATCTATGATTAAAACCAATACTTCTTTGAGGAACCTCTAGCCTTGCATCGTCTGTAAGTGTCTCGGCTAAAAACACTACAGCGGGATCTTTTGCTCGTATGATTTCGACGAGCTCTCTCCCTGTACGCAGGTTCCCAAGCCCACGACAGTTCCATGCTAAACAACTCATTGCTCCTGGCGGGGCTGACCCTCAGCTCCCGCCACTGCACAAGGTGTGTTGTCTTCACTGCAATCCATCTGAAACCTTTTTACTGACAAACCAAAGTTGTCCACTGCTGAATCTGCTTCTCTCTTTTTTCCATGGAGTTGAAAATTCTTTGCCGTTTTGTCCCTGTGCTGGTGTCTATCTCTGCGAGTCCAGGTAGGGATTGCATGGCTTGCTGGTTTTTTTTGCGCCCTATCCTCAGTAGTAGCACGTGATTTGTTTAGTTGTGTTTTACCACTTAACTTCTCACGTGCTTTAGGGTTTTGGGAGTTGTCAAACCTGATCCCACTAATTGTCTTAGGTGAAACATTATCATGTAGTGTCATAGCTGTCATTTAAAGAATTAAATCCAGTGCAAAATAATACAAAGAATAATTTGACATAAGGCTTCTCTTTAGTAACTTGGTTTCTCTGTGCCTAGAAGTGGGATTCATCTCTGACTTCTTTACACAGTAGAATTAGTGTGTCCCTTCAACGAAGGTGCATTAGGTTCCTAGGAATAACACTGTTATTCTTAGGTTTGTTGGGTTCTTTTCAGGGGTTTGGGAAACAGTTTTGAGTGGGTGTGAGGATGGATGATCTGGCTTAATCATAGAATCGGCTTACTCTTTCAGATAAAGAGGGACCGGTTTGCTGTTTACTTGATGGAGATAGCTGTGAGACTTTCTCCATTGCTGCAAAATTTCTAACTAAGCGAGCCATTGGCATGGATGTTATTGCTAAGACTTTTACTCCACTGTGGAGAGCCAGAGACGGTTTCAAGATGCAGAGTTTCGGAGACCACAAAATTCTTTTCACTTTTGAGAAGAAGGAAGATGTCGAAAGAATTTCAGATGGAGAACCATGGAGTTTTGACAAACACCTGGTGGTAATAAGTCGATATGAGAATGAGTCACCGCTGCAAGATATAAAGTTTGAGAAAACTAAGCTATGGGTTCAGATTCATGGACTTCCAATTAAATATATGACAATTGAAGCGGCGAAGAAAATTGGTAGTGTATTGGGGGAGGTTTTTGCGCCGACTGACCCAAAGGTTTTTGATGGTGGTCACTTCATTCGTATTCAGGCTTCAATTGATCTTTCTATGCCTTTGTGCCGTGGAAGATTGATATCTATTGGGGAAGGTGGAAAGCAGGTGTGGGTCTCCTTCAAGTATGAGAGGTTGCCTAACCTATGCTACTAGTGCGGACGACTTACACACGATGATAGAGATTGTGAGTTATGGATTGACAATGAGGGCACACTTACTCCAGAGCAACGTGAGTTTGGACCATACTTGAGAGCTCCACCCTCCGATACCCCTGAACTCACTTTCTTTTTTGCGGCATAGAAACCAGGAACCACAATTATTCTTTGTATTATTTTGCACTGGATTTAATTCTTTAAATGACAACTATGACACTACATGATAATGTTTCACCTAAGACAATTAGTCAAACTTTGAGAAGAAGATATCTCACATTTATATCATAAAGAACTTGCATTTTTATTTTATTTTAGTTCTGTGTTAAAGAAAATACTAAGACTTCTATGGTATAATGATGCAGCAACCAATATATATACAGTGTAACAACATCTAAGGGGAGCAAAAGAATATATATATATATATATATAGATAGATAGATAGAGAGAGAGAGACACACACACACACACTTACTCAGTGTTTTGAACTATCCATTCATCTAAATCTGAATTCGATCGACTAAATTTAATACATATGTGTGTGTGTATATATATATACACAGATAGTATAAACTGTCATATAATGTAAACGGTCAACTTCTCATCTTCTTCAATATAATGTCTCACCTCATCCCAAAGGCACCATTTCATCATGCTGAACCTTCACCATCTTTGTTAAAGTCGTTGCCTTTGTAGGCAGGATGGTACCTCCCCACATATTGGGTGCATAAAGGTTCCTACGGGAGGGGTTTGAAATTTGAACTACTTAGTCAACAACAAATTAAGAAGAAATACCATGAGTTGCAATTCCTTGATTATCAGCTAATAAAACAAAAGAAGGGAAGAAGTGTACAAAATTAGAATCATTTATAATATAGTACCAATAATACAAGATTTTTGGATAGGAAGGCAACTCTGCCACCACCATTTCTTCTCTCACATCAATTTTTCTTCTTGGTTGCTAGAGGATTTTTGTGTGTATGCTTTCATCTATAAAACAAAAAATAATATGTAGTCAAATACAAAAGTCTATGAGGGTCCCAAATACAGAAGTCTATGAGCGATGAGTTTTTACTTTTTAAGGCTCTACAAATTTTAGATAAATTTTCAATCTTTTAGAGCAAAGGAATTAGATCCAAAAATACATGATACATGTAACATGTGATGTGATCATAAATATATAAATTGTAAAGGATTTAACACAATAAAACACAATCAAACCAAAAAGAAATAAGAGTGACATAGAAGAGAGTAAAGGAGGAGAGCCACTCCTACTGGTAGCCGCCTCCATGTGGATGTTGTGAACCCTAAAAAGATAGGATTTTAGAATCTGGGTTGCTATCAAAATCAATCAATTTGTCAGTCCACAAAAGAATACCAAGAATCTCTATGATGTTCAACCACCTTACTCCTCTTGCCACAAAGGGAACTTGAGAACTATAAAACAAAACCCAGAAACTGAAAAACTAATAAACACTTAGGTGGTAGCATATGAACTCTATGATTGATAACCAATCAATATGGCAAATTATGGAAAAGAAAATCATTAAAGAATTATCACTTAGCTTTCTTTAACATAGAATCAACAAACTTCTCTTAGCTCTTCTCAAATAAGCCACAACACATTAAAAGAATGAGACCTAAGATATTTCCAAAATAACCAAGGTAAAATAAAAGAGTATTTTTGGCTGTTAAGTTATAGCACTATTGAGTAGTATAAACAACTCCTTTTATTTTTGAAAAGACGTTCAGGCAATCTCACAAACTCATCAAGGGCATGATGTACATCTAATAAAAGGACATGAAATATCATTACTATCCTAAAAGATGAGCATCAAGTATAATAGAAACCTTAACTTGTATTATTCATTCCAGCCATCACCTTTTCTTTTTTTTTTTCTTTCTTTTTTCTTTTTTTTGGGTGCAAAACTCCTTACACAACACATAACTAAGTTATTAACAATGGAACAAGGCACTATTATTGGACTCTAAAAAAAAAAAAAAAAACTCTAAAATCCTAGATGGATTTTCTCTCCACTAATATAAACCACAATATGAAACAATAAACTAAATATAAAACCAAGCTTGAGATAACCCAGAAACTTAAATTAAATCTAAATATAATTTTTTTTTTTAAAAGGTCTAATATTATGTAAATAGAGCATAAACTAAAAATTCTTAATGCCAACATAGAAATCAAACTGTGCATAGAAATCTGACATAAATATAGGTTTCTAAGCTCCACAAAGTTTCACACAACACTCAAAATCATCACACCAGTATAACCATCTAACTACTAAACTAACATCAATTTACCAACAGTCTTGAGTTGCAATACAAATTCTAGACACCACCAACCATGAATTGAAAGAGAGAGATTTTGAAGGAGATGGTCACCAAGAACCATGGTTAGATTAAAGAATTTAAGTTGTATCCATGTAGTAGTGTACGCCAAAAAAATTAAACAAAAATTCCAATATATACACACACCAACCTGACCAGTGCAGTCAAAGGCATTCCAGGCACTCGCCTAGGCGCCCAGGAGAGGCGAGGCGCCTTTAGGGAGGCGCTCGCCTCTGGAGCCTAGACACTCGCCCAGATGTATTTTGTTAGGCGAGAGGCAAGCGCCTGAGGCAGATTTGTGTTTTTAAGGGCTCTAATGGCATATTTTGTAAATTTAAAGAGGTGTATGGTTGGTTTTAAAACTGTTGCCTTAGTGGGGATGAGCTGTCACCCACTATATCAAATAAATTAATGTAAAAAAAAAGCATAAAACAAAAGATAAAACAAAAACAAAAGATAAAACAAAGAAGTTTCGGGAACCACTCAACTTTCAGAGCAAAGCAAGCAGTCAACCAACATTAGAGCAAAGGTATTTCGTCTTCTTCTAGGGTTTGGAAGAGAGTGGGCCAGTGGCTGCCGGCAGTCAACCAACATCAGGTAATGTTTTCCTATTCTTTTAGTTTTTTTTTTACACTTTTTCTTTTCCTAAGTTCTCTCTCGCTGCGACACTGCTTTGGTAAGTTTGTCATTGTCCACACTTTCAAAGCATATAAAACTCTTTCCTCTCTATTTCTTCTCTACTTTTTTCCCCCTTTTTCTCTTCTCTGTTGGACTCTGTTTTTTTTTCCCCCTTTTCAGAGCATATAAAACTCTCTCCTCTCTATTTTTTCTTTGTTTTTTCCCCCTTTTCTCTTCTCTGTTGGACTTTGTTCCCCCCCCCTTTTTCAAAGCATATAAAACTCTCTCCTCTCTGTTTTTTCTTTGTTTTTTTCCCCATTTTCTCTTCTCTATTGGACTCTGTTTTTCCCCCCCTTTTCAGAGCATATAAAACTCTCTCCTCTCTGTTTTTTCTTTGTTTTTTTTTTCCTCCTTTTCAGAGAATATAAAACTCTCCCCTCTCTGTTTTTCCCCCCTTTTCTCTTCTCTGTTGGACTCTCTATTTTTTTCCCGCTTTTTAGAGCATATAAAACTCTCTCCTCTCTGTTTTTTCTTTGTTTTTTTTCCTCCTTGAAAGTTCAAATAGCGTTGAAAACACTATGAACGTTTAGACCCCAAATTACAAAATTACCAATTCAAGCTTTGTATCAAACAATGTATGTGCGGAAAATGATAACAGGCTTATAACAGAATTGATAAACAATCTATACCATAAATAATCATAATCACAACAGTAATTAAATGGTAAAGATAAAGGGAAGAGAGATGCAAACACAAGGACAACACGCGATGTGTTATCGAAGAGGAAACCGAAGCCCTCGGCGTAAAACCTCTCCGCCGCCCTCCAAGCAGTCAATAATCCACTAGAAAATGTAGTTGGCATACATGAACAGTAATAAACCCTCCAAGCCTAATTTACCCAGGTACCTAAGCCCTCCAAGCTTCCTACTCTAACGAGGTTGCGCCGAACCTTTTTCTTTTCTAGCTTACCGGATTCCGCTACTAAACCATAGCATCAACCAATGAATATTGGTTCCTTCCAAACTGCTTCCCTTAGCACCAAATGAACCTTCTCACAGACGTGGGTGTGGTGAGAAAAGGATTTGGTCAATGACCTCTCAAGGATGTATCAATGGAGAGGAAGAGAGTAGAGGAATTTGTAGAGTCTTTTAGATGAAGATTGGGGATGAGGCAATCTTGTTTTGCTCTAGGGTTTCTCTCACAAAATTCTCTCTGGAAGCTCTCTCCATTTCGTGGGTATAAGGGTCTATATATAGTGGTGTGTGTTTGGAATACGAAGAGACAGTTTTTGCCAAATAGGGCCGGTTGGCGGTTTGGCCTCGCGGCTTGTCCAAGTCGCGAGTTCAAGTCGCGAGATAACAGCCTGGCCAGCCTGGGACTTTTGTCCTGTAGTGCGACAGCTGCCGCGACCCTTTAGCTCCCTTGTGTGCTTCTCACGTGCCTGCAGTTGGCGGCTTGCCAGTCACGATTCAGCTGCGAGTCCTAGCCACGAAACTCTGATTCTTTGCACAAACTTAAGCTTTTCTTCACACTCTCTTCACACACTACCCTTACATGAATCCTACCTAAATACAAGGTTACTAAGTGCTAAATTACAAGCAAATTGGCATGGAATAAAGCCAACAAGATGGTTGATAAATTTCAACCTTACACTCCTTTTCTCTTCTCTGTTGGACTCTCTATCTCCGGCAACTTTCTCCTCTCTGTCTCTAGCAACTTTCCCTTTTCTTAAACTCATTACTTCACTCAATTTTTAGAGCTTAAACCATAGTAAATGATACATAGCTAGCTTAATATAGAATCCTATTAAATGTATTGTATTGGGTTTTATTTTTTTAAGAATGGCTTCAGATAATGGGAGGAGAAAAGATCCAGGATGGAAATATAATTATTTAGCTAATGTAGAAGACAAAAATGCAGTGACTTGCCTCTTTTGTAATAAAGTCACAAAGGGAGGGATACATAGAGCAAAGCAACATCAAGTAGGGAGTTTTAAAAACAGTACAAAGTGTTTAAAATGTCCTGATCATGTTAGAGAAGAGCTTGCGTAGTATATGGCAGAGAAGAAGAGTGACAAGGAGAACTATGACAAGATGCCTGATTTTGATGATATAGATAATATGATTGAAATTGAGGATGTAGATGATGATGAGGCAGAGGAAGTAGAAGTTATCCAAAAATTGAAAAAATCTTGCTCTAGTAAGAGTAAGAGAGGGGTTGGCAGTAGCACCCAAGTGAAAGCTGTGAAATTAATGCCAAAGTCTAAGAAGTTGAAAGGTCCCATGGATTCTTTTGTAACATTAGAGTCAGAAAAAGTGGTTGCACTTAGGAAACAGGGTAAGATGAAGCAAACTAACATCAATGATAAACTTGACAAAGAGAAAAGAGAACAAGCTTGTCAGTATATTGGCCGGCTATTTTATCTAGCCGGTATACCATTCAATGTTGCTCGCTTAGATGAATTAAAATGGGCAGTTGAAGCTATTGGGCAGTATGGTCCAAATATGAAGCCTCCTAGTTACCATGAGTTAAGAGTTCCAATTCTCAAAAAGGAGGTGGCTTACACAAATGAGTTATTGAGTGATCACAAGCAAGTTTGGAAGAAATATGGCTGTTCTATTATGTTTGATGGGTGGACTAGTAGAACCAATAGGACCTTTATTAACTTTTTGGTGAATTGCCCATCTGGAACCATGTTTGTGAAGTAAATTGATGCATCATCTTTTATGAAAACTGGGGAAAAAACTTTTGAATTACTTGATGCATTTGTAGAATAGATGGGCGAGGCTAATGTAGTCCAAGTAGTATCAGATAATGGATCTAATTATGTGTTGGCTAGGAAGTTGTTGGAAGCAAAAAGGTCAAATTTGTATTGGACTCCATGTGTTGCACACTGTATTGACCTTATATTGGAGGACATTGAGAAAATTCCTAGAATTGCAAAAACTTTGGAGAGGGCCATTCAATTGACTGGATATATCTACAACCATGGGGGTGTCTTAAATATGATGACAGAATACACAAAACAAAGAGAGCTGGTTAGGGCTGGGAAAACTAGGTTTTGCACTTCATATCTTACAATAAAATCCATTTATAAGCAAAAGTATAACCTAAGAGCCATGTTTACTTCTGAGGAGTGGGTTCGTAGTAGATGGGCAAAGGAAGCAAATGCTAAACGAGTAGTAGAAACGATTTTGATGCCTTCTTTTTGGAATACTATAGTTTACATTCATAAAGTTATGGGCCCTCTTGTTCGGGTTCTTCGCCTTGTTGATAATGAGAGAAAACCAGCTATAGGTTACATATATGAGGCAATGAATAGGGCCAAAGAAGCTATTATAAAAGCTTTTAATGAGAATGAAGAAAGGTATTCAAATATTTTTAAAATCATTGATGAGAAATGGGAATGTCAATTACATCAACCTTTGCATGTAGCGGGTCATTTCTTGAATCCTGAGTACTTCTATTTTGATGATAACATAGCAACAGATCATGAAATTACAGCTGGATTGTATGCTTGTATACAAATACTAGTTCCTAGTGCTGAAATTTAGGACAAGATCATGGTTGAGCTACCCATCTATAAGAAAGCTGAAGGACTCTTTGGCATTGAATTGGCCAAAAGATCAAGAAAGACAAGGGCTCTAGGTAAGAAAGCATTTATATCTAACTTATAATAACTAGAACAGTGGCACTTTTTACCAAAAAAAAAAAAATCTAACTTCTATGATATATCATATATCATTACTCATACTTATTTTTTTAACATAGCTAAATGGTGGAGTTTGTATGGGAGCTCAACTCCAAATTTGAAACAGTTAGCTATAAGAATCTTGAGCTTAACTTGTAGTGCATATGGTTGTGAGTGTTAGGATTGGTGCCCTTAAATCCTATTGTAAGATGCTATGTATAATATTAAGTGTGACATTGTGTTTGACATTATGTGTGACTTAATATTATGTTTAATAAATTTGTTTTATTATTATCTGAAATAATGGTAACATGAATATTTAGACATTATCATATAGTCCATAAGATGCATAGTATGTGATTTATGTGAAGAGTCACAGAAGATATAAATCACAAGTTCTTTGTAAACTCAGAATTATAGTTCGTAGTCGGTGATGAAATTGGACATTTCATCTGCGAAGACTATAACATATCAACTACGATGATTTGTCTTGATCATGGAAGTGGAGACTTCTAGTTGATATGTTAATATGTTTTAAGAGTTAAGACATATTGAACTGGACCGCTGTGAGATTTATTATTCTCCTAAAGACTGTCAAATGAATAATAAATCTCACGACTTGTATTAGCATGAACTCTTAATCTTGAGAGAATAATGAACCTAATCATGAGGTGTAGGTTGCTTTGATATATCAGGAGTGAGATCTATAGTTATGGTCAAAACCTCAGTATGTTGGGCAGCCACATTTAGTGTTGATGGAACATGTATTCTCAAGATGGAATTCATAGTCTCTTAACGGAGATATAAAATATTCCCTTGAGATAAGTTTAATGGGTTTGTTATTCAAAGAGTTAGGCCTAACCACTTTAGTAAGACTAAAGTATATATTTATGGAATTGGATTTCATAAATATATAATGAATAACATTAAAGGATTAAACCGGGTACTCAAGGATTAAGATGTAGTAATTTACAAAGTGGCAGTCTACATTAATGACTTTGTATTACTACAAATATTTTATGAAGGGGTTGCATGTATAATAAAGTCTTGGGATATAATTTATAGATAAGACCTAGAGTGCAACTATTTTTATATAGTGGTATTAAAAATAGTTAATGGTAACTTTGGACTTGTCAAGAGTTGACAGAAAAGCCCAAGGCCCATTGGATCTAGTGTCTTATTGGTCCCTTTTGGTCCCACTCCAAGCCACACACTTAAGCCCAATTGGTAAGGCCCAAAAGGCCGGCCCAATTGATAAGGATAAATTGGTTAGATACAAAGGGAAAAACGTACAGAAATATACAGGTGAGAAAAACATCATGAAAATGGTGTGCAAGTGAGTTTTTGTCACTCACAAGTCATCCCTTTGTTACCAATCGAGAGACCACACATCTTGGGCGTTGGTGGAATTGGAGTGAAGATTAAAAGTAGTCTCAAGTGCTTCAATCTTTGTTTTGAAATTCACCGCTTCAAGGTACGATCTCTTGTTCTCTAATTCTAAAATTTACTTTGTGCATGTTATCAATATCGAATGAAGTAGATCCGTTTTAAAACTTATTTTCCGCTGCATTTATCTTTATTTCCATCAAATGGTATCAGAGCGGTCTTCAATTTCGTATTGTTTAACATGTTATGTGAGTTTTAGAATTGGAGAAGATAGTTTCATATTGTTAGAAGATTAGTTTATAATTTTTTGCATGTTGTTGAAACTATGATTTGATGAAAACTGGAATTGATGTTATGATGTTGTTTAAATTTAAATTTAAGTATGTTAAATTGAGTTTTAAAGCTATAGCATCAATAGAATTCAGTTTTGACATCAAACTCTGTCTATCATGTTCGTATGAAAGATGTTTGTTCATGAAAAAAGAAGAAAACTGTCTTAGAAAAATTTCTGGAAATTCAAGTTTCGCGATTTTCGATCGATCGAAAATTATTTTTGATTGATCGAATGAGACAGTGATCAGACTTCTTAGAACGATAGATTTTTGATTGTTAGTCGATCGATCGAATTTGTTTTTCGATCGATCGAGAGTCGATCGAGTATCAATCGAAAGAGTCAGAGGATCAAGTTTGAATTTCTTAATTTTTTCGATCGATCGAGGGGCACATTCGATCGATCGAAAGAAAGAAAATCAGAAATTTTTCTAAGTGTTTTCACATGTGAAAGTACTAAGACAATGTGTAATTAGATTATGCATGTTTAGTAATTAAAAACCTTTTATTTAAAGACATCTAGTGGGAGAGAGATACAAGGGTTGCATCTCACGGCCTCCATTGTCGGTTTAAAGTAGTGTGATTAAGCACCTCGCCTTGGCGTATATGCCTTGCTCCCTTCGGAGGGTGATTGATTCATGGTACTACAGGTTAAACTTCTTAAAGATAGATGAAATGTGTTTTTACATTAAGAACGACCACGCTTCTGTGGAGTTACTTGGTGATTCACATTGATTCTAGGCAATGGTGTACACTAGACTAAGTGTGATGTTAACCTCCCTTCGGAGCTATGTCATTATTACTTAGAGGCTGAAGGAATAGCAGCAAATTATTTTTGTTTGGTAAGAGTTACCATGATAGCATTAATAATGAGAATAATTCTCGCCTGATCATAGTGATTGGTATGACCTCGCTTTCGAGGAATATTAATTACGGGATTGGGTTGTCGTTGCATATATTATATTATGGTTTTATTAAGGTTCCATACTATATGTTTATATGCTAAATAGATAATGTCCAATTTACTTATTATATTCATGTTTATTGTTTTCAGATTTGATCATGGCATTTTTTAGCCCACTTGTAACTATTCTTAATCAAAACAAACTGACTGGATCCAACTATGTTGACTGGAAAAGAAATTTGGACATTGTTCTTACTGCTGAAGAGCATAAGTATGTTCTTACTAAACTATGTCCTAGCTTTCCTTCATTAAATGCACCTCCTGAGGTAAAACAACGATATGATCGTTGGCAGAAATCTAATGAGATGGCCAAATGCTACATCCTAGCATCTATCTCAAATGTTCTACAGCATCAAATGCAGGATGTAGAACTAGCTTCAGACATAATGCAAAGTCTGAAGGAGATGTTTGGTGAGCAAGGCCGTTCTGCAAGGCAAGAGGTCATGAGGCAAATTTATAATACCAGAATGGCTGAAGGAAGTTCAGTGAGAGAGCATTGTCTTACAATGATCTCTAATCTGAATACATTGGAAGTTTTAGGTGCCGATATAGATGGAGAATCCCAAGTGGATATGATACTCCAGTCGCTACCAGAATCATTCAAGGAATTCAAACTTAACTATAATATGAATAAAAAGATTTATACCTTGTCTGAATTAATGAATGAATTGGTAGCGACAGAAGGCATTCTTGGTACTTCCAATGTTGAAGCCAATGTTGGTGAAGCTTCTACTTCTCAACCTAAGTCGAAAGGCAAGGGTAAGAAGAAGAAGAAGAAGAAGAACTTCACCAAACAAGAGGGTAAACAAATTGCCTTAGGGGTTGCTGACAAAGGAAAGAAGATCAAAGGAAAGTGTTTCCATTGTGGTGAGAAAGGACATTGGAAGAGAAATTGTCCAATATTTAAGGCTGCCAAGAACAAAGGTATAATTAATACTTTCCTTCTTGAAATATGTTTGGTATAGAATCCCACGGATTCCTGGTGTGTGGATTCAGGTTGTACTAATCATATCTGCAATTCCTTGCAGGGGTTCCAGGAGACCAGAAAGCTTAAAGAAGGGGAGTTGTTTCTTACTTTGGCTGATGGGAGCAAGATTCCAGTTGTAGCTGTTGGTGTTTGTAATTTATGTTTTGAATCTAGAGTTCTAATATTAGAAGACTGTTTGTATGTATCTAATGTTCGTAGGAATTTAATTTCAGGTACTTAATTAGGTAAACATGGATATTGTGTTATCCTGAAAGACAATGTTGTAATAAAGAAGGATAAAGTGTTTATCTGTTCTGGCAATATTGTGGATGGTCTTTATATTTTAACTCCTGATAAGCATGAATTATATAATTCTGAATTAGATAATAACTCTCATGTAAAATCATTAAAGAGAAAGTTTCCTTCTACTAGTGAAGCATATCTTTGGCACTTGCGTTTGGGTCATATTAATTCAAATAGGATTCAAAGACTGATCAAAGATGGACTCTTAGAGCCCATGGACTTTGATGAATTTCCAGTTTGTGAATCTTGTTTGGAAGGTAAAATGACCAAACGACCTTTTAATGCAAAAGGTAGAAGAGCCCAAGATTTGCTAGAGCTAGTGCATTCTGATGTTTGTGGTCCTATGTCAATCCAAGCAAGAGGTGGCTATGAGTATTTCATTACTTTCACTGATGATTACTCAAGGTATGGTTATGTGTACCTAATGAGACGGAAGTCCAAAACTTTTGAAAAGTTCAAAGAGTTTAGGGCTGAAGTAGAGAATCAATTGGGTAAACGCATAAAGGCCATTCGATCTGATCGTGCTGGCGAATACCTTCTTGGGGATTTTAAGGATTACTTAACTAAGAATGGGATTGTATCCCAGTTGACTGCACCTGGAACTCCACAACAAAATGGTGTAGCAGAAAGAAGGAATAGGACTCTTTTAGAAATGGTTAGGTCCATGATGAGTTACTCAACTTTACCGATTTGTTTTTGGGGTTATGCCTTAAACACAGAAATACATCTTTTAAATTTGGTTCCATCAAAATCTGTTCCTAAAACACCCATGGAATTGTGGAGTGGGCGTAAGCCTAGTATGAAATATCTCTATATTTGGGGTTGTCCAGCACATGTTTTAAAAGGGAAGCCTGATAAATTGGAACCAAAATTAGAAGTGTGTTTGCTTGTAGGTTATCCAAAAGAAACTAGGGGTTATTTATTCTATAGTCGTAAAGATAACAAAGTTTTTGTTAGTACAAATGCTAAATTCTTGGAAAATGACTATATGAATAATTTTACTCCTAGAAGTAGAGTTGTGTTGGCTGAAATGAATGATGTGGCTGTATTAGATACACCACAAGATACTACTCATGACATGTCTAGTACTCAGGTGCCACGTCGTAGTGGGAGAATTGTTCGGCCTCCTATAAGATTCATAGGTTTGGGAGAAACTTATGAAGCTATCTCAGAAGAGGTTGAATCGGATCCCTACACATATGATGAAGCTATAAATGATATAGATGCACATCATTGGGTCCAAGCTATGAAATCTGAATTAGATTCCATGTATTCCAATCAAGTTTGGGATCTTGTAAAGGCGCCTAACGGCATTAAACCTGTTGGTTGCAAATGGGTTTACAAGAGGAAGAGAGGGATAGATGGAAAGGTTGAAACCTTTAAAGCAAGGCTAGTGGCGAAAGGGTATACACAAAAAGAAGGTATTGATTATGATGAAACCTTTTCTCCAGTAGCAATGCTTAAATCTATCAGAATTCTCTTATCCATTGCTGCTCATTTTGATTATGAGATTTGGCAAATGGATGTCAAGACTGCATTTCTTAATGGCAATCTTGAAGAGGAAATCTATATGATGCAACCGGAAGGTTTCATAGCAAAGAACCAAGAGCATATGGTATGCAAGTTGCAAAGGTCCATTTATGGACTTAAGCAAGCATCTAGGTCATGGAACATCAGATTTGATCAAGCAATCAAGACATTTGGTTTTGAACAAAAACTTGATGAACCATGTGTGTACAAAAGACATCAAGATAAAGTAGTAATGTTCCTAGTGCTTTATGTTGATGATATTCTACTCATTGGAAATGATGTAGGGGTAATATCATCGGTAAAGTTTGGTTGTCAAGCCAATTTGATATGAAGGACTTGGGTGAGGCTAACTTTATTCTTGGGATCAAGCTTTGGCGAGATCGCAAGAATAAGATGTTAGGCATATCACAAGCTGGATATATAGATAAGGTTCTAGAACGGTTTAGCATGCAAAACTCCAAGAAAGGATTACTTCCTTTCAGACATGGAGTTCCTCTGTCTGATGACCAAAGGCCTAAGACTCAAGAGGAAGAAGATATGATGAGACAAGTTCCTTATGCTTCTGCAGTAGGAAGTCTCATGTATGCCATGCTTTGTACTAGACCAGATATCTGCTATTCAGTTGGCATGGTTAGCCGATATCAATCAAATCCAAGACCAAAACATTGGCAAGCTGTAAAGCATATTCTTAAGTATCTACAGAGAACGAGAGATTATATGCTTGTTTACCAAAGTGAGGATTTGATACCTATTGGCTATACAGATTCAGATTTTCAATCAGATCTAGATTTCAGAAAATCCACTTCAGGATGTGTTTTCACCTTGGGAGGTGGAGCCATTAGTTGGCGGAGTATTAAGCAATCTTGTATTGCAGACTCCACCATGGAGGCAGAATATGTTGCTGCTTGTGAAGCAGCAAAGGAAGCTGTATGGCTGAAGAAGTTCCTTTCTGACCTTGGTGTAATAAGAATGGAGCAAGTTCCAATCACATTGTTTTGTGACAACAGTGGAGCAGTTGCACAATCTAAAGATCCAAGGAATCATAAGAAAGGAAAGCACATTGAGAGGAAGTACCATATCATTCGAGATATTGTTGCTCGTGGAGATGTGGTGGTAGCAAAGATTGAAAGTGCAAATAATCTAGCAGATCCATTTACTAAAGCCTTGCCTCAAAGGACTTTTGAGTCGCATTTGGATAGAATGGGAGTTAGATTAGTGCACAATAGTCTTTAGGGCAAGTGGGAAATTGTTAGGATTGGTGCCCTTAAATCCTATTGTAAGATGCTATGTATAATATTAAGTGTGACATTGTGTTTGACATTATGTGTGACTTAATATTATGTTTAATAAATTTGTTTTATTAGTATCTGAAATAATGGTAACATGAATATTCAGACATTATCATATAGTCTATGAGATGCATAGTATGTAATTTATGTGAAGAGTCACAGAAGATATAAATAACAAGTTCTTTGTAAACTCAGAATTATAGTTCGTAGTCGGTGATGAAATTGGGCATTTCATCTACGAAGACTATAACATATCAACTACGATGATTTGTCTTGATCATGGAAGTGGAGACTTCTAGTTGATGTGTTAATATGTTTTAAGAGTTAATACATATTGAACTAGACCGCTGTGAGATTTATTATTCTCCTAAAGACTGTCAAATGAATAATAAATCTCACGACTTGTATTAGCATGAACTCTTAATCCTGAGAGAATAATGAACCTAATCATGAGGTGTAGGTTGCTTTGATATATCAGGAGTGAGATCTATAGTTATGGTCAAAACCTCAGTATGTTGGGCAGCCACATTTAGTGTTGATGGAACATGTATTCTCAAGATGGAATTCATAGTCTCTTAACGGAGATATAAAATATTCCCTTGAGATAAGTTTAATGGGTTTGTTATTCAAAGAGTTAGGCCTAACCACTTTAGTAAGACTAAAGTATATATTTATGGAATTGGATATCATAAATATATAATGAATAACATTAAAGGATTAAACCGGGTACTCAAGGATTAAGATGTAGTAATTTACAAAGTGGCAGTCTACATTAATGACTTTGTATTACTACGAATATTTTATGAAGGGGTTGCATGTATAATAAAGTCTTGGGATATAATTTATAGATAAGACCTAGAGTGCAACTATTTTTATATAGTGGTATTAAAAATAGTTAATGGTAACTTTGGACTTGTCAAGAGTTGACAGAAAAGCCCAAGGCCCATTGGATCTAGTGTCTTATTGGTCCCTTTTGGTCCCACTCCAAGCCACACACTTAAGCCCAATTGGTAAGGCCCAAAAGGCCGGCCCAATTAGATAAATTGGTTAGATACAAAGGGAAAAACGTACAGAAATATACAGGTGAGAAAAACATCATGAAAATGGTGTGCAAGTGAGTTTTTGTCACTCACAAGTCATCCCTTTGTTACCAATCGAGAGACCACACATCTTGGGCGTTGGTGGAATTGGAGTGAAGATTAAAAGTAGTCCCAAGTGCTTCAATCTTTGTTTTGAAATTCACCGCTTCAAGGTACGATCTCTTGTTCTCTAATTCTGAAATGGCGTAAATGCACTTTTAGTTCCTACATTTTGACGTTTTTCCATTTTAGTCCCTACATTTTATTTTTTCCACTTTTAGTCCCTAAACCAATTAACGCGTTCCATTTTAGTCCTTGAAGCACTATTCCGTCAGCCAACTAACGGAGAAACTGACTTGAGCATTAAAATATTATTAAAAAAATTATTTAACATTTTTTAAATGCCAAAATTAAAAAAATAAAAAAATTAATTACTCAATTTAAATTAAAAAAATAAAAAAACAAACAAAAAAAATTATTTTCTTTCAAACAAAAAAATTTACTTTCTTTTAATTAAAATAAATTTTTTTATTCCAATTTTTTTTTTTCCAGAAGAACATATTCTTTTTTTGATGAACCCAGAAGAACATATTCATGTCTTTATGTTCTTCCCCGTCTATGATTCATATTCTTACTAAATACAAAAAACACAAATTCAAATTTAAACATTAACACAAGATCACAAACACAAAGAACACAATAACAAACATAAACCAATTAAAAAAAGTAATTAAAATTTTTTCTTTTTTTTTTTCTTTTCATTATTTTCGGAAGAACAAAGTAACATGTTCTTCATGTTCTTCAGGAAAGAACATGACGGTTGCCCAGAAAATTAAACGTGCAAAAATTCATTCAAAATCCCTTTCCTCCACTGAATCCTCTAACAAATCAAACCCATAAACCTAGAAAAATAATAAAATTCATAGGAAAAAAACAAACCCAGAAATTTAAAATAAACACAGCAGCAACCCGAAACCACCAAACCCAATCAAATCTCATCTGCCCCTCTTTTCACTTTCATCCACTTCTCTTTTGTTCTCTCTAGACCATTCCCCAAAATCAAATCTCTCTATCTCTCTCTCTCTCCAAACCCAATCACTCTCTCTCTCTCTCTCTCTGTGGTGAGACCCAAATTCCCAATCGATCCGCAAATGCCGCCTTCGAACAACAAATCGATGATGATGAACACTAGGCCAGGAAGAATCAGCGGCAACTCCGATGAATCGAAGACGCCAGCTACTCCGATGATGATGAACAACCATGCCAGCGACGTTGCGGACTCAGATCTCATGGATCTCTTTGCCCAGTATGGTGTGCTCGATTGCGTCACCTCCTACTATTCTCTCAGCTATGCTTTCGTCTTCTTCAAGCGAATCGAAGTCGCTAAGGCTGCCAAGGATACCTTACAAGGCGTCGATCTCCATGGCCACCCTATCAAGAGCGAATCGGACTCTGAGGCAGGGATTGGATCGGGTGGGGCCGACGCCGAGGAGGAGGAGTCAGGTTCGAAGATCGGGCGCTAGGAGCCAGGGTTGAGCGAAGTGGCGTTTTTGAGATCGTGTTCTTTGATTACTGGGTTGCTGGGTCTTTGAGATCATGTTCTTTTGGTTGCTGGGTTGCTGGGTTCTTTGATTCAGTGGGTTTCTATTATTTCTACAGTAACATTAAATTGAGTAATTAATTTTTTTAATTTAATTACTCAATTTAAATGCCAAAAATTAAATGCCAAATTATTTAATTACTCAATTTAAATTAAAAATTAATTAACATGTTACTTTGTTCTTCCGAAAATAATGAAAAGAAAAAAAAAAAGAAAAAATTTTAATTACTTTTTTTAATTAGTTTATGTTTGTTATTGTGTTCTTTATGTTTGTGATCTTGTGTTAATGTTTAAATTTGAATTTGTGTTTTTTGTATTTAGTAAGAATATGAATCATAGATGGGGAAGAACATAAAGACATGAATATGTTCTTCTGGGTTCATCAAAAAAAGAATATGTTCTTCTGGAAAAAAAAAATTGGAATAAAAAATTTATTTTAATTAAAAGAAAGTAAATTTTTTTGTTTGAAAGAAAATAATTTTTTTTGTTTGTTTTTTTATTTTTTAAATTTAAATTGAGTAATTAATTCTTTTTTTTAATTTTGGCATTTAAAAAATATTAAATAATTTTTTAATGCTCAAGTCAGTTTCTCCGTTAGTTGGCTGACGGAATAGTGCTTCAAGGACTAAAATGGAACGCGTTAATTGGTTTAGGGACTAAAAGTGGAAAAAATAAAATGTAGGGACTAAAATGGAAAAACGTCAAAATGTAGGGACTAAAAGTGCATTTACGCCTTCTGAAATTTACTTTGTGCATGTTATCAATATCGAATGAAGTAGATCCGTTTTAAAACTTATTTTCCGCTGCATTTATCTTTATTTCCATCAGTGAGCGCAATTGGAGTGTGTTTGAGCAGGTGAGTTTTGAAGTATAATAAGTAGATTTTATCATTTGATGAGCTACTTTATTTCATAGAAAATTCCAATGGTTTAATTATTCACTATAGTCTAATACTTAGTTATCATAAATGGTTGTAGATTCACACAAAAAGAAGGAATAGACTTGCACAAAAACGAGTAAATGATTTGGTCTTTGTGAAGTATAATCAAAAGATGAAGGCACGATATGATAAGCGTGATGTTATTGGTCCCATCTCCTTAGATGATATAGATGAAAGTAATGAATGGTTGTTGGGGGAAATGGGTGTTGAACCATCTATGAATGTTGAAGATGAGTTGGTTTTTTATGATGATGATGATGGTTTGACATGGGGTGTAGTGGCAAGAGCTGCTGGTGTTGGAGAACCAAGGAAGAATACTAGATTCCAAACAAAATCAAGGGCAAGCTCAAAGGCCTCAACATCACAACCAAATATTGAAGAGGAAGATGCTAATTCTGATGAGACCAAGGAAGAGAATGTTGATGGTTATAAATCTGGTTCAAGTGGCTTTGAAAGTGATGTAAACTTGAGTGAAGACTTTGATGATGACCTTTAAAATAACAACCACATTCAGGCTATTAAATAGGCTAATAGGCAGAATGTTCAATCTAATAGGCAGAATGTTCAATCTTCAAATGCTTTTGTTTTGTCATGGATAGTCATGAAGTTCAATCTTCAATGTTTTGTTAGGAGTTTTCTTCTTTCTAATATGAAGTTATGAACAATATTTTGGTTTAATATTCAGATTTAGTTGATATTTGGATGGAGACTAATTTTTAAATGGTTATTTATGTTTATATTCAGACTAGTTTGATAATTATCTAGACTTAGTTGACTGTTGATATTTGGATACAGACTAATTTTTTAGAATTTGGCGCCTCGCTTCACTCAGGCTAGCGCCTTTTTGGCGCCTCGTCGCCTCGGGCGATACAAGGCCTTAGCACCTTAAGGGCACCTTTCGCCTTTGACTACCTTGAACCTGACACCAACTCCTCCCCAGAACTATAGAACTAACAAAAATAAATATGACCTCCTTCTAGCAACAAATTACAAAGAAATCAATATTGTCATCAGTATCTTTAATTATTAAATGTTTATACCTAGAACATATAAATCAGAGTTAAGGCAAGGCTGATTAGCGTAGAAAAAATAAAAAAGGCACAGGGTAGGCTTATGCTTATTGCTATCCCTAAACCCTAAATCATATTTAAAAGATTATAAACTTACTGGTAATGTTTACCTCTTGGAATATGCTTTACAATAAATGAGAATGATCTTTTACTCTACTTTAAAATAGTAGTACAATAGTCATGAATCATTGCAAAACTTCCAAAAGACTCTATAAAAGAGAGAATTTTAAAAAGAAAAGAGAGTACCATGTTGCAGCAACACTAGCCTCAATATAACCAAGGATTCTTTTTTCTCTCTCAAGGTCTACGCAAGCTCTTTTGTGCCTAAAAATTGAAAACATGGAATGAGGTTTTTGTAGGTTCCTATGTATTTTTGATACCACATAAATAGACAAGTTTGGTTATGAAGTTAAAAGATTTCTGGCATGTTTGGATGTTTAAAAATGGAGGGGGAGTAGAGTAGAGGGAGGGAGAGTAATCCAATTACCTTGTTTGGAAGTTTTTTAAGGAAGGAGGGGGAGGGGTTTGGAGGGGTTTCAACTCCCTCTAAAGCCTCATTTTTAATTCTCCCAAATTGGAGAGATTTGGAGGGAGAGTAGAGTAGATAAATTATTGTCCAAGTAAATTCCCTAATTTACCCTTTCTAACAAATTAATCATAGACCAATGTTGCAAGTCCATTTTCAAATAGGGGTAAATTTGTTTATTTTAATCATTTCCTCTCCTCTCCATCCTAATTTTTAAAACATCCAAATAAGGGGAAGGGCTAATTACTCTCTTCCCCCTTACTAATTTTAAAAACATCCAAACAAGGTGGAGAGGAACCATTCCCCTCCACTCTCCTCCCTCTCTAAACTTCCAAACAGCCCATTCATGAACAAAAAATGCATTTATTACAACCATTACTACCAACACTAACAGAGAACAAACACCTGAGCATTCTATCAAACACGTGTTCAACAATCTCAAGCAACTATACTAACCAACCGCAACCTTCAAATAGATAACTAAATGCCAACGAAATCCAAAATAATGGAAGCCTCAACATAACATTCCACATGCTATCATATAAGAAAACCCAGAGACTATAATAATTTATAAAAAGGGAAAACCAATGTAAATGAAGACGACAATGACACTATATATCAAACCAAAACAAACCTAGAACTGAAATCAAATAGAAGAATCCCAGGAAACCAAAAATCCAATAAAAATTGAATAACCAAAAAAAGGGAAAAGAAAATCCAAACCAATGTAAAATGAAGATGAGAAAAACACCATATATTAAACTAAAACAAACCCATAATTGAAACCAAATAGAAGAATCCCAAGAAACCAAAAATCCAATAAAAATTGCGTACCAAAAAAAAAAAAAACTTAAATCCAAAGCAACCAACAGCCACAAACCAACAAAATTTCATGAACAAATGCAACAGATAGAGAGAAAGAGAGCAATATAAAGAAATAAAGGAGAGACAAAAATATAGATTAATTACCTTAAAATAATTTCCGACATAGAATATGATGGGCTGGGTTGGGCGATGACAGAGAGGCAGAGGGAAATCAATGCAGTGGTGATGATCCATGGTGGCGGCAGCGGCAGTGGGAGGATCTGAGTTTTGGGTTTTGATTTTGGGGGAAGAAAAGGGTGAGTTTTAGGTTTGGGGGAAGGAGATGATAGCATGAGAGATGAGAAGAGATATTTGTTTTAAAACTTTATCGTGTTTTTGTGGGAGATAAGGATTGATGGTTGGTCTGGATTATGGAGTATTATTGTTACTGTAGGGACTCGATTTGGATTGGACCCAGAATAGGGATGGGTTTCTAACCCAACAAGCCCAAACAATAAATTTGTAGAGCGTAGGTGCAAGAACTAGTTCTACTACGTAGGAAAAAGTATCATAGTAACTGAGTCAAGAAGATTCAATGTCGACCAGCCGGGAAAATATTATCCTCGGCCTCTCCTTTTAGGAGTTTCTGGGATTTCTCTTTTATCTCTTAGGGTTCCAATATTTTGATCTTTCTTTCTTTCTTTGTTTTTTTCGACCTCCCCCTTTTAGGCCACTTTCCCCCGTTTTATATCACAACCCTAATATCGTTTTCACCTTACACGTGTAAGTTAACTTCAAGGAACTCCTTCCTGTCCCATCCAACACCTCTTAGAACCTTCAATCAGCAGCTATAAGGCTACTCGATTACTGTTCAGGTATCACCTCCACATTAATGCGGCCAGAGAGTTAGCTGGGAAGCATTTAATGTGGGGGTAGCAACTTTAGAAGATATTTGTTATCTCTCCCTACTCCTCCTTTGTTCTATATTCACTTTTCAGTTCTAATATAACTTTGTGGAGTACCCTGAATAGTAAGATAGTTACATCTACCTCGGATCATGGTATCCGAGATGGATTTTATCCTCTGACGCGTTTTAGGCCATTACATATGATTTTCATCTCTTTTTCTTTTACTATTCCCACAATATCTTTCTTTAACCATCCTCGGACAGATGAACGTCCTCGGATTGGGCCGTTGGGCCGTAAACCCATTTCCTACGATTTCAACATCACCTTTTTGGATAACCGGCCCTACAATAGCCCCTCAAAATCTCGCTTTTTGTCACCTCGAAAAAAGGAAGATTTTGATATTTTGCCCTCACCCCTTTCATGGGTTTTCCTAATCTCCAAAATGCCTTTCTACCTGCCCAAGGCACGCTCCTGACGTTTCGACGTCAGGAGCACGCTATCATTAAATTATGACGGCCTCTTTGTCCCCCACGTTCAACAGCAAGATACAAATTTAACGGTGGAGGACTTTCAGTATTAATGAGCGGGATTTTTCTTGCTCACAATTTCTACGCCACTATAACTAGCCTTTCAAATCAACTCTCTTTCCAGTTACAACAATCACATTATCTTAGCGTACATTCATTGAACTTGTCACTCTCTCTTACCTCTCCGTGCGCTCATAAATACTAAAAGTCTGTCTGAGGACCTCCTTTTTAAACCTGTAAGTCTCCTTAACACTTCTTAGCCTTCAATCCTTCTTATTAATTTTTCTTCACGACTTTTAGAAAATGGATAGGTTTAAGTATTTGGTTGAATCCGAGGAAGGAAGGGAGACATTTAGAGCTAAGTATGGGATTCCCCCAACAGTGGGTATGAGATACGCCGCTCCAGGAGCATGGGTGGATGATAGGAAGACCAGAGAAGTGATTATCCCTATGATCGCATTTATAGAGGGAGGGATGACTATTTCCATGGGTAACCTTACTAGAAGTTACCTTAGATTCTTTAGGTTATCTCCTACATAGTGTGCCCCTAATATGTTTAGGGTGTTAGGGAGTATAGAAGTCCTAAACGAGAAAATGAATTTGAACCTGACCCATCACGATGTGAACTAGATGTACAATCTACACCATCTGAAGGGGCAAGGATATTACCTTAAGTCTAGGCACCCTGAAGTAAGGTTAATCCAATATCTCCCTACATCGAATAAGGGCTTAAAAGATGACTTCTTAATCTTTTCTAGGGAATGGCATGATGGTTTACACTGTCCGACTAGAGAGGGAAAACCAGGTGGGGTTTTTGGCTATAACCCTATATAGTTTGGATTATATTCTTCAGTTCAAGTTATTTTTATTTTTGACAAAGTTATCCTCCTGTTTTAATGACTTTGCAGACAGGCACGCTACCAGACCTCAGTTCAGACTAGTCAATAGGGAGAGTTTAGATAAAATCTTGCGATCCGAGGTGTATGTGAACGAGTCTGACGGTCAACTGAGAGCAGCACACGTAATCCTTGGGTATAAACCCATTTCCACAACATTTCAAGCTCCCAAGTGCGTGATAAGGGCCAAAGATCCTCGGCTGCACCGCATCAGTGTAGCTTTTGAAGGATTTATTGTTCTCGAGGGCGTTCCGATTCCTGAAGGAACACATTTTACTCAGCTGCTATTTATGGCCACTCCTTCTGTAGAAGCCTTTTCGTCGCGCCCCATTCCTCAGGAAGGGAAGGAGGAAGAAGAAGAAGAAGAAGAATAAACTTCAGAGGGAGTTATAGAATTGTTGGATTGTTCGAAGAAAGTGTCAGAGGAGTTTGATGGAATTGTTCGAAGACCAGCCTGGAAAGGGTGCGCCGGGGAAATCAATTCAACCCAAACTCCCCCCTCCCCCCAAATCCCCTCTTCCTCCTCCTCAACCGTCCCAACAACCTAGGATCGAACCTAATGATCCAAAGAGGAGGAGAGAGCCAAGGGATAAGGAAGTGGTGGAGACTGGGGGACATCGTCCTACTCGTGAAGACGAGGCTCAACGAGCTGCAAAGCAGAAAAAGGTTAGCCATGGGCCTCAACGAGCCGTGGAAAGGATAACTACTCAATCCTCAATACCCGAGGCTTGGCTCCCTGCACCCATGATCGGTGGTGAGCCCTTGAGGGAAGATGCATCGATTAGGGACTTCAACGGTGGCGTTGGGTGCCATGTTGCCTCAGCCTTAGAGGAAACCCTCCTACTTCCAAAGGATATGACCGAGCTGAGAGGCTTAAAGAGGAACAAGGTTTTCCTGGATGCTAAAAGATACTTGGGCATGGTATGACACCCTTCCTACTTTGTTTCTTTAATTATAAATGTCATACACACAGTTTTATTTATTGCATCTCTAACTCCTTTTCCTCTAGGCTGTTCAAGCCACTTTCAGGCTGGAAGAGATAACCAATTCTTGCTGCCAGTAATTAGACGATGAGAGGAAGAAGTGAGCAACAGCTGTGCAAACACTCACCATTGCTGAACAAAGCAACGTACAACTGAAGAAAAAGTTAGCCGAGGAAGAACATGCTCAGAAGAGTGCTAACTCAGCTTTGGAGAACACCCACAGGCAAGCCGAGGAACAGAGGAAACGTCTGCGCGAGGCTAATGACCACTTGGCAACTTCCAAGGAACAAGTATCAACTCTGAAGAAACAACTGGAGGAAGCCCAGAGGCTCAGAGACCAAGCTGAAAATGCAAAGGCTGAGGCAGAGAAAGCAAAGGCAGAGGCTGAACAAGAAAAAGACAAAGCCAAATAGCATGGATACGATGTCGGCATTGCAGAGACGGAGGATAACCTCTGGGCTGAGGTGCCCGCCGTATGTTGAACATACTGTGCCCAGACTTGGGAAGAAGCTCTCAACCGAGCTGGGGTGGAATCTTCTTCCGAGTTGAGAAGGCCAGAAAATGTTTATTTCCCTCCGGCTATACGAGCCTCAAGCCCCTCTACTCAACAAAAGGAGGCATCCTCCACAGCTGCTGATTTGGCCAAAGAAGCCCAAACTCGGAATCCTCCCCTTCTCAATCAGTAGGAGCAATCTAAAGCGCCTGAAGTTCCAAAAGATACTTCTTCAGACAAAGCAGCAGAGGTGCCTAAAGATGGAGCAGCTTCTAAAAGCTTTGAGCATGCTTTAGCTTCAACCATCTTACCTGCTGGGGAAGTTCCAAAGGAAAAAGAGAAAGAAGTTCCTCCTGAGGCAGCTGGCAAAGCTCCCCAGCCCAAGCTCCAAATAAAATTAAAATCATAGTTGACGTAGTTAAATTCCCTTTATCTTCCATTTCATTTCTTTTTTGAGGATATTTTTAATGTGATGTATATTTTCCCTTTCTAACATGAGATGTTATTGCTTTATCTATCACTTGTACAATTTTCTGCACGAACATTCTTTGTTTTTACATGATCACATGCTACAGAAGAATAAAATCTGATAATATAAGGGAAAAACTTCACTTTATGTATGCTAATTGGAAACCAGAGTAGACTATAACAGTGAACTCCACAGCACTACAAAGGCTTGCTTTTAATTCATTAAGAAGTGTCCAAATCTGAGAAAGCATTCTAAATGTTTAAACCAAGGAGGTATTGAGCACCTTAAAATGCTTTAAGTGATGCTCATGGAGTTTGCTTTGATATACAATTTTAGTTGTACGGACCCCACTTAAGAAGAATTTATTTCTACTAAGTTTGTTGTCCGAACAATATGTCATGCCTTAGTTTCTATTTAACACTTCAATAGATGTCAAAGGGTATTAATTTTCACTAAGTTTGTGGTCCGAGGACCTAACATAACTTAGTTTCTGTTTAATACTTCAATAGATGTCAAAGGGTATTAATTTTCATTAAGTTTGTGGTCCGAGGACTTGACATAACTTAGTTTCGGTTTAATACTCCAATAGATGTCAAAGGGTATTAATTTTCACTAAGTTTGTGGTCCGAGGACCTGACATAACTTAGTTTTTGTTTAATACTTCAATGGACTGAGAAACACAAGTTGCAGAACTAGGATAAATTGTAAAAGGAAGTAAAATAGAACTATTCTTATTAATAGTAATACCTCTTTAGGTTGTTTACATTTCGGGGATGGAGTACAGTTTTTTCATGTAAATCCTCCAAGTAGTAAGAACCTATTCCCGTTACAGATGTGATACGATACGATCCTTCCCAATTAGGCCCTAATTTTCCCCAGGTTGGATTTTTGATAGTTCCCAAGACTTTTCTTAATACCAAATCTCCTGGGGCTAACGACCCCAGCTTTACATTTGCATCATAACCTTGTTTTAGCTTGTGTTGGTAGTAGGCCAATTAAACCATCGCATTTTCTCATCGTTCGTCTATCAAGTCTAGATTCTTTTTCAACAGTTCATCAGTTCCATCTGAGATGAAAGCACTAGTCCTTAGCGTAGGAAAATCCGTTTCAATAGGAATCACAGCCTCAGCCCCATACGTCATCGAAAATGGGGTTTCCCTTGTTGACCGTCGAGGCGTTGTTGGATACATCCAAAGGACATGTGGCAACTCCTCCATCCACTTTCCCTTTGCATCATCCAACCCTTTTTTAAGCCCACCCACTATGACCTTGTTGACAGCCTCGGCCTGCCCGTTTCCCTGTGGATAGGCCAGAGTGGAATATCTATTCTTTATCCCCAGATCGGAACAATACTCTCTAAAAGACTTGCTATCAAATTGAAGACCATTATCTGAGATGAGAGCTTGAGGAACCCCGAATTGAGTAACGATATTTTTCCAGACAAATCTCTTGGCATCTACATCCCTGATATTGGCCAGAGGCTCAACTTCGACCCATTTCGTAAAATAGTCTATGCCAACCAGCAGATATTTTTTACTTCCTACTGCTTTAGGGAAAGGGCCAACGATATCTAAGCCCTACTGAGCAAAAGACCACTGATTAAAAAGAGGATTAAGAACTCCCCCTGGCTTATGGATGTTTGGTGCGAACCTTTGACATTGATCACATTTCCTAACATACTCCTGTACTTCTTTTTGCATGCCCGGCCACCAATACCCCTGAGTAATTGCCCGGTGAGATAAAGATCTTCCTCCAGTGTGACTCCCATAAATCCCCTTCATGGAGTTCTTCTAGAAGTGCCTCTGATGCTTCGGGATGTACACAAAGCAGGTATGGCCTAGAGAAAGAACGTTTGTATAACTTTTTGTCCTCAGACAGCCAAAACTGAGGAGCTTTTCTTCGTATCTTTTCAACCTCTAATTTGTCCTCAGGTAGTATATCCTTCTCAAGGAACAACAGTATAGGATCCATCCAACTATGCGCCAAACTGATTTGATGGACCTGAAGGAAGTCCCCCGTCATTGGGGTAGGTATGTTTAAGTCTTCGACCATTATCACTCGGGGTAAGTTTTGCGCCGAAGAGGTAGCAAGGGTAGCCAAAGAGTCTGCATGGGCATTTCCACTTCTAGGGACATGGGATAATTCAAAAATCTCAAAATTTACTTGCATACGCCTAACCTGGCTCAAGTACTCCTGCATTCTGGTGTCCCGAGCTTCCAACTCCCCTCTAACCTGGCCCACGACCAGTCTTGAATCCGAGAACATCTCCACTGTTTTTCCACCCAGTTTCTTGACCATCGCCATCCCCATTAATTACGCTTCATACTCTGCCTCGTTGTTAGTAGCTGAGAATCCCAACCTTAAAGACTTCTCGATAATGACCTTTTCAGGAGATACCATAACCAGCCACATACACTTTTCAGGGTGAGGCATGTTGCACAGAGATAAGGCCAATCGATTTTTCACCCATGCCGTATTGACTTGCTTCTATTTCTTCAGGGCCTTCAGCAAATTCGGCCACTAGGTCAGCGAGAATCTGACCCTTCACAGAGGTACAAGGCATATACTTAATATCAAAAGCCCCTAAAATTGTGCCCCACTTGGCAATCCTGCCAGTGTAGTCTGCACTCCGAAGTACTGATTTCAGCAAATACTAAGTTAGGACGACCACAGTGTGTGCCTGGAAATAATGGGGAAGTTTCTTTATAGCGTGCACCACTGCCAAAATGGCTTTTTCTAAGGGCAAATAATGCACTTCGGCCTCATGAAGTGACTTGCTCATGTAGTAGACTGGCCGTTGTACGCCATTATCTACTCGTATCAGAACAAAACTGATCGCATAAGTGGCTATCGCCAGGTAGGAAAAAAGGACCTCATCCACCTCAGGTCTAGACATAATGGGTGGCCGAGATAGATACTCTTTAAGCTATTGAAATGCCAGAGCACACTCCTCGGTCGATTCGAATCCTTTCCACTTATGGAGCAAAAGGAAAAAAAGTCTGCACCTATCCGCTGACCTGGATATTAATCTATTCAAAGCAACAGTCATCCCAGTAAACCTCTGGACCTCGTTGGGATTCCGAGGTGGTTGCAAGCTATTTATGGCTCTAATTTGATCGGGGTTCACTTTAATTCCTCGGTGAGTCACCATGTAGCCCAAAAACTTCTCTGAACCTACTCCAAATGAACATTTGGATGCATTTAGTCGCAGCTTATACTTCCTCAAGATCTCAAAAACACTTGTGAGGTCTGTCACATGCTTGGACACCATCTTACTCTTCACAACCATATCATCAATATAAATCTCGACACTCCTGCCGAACTGTGGCTCAAACATTTTCGTCATCAGCCATTGATAAGTAGACCCCACATTCTTCAAGCCAAAGGGCATTACTTTGTAGTGATAATTTCTAGTAGGAGTGAGAAAAGTTGTTTTTTCCTGATCGTCCAATGCCAGTGGGACCTGATGATAGCCTTGAAAGGCGTCTAGGAAGCTCATCCGAGGATGGCCTACCGTCGCGTCCACCAACTGAACAATACGAGGCATGGGGAAAGGATCTTTCGGGCAAGTTTTATTAAGATCGGTGAAGTCTACACAAACATGCCACTTGCCATTCTTCTTTTTCACTACGACTGTATTGGCTAACCACTGGGGATAAAACACCTCCTTGATAGTCCTTGCCTGCTTAAGCTTTGCTACCTCATCTCTAATAGCTTCGACATGCACTCTAGATGGGCGCCGAGGTGGCTGTTTCTTCAGAGTAACAGAGGGGTTAACATTCAAATGATGACAAATGAAGTTTGGATCCACCCCTGGGGCTTCGTAAGCGTTCCATGCAAACACATCAATGCTTCTTCTAAGGACTTCAACCAATTGCTCCTTCTCCAACAAAGGCAACTGTGCCCCAACCTGAAAGAACTTATCCAGATCATCCCCAACACTTACCCTCTCCAAATTCTCACTCTTCGCCTCACCGGCAGGTGGGCTGAAGAGGGTCGCCAGAGTCTTTGATTGCTATAAACCATTCTTGGCAATGGCCGAAGTATCCGTCTTAGGCCGAAGTTTAATGGCCGTTATCAAGCACTGCCTAGCCATAGATTGGTTTCCCAATATTTCTGATACTTGGCCTCCTGAGGGATATTTCACCTTTTGATGAAGTGTTGAAGAAATGACTCCCAAGGTATGCAGCCAGGGCCTGCCCAAAATAGCCGTATATGGAGAGAGCATCAACCACGATAAAGTCCACCTCCACTACTTCCGAGCCAGCCTGGACGGGTAACCTTATCAGACCCATCGGAATGACTTATCTACCTTCAAAGCTCACCTAAAGGGTATTATAGGCTGTCAGATCCTGGAGTGTCAAATTTAGCCCCTTATAAAGATCAGGGTATATAACCTCGGCCGCTCTTCCTTCGTCAACCATCACTCTCCTCACATCATACCCCCCCAATCCTGAGACTAACCACCAAAGCGTCATCATGCGGTTGAATGGTTCCCGCCTTATCTTCATCTGAAAAACCCAACACTAATGGAGTGCCTATTTTGACCTTCTTCGACGTTGAACTAAAGCCCTCAGCCAAGCAATGAGATACAGACATTACTCTAGAGGGGCAAGACCCGGTTCTTCCTGGGGCCGCAAATATAACATTTATCGTGCCTAAGGGAGGTCCTGAAGAAGCATCTCCCCGAAATGTCGAACTTGTTTGGCTTCCTCGGCCACTGGAATGATGCAAAAGCTGGGTCAATTTCCCTTGTCAGACTAGTTGATCCAAATGGTCCCACAAATTTTTGCAATCGTCAGTAGTATGTCCATGATCCTGGTGATATTGGCAGTAAAGGTTTTGATTACGTTTCGCAGGATCCCCTGCCATATCATTGGGCCATCTGTAGAATGACTCATTTTTTATCTTCCCCAAAACCCATTGTACTGGTTCTCGGAACACGGCATTAACCACCTGGGAGTTGGCAGATCCTGGTTGCCCTCCAAAGCCCTTCTGAGGTCGATTATTATTGTACCGGTCCGACCTGAAATCCCTCCTCTCTTGAGGGATTACCTTGGCCTTTCCTCGACCTTGTATTTGATCCTCTTCTACCCTTCTATACTTATCAATCCGATCCATAAGCTGACGCACGCTAGTAACAGGTTTACCAGTCAGAGATTTCATCAGATCATGCTCAGATGGAAGGCCAGCCTTAAAGGTATTAATAGCCACGTCATCATAGGCTCCATCTTCTTCGTTGAACATTTCCTAGTATCTATTAGAATAGGCCTTTAGGGTTTCCCCTTCCCGCATAGACGTGGATAATAACGATCCCAAGGGCTGAGGAACCCTTCTGCAGGTGATAAAGCGGGCACTAAAAGCTTGGGTGAGCATCTCAAAGGAGTCAATGGAATTCGCTCTCAGACCATTAAACCATCTCATCGCCACTGGATCCAGGCTAGATGGGAAGACCTTACACATCAAGGCCTCATCCTTAGCATGAACGACCATTCTTTGACTGAAATGGTTAACATGTTCCACTGGATCTATTCGACCATTATAAATGGTGAATGTGGGCTGATGGAATCGCCGAGGAAGATTTGCATCCTCAATGCATCGCGTGAAAGGCGATTTAGAAACTTGACTCAACGCTCTGTTTAGGGCGTCATTCCCTAAACCCTTGCGAGGCGGACTCTTATATTCTCGTCTGTGGTGGTACTCCTCATCATAGGAAAAAGATTCACTTGGTGGAGTTCTTGACCTTTGTATATAACTGGTGTCATCTGACTCCTCAGAGGATTGCCTGGAGTTGTGAGACATACGCCTTCGTCACTCGTGTCCCAATTCCCTTTTCAATTTGTTAATCTCATGTTGCATATCCCCGTTGTTCTTTACATGGGAAATATGGCTTTTCCCTCGAGAATGACTTCTATCAGTGTGGGTTGTTCGCACACTTCCCTCACGACCCCCTCTTTGTTCAAGGATTACCAATGGATTACCATGCTGAGACCCCCTGGACTCTACCTAGTGTGGATTAAATTCCATCTGCTGTGGGCCCACTACCGGCTGCTACAGTGCTCCCCCTTCTGTCACAACTACTACACTTACGTTTCCCTACAAATAGATCAAGTTCTTCCCACAGACGGCGCCAATTGTAGGGACTCGATTTGGATTGGACCCAGAATAGGGATGGGTTTCTAACCCAACAAGCCCAAACAATAAATTTGTAGAGCATAGGTGCAAGAACTAGTTCTACTACGTCAGAAAACGTATCATAGTAACTAAGTCAAGAAGATTCAATGTCGACTAGCCGGGAAAATATTATCCTCGCCTCTCCTTTTAGGAGTTTTTGGGATTTCTCTTTTATCTCTTAGGGTTCCAATATTTTGATCTTTCTTTCTCTCTTTCTTTGTTTTTTCGACCTCCCCCTTTTAAGCCACTTTCCCCCGTTATATATCACAACCCTAATATCGTTTTCACCCTTCACGTGTAAATTAACTTCAAGGAACTCCTTCCTGTCCCATCCAACACCTCCCAGAACCTTCAATCAGTAGCCATAAGGCTACTTGATTACTGTTCAGGTATCACCTCCACATTAATGCGGCCAGAGAGTTAGCTGGGAAGCATTTAATGTGGAGGTAGCAGCTTTAGAAGATATTTGTTATCTCTCCCTGCTCCTCCTTTGTTCTATATTCACTTTTCAGTTCTAATATAACTTTGCGGAGTACCCTAAACAGTAAGATAGTTACATCTACCTCGGATCATGGTATCTGAGATGGATCTTATCCTCTGACGCGTTTTGGGCCATTACATATGATTTCCATCTCTTATTCTTTTACTATTCCCATAATATCTTTCTTTAACCATCCTCGAACAGATGAACGTCCTCGGACTGGGCCGTTGGGCCATAAGCCCATTACCTACGATTTCAACATCACCTTTTTGGATAACCGGCCCCACAATAGCCCCTCAAAATCTCGCTTTTTGTCAACTAGGAAAAAGGGAGATTTTGATATTTTGCCCTCACCCCTTTCGTGGGTTTTCTTAATCTCCAGAATGCCTTTCTACCTACCCAAGGCATGCTCCTGACATTTCGGCGTTAGGAGCACGCCATCATTAAATTATGACGGCCATTTGTCCCCCACATTCAACAGCAAGATGCAAATCTAACGGTGGAGGACTTTCAGTATTTATGAGCGGGATTTTTCCCGCTCACAATTTCTGCGCCACTATAACTAGCCTTTCAAATCAACTCTCTTTCCAGTTATAACAATCATAATATCTTAGCGTACATTCATTGAACCTGTCACTCTCTCTTACCTCTCCGTGCGCTCATAAATACTGAAAGTCTGTCCAGGGACCTCTTTTTTAAACCTGTAAGTCTCCTCAACCCTTCTTAGCCTTTGTTAGGTTCTAAGATCTTAGGATTTTATGTATTTAGAACTCTAATTTGTAATGTTGGCAAACCATGATCAAAACATTGTATTTAATCTTATTCAGACTTGCTCAAAGTTGGTTTATTCTTGTAAAGTTGGAATCGAGTGGCTGCAGAAGTACTTGGGACTTTCGGCCTGGCTCGATCGATCGAAGAATAGACTCGATCGATCGAAAATCGCACAGGTTGAATTTTCTGCAGAATTTCCAACTCAGCCCTACTTCATTAAACGTTTAGGGTTTTATGTTTTTACCCTAGGTATATAAACAAAACCCTAGCCACGTTTTTGGGGGTTGTCCATATTGTATTGTTGCTCATACATTGCTGTTTTGTGTGAATCTCGTGTGAGATATTTGAGGAGCTTTCCTTCACATAAACTTAGGGTTGTCAATATATTGATGATCAACAAGGTTGCTGCCATTTGAACTTAAAAGAAAAGCAAGCGGGGAGCTTGTAGCTGATTGAGGAATTCAAGAAAGAAGTAGTCCGTGGATTCGGAGCCTGCGCGTGGTCGTGTCAGGAAGTTCTACTGGTGGGTAGCATTAGGAAGTCGAGCGGGGAGCTTGTAGTCCTTTTGTATGAACTTCAATTCTTTCATAGTGAATTCAGGTTAGCCTTGAGGATCGGTGGGTCAAATCCTCCCCAGGTTTTTACCGTGTGGTTTCCTGGGTGATCATATCTTGTGTTATTTATTTTCCGCTGCATTATTATTCTTGATATGATTGTTTGATTGTTTTAACCTAGTATTGCTTAATTTGACTAAGTAACAACTTGACTAATTAATCTAGGCTACGCAATCTGGTTGTTTTAGGGGTCTAAATAACCTGTCAAGTGGTATCAGAGCAGGTAGCTCTCTTTGTTTGAGATTTTTAATCTCTGAGCTGATCCTTGACCCCTGCTGTCATGGATTCTTGGAAAATTTTTCTGCTTATTTGTCACCTTATCTATATGTCATCTTTGCCTATTGTTGTTCTTGTTAAATCTTTTCTTAAGAATATTGGCATAATCACATGTGATAAGTATTATGTTTGTTATATTGCTTTAACCGCCTTAAAGGCACGTGATTCTTGTCTTTGGTATTTGGATAGTGGTTGTTCCAGGCACATGACAGGAAATAAAGGCTTATTCAAAACTCTCTTTGAAGGAAAGATTGGGACAGTCACTTTTGGAGATGGAAGTAAATCTGTGATCAGAGGCATTGGTACTGTGGACATTCCAGGATTGCCAGTGTTTGAAGATGTTTGGTATGTTGATGGATTAAAGGCCAATTTACTCAGCATAAGTCAGATTTGCGACAATGGATTAAATGTTCTTTTCACCAAGTATGAATGTGAGATACTTGATGGAGGAGGTGACTGTATGTGTGTTGGTGTAAGGACAGCTGACAACTGTTATGGCATAACTCCAAGTGTAAACAACAAATGTTTTAGTGCAAAGATTGATCAAGTTGATTTATGGCATCAACGGTTGGGGCATGCCAGTCATAAGCAATTAGAGAAGATTTCCAAGTGTGAGGCAGTTATCGGTTTACCTAAATTTGAGAAGATTGATAAGTGCATTTGTGGACCATGTTAGATAGGTAAACAAGTAAAATCCAAGCATCCATCTGTGACTACTGTTCAAACTTCAAGACCTTTAGAGTTATTACACATTGATCTCATGGGTCCTGCTAGAGTTCAAAGTTTGGGTGGAAAGAAGTATATTCTAGTTGTTGTGGACGACTTTACTAGATATACTTGGGTTGTGCTTTTGAAAGATAAAGCTGAGGCTCCTGAGAAGATGATTCATCTATGCAAAAAATTGCAGGTTGAGAAAGATGCTGTGATAGCCAGAATCAGAAGTGATCATGGAAGAGAATTTGAGAATACCAAGCTGGCTACTTTCTGCAATAATCAAGGCACTCACCAAGAGTTCTCATCACCCAAGACACCTCAACAAAATGGGATTGTGGAGAGGAAAAACAGAGTTGTTCAGGAAATGGCACGAGTCATGTTACACAACAAAAAGTTGCCAAAGTCCTTTTGGGGAGAGGCTGTCAACACTGCATGTCATACCCTCAACCGGGTGTATTTTAGACCTGACTCCAAGAAAACTCCCTATGAACTCTGGAGAGGAAAGAAACCTGTTGTCAAGTATTTTAGGATATTTGGCAGTGACTGCTACATCCTACGTGATAGAGAGAACCTAGAAAAGTTTGATGCAAAGAGTGACAAAGGATACTTTCTAGGATACTCTTCCACTAGCAGAGCTTATAGAGTGTACAATCTGAGAACGAAAACAGTCATGGAATCTTCAAATGTTGTGATAAATGATGAAGTATGTTCAGAAGCATCTTCAGAAAGCACTGTTCTTGCTCAAGATAAGTCTTTAGAGGTTAATGATTCTCCTCATCCTGAGTATGTTGTGAAACATAGTGAGGAAGAGCTGCTGGTGTTAAATGATACAGTCTCAGTACCATCAAGTTCAGAACCATCCACTCCGGTTCATGACACTCGACAGGTACAAAGTGAGTTCAGTCCTCTATTTGAACAGAAAGGTACTACAACTTCTCTTGTTAAACGTCCATCCTCTAGAGTGGGATTGAATCATCCTTCTACAAATATATTGGGTAGCCTGAATGATAACATGAGACTGAGATCAAAAGCCCTGAATGTGATCACTCACTCATGTTATTTGTCCCAATTTGAACCAAAAAAGGTAGATGAAGCACTACAAGATGCTGATTGGGTAAATTCCATGCATGAAGAACTTCATCAATTTGTTCGGAATGATGTGTGGGAATTAGTTCCTAGGCCTGAAAATGTAAATGTGATTGGAACTAAATGGATCTTTAAGAACAAGTCAGATGAACATGGCACTGTGATTAGAAACAAATCAAGACTTGTTGCACAAGGATACACACAAGTGGAAGGGATTGATTTTGATGAGACCTTTGCACCAGTTGCAAGACTGGAATCCATTCGGATACTGTTGGCCATTGCAAGTCATCTGAACTTCAAGTTGTATCAAATGGATGTCAAAAGTGCCTTCTTAAATGGGATGTTACAAGAAGAGGTGTATGTTGAGCAACCTAAGGGATTTGTGGATCCTCACAGACCAAATGATGTATACAAGTTGAAGAGAGCTCTCTATGGTTTGAAACAAGCTCCTAGGGCTTGGTATGATAGATTGACTGCATATCTCACTGAGCATGGATTCAAAAGGGGATCTGCAGATACAACTCTCTTCATAAGAAAGGATAAGACTGGTTTTGTTGTAGCTCAAATTTATGTTGATGACATTGTTTTTGGTGCTACTAATGATTCTCTTGCTCATTCTTTTGCAGATGAAATGAAGGCAATGTTTGAAATGAGCATGGTTGGTGAACTGACTTACTTTTTGGGATTGCAGGTAAAGCAAACAAAGTCTGGCATCTACATCAATCAAGCTAAATATGCAAGGAATTTAGTCAAAAGATTTGGACTGGACAAAGCCGCTCATGCTAGAACACCAATGGCTGCAAATGCAAAATTGACACTAGATCCATCAGGTGAGTCTGTTGATATTACTTTGCATAGAAGCATGATTGGATGTCTTTTGTATTTAACTGCTAGTCGGCCTGATATCTCTTATAGTGTTGGTGTTTGTTCTAGATTTCAGTCTAATCCTAAGGTTTCTCATTTAAATGCTGTTAAGAGAATTATCAAATATGTAAGTGGAACCTGTGATTATGGATTGTTTTATAGCAAAGAGTCAAATCTGTCTCTTGCTGGTTTTTCTGATTCTGATTGGGCTGGGAATGCTGATGACAGAAAAAGCACCACTGGGGGGTGTTTTTATGTTGGAGCCAATCTTGTGGCTTGGATGAGTAAGAAACAAAATTCTGTCTCTTTATCCACTGCTGAAGCAGAATATATTGCTGCTGGGAGTTGCTGTTCTCAACTCCTTTGGATGAAAAAGCTTTTGAGTGATTATGGGATTCCTCAAGACACCATGGTTGTCTATTGTGATAATTCTAGTGCTATAGATATTTCTAAAAATCCTGTTCAACACTCTAAGACCAAACACATTGAACTTAGATATCACTTCATTAGGGATTTGGTTGAAAAGAAAATTGTTGTTCTTGAGTATATCCCTACTGATCGTCAAAACGCTGACATCTTTACCAAACCTCTTGATGGAAGTAAGTTTGAGACACTTCGTCAAGTGATTGGTGTTCTTCGGTGTCCCTAAGTTGTGTTTGACTTTCTTGGTCCTTGTGCTTCATTGCTCTATTCTTTTGTGACCATTGTTCTTTGTTTTTTTTGTGTTTTTTTTGTTCTAGGACTTGCATTGCATTACATTCATGCATTTCATTCTAGGATTTATTTGTTTTCTCTTTTAATAATAAAAAAAAAAAAAAAAAAAAAAAGGGGAAGCAAAATTTATGTTGAACATGATGTTTCTTGATTATTGAAAACAAGGTTGGTCAATTTATTTACACATAACATGTTTTATGTACCTTGTTTAACTTTGATGAGCTTATTTATTGCACTTGACTAGTTGAAACTTTGTAGTGCATGTTGTGTGGGAAAGATGGTTGTGGTTATTAATCACTTTGTCTTAATCTTGAAGTCACATGTTTTTGACTGTCGGACTTGATTCTTTTGAGAAAGGCATAAATAACCATCTCACCACTGCTCACTAGCCAATCATGAACACCTTAGTGCATATCATAAGATTTTGTGCTCGAGAAAGTGTAGCACATGCACAAAAAGAACATAAGGTGTTGCCTCTGCTAAATGCTTAATAATTAAAACTGGTGTGTACTATTAGGCTTGATGCCAATTCACTTAATTCAAACCGGTGTGTACTATTAGGCTTGATGCCAAAATTCACCTAAATAATGGGGCAAAAACACAAGAAACTTACATGATTGCAAGCTTTTGTTTTAGGAGATGTGAGAGTTATAGGATGTAACTCTTTAGGTGATAGTCTCTTTTGAATTCTATGTGATGAATTTTGTAGACTTTGTGATTAAATGCTATTCACATATCACCTCACATGTATCTCAAGTTTTTACTAGTATCACACACTACACAAGTTACTCTTTGTTAAACACTGTACATGCTAGTGTGTGTTTTTGGTCTGACCAACCAAGTTTGAAAATATCTTGAGATTTATGCACAACATATTTGTTGCTTAAGAAAATTCAATGAGAGAATGATTGAAATTTGTTTTGAGAAAATTGGGTTTAAACTTTGGGTTTTTGAAAAAGCATTCCATCTCATACTCATGCATTCTGTTATTCAATTTAATGCTTTGAGGAGTTATTTCAAAATTGGCTTGTGTTTTCAAAAACAGTGATTTTCGATCGATCCAGCCTATTTTTCGATCAATCGAAAAAGTGCTCTCATTTGTCTTAAAATGACTGTGCTTTTCGATCGATCGAATGTAATTTTCGATCGATCGAATATCGTGGAAAAGCTTTTTTAAAAGATCAGATCTGACCTTTTCAAACACAATTCCAAGCTTTTTCAAACTTTTTCTCTCTCTCCGCGTTGGCAAGGCTCCACCTTAGAGAATTTTTGTCGTTTTTCTCCGAAGTTTTTGCACAATCTCTCTCTCCTCAAACCGGTAAGACCCTTTTACCCTTCCTTTTGATTATATTTTCATGATTTCATGCATAAATCCATGCATTTAAGGGTAATTTTCGGACTTTGCTATTTTGGGATTTTATGTTGATTCAAGCCTTCTTTTATGCAATTGATCATTGGGTTTTTGTGGGGACACTACATAAATATGATTCTTACCTGTTAATTTGATCAATTTTGAGTTTGGTGAAAAATTGAAAAATCTAGGGCTTGTTCTTGATCCGAATTGGGGCTTTTGTTAAATTGAAAAGAAGTTGATGAAATTGGCTTGTTGTGTTGTTGTAATTAAGCATTATAATCTATGTGATGTATTTTGTAATGCTCAATTCATCAATTTTGGTTAAAAATTTAAACAAATGTTTTTAATTTTTGGATTTTTGATAAAAAAATTCCATGTTCAAGCCAATTTTGTCAATTCAATCTCAATTAAACTTAATTGTTTACTACATTAGATCATGCATCACAACATTATAACTGTTCATGCATCATATAGATTTTTGTTCTATATTTTTATTGTGCTAATTTGCAGTCTGTCTTTGGTTTTGATTTCTCTTGTTCTGTTTGGTTTTCACTCTGTGTCTCTGTCCTTTCCTTAGCACTATGCCTAGGAAAACTAGAGCCCGTAGGAATGTTCCCTCACCTTCTCCTTCACCCCCTCCATCCTTTGATAGTGAGAGGTTTCCGAGTGAGAAAAACCAAGAGACTTTTGAGAAGCTTAACATTAGGAGAAAGATTTGGGCTGAGCGTTCTGTGCTGTTAGATGAACTTGATCCTGCCATTAGGGCAAATTTTGAGCGTCGGGGTTGGTTACCCTTGGTGGAGGTTTCTGATCCTCCTCCACCTTCTGCCTTGATTAGAGAGTTCTATTCGAACATCTCTATCCGCATCTATGATTCCAACACTCTAGTTAAGAGTTGGATACGAGGCGTAGAGTACACCATTACTCCTCGGGTAGTGGCTGATGCTCTAGGGGTACCATTGGTCCAGCATCCTGTTTATCCTTATGATGAGTCTCCCGAGATTAGCGATGTTCTGTCCTACATCACTGGTACTGCTGTCCAGTGGGGTTCTGATCCTCGGATCACTTCTGCTGAGCTCTCCGGGTTACACTATCTGTTCTTTAGGATAGCTTGTCATTCGATCTGGCCTATTTCCCATGTTCACACCATTCCTCTTGAGAGGTGTGTATTTTTGTACGCTCTTGTTACTGATGCTCCTATCAGTTTTCCCCATCTCTTTCTTCGTTCCTTGAACGAAGTTTATAGGAGTTCATCTACTGCTCATGCTCTTGTTCATCCTATTTTCATTCATAGGATTCTGCTCTATCTTGATCTTAGTGGCTTTCCTTCCTCTGAGCCCGTTCATGTGATAGCTCCTATAGGTGCGTCTTTTCTTAGACTGAGGGCCGCTCATCTTCGAGCTGGTTCTAAACACCCTAGGTCTGAGCCCTCTAGTAGCGCTCCTCCTCCTTCTTCTTCTGCAGGTCTTGCTGGTGAGGATATTCCTGTTCCAGTTGGTGATGATGCTGCTGCTGCTGATGTTCCTCCACCTCCTTCGGCCGACTTCGATGTTCGTCGTACTTTGGAGACTGTCATGACCGTTCAGGCGGCTCATGGTCAGATTTTGGTGGACTTGATGGACGAGATACGTGCTCTCCGAGCTGATTTTGCGCGTTTTCATTCACCCTCACCACCTCCTTTTGATGGCGACTTGTGATTGCTCTTTGGCATTCCGTCACAAAAAGGGGGAGTGGAGTTTTGACTTGTAGTAGAGTTTTTGTAGTTAGGGGGAGATTTTTTTTTGTTTTAGAGGAGCTTGTGGAGTTTTTAGATTGTATCTAGGTGCTTCACTTTGTATATCATTTTCAAGGATATTCATGTTACGGGGAGTAACATTGATTGATATACATGATATTTTTGTTGATTCTTGTTGTGTTGAGATTCACTGCTTATTGATTTATATTTATGAGTTGTTCATTCATATATGTCTTTATTTTGTGTTGTGTGAATCTTACAAGAATGTTATACCTGTTGTTTTAATCTTTACTGTCACACATGCGTTTATGCGTTTGTTGAGTATTTCAGGATTATACAGGTTGATTCAACTAAGCTGCTGTCTACACTTGCAACTATGGATAGTAGTTAGGCTGAATTGAATTTTATGAGCATTATCTTTGTAAAGGGCTTTTTATTTGTAAAACTTTGAGCTGTTAATTAGGGTTTTGTCACGGATTGCCAAAGGGGGAGTTTGTTAGGTTCTAAGATCTTAGGATTTTATGTATTTAGAACTCTAATTTGTAATGTTGGCAAACCATGATCAAAACATTGTATTTAATCTTATTCAGACTTGCTCAAAGTTGGTTTATTCTTGTAAAGTTGGAATCGAGTGGCTGCAGAAGTACTTGGGACTTTCGGCCTGGCTCGATCGATCGAAGAATAGACTCGATCGATCGAAAATCGCACAGGTTGAATTTTCTGCAGAATTTCCAACTCAGCCCTACTTCATTAAACGTTTAGGGTTTTATGTTTTTACCCTAGGTATATAAACAAAACCCTAGCCACGTTTTTGGGGGTTGTCCATATTGTATTGTTGCTCATACATTGCTGTTTTGTGTGAATCTCGTGTGAGATCTTTGAGGAGCTTTCCTTCACATAAACTTAGGGTTGTCAATATATTGATGATCAACAAGGTTGCTGCCATTTGAACTTAAAAGAAAAGCAAGCGGGGAGCTTGTAGCTGATTGAGGAATTCAAGAAAGAAGTAGTCCGTGGATTCGGAGCCTGCGCGTGGTCGTGTCAGGAAGTTCTACTGGTGGGTAGCATTAGGAAGTCGAGCGGGGAGCTTGTAGTCCTTTTGTATGAACTTCAATTCTTTCATAGTGAATTCAGGTTAGCCTTGAGGATCGGTGGGTCAAATCCTCCCCAGGTTTTTACCGTGTGGTTTCCTGGGTGATCATATCTTGTGTTATTTATTTTCCGCTGCATTATTATTCTTGATATGATTGTTTGATTGTTTTAACCTAGTATTGCTTAATTTGACTAAGTAACAACTTGGCTAATTAATCTAGGCTACGCAATCTGGTTGTTTTAGGGGTCTAAATAACCTGTCAGCCTTCAATCCTTCTTATTAATTTTTCTTCACAACTTTTAGGAAATGGGTAGGTTTAAGTATTTGGTTGAATCCGAGGAAGGAAGGGAGGCATTTAGAGCTAAGTATGGGATTACCCCAACAGTGGGTATGAGATACGCCGCTCCAGGAGCATGGGCGTGTTAGGATTGGTGCCCTTAAATCCTATTGTAAGATGCTACGTATAATATTAAGTGTGACATTGTGTTTGACATTATGTATGACTTAATATTATGTTTAATAAATTTGTTTTATTATTATCTGAAATAATGGTAACATGAATATTCAGACATTATCATATAGTCCATGAGATGCATAGTATGTGATTTATGTGAAGAGCCACAGAAGATATAAATCACAAGTTCTTTGTAAACTCAGAATTATAGTTCGTAGTCGGTGATGAAATTGGACATTTCATCTGCGAAGACTATAACATATCAACTACGATGATTTGTCTTGATCATGGAAGTGGAGACTTCTAGTTGATGTGTTAATATGTTTTAAGAGTTAAGACAAATTGAACTGGAACACTGTGAGATTTATTATTCTCCTAAAGACTGTCAAATGAATAATAAATCTTACGACTTGTATTTGCATGAACTCTTAATCCTGAGAGAATAATGAACCTGATCATCAGGTGTAGGTTGCTTTGATATATCAGGAGTGAGATCTACAGTTATGGTCAAAACCTCAGTATGTTGGGCAGCTACATTTAGTGTTGATGGAACATGTATTCTCAAGATGGAATTCATAGTCTCTTAACGGAGATATAAAATATTCCCTTGAGATAAGTTTAATGGGTTTGTTATTCAGAGAGTTAGGCCTAACCACTTTAGTAAGACTAAAGTATATATTTATGGAATTGGATTTCATAAATATATAATGAATAACATTAAAGGATTAAACCGGGTACTCAAGGATGAAGATGTAGTAATTTACAAAGTGGCAGTCTATATTAATGACTTTGTATTACTACGAATATTTTATGAAGGGGTTGCATGTATAATAAAGTCTTGAGATATAATTTATAGATAAGACCTAGAGTGCAACTATTTTTATATAGTGGTATTAAAAATAGTTAATGGTAACTTTGGACTTGTCAAGAGTTGACAGAAAAGCCCAAGGCCCATTGGAGCTAGTGTCTTATTGGTCCCTTTTGGTCCCACTCCAAGCTACACACTTAAGCCCAATTGGTAAGGCCCAAAAGGCCGGCCCAATTAGATAAATTGGTTAGATACAAAGGGAAAAACGTACAGAAATATACAATATAGAAAAACATCATGGAAATGGTGTGCATGTGAGTTTTTGTCACTCACAAGTCATCCCTTTGTTACCAATCGAGAGACCACACATCTTGGGCGTTAGTGGAATTGGAGTGAAGATTAAAAGTAGTCCCAAGTGCTTCAATCTTTGTTTTGAAATTCACCGCTTCAAGGTACTATCTCTTGTTTCTCTAATTCTGAAATTTACTTTGCACATGTTATCAATATCGAATGAAGTAGATCCGTTTAAAACTTATTTTCCGCTGCATTTATCTTTATATCCATCAAATGGTATCAGAGCGGTCTTTAATTTCGTATTGTTTAACATGTTATGTGAGTTTTAGAATTGGAGAAGATAGTTTCATATTGTTAGAAGATTAGTTTATAATTTTCTGCATGTTGTTGAAACTATGATTTGATGAAAACTGGAATTGATGTTATGATGTTGTTTAAATTTAAATTTAAGTATGTTAAATTGAGTTTTAAGGCTATAGCATCAATAGAATTCAGTTTTGACATCAAACTCTGTCGATCATGTTCGTATGAAAGATGCTTGTTCATGAAAAACGAAGAAAACTGTCTTAGAAAAATTTCTGGAAATTCAAGTTTCGCGATTTTCGATCGATCGAAAATTATTTTCGATTGATCGAATGAGACAGTGATCAGACTTCTTAGAACGATAGTTTTTCGATTGTTAGTCGATCGATCAAATTTGTTTTTCGATCAATCGAGAGTCGATCGAGTATCAATCGAAGGAGTCAGAGGATCAAGTTTGAATTTCTTAATTTTTTCGATCGATCGAGGGGCACATTCGATCGATCAAAAGAAAGAAAATCAGAAATTTTTCTAAGTGTTTTCACATGTGAAAGTACTAAGACAATGTGTAATTAGATTATGCATGTTTAGTAATTAAAAACCTTTTATTTAAAGACATCTAGTGGGAGAGAGATACAAGGGTTGCATCTCACGGCCTCCATTGTCGGTTTAAAGTAGTGTGATTAAGCACCTCGCCTTGGCGTATATGCCTTGCTCCCTTCGGAGGGTGATTGATTCATGGTACTACAGGTTAAACTTCTAAAAGATAGATGAAATGTGTTTTTACATTAAGAACGACCACGCTTCTGTGGAGTTACTTGGTGATTCACATTGATTCTAGGCAATGGTGTACACTAGACTAAGTGTGATGTTAACCTCCCTTCGGAGCTATGTCATTATTACTTAGAGGCTAAAGGAATAGCGGCAAATTATTTTTGCTTGGTAAGAGTTACCATGATAGCATTAATAATGAGAATAATTCTCGCCTGATCATAGTGATTGGTATGACCTCGCTTCCGAGGAATATTAATTACGGGATTGGGTTGTCGTTGAATATGTTATATTATGGTTTTATTAAGGTTCCATACTATGTGTTTATATGCTAAATAGATAATGTCCAATTTACTTATTATATTCATGTTTATTGTTTTCAGATTTGAACATGGCATCATTTAGCCCACTTGTAACTATTCTTAATCAAAACAAACTAACTGGATCCAACTATGTTGACTGGAAAAGAAATCTGGACATTGTTCTTACTGCTGAAGAGCATAAGTATGTTCTTACTAAACCATGTCCTAGCTTTCCTTCATTAGATGCACCTCCTGAGGTAAAACAACGATATGATCGTTGGCAGAAATCTAATGAGATGGCCAAGTGCTACATCCTAGCATCTATCTCAAATGTTCTACAGCATCAAATGCAGGATGTAGAACTAGCTTCAGACATAATGCAAAGTCTGAAGGAGATGTTTGGTGAGCAAGGCCGTTCTGCAAGGCAAGAGACCATGAGGCAAATTTATAATACCAGAATGGCTGAAGGAAGTTCAGTGAGAGAGAATTGTCTTACAATGATCTCTAATCTGAATATATTGGAAGTTTTAGGTGCCGATATAGATGGAGAATCCCAAATGGATATGATACTCCAGTCGCTACCAGAATCATTCAAGGAATTCAAACTTAACTATAATATGAATAAAAAGATTTATACCTTGTCTGAATTAATGAATGAATTGGTAGCGGCAGAAGGCATTCTTGGTACTTCCAATGTTGAAGCCAATGTTGGTGAAGCTTCTACTTCTCAACCTAAGTCGAAAGGTAAGGGTAAAAAGAAGAAGAAGAAGAACTTCACCAAACAAGAGGGTAAACAAATTGTCTTAGGGGTTGCTGACAAAGGAAAGAAGATCAAAGGAAAGTGTTTCCATTGTGGTGAGAAAGGACATTGGAAGAGAAATTGTCCAATATTTAAGGCTGCCAAGAACAAAGGTATAATTAATACTTTCCTTCTTGAAATATGTTTGGTATAGAATCCCACGGATTCCTGGTGTGTGGATTCAGGTTGTATTAATCATATCTGCAATTCCTTGCCGGGGTTCCAGGAGACCAGAAACCTTAAAGAAGGGGAGTTGTTTCTTACTTTGGCTGATGGGAGCAAGATTCCAGTTGTAGCTGTTGGTGTTTGTAATTTATGTTTTGAATCTAGAGTTCTAATATTAGAAGACTGTTTGTATGTACCTAATGTTCGTAGGAATTTAATTTCAGGTACTTACTTAGGTAAACATGGATATTGTGTTATCCTGAAAGACAATGTTGTAATAAAGAAGGATAAAGTGTTTATCTGTTCTGGCAATATTGTGGATGGTCTTTATATTTTAACTCCTGATAAGCATGAATTATATAATTCTGATTTAGATAATAACTCTCATGTAAAATCATTAAAGAGAAAGTTTCCTTCTACTAGTGAAGCATATCTTTGGCACTTGCGTTTGGGTCATATTAATTCAAATAGGATTCAAAGACTGATCAAAGATGGACTCTTAGAGCCCATGGACTTTGATGAATTTCCAGTTTGTGAATCTTGTTTGGAAGGTAAAATGACCAAACGACCTTTTAATACAAAAGGTAGAAGAGCCCAAGATTTGCTAGAGCTAGTGCATTCTGATGTTTGTGGTCCTATGTCAATCCAAGCAAGAGGTGGCTATGAGTATTTCATTACTTTCACTGATGATTACTCAAGGTATGGTTATGGGTACCTAATGAGACGGAAGTCTGAAGCCTTTGAAAAGTTCAAAGAGTTTAGGGCTGAAATAGAGAATCAATTGGGTAAACGCATAAAGGCCATTCGATCTGATCGTGGTGGCGAATACCTTCTTGGGGATTTTAAGGATTACTTAACTAAGAATGGGATTGTATCCCAGTTGACTGCACCTGGAACTCCACAACAAAATGGTGTAGCAGAAAGAAGGAATAGGACTCTTTTAGAAATGGTTAGGTCCATGATGAGTTACTCAACTTTACCGATTTCTTTTTGGGGTTATGCCTTAAACACAGCAATACATCTTTTAAATTTAGTTCCATCAAAATCTGTTCCCAAAACACCCATGGAATTGTGGAGTGGGCGTAAGCCTAGTATGAAATATCTCCATATTTGGGGTTGTCCAACACATGTTTTAAAAGGGAAGCCTGATAAATTGGAACCAAAATCAGAAGTGTGTTTGCTTGTAGGTTATCCAAAAGAAACTAGGGGTTATTTATTCTATAGTCGTAAAGATAACAAAGTTTTTGTTAGTACAAATGCTAAATTCTTGGAAAATGACTATATGAATAATTTTACTCCTAGAAGTAGAGTTGTGTTGGCTGAAATGAATGAATCTGTAAATGAACAACCAATAGATGAAACTAGGGATGATGTGGCTGTATTAGATACACCACAAGATACTACTCATGACATGTCTAGTACTCAGGTGCCACGTCGTAGTGGGAGAATTGTTCGGCCTCCTATAAGATTCATAGGTTTGGGAGAAACTTATGAAGCTATCTCAGAAGAGGTTGAATTGGATCCCTACACATATGATGAAGCTATAAATGATATAGATGCACATCATTGGGTCCAAGCTATGAAATCTGAATTAGATTCCATGTATTCCAATCAAGTTTGAGATCTTGTAAAGGCGCCTAACGGCATTAAACCTGTTGGTTGCAAATGGGTTTACAAGAGGAAGAGAGGGATAGATGGAAAGGTTGAAACCTTTAAAGCAAGGCTAGTGGTGAAAGGGTATACACAAAAAGAAGGTATTGATTATGATGAAACCTTTTCTCCAGTAGCAATGCTTAAATCTATCAGAATTTTCTTATCCATTGCTGCTCATTTTGATTATGAGATTTGGCAAATGGATGTCAAGACTGCATTTCTTAATGGCAATCTTGAAGAGGAAATCTATATGATGCAACCGAAAGGTTTCATAGCAAAGAACCAAGAGCATATGGTATGCAAGTTGCAAAGGTCCATTTATGGACTTAAGCAAGCATCTAGGTCGTGGAACATCAGATTTGATCAAGCAATCAAGACATTTGGTTTTGAACAAAATCTTGATGAACCATGTGTGTACAAAAGACATCAAGATAAAGTAGTAATGTTCCTAGTGCTTTATGTTGATGATATTCTACTCATTGGAAATGATGTAGGGGTAATGTCATCGGTAAAAGTTTGGTTGTCAAGCCAATTAGATATGAAGGACTTGGGTGAGGCTAACTTTATTCTAGGGATCAAGCTTTGGCGAGATCGCAAGAATAAGATGTTAGGCTTATCACAAGCTGGATATATAGATAAGGTTCTAGAACGGTTTAGCATGCAAAACTCCAAGAAAGGATTACTTCCTTTCAGACATGGAGTTCCTCTGTCTGACGACCAAAGGCCTAAGACTCAAGAGGAAGAAGAAATGATGAGACAAGTTCCTTATGCTTCTGCAGTAGGAAGTCTCATGTATGCCATGCTTTGTACTGGACCCGATATCTGCTATTCAGTTGGCATGGTCAGCCGATATCAATCAAATCCAGGACCAAAACATTGGCAAGCTATAAAGCATATTCTCAAGTATCTACGGAGAATGAGAAATTATATGCTTGTTTACCATAGTGAGGATTTGATACCTATTGGCTATACAGATTCAGATTTTCAATCGGATCTAGATTTCAGAAAATCCACTTCAGGATGTGTTTTCACCTTGGGAGGTGGAGCCATTAGTTGGCAGAGTATTAAGCAATCTTGTATTGCAGACTCCACCATGGAGGCAGAATATGTTGCTGCTTGTGAAGGAGTAAAGGAAGCTGTATGGCTCAAGAAGTTCCTTTCTGACCTTGGTGTAATAAGAATGGAGCAAGTTCCAATCACATTGTTTTGTGATAACAGTGGAGCAGTTGTACAATCTAAAGATCCACGGAATCACAAGAAAGGAAAGCACATTGAGAGGAAGTACCATATCATTCGAGATATTGTTGCTCGTGGAGATGTGGTGGTAGCAAAGATTGAAAGTGCAAACAATCTGGCAGATCCATTTACTAAAGCTTTGCCTCAAAGGATTTTTGAGTCGCATTTGAAAAAAATGGGAGTTAGATTAGTGCACAATAGTCTTTAGGGCAAGTGGGAGATTGTTAGGATTGGTGCCCTTAAATCCTATTGTAAGATGCTATGTATAATATTAAGTGTGACATTGTGTTTGACATTATGTATGACTTAATATTATGTTTAATAAATTTGTTTTATTATTATCTGAAATAATGGTAACATAAATATTCAGACATTATCATATAGTCCATGAGATGCATAGTATGTGATTTATGTGAAGAGTCACAGAAGATATAAATCACAAGTTCTTTGTAAACTCAGAATTATAGTTCGTAGTCGGTGATGAAATTGGACATTTCATCTGCGAAGACTATAACATATCAACTACGATGATTTGTCTTGATCATGGAAGTGGAGACTTCTAGTTGATGTGTTAATATGTTTTAAGAGTTAAGACATATTGAACTGGACCGCTGTGAGATTTATTATTCTCCTAAAGACTGTCAAATGAATAATAAATCTCACGACTTGTATTTGCATGAACTCTTAATCCTGAGAGAATAATGAACCTGATCATCAGGTGTAGGTTGCTTTGATATATCAGGAGTGAGATCTACAGTTATGGTCAAAATCTCAGTATGTTGGGCAGCTACATTTAGTGTTGATGGAACATGTATTCTTAAGATGGAATTCATAGTCTCTTAACGGAGATATAAAATATTCCCTTGAGATAAGTTTAATGGGTTTGTTATTCAGAGAGTTAGGCCTAACCACTTTAGTAAGACTAAAGTATATATTTATGGAATTGGATTTCATAAATATATAATGAATAACATTAAAGGATTAAACCGGGTACTCAAGGATGAAGATGTAGTAATTTACAAAGTGGCAGTCTACATTAATGACTTTGTATTACTACGAATATTTTATGAAGGGGTTGCATGTATAATAAAGTCTTGGGATATAATTTATAGATAAGACCTAGAGTGCAACTATTTTTATATAGTGGTATTAAAAATAGTTAATGGTAACTTTGGACTTGTCAAGAGTTGACAGAAAAGCCCAAGGCCCATTGGAGCTAGTGTCTTATTGGTCCCTTTTGGTCCCACTCCAAGCCACACACTTAAGCCCAATTGGTAAGGCCCAAAAGGCCGGCCCAATTAGATAAATTGGTTAGATACAAAGGGAAAAACGTACAGAAATATACAATATAGAAAAACATCATGGAAATTGTGTGCATGTGAGTTTTTGTCACTCACAAGTCATCCCTTTGTTACCAATCGAGAGACCACACATCTTGAGCGTTAGTGGAATTGGAGTGAAGATTAAAAGTAGTCCCAAGTGCTTCAATCTTTGTTTTGAAATTCACCGCTTCAAGGTATGATCTCTTGTTTCTCTAATTCTGAAATTTATTTTGCACGTGTTATCAATATCGAATGAAGTAGATCCATTTAAAACTTATTTTTCGCTGCATTTATCTTTATATCCATCAGGGCGGATGATAGGAAGACCGGAGAAGTGGTTATCCCTATGATCGTATTTATAGAGGGAGGGATGACTATTCCCATGGGTAAGCTTACTAGAAGTTACCTTAGATTCTTTAGGTTATCTCCTACACAGTGTGCCCATAATATGTTTAGGGTGTTAGGGAGTATAGAAGTCCTAAACGAGAAAATGAATTTGAACCTGACACATCACGATGTGAACTGGATGTACAATCTACACCATCTGAAGGGGCAAGGATATTACCTTAAGTCTAGGCACCCTGAAGTAAGGTTAATCCAATGTCTCCCTACATCGAATAAGGGCTTAAAAGATGACTTCGTAATCTTTTCTGGGGAATGGCATGATGGTTTACACTGTCCGACTAGAGAGGGAAAACCAGGTGGGGTTTTTGGCTATAAGCCTATATAGTTTGGATTATATGCTTTAGTTCAAGTTATTTTTATTTCTGACAAAGTTTTCCTCCTGTTTTAATGACTTTGCATACAGGCACGCTACCAGACCTCAGTTCAGACTAGTCAACAAGGAGAGTTTAGATAAAATCTTGCGATCTGAGGTGTATGTGAACGAGTCTGACGGTTAACTGAGAGCAACACACATAATCCTTAGGTATAAACCCATTTTCATAGCATTTCAAGCTCCCAAGTGCGTGATAAGGGCCAAAGATCCTCGGCTACATCGCATCAGTGTAGCTTTTGAAGCATTTATTGTTCCCGATAGCGTTCTGATTCCTGAAGGTACACCTTTTACTCAGCCGCTATTTGTGGCCACTCCTTCTGTAGGAGCCTCTTCGTCGCGCCCCATTCCTCAGGAAGGGAAGGAGGAAGAAGAAGAAGAAGAAGAACAAACTTTAGAGGGAGTTGTAGAATTGTTGGATTCTGCACACGAATTTGAAGTATTCAATCAACCCCTATCTCACGAGGTGATTTTCGACGAAATGGGCATCCAAAGAAAGAGTCAGAGGAGTTTGATAGAATTGATCGAAGACCAGCCTGGAAAGGGTGCGCTGGGGAAATCAATTCAACCCAAACTCCCCCCTCCCCCCAAATCCCCTCTTCCTCCTCCTCAACCATCCCAACAACCTAGGATCGAACCTAATGATCCGAAGAGGAGGAGAGAGCCAAGAGATAAGGAAGTGGTGGAAACTGGGGGACATCATCCTACTCGTGAAGACGAGGCTCAACGAGCTGTGAAGTAGCAAAAGGTTAGCCATGGGCCTCAACGAGTCGTGGAAAGGACAACTACTCAGTCCTCATAACCCAAGGCTTGGCTCCTTGCACCCATGCTCGGTGGTGAGCCCTTGAGGGAAGATGCATCGATTAGGGACTTCAACGGTGGCGTTGGGTGCCACGTCGCCATAGCCTTAGAGGAAACCCTCCTACTTCTAAAGGATATGACCGAGTTGAGAGGCTTAAAGAGGAACGGGGTTTTCCTGGATGTTAAAAGATACTTGGGCATGGTATGACACCCTTCCTACTTTGTTTCTTTAATTATAAATGTCATACACACAGTTTTATTTGTTGCATCTCTAACTCTTTTTCCTCTAGGCTGTTCAAGCCACTTTTAGGCTGGAGGAGATAACCAATTCTTACTGTAAGCAACTAGACGATAAGAGGAAGAAGCGAGCAATAGCTCTGCAAACACTCACCATTGCTGAACAAAGCAACGTACAGCTGAAGAAAAAGTTAGCCGAGGAAGAACATGCTCGGAAGAGTACTGACTCAGCTTTGGAGAACACCCACAGGTAAGCCGAGGAACAGAGGAAACGTCTGCGCGAGGCTAATGACCAGCTGGCAACTTCCAAGGAACATATATCAACTCTGAAGAAACAACTGGAGGAAGCCCAGAGGCTCAGAGACCAAGCTGAAAAAGCAAAGGCTGAGGCAGAGAAAGCAAAGGCTGAGGTTGAACCAGAAAAAGACAAAGCCGAACAGCATGGATATGACGTCGGCGTTGCTGAGATGGAGGATAACCTCCGAGCTGAGGTGCCCGTCGTATGTCGAACATACTTTGCCCAGACTTGGGAAAAAGCTCTCAACCAAGCTGGGGTGGAATCTTCTTCCGAGCTGAGTGTTGGGATTAGTGCCCTTAAATCCTATTGTATGATGCTATGCATAATATTATGATTGACATTATGTATGACATGATGTATGACTTAATATTGTAATTAATAAAGTTGTTTTATTATTGCCTAAAATAATGGTAACATGAATATTCGGACATTATCATTTAGTCCATGAGATGCATAGTATGTGCTTTATGTGATTTAGTCACAGAAGATATAAGTCACAAGTTCTTTGTAAACTCAGAATTTTAGTTCGTAGTCAGTGATGAAATTGGGCATTTCATCTGCGAAGACTATAACATATTAACTAAGATGATTTGTCTTGATCATGGAAGTGAAGACTTCTAGTTGATGTGTTAATATGTTTTAAGAGTTAAGACATATTGAACTGGACCGCTGTGAGATTTATTATTCTCCTAACGACTGTCAATTGAATAATAAATTTCACGACTTATATTTGCATGAACTCTTAATCCTGAGAGAATAATAGACCTAATCATGAAGTGTAGGTTGCTTTGATATATCAGGAGTGAGATCTAAAGTAACGGTCAAAACCTCAGTATGTTGGGCAACCACATTTAGTGTTGATGGAACATATATTCTCAAGATGGAATTCGTAATCTCTTAACAGAGATATAAAATACTCCTTTGAAATAAGTTTAATGGGTTTAGTTATTCGGAGAGTTAGGCCTAACCACTTTGGTAAGAAATTACTAAAGTATATATTTATGAAATTAGATTTCATAAATATATGATGAATAACTTTAAAGGATTAAATTGGGTACTCAAGGATTAAGATGTAGTAATCTACAAAGTAGCAGTCTACATTCATGACTTTGTATTACTATGAATATTTTATGAAGGGGTGCATGAATAATAAAGTCTTGGGATATAATTAATTAATAAGGCCTAGAGTGCAATTATATTTATATAGTGGTATTAAATATAATTAATGGTAACTTTGGACTTGTCAAGAGTTGACAGAAAAGCCCAAGGCTCATTGGAGCTAGTGTCTTATTGGTCCCTTTTGGTCCCACTCCAAGCCACACACTAAAGCCCAATTGGAAAGGCCCAATAAGCCAGCTCAATTAGATAATCAGTTAGTTATAAAAGGGAGAAACGTACATAATTTTTTCATAAGAAAAAAACAAAAAGAGAGACACCATTGTGAAGTGGTGTGTATGTGCGAGTGAAGCCACTCAATTATTCTCCCTTGGAAACTGATTGAGAGACCACACTTCTTGGGCGTAAAGCGGAATTGGAGTGAAGACTAAAAGTGTTCTCAAGTACTTAAAATCTTTTGTTTTGAATTTCACCACACCAAGGTACGCTATCTTGTTCTTAAATTCTGAAATTTATATAGTGCAAGTTATCAATCATGAATGAAATAGATCTTTGTTTGTTGCTTCCGCTGTGTGTTTTGTATGAGACACAAAACCAGATTTAACCAACACTGAGAAGGCTAGAAAGCATTTATTTCCCTCCGGCTATACGAGCCTCAAGCCCCTCTACCCAACAAAAGGAGGCATCCTTCACAGTTGTTGATTTGGCCAAAGAAGCCCAAACTTGGAATCCTCCCCTTCTCAATCAACAGGAGCAATCTAAAGCACCTGAAGTTCCAAAAGATGCTTCTTCGGACAAAGCAGCAGAGGTGCCTAAAGATGGAGCAGCTTCTCAAAGCTTTGAGCATGCTTTAGCTTCAACCATCTTACCTACTAGGGAAGTTCCAAAGGAAAAAGAGAAAGAAGTTCCTCCTGAGGCAGCTGGCAAAGCTCCCCAGCCCAAGCTCCAAATAAAATTAAAACCATAGTTGACGTAGTTAAATTCCCTTTATCTTCCATTTCATTTCTTTTTTGAGGATATTTTTAATGTGATGTATATTTTCCCTTTCTAAATTTACATGAGATGTTATTGCTTTATCTATCACTTGTACAATTTTCTGCATAAACATTCTTTGTTTTTACAAGATCACATGCTACAGAAGAATAAAATCTGATAATATAAGGGAAAAACTTCACTTTATGTATGCTAATTGGAAACTAGAGTAAACTATAACGATGAACTCCACAGAACTTCAAAGGCTTGCTTTTAATTCATTAAGAAGTGTCCAAATTTGAGAAAGCATTCTAAATGTTTAAACCAGGGAGGTATTAAGCACTTTAAAATGCTTTAAGTGATGCTCATGGAGTTTGCTTTGATATACAATTTTAGTTGTATGGACCCCACTTAAGAAGCATTGATTTCTACTAAGTTTGTTGTCCGAACAATATGTCATGCCTTAGTTTCTATTTAATACTTCAATAGATGTCAAAGGGTATTAATTTTCACTAAGTTTGTGGCCCGAGGAACTGACATAACTTAGTTTCTGTTTAATACATCAATAGGTGTCAAAAGGTATTAATTTTCACTAAGTTTGTGGTCCGAGGACCTAACATAACTTAGTTTCTGTTTAATATATCAATAGATGTCAAAGGGTATTAAGTTTCACTAAGTTTGTGGTCCGAGGACCTGACATAACTAAATTTCTGTTTAATACTTCAATAGATGTCAAAGGGAATTATTTTTCACTAAGTTTGTGGTCCGAGGACCTGACATAACTTAGTTTCTGTTTAATACTTCAATAGATGTCAAAGGGTATTAATTTTCACTAAGTTTGTGGTCCGAAGACCTGACATAACTTAGTTTCTGTTTAATACTTCAATAGATGTCAAAGGGTATTAATTTTCACTACGTTTGTGGTCCGAAGACCTGACATAACTTAGTTTCTGTTTAATACTTCAATAGATGTCAAAGGATATTAATTTTGACTAAGTTTGTGGTTCGAGGACCTGACATAACTTAGTTTCTGTTTAATACTTCAATAGATGTCAAAGGGTATTAATTTTCACTAAGTTTGTGGTTCGAGGACCTGACATAACTTAGTTTCTGTTTAATACTTCAATAGATGTCAAAGGGTATTAATTTTCACTAAGTTTGTGGTCCAAGGACTTGACATAACTCATTTTCTGTTTAATACTTCAATAGATGTCAAAGGGTATTAATTTTCACTAAGTTTGTGGTCCGAGGACTTGACATAACTTAGTTTCTGTTTAATACTTGAATAGACTGAGAAACACAAGTTGCAAAACTAGGATAAATTGTAAAAGCAAGTAAAACAAAACTGTTCTTATTAATTGTAATACCTCTTTAGGTTGCTTACATTCCAGGGATGGAGTACAGTTTTTTCATCTAAATCCTCCAAGTAGTAAGCACCTATTCCTGCTACAGATGTGATACGATACGGTCCTTCCCAATTAGGCCCTAATTTTCCCCAGGTTGGATTTTTGGTAGTTCCCAAGACTTTTCTTAATACCAAATCTCCGGGGGCTAATGGCCTCAGCTTTACCTTTGCATCATAACCTTGTTTTAGCTTGTGTTGGTAGTAGGCCAATTGAACCATCGCATTCTCTCGTCTGTTCGTCTATCAAGTCTAGATTCTTCTTTAACAGTTCATCATTTCCATCCGAGATGAAAGCACTAGTCCTTAGCGTAGGAAAACCCGTTTCAATAGGAATCACAGCCTCAGCCCCATACATCATCGAAAATGGGGTTTCCCCTGTTGACCGTCGAGGCGTTGTTCGATACGTCCAAAGGACGTGTGGCAGCTCCTCCACCCACTTACCCTTTGCATCATCCAACCTTTTTTTAAGCCCACCCACTATGACCTTGTTGACAGACTCGGCCTACCCGTTTCCCTGTGGATAGGCCGGAGTGGAATATATATTCTTTATCCCCAGATCGGAACAGTACTTTCTAAAAACCTTACTATCAAATTGAAGACCATTATCCGAGATGAGAGCTTGAGGAACCCCGAATCGAGTAATGATATTTTTCCAGACAAACCTCTTGACATCCACATCCCTGATATTGGCCAGAGGCACGGTTTCGACCCATTTCATAAAATAGTCTGTGCCAACCAGCAGATATTTTTTACTTCCTACTGTTTTAGGGAAAGGGCCAACGATATCTAAGCCCCACTGAGCAAAAGGCCACGGACTAGAAAGAGGATTAAGAACTCCCCCTGGCTGATGGATGTTTGGTGCAAACCTTTGACATTGATCACATTTCCTAACATACTCTTGTGCTTCTTTTTGCATGCCTGGCCACCAATACCCCTGAGTAATTGCCTGGTGAGATAAAGATCTTCCTTCAGTGTGACTCCCACAAATCCCTTCATGGAATTCTTCTAGAAGTGCCTCTGATGCTTCGGGATGTACACAAACAGGTATGGCCCAGAGAAAGAACGTTTGCATAACTTTTTGTCCTCGGACAGTCAAAACTGAGGAGCTTTTCTTCGTATCTTTTCAGCCTCTAATTTGTCCTCAGGCAGTATATCCTTCTCAAGGAACAACAATATAGGATCCATCCAACTATGCGCCAAACTGATTTGATGGACCTGAAGCAAGTCCCCCGTCATTGGGGTAGGTGTATTTAAGTCTTCGACCATTATCACTCGGGGTAAGTTTTGTGCCGAGGACGTAGCAAGGGTAGCCAAAGAGTCTGCATGGGCATTTCCACTTCTAGGGACATGGGATAATTCAAAAAACTCAAAATTTACTTGCATACACCTAACCTGGCTCAAGTACTCCTGCATTCTAGTGTCCCGAACTTCCAACTCCCCTCTAACCTGGCCCACGACCAGTCTTGAATTCGAGAACATCTCCACTGTTTTTCTACCTAGTTTCTTGACCATCATCATCCCCATTAACAACGCTTCATACTCTGCCTCATTGTTAGTAGCTGAGAATCTCAACCTTAAAGACTTCTCAATAATGACCTTTTCAGGATGTACCATAACCAGCCCCACTCCTGACCCCTGTTGGTATGCTGCTCCATCCAGATACACTTTCCAAGGTGAGGCATGTTGCGCGGAGATAAGGCCAACTGATTTTTCACCCATGCCGTATTGACCTACGTCTATTTCTTTAGGGCCTTTAGCAAATTCGGCCACTAGGTCGGCGAGAATCTGACCCTTCACAGAGGTATGAGGCATATACTTAATATCCAAAGCCCCTAAAATTGTGCCCCACTTGGCAATCCTGCCAGTGTAGTCTGCACTCCGAAGTACTGATTTCAGCGGATACTAAGTTAGGATGACCACAGTGTGTGCCTGAAAATAATGGGGAAGTTTCCTTGTAGCGTGCACCACTGCCAAAATGGCTTTTTCTAACGGCAAATAACGCACTTCGGCCTCATGAAGCGATTTGCTCATGAAGTAGACTGGCCATTGTATGCCATTATCTACTCGTATCAGAACAAAACTGATCGCATAAGTGGCTATCGCCAGGTCGGAAAAAAGGACCTCATCCACCTCAAGTCTAAACATAATGGGTGGCCGAGATAGATACTCTTTAAGCTGTTGAAATGCCAGGGCACACTCCTCGGTCCATTCGAATCCTTTCCACTTATGGAGCAAAAGGAAAAAAGGTCTGCACTTATCCGTTGACATGGATTTGAATATATTCAAAGTAGCAGTCATCCCAGTCAACCTCTGGACCTCGTTGGGATTCCGAGGTGGTTGCAAGCTCATATGGCTCTAATTTGATTGGGGTTCACTTCAATTCCTCGGTGAGTCACCATGTAGTCCAAAAACTTCCCTGAACCTACTCCAAATGAACATTTGGATGCATTTAATCGCAGCTTATGCTTCCTCAAGATCTCAAAAACACTTGTGAGGTCTGTCACATGCACATGCACCATCTTACTCTTCACAACCATATCATCAATATAAATCTCGACACTCCTGCCCAACTGTGGCTCAAACATTTTCGTCATCATCCGTTGATAAGTAGACCCCACATTCTTCAAGCCAAAGGGCATTACTTTGTACTGATAGTTTCCAACAGGAGTGAGAAAAGCTGTTTTTTCCTGATCGTCCAATGCCAGTGGGATCTGATAATAGTCTTGAAAGGCGTTTAGGAAGCTCATCCGAGGATGACCTACCGTCGCGTCCACCAACTGATCAATACGAGCCATGGGGAAAGGATCTTTCGGGCAAGCTTTATTAAGATCAGTGAAGTCTACACATACATGCCACTTGCCATTCTTCTTTTTCACTACGACCATATTGGCTAACCACTGGGGATAAAACACCTCCTTGATAGCCCCTGCCTGTTTAAGCTTTGCTACCTCATCTCTGATAGCTTCGACATGCACTCTGGATGGGTGCCGAGGTGACTGTTTCTTCGGAGTAACAGAGGGGTTAACATTCAAATGATGACAAATGAAGTTTGAATCCATCCCTAGGGCTTCGTAAGCGTTCCATGCAAACACATCAATGTTTCTTCTAAGGACCTCAACCAATTGCTCCTTCTCCAACAAAGGCAACTGTGCCCCAACCTGAAAGAACTTATCCGGATCATCCCCAATACTCACCCTCTCTAAATTCTCACACTCCGCCTCACCGGCAGGTGGGCTAAAGAGGGTCGCTGGAGTCTTTGATTGCAATAAACCATTCTCGGCAGTGGCTGAAGTATCCGTCTTAGGCTGAAGTTGAATAGCCGTTATCAAGCACTGCTTAGCCATAGTTTGGTTTCCCAATATTTCTGATACCTGGCCTCTTGAGGGATATTTCACCTTTTGATTAAGTGTGGAAGAAACGGCTCCCAAGGTATGCAGCCAGGGCCTTCCCAAAATAGCCGTATATGGAGAGAAAGCATCCACCACGATGAAGTCCACCTCCACTACTTTCAAGCCAGCTTGGACGGGTAACCTTATCAGACCCATTGGAATGACTGATCTACCTTCAAAGCTTACCAAAGGGGAATTGTAGGTTGTCAGATCTTGGAGTGTCAAATTTAGCCCCTTATAAAGATCAGGGTACATAACCTCGGTCGCGTTTCTTTCGTCAACCATCACTCTCCTCACATCGTACCCCCCAATCCTGAGACTAACCACCAAAGCGTCATCATGCGGTTGAATGGTTCCCGCCTTATCTTCATCTAAAAAACCCAACACCAATGGAGTGCCCATTTTGACCTTCTTCGACGTTGAACTGGAGCCCTCATCCAAGCAATGAGACACAGACATTACCCTGGAGGGGTAAGACCCAGTTCTTCCTGGGGCTGCAAATATAACATTTATCGTGCCTAAGGGGGGTCCTAAAGAAGCATCTCCCCGAAATGTCGAACTTGCCGGGCTTCCTCGGCCACTAGAATGATGCAAAAGCTAGGTCAATTTCCCTTCTCGGACCAGTTGATCCAAATGGTCCCACAAATTTCTGCAATCCTCAGTAGTATATCCCTGATCCTGGTGATATTGGCAGTAAAGGTTTTGATTACATTTCGCAGGATCCCCTGCCATTTCATTGGGCCATCTGAAGAATGGCTCATTTTTTATCTTCCCTAGAACCCGTTGTACTGGTTCTCAGAACCTGGCATTAACCACCTGGGAGTTGGCAAATCCTGGTTGCCCCCCAAAGTCCTTCTGAGGTTGATTATTATTGTACCGGTCCGACCTAAAATCCCTCCTCTCTTGAGGGATTACCTTGGCCTTTCCTCGACCCTGTATCTGATCCTCCTCCACCCTTCTATACTTGTCAACCCAATCCATAAGCTAACGCACGCTGGTAACAGGTTTACCAGTCAAAGATTTCCTGAGATCTTGCTTGGATGGAAGGCCATTCTTAAAGGTATTAATAGCCACATCATCATAGGCTCTATCTACTTCGTTGAACATTTCCTAGTATCTATCAGAATAGGCCTTCAGGGTTTCCCCCTCCCGCATAGACATGGATAATAATGATCCCAAGGGATGAGGAACCCTCCTGCAGGTGATAAAGCGGGCACCAAAAGCTTGGGTGAGCTTCTCAAAGGAGTCAATGGAATTCGCTCTCAGACCATTAAACCATCTCATCGCCACTAGATCCAGGCTAGATGGGAAGACCTTACACATCAAGGCCTCATCCTTAGCATGAACGGCCATTCTTCGACTGAAATGGTTAACATGTTCCACTGGATCTGTTCGACCATTATAAATGGTGAACGTGGGCTGATGGAATCGCCGAGGAAGATTTGCATCCTCAATGCATCGTGTGAAGGGCGATTTAGAAACTTGACCCAACGCTCTCTTCAGGGCGTCATTCCCTAAACCCTTGCGAGGCGGACTCTTATATTCTCGTCTATGGTGGTACTCCTCATCATAGGAAAAAGATTCACTGGGTGGAGTTCTTGACCTTTGTCTATAACTGGTGTCATCTGACTCCTCAAAGGATTGCCTGGAGTTGTGAGACATACACCTTCGTCGCTCGTGTCGCAATTCCTTTTTCAATTTGTTAATCTCACGTTGCATGTCCCTGTTGTTACATGGGAAATATGGCTTTTCCCTCGAGAATGACTTCTATCAGTGTGGGTTGTTCACACACTTCCCTCACGACCCCCTCTTTGTTCAAGGATTACCAACAGACTACCATGCTGAGACCCCCTGGACTCTACCTGGTGTGGATTAACATCCATCTGCTGTGGGCCTACTACCGGCTGCTGCAGTGCTCCCCCTTCCATCACAACCGCTGCACTTACCTTTCCTTACAAATAGATCAAGTTCTTCCCACAAACGGCGCCAATTGTAGGGACTCGATTTGGATTGGACCCAAAATAGGGATGGGTTTCTAACCCAACAAGCCTAAACAATAAATTTGTAGAGCGTAGGTGCAAGAACTAGTTCTACTATGTAGGAAAAAGTATCATAGCAACTGAGTCAAGAAGATTCAATGTCAACCAGCCGGGAAAATATTATCCTCGGCCTCTCCTTTTAAGAGTTTCTGGGATTTCTCTTTTATCTCTTAGGGTTCCAATATTTTGATCTTTCTTTCTCTCTTTCTTTGTTTTTTCGACCTCCCCCTTTTAGGCCACTTTCCCCCGTTATATATCACAACCCTAATATCGTTTTCACCCTACACGTGTAAGTTAACTTCAAGAAACTCCTTCCTGTCCCATCCAACACCTCCCAGAACCTTCAATCAGCAGCCATAAGGCTGCTCGATTACTGTTCAGGTATCACCTCCACATTAATGCGGCCAGAGAGTTAGCTGGGAAGCATTTAATGTGGAGGTAGTAGCTTTAGAAGATATTTGTTATCTCTCCCTACTCCTCCTTTGTTCTATATTCACTTTTCAATTCTAATATAACTTTGCAGAGTACCCTGAATAGTAAGATAGTTACATCTACCTCGGATCATGGTATCCGAGATGGATCTTATCCTCGGACGTGTTTTAGGCCATTACATATGATTTCCATCTCTTCTTCTTGTACTATTCCCACAATATCTTTCTTTAACCATCCTCGGACAAATGAACGTCCTCGGACTGGGCCGTTGGGCCATAAGCCCATTTCCTACGATTTCAACATCACCTTTTTGGATAACCAGCCCCACAGTTACTTTCCAAAAAAACCCTTCTCTCTATGGCTATTTTGTTTCTACACATTGGTGGTGCGTTTGTTTCTACATGTTGTTTCCAAAAAAAACCCTTCTCTCTAGGTGATACGTTTGTTTTCTACACAGTTAAATGATATGTTTTTTACATGTACAGAGAAATGGTAGGCAAAGCGTTGTGTAGGACATTGCAGAGGGGAAGAGAGAAGAACGTATAGAGAGAGCCCATCCAATTATTCTCGTTTGGCTAACCTTTGCTTTTCTTTAAATGAATGGCATTATAAAGTACTTCTAATACAACTATTAAGAGTACTTTGTCGACCACAAAGGATTAGAAAATAAATAAAAATTAGTAAAGTCTCATAGTTTAACATCTAAATTGAGCAATATAAAAAATCATGCTATGTGACAAAATAAATACTAAATTATCCAAATCATGCTATGTAATAGAATAATATTATATTTTTATATACTATATTTAATTCTTTAGAACACAATAGGATAACATTTAACAATCAAAGAGAATAATTTTTTTTTTTTTAAAACAACAATTTAAAAAACAAAACTAAATCGCATTAACCCAAAATAGACTTTTAAAGAATATAAAAAATTATCAACCTAAAGTAGAGATGCAAGAAAAAAAAAATCCACCAAAAAATTTAGAGAGAGAGAGAGAGAGAGAGAGAGAGAGAGGGAGAGAGAGACAACCATTTTTTTGTGAGGGAAAACTATGCATAGAATAGAAGAGATAGTGACAAATTTGTAATAAGAGGGTGTGAATAAGAAGAGACAAAAATAAAGAAAAATGAAGGGAAAGAGGAAGAATGATATTAATGTAGAGGGTAGTGGGAAGATAAAAAGGTAAGGGAGGAAGAAAGAATGAAGAAGTAGTGGGGAGATGAAATGGTAAGGGAGAGGGAAAGGTTGGAGAAGTGTAAATATTAAAAAAATAAATATTAAAAATAATTATAGAAAAATTGGAAAGAAAAAAATAATAATGACGTAGACGTTGATTTGGCTCAAATGGAGCATAGCAATCATAAATGATATGTTTCAGCTTTTAGATATATATAAATATATAGATTAACTGCATTGACATCAAACAACACTCTTTGAGGTTTTAGAGTACTTGACGCTTGTAGTTGCATATCCTCAACCTATATAACATCTGGTTGTCTTGTTTGTGAAGCTTCATTCCCAATTTCTTCAATTTCAAATTTCTTTTGTTCACTTGAATCAGTCATCTTAACTTCTTCGATATCAATCTCTATACCATGATGCTCTGATGCTATTTCATTTTCACTTGTTTCTTTTGCAAAATAATAATAATAATAATAAAAATAAATAAAATTCTTTTATTTTTTTATGACAGAAAACAAAAGGAGCTCATTAAAACTCTTATATGATATTGAAACTTAGGCTTTTCTTCTTTTTAATTTTTTTTTATTTGTTAAATTTAAAAAAAAAAAAAAAAAAAACCCTTTTGGAGAGAGGAGAATCAATAATGGTTTCCTTTCTCAAAACCCATTTCTCCTATCTGTACTGTGTGATAAATAGATCAAAACAAAGAAAGAGACAACACAAATTTGTTATTGGTTTAGACAAACAAAACAAACATCTAACAGAACTCAACACAGAAAAGATTGAAAATTTTCTAAATTCTTGTTCTACTTGCCTGGACTCTTGATTGGCAAAACCAAGGATATTACACCAGTTGACTGTGAAGGAGCTAGTCGAGTTTGAGCTTGAGCAGGTGCTTGCGTTGGTGGAGATGAATCAACTGTAGAGACTGAGCCAAGATTTGGATTGAGGGGGGCTGAAGTATGGAAAAAAAATTTCATGAAAATCCAAAATAACATTGGTTCAATATTTAAAAACTAAGAAAAAATGAGAAATAATTATTTCTTAATATTTGTAATACATTTGTTGTCACTCAAATTAATTATGGTTGCAAAATAAAAAATAATACAAGAGGGGCAGTAGATGAAGGAGAGAGAATTAGATCTACGAAGGGGGCCATGGCTTACTGTTAAGGAGATTTTTGAAAGGCCAAGAGGGGCTGTAGCTCCGTCCTTGATCATCAACTACTTGAATTTTGGTGTCTGACTTTGAATTTGGATTCACTACTAGTTGAGTCTAAGCTCTAGCGCTCACTTCTGCCAAAGCATCACAGAAATCCTAGTGCGTGATAAAGCTATCCTTCCTTCAAAAAATGAAAAAACCAAAACAACTTCAACAATCCCAAAACCCCTCAACAATTGCATTAACAAACTGGAATTTAAATCAAACATCAAAAGCAAAACAAAAACCTGAAGAACAAAGTCCCACAGCCAAAGCATCATAGATACCTCAACCAAAGCAGGAATATTATACACCATGTGGAAAGGAAGACAGGAAGGAAGGAAATCAGATAGGCAGCCGTTACTGCGAAACGGCAGAGCAGGAAGGTGGGTAGCTTTCAAACTCTCTATTTATTCTCACGTAATACCTGAAGGCTTCAACGTTCCCCCCCCCCCCCCCCCAAGCTTCCCTACACGTTACAATCTTCGAGCTCTTTACACGTTACAATCTTCGAGCTCTTTATCTCCCCACGTTTCTATTTGGTCACGCAAAACCTTGAAGGCTTCAACATTTTTTTTTTTCCCTTTAAGCTGAAAAGGCTCACACAAAACCCTAAAGGTTTCAACATTTTTAATTTATTTTTATTTCCTTTAAGTTGAACTGAAAAGGCTTTGGGTTGGGCTTGATAGTGGAACTAAATAAATAAGAGATGGGCTAGATTAATTATACAGATTTATTATAGGGTGATAGTGAAAGTAAATAAATAAGTAGTGGACTGCATTTATAGGGCTAAAAATTGTAAAAACCATTTTAAAATTGTAAGACAAATTATATTTTTTTTAAAAATGACGTGGCAGCTGATGTGGCACAATGTGAGAGTAGCAACATTAAACGCTACGCTTTAGCTTTTAGTAATACATAGATTAGGATTTTCTAGTGTTAGCTTATCCATGCCAAATTTCAATTGTATTTGCACTCATTTTCTTGTATTGCTTTTTATCCAGTTGAATTGTAAATGAGATTTTAGAGGGTCATATACTGAAGATTGAAGATGTTGTTTGAGGAATTTCAGTCAATTTAATTAAGGGATATCAAGAAAAATTTCTGATGAAGGTACAACTTTTAAAAATTGGTTGGCCAGAGCGTTTTGCAAGAAACTCGTGAGTAATCAAATTGGCAGAACTTGAGAAAAAGTTGTTTACCCCTAACTATATATCTCATTATACTAACAAAAAAAAAAAAAAAAAACACCCTATTTTTCATCTTGAAGAGTGGGAGAGCTACCCATTATATATGGGACTGTTTACGTTCTGCTTATTTTGCTAAAACTAAAAACTTTTTGCTGAAAGTACTATAGATAAAGGTAAAAGTTAGTTGAAATAGTATAGTGGGACCTATGAATAATACCAAAAAGTGCAGTAGGATCCATGAATAATAGCAAAAATAAGCTAAATAGTAAAATAAGCTGGCTTTTTAATTTGGAGCCAAAGGCACGCTTAGTGCAAAAACCAATTGTATTCTCTACCTTCACCCTCTCCAATTGGCAATTGCCATATCCATTAAGAGGAGACCCAAGCCATACACCATAGATAACTTGAGTGATCTTTGATTGAAGCTAATGTAGGACAGAACATTCAAATTAATTTCTGTAGTTTTTATCTTTGGTATTTTTATGTAATTTTTGTTATTTTAGGCTTAGATTATTTATTTCCTTGTTTTAGGTGTTTTTAATGTTGTTTAGTCAAATTAGGGTTTTATATGCTTTCGTAGCCGTCTTAGGGTTTCTAGCCTCCCTAGGTTTTCTTTTTACTATTTAAAAGCATTGTAGCTTCCAAAAGCAATTTAGTTTTTAGATTATTATCATTAAAATTGTAGAGTTTTTCTCAAACTTTTCTCTAGTGGATTCTAGTTTATCATCTTGTGGAATCAAGGAATCTCTCGTGGATTCGAGGTTTACTACTCAAAAACTAACAGTTTCATTTATGTCCATCAAATAGAGTATCATGTGTGCTTTCTTTAGGCTTCTATGACATCTAAAGCTTAATGCTGATAGAAAGCATTCCCAAAATATTCAAGAGGTCTTGAAGTGTCTAAGAAAGCTTGGATTTGAAGTTGGTCACCTAACTTGTGGAAATGGAATCTAGTAAGGAGAAAGGATTGTTATAATTGGTTGCTAGTAGGAGCAGGAAGCTCATATACATATACATTACTTAGATTGGAGGGTTTTGTAAGTGTAAGGTATTGCCACTATTCTTACTAGTGGTTTGAGAATACAAATCCCTTGTCCCACATTATGTGTTTGTTGATACCCAAAATTTAAGGGGTTTGCCAAGCCCATAACAAAGAAAGAATGCACCTACACAAATATTCGAATGAAACCTTTGAATCCATGAATGGATGGAATAAAGCATGGTGGGCCCAAGAACAAGTGCAAAGGTAGAGTCATGAACAAGGCGTGATAAGCCCAATTGTAGGTACAAACAAAAAGATATTAACAAGGTTGTAACAGACCTAAACCAATCAATAATAGAGGTCCAACGGAGGACACTGTGGCTCTTATAAGGGACTGGTTTGATTGCATGAAAACCCACAGGCAAACAAAGAAACTCATGTGAAAGCTCGGGTTTGTGCTAAAACACAAGCTTGTTCAGACCCCTAATTAAAAATTACGGCTAAATAGCTTTTACTCTAACTTATACAAAGTGCCGAACAAGAGTAAATGAGCGCAAAGAGCCGATAACACTACTTTAACCCATATTCATCAATTATCAACAATAAAGAGAAAGCTTAAGAGTAAGGAAGAGAGATGCAAACACAAGATAACATCAAAACGTGTTATCGATGAGGAAACCAAAAAACCTAGCGAAAACCTCTCCGCGACCCTTCATGTCAAAATCGATCCACTAGAGAATAAAGTTGGAGTACACGAATAATAAAAGACCCTCCAAGCCTAGTCTACCCCATATACTTGAGACCTCCAAACTCCTGCTACCAACTGACTTCTCAAAGCCTTGTCTTCTCTAACTTTCTGGATCCCGCAATTCAGTTTGATTGCATCTGCCAATTGAATAACTCCTTCCAATGCTTCCTAGTAGCATCAAAATCTCACTTTACATTAGGAGGTGTGGTAAGTGTTTGGGCTATCAATCTTTCAAGAATGTAGATATTGAGAGGTAGGAGTTGAGGAAAATCACAAGTAAATATGTAGATGATAATGGGTATAACAATCTCTAACTCTCAAGTGTATTTTATAGGGTTTTCTCTCTAAAAATCATTCCTTACAATTTGTGGGTAATGAGGGTATATATAGTGTGGGTAAAGACTTGGTAAAGCAAAACATGACTTTTTTCCAAACAGAGAGTTTCGCGAGTCCTTCGTGGGTTGGCCTTACCCACGAGACACTCGCGAAATATCTAGCCTGGCATGACTCTTCATCTTCCAGTCATGTGCTCTGCATGTGGCTCTTTTTGCGGGTAAGCTACTCGCGAGACACTTGTGAAATCCACTTGTTCATCCTTTGAAGCTTGAGTCTTCACCGATCTCTCACACTCATGCCTTACAATAAAATCCCACATACATACAAGGAAAAAATGATTGAAGAAATTACAATCAAATTTGGCACGAAATTAAAGCCGACACATTATAGTTGTAAATTACAACTTTAGTCCATGAATGGGTACTAATGACTCATAAGGATGGCCAAATCCATTGGATAATGGATACCCGACCCGAAATTTCTAGATAATACCCAGTTAATCATGGATAAATGATAATTGAGTAAAATTTGGATATTATCTAAATAATCGGGTTGGGTATGGATATTACCCACACTCGACCTATACTAAAAAAATTAAATATGATAGGCCAAGAATGTATTGACCCATTTGGTAACACTACAATAAAATGTATTTTCAGTGATGAAAAAATTCATCACTAAAAGTCCAGTTTTTCATCACTAAGGACTTTTAGTGACGAAATTGGACTTTTAGTGACGAAACTCATTTCATCACTAAAACCTCGTCACTAAAAGTGCTGGTGATGAAAAATTTCGTCACTAAAAGTCCGATTTGATTTTAAAAAAAAAACTTGTAGCAACGAAAACGTTTTGTCACTAAATGTTTTCCTCACTAAAAATACTATTCAGTGACAAAAATATTTTGTCACTAAAAGCACTTTAGTTTATTAAATCATATATAGTGACGAATAATTTCGTCACTAAAACTATGTTCAGGTACATATAGTGACGAAAAAATTCGTCACTAAAACTATTTTTAAGAAAATACAAGCACATATAGTGACGAATATTTTCATCACTAAAACAATTTCTTACAAAATTTTGCTATATTTAGAGACGAAATATTTCGTCACTAAAACAATTTTTTGTTGCTATATTTGTGACGAAAAAATTCGTCGCTAAAACTTATTTTCTATTTTTATTTTTTTCATGGTTTTGATATTAACCTGTAACCTGTCATTACATTATTAAAACCTCACATTTGAATAACACATTTATTTCAACAACACATTTATAAAAAAAGATCCATACAACAATTGTTTGTAATTATCCATACAAACCCAAAAGTGTTTTAACTTGAAGTTAAACCAGCCCCATAGGTAAGAGCATCATCATAACCCTTGCTCCTCAAAAAGTTAAGAATAGTCTTTTGGACCTCTTCTTGCTTAGCTCTTGCATCTTGGTCCCTAGCTCGCTCCTCTTGGTCCCTTGCTCTTGCCTCTTTGAGTTCAATTATCTCATTTTCTAACCGTTGGATATACTCCACCGAGGAATTAGATGAGGCGGTGGTTACTAGAGAAGAGAAAGGTTTCATGCCAAGTCCTTTTACAATACCAGACTTTTTCTTAAAAACCAAGTTTGAGATCTCCTCTTATGTAAGGGGAATTGCATTAGGATATTGACAATGATCCGCTTGCACTTTGAAAATATTTTCCTATCATTTGAAAGAGAGAAAGAAACAAACAATCACAACATTAATACTACATATGTTATAGCTTTACAAACATGATAGGGATAAAATGATAGGGATGGAATGATACACATACATAAGTTGCTTCATCCTCATGGTGTATCCACATATTTGTATTTGGATTGAAATGAACATCTTTGAAGATTTTTGCCAATTCAGGAACTTGACCATCATTATTATTTGTCTGATTAATTAACATTCAAGTATTAGATAGATATACTTAATTAATCACAACATGCAATATACTAAGGTTTAAGAAAATGAAAAAACACGCACCTCCTCATCAACCTTAACAGCAAGTGTGCCTTTGTCCCGCATCTATATTTGCCTGAAGTTTTATTCCTATTTTCAGAGCTCTTTCTTGATTTTTTTTAATAAACAACATTCAAGATATTTATTAGATCATGAATAAAACAGCATACATTAACTTCATCTAAGTATTAATCTAATCAGTTGACAGCATAATATAGTAAACATTGGATAATAATAATATACACATAAATAATTTACCAGCCAATCCTCATTGATCCATCTCCCATTAATGAGTTCAGTCCACTGCTTAAGTGTGGCATTCATTTGCTGGTGGCTTCTTGTATAGTCAGTACCATGAGATTGCTTGAACTTTTTATAAGCCTAATGCAACTTGTAAGAATTGGAACTCAATAATCTTTCGCATTTTTTATTTAATGTTTTCGTTACCAAGTTAGAATCTCCTTCTAGCTCAAACTGATCCTGTAAAATGAAGTGTATATGTATTATAAAAATATTATTATATGAATTAGACAAGTTAGATGCTATCAATGTAAATTTACCGCGATATTTTGAAGCACCACATCTTTAGCAGCAGCATCAACATTTTTCCAATTTTCACGTTGTAACTGGACAAATTACTTCGTATTTGTACGCCAACTTGATTGACAAGCTTGCACACATTCTTCCCAACAGGAGCATCATACTCTGCAGTTATACGTACTGGCAACTTACCACATTTTTCAACAAGTGCCGTACTACTATACCACGTGTTGCTCCATAAGTAGTTCTGCTAGCAGATCCTATTTAAACATTATTAATATTAAAAAATTATACATTCCATGTACATTATAGCTAAATTAAATGAAGTATAATTTCAATAGTAAAAACAAGATGTAGTTGTAATTAAGTATGTTCTATGTAATTACCAGTCGTACTAGTTAATGCGCCGGTAGTTTGCGCCTCCGCACTAGAAGAACTTTGGGCGGGAGGATTTGCTTCAGAATGTGTTTTCGTAGATTGGACCGTAGATTGGACCATCGGGATAGATGCCTCACCTCGTGAGCGTGTAAGTCATCCTAGTGACATCTGTAACTAACAAACATACATATAATGGAACAACAAAATCATTACAAGTAATGAAATAATAAAGTTATTATCATCTATTGTACCCTATGGAACATCTATTGTACCTTATGGATTACAAAATTAGATGACTCATCATCATTGTCATCGTCACCAATAGGTGGTACATAATCATCATCTACCATAACACTAGCTCTACTTCTTTTCTCTTTTGCACAATTGGACTGAGTAGAATCCTTTAGAAAAGTTAAGATGTGCTTCAATCCCAAAGCATCAATTATCTCTTGGTTTTGCCTCATTCTATCAAATCTTGCCATCTCATATTTCGGTATATTATGAGTGTATTTGGCCTTTTTGTGCATTTTTTGAAACTATGTATTGACATGAAAGATAAGTACAATTGCTACTAACTTAACATCAAAGTCCACACCATTATCCATATCAAGCAATTCACAAGTGCAAAATTTGAACACAACTGCTTCTAACTCAACACAACAAATGACCACATCGATATCCATATCAAGTTCAAGATAAGTACAAAACATCTCAATAACAATTACTACTAACTTTACATATCGTAGTTACACCATTATCCATATCAAGCCATTCACAAGTGCTAAATTTGAACACAATTACTACTACCTCAACACAACAAATGACCACATCAATATCCATATCAAGTTCAAGATAAGTACAAAACAATTGCTACTTAGACAAGCATAAAACTTTAAGACAAGCACACAACATTTAAGACAATTATTATGAACTCTACATATCATAATCCATATCAAGATCAACATCAGGTATGTCATGCTCTTCATTTTGATTAGCATCTCTTGAAGTTTCACCTTCAAGAACAACCTCAGTTTCAATATCACCCATACAATAGTCAATAATATTGTCCTCAACATTGATAGAGACAACATTAACAATCGCTTCTTGTTGGAATGCGTCACTATCTTCTGTATTATCATTGGATTCTCCACCTCGACTTTCGGGACATCAAACACTCCCCTATGTTAGATGGATTGCACAATTTTTCAAGGTTTACCCAATTTGGTATCTTAAAGGTAAAAAACTTGTCTCACTTGACTAGGAAGTATAAAAGGGTCATTTTCATACCACCGACTTGTAACGTCAATGCCTGTGCAGTGTGCATCGGTTCTTATCGTTCTCCTTCGACCATTGGTACCACTATTGTACCATTCACACTAGAACAAAACAACTTATGGCGAAACATATACTCCAATTCCCAAATTTTGCACACATGACCATAGAAGTTGTGCATTTCTCCCTCATGGTCCCTTTCGGTACATACACCATTGTTTTGGTTTACACGACGATTGTCTAGGACTCTTGTATGGAACTTTACACCATTGACCATACAAACTGTGTACTCCTTCACATGCGGCTTAGGACCATTTGCTAATGACCATAACTGTTTAGTAGCTTCTGGTGACTCGTTAACTTTCAATCTTTTCATCTATAATGACATACAACAAGTGATATTAATTAGTAATAAGCAATGACGAAACTATTTAAATGTTTAATTTTTATTAGTGTGTGATTAAATTTCAAATGTCTTACACGTTCTTTTAACCACTTGGGAAACTCTTGTCGTTGAATTTGACTTATGGCTTCTCCAGTAGGATTATGCAATGTGCTTTTGTGTTCACTGTTAAAAATAAGGTGATTTATTTTTAACTAAGCATTGCAAATAATATTCAAAACTTGATCAAACAATACATGCATATGAAATCACATACTTTAAATAAGGCTCTAGCTCAGGATTATTGTACAACAAGTACCAATGAGCAGTATCAAGCAATGCACGAGAAAAGTTGACATCATTCCGCCTACCACTTGTAGGTCGGGCAGTCTGTGAAAAAACTATCAATCCTTCGCTAGATTCACCTAAATCTTCATTTCTTTCTCTTCGATTATGCATAATTTTGATTCCATCAATATACAAAGACCAGTTGTTAATACATTCTTTGAGAATGTAAGCCTCTACAATCGAACCTTCTAGTCGAGCTCGGTTTTCCAAGGTACCTACGAGGAAAAAATACGCACATTATGTGATTTTATACCACATGGAAAAGATGAAATTGATAGATGCATCAAATGATCTAATTACCTTTCAATTGGGTACATCTACCGATATTGTATCGGGCCTCCTAGAATTGCTTCTCGAGGCAAGTGAACAGTAAGGTGGACCATAACATCAAAGAATGCTGAAGGAAAGAACCTCTCAAGCTTGCATAGTATAAGAACTATACGTTCTTCTAGTTTCTTTAATTCACTCCACTTTAAGGTCTTTGAGCATTAGTCTTGGAAGAAGCTGCCCAACTTAAACAATACAATACTAATGTCTTTATGTGCAAACCCTCACAACCCAATTAGAAGAATTCGTTGTAGTAGCACATGATAGTCGTGGCTTTTCAAACCAGATAATCTACCATTTTTTGCATTCACTGACCTTGACATGTTGGCTGCATAGCCATCCGGATACTTGACTGATTTCAAAAAGTCATAGAAACCATTCCTTTCATTTGGGCTTAATGAAAAGAAAGCCCGAGGCTTTTCATATGATCCATTAGGACGTTATTTCAAATGCAACGTGTACCTAAAGTTCATATTTTGCAAGTCTATCCATGCCTTGTCAGTATCCTTGTTTCTCCCCTCGATGCCCAACAAAGTACCGTAAGTACTCTCACTAATGTTCTTCTATACATGCATGACATCAATGTTATGCTTAAGCTTCTTATTCTTCTAGTATGGAAGCTTATACAAAATACTTACATTTGACCAATTTGGCTCCCCAATTAGTTGTCTCTTCTTGTTACTTGGATACTTTCCTAAAATTATATTTGGCATTTTATCTAGCTGCTCTTGTATCTTTTCCACTTGTAACTCTAAAGATCTCTTTGTTTCTTCGATAAACCATTATGCAACCGACTATGTCTCCAACGATGTTCTATAGGCAAATAAGCTCGATGGTTAATGAATCCAATTTTACTTTCCAAAGCTTCTGAATATGGGTCATCATTGCAAGTGTAACAAGAATGATAACCATTTGTCCTCCACCCAAACACGTTACCAAATCTAGGATAGTCATGTATTGTCCACAACAAAGTTGCACGCATCTGAAAATGCTCTTTACTATAAGCATCATAAGTTTCGACACCTTCTTCCCACAACTCCTTCAACTCGTCAACCAATGGTTTCAAGTAAATAGCAATCTCATTTCCCAGTTGATGGGGACCAAGAATAAGTAAGGACAACATAAAATATGGTTCCTTTATAACCAACCAAGGCAGTAGGTTATAGGCGATAAGTATGACCACATACTATAGTTATTGTTCATATTCTCAAAAGGGTTAAATCCATTTGTAGCCAACCCCAACCTTACATTGCGAGGTTCGAGGGCAAAATTGGGATATTGTAAATCAAACTCCTTCCACTCCTCACTATCAGCCAGATGCCTTATTATCCTATCATCCACACGTTTGTCTATATACCATTTCATGTCCTTAGCTCTTTGGCCTGACATGTACAATCTCCTCAGTCTCGGTGTCAACGAGAAGTAATGCAATACCTTATAAGGAATATTCTTACCTTGGGCATGGGTATCCTTGTACCTAGGCGCCTCACACACTGGACATTTATCAAGGTTTTCATTTTCCTTCCAAAATAGTGCACAATCATTTTTGCATGCATCTATATGCTCGTATGACATGCCCAAGTCACGTAATATCTTCTTTGCTTCATAAGTTGACCTTGGAACCAAGTTATCTTTCAGTAAAACCTTTGTCAACAATTCTAGCATCATATCAAGTCCCATATTACTCAAGTTGGTCATTACCTTTACATTCAACATCTCAATAACAAACTTCAAGATACTATAATCAGTGCAACCCGGATACAACTCACGCTTTGCATCTTCCTCAAGTTTGTCAAAATGACGCACCTATCTTCGGTTGCATTTCTTGGTTCCCCTCTAATTCGATCACCTACCAAAGCATTGATACCATCCATATGATCACCATCCGACATTTAATTATCATGAATATTCTTGTTCAATACACGAGGTTCTCCATGATTATACCAATTAATGTAAGATTGCATAATCCCATGATGAAGCAAGTGGATACGCACAGTTTGAGGAGATTTTCAATAGCAATTCACACAGTGAATACATGGGCACGGAATATTACTACTCGAGCCCACAACCGCTCTTGCAAAATTAATAAGTGTATTGACCCCTTCAATATATGGATGGCTTAATCTGCCATCGGGTGTCTTACCCATTGTCATCCAACTTTTATCCATATTTGACTATAATTACAAGTTGAATGCTACTTTAGTAAAATAAGGACAACTCATGGATAATATATTCTAACATCTAAGTCTATAAGCTACTTAGATAAAGTTCTATCTCATTCATGAATGCACAAGTCTGTATTAATAATTAAACATATATACATTGCACACACAAATATACACTCCCAATATGAATTTAAACCACCTTATAACACCATGCAAGCCACCCACTTGCTTCAACACAACAATCCACCACAAAACCAATCACAAATATCACAAGTACAATGCTTACAAGTATTGAAATCGAATAAAAGAACACAATTGCTACTAATCAACAAGTTTCATTAACATTTGCAAGAAATGAAAAACACTCCCAATATGAATTTAACCTGTAAGGTTGAATTTAATCAACCATCTTATTGGCTTTATTCCGTGCCAAATTTTATTGTATTTTAGCAATTAGTAACCCTGTATTTGGGTGGGAATCATGTAAGGGTAGTGAGTGAGAGAGTGTGAAGAAATGCTCAAGATTGTGCATGGATGCAGAGACTCGTGGCTGGGACTCGCAGGTGACTCGCGACTGGCAAGCCGCCAATTACAACACACGAGTGAAGCGTGCGAGAAGATGAACAGTCGCGCTAACTAGAACACTACAGGACAAAAAGTCCAGCCTGGCCGTTCTGTTATCTCGCGGCTTGAACTCGCGACTCAGTTAAGTCGTGAGGCCAAGCTGCCAACCAGCTCTGTTTTGAAAAACCTGACTCTTCGCATTCCATTCACACCCTAGTATAAATACCCCTTATACCCATGAAATGTAGAGAGCTTTCAGAGAGAATTTTAAGAGAGAAACCCTAGAGAAAAATAAAATTGATTCATCCATAATCTTCACATAGAGACTCTTCAAATTCCTCTACTCTCACCCTCTCCATTGTTACATTCTTGAGAGGTTCTTACCCAAATCATTTTCTCACCATACCCAAATCTGTGAGAAGGCTATTTGGTGTTTTGGGAAATAGTTAGGAAGGAACCAATGACTATTGGTTGACGCTATGGGCTATAGCGGAATCCGGTAAGCTAAAGAAGAAATAGGTTCGGCATAACCTCATTCGAGCAAGAAGTTTTGAGGGCTTAGGTACACTGGGTAGATTAAGCTTGTAGGGTCAAGCATATTCTAAATCAAGAGAGAGACATCATAACTCATGTAATCCTCAAAACAAATAAAACAAGACACAAAATAAAATATTTTTGTCTTTTTGAAATTTTTCAATGTTTTTGGATTTTTTTTTTAAATAGGAAAAAAAAACTAGAAAACAAAACAACCAGAAACAGAAACAAGACATGTCCACAAACAATTGAAAGAATTAAATCAGGGACAAGTCAGCAACACTCACCTTGGAAAATCTTTCCTCACCCATATAGCACGAGTCTTCGGCTTTGTAGGTGAAAATCCATGGAAAGCAGACTGTATTTGAGGAATTACACCAATCTTCTGAGAAAGACAAAAATCCTGCAAATTCGTTTCACAAGCCAACAAGCTCAAATTTTTCAAAAGAATATGAAACAATTTATATGGACTTATGGCAGGAGAAATCTCATCACATATCCTAGATTGAAACACAGAATGCTTAAATTTCAGTTTATGACAATTAGGACAAATGTGACCAGAGACACCACAAAAGTGGCAAACAGGAACAAATTTAGGAACATCAGTATTCCTAACAGCAAATCTAGTCTCAGATTTTGGTTTTTGCCTCAACAAAGAACAATTTGGTCTAATATGGCCAACAACACCACAAAGGTGACAGGTAGGCACAAAAACAGATTTCTTTTGCACACTAGCAGCAGGTTTAGACATAGATTTAGAAACTTCAGCGTTAACATCAGAACCTTTACCTTTGTCTAACCTAGCAAAATAAGCCTTTTCTTTATTATTCCTCTTAAAAGGAGGGATATGAACTTTCTCAATTTTAGGCTTAAGAGAAACAGAAACACTTCTATTATCAACAACAGGCTTGGTACTAGTCAAATTTTCAATTTTTGCTTTAGATTAAACTAACTCTTGTTCCAAGCTTTTCATCTTCTCATCTTGAGACGAAATTTGATTTCTCAAAAATTCATTCTTTTTATTAGATTCACCTAATCTTACAATCAATTCCTCTTTTTCAAGATTAGCTAATTTTAACTCTTCTTTAAATTTCTTAGCAATTTTCAAAGATTTAGATAATTCCTTACGAAGAGTTTCAAAAGTATCAAAAAAATCAACAGAAACAATAGTGTCCTTTTTATTCAAAACATCACAAGCATCAATAAAATCAGTAGAAGCATGAGCAGAAACATGATCAAAAAGACACTTCAAATTATCCATGACAACAGGGGTCAAGGATCAGCTCAGAGATCAAAAGGTCTACAACAGAAGAGCTACCCACTCTGATACCACTTGTTAGAAATTTAAACCCCTTAAAATAACCAGATTGGTTAGCCTAGTTAATTAGCCAAGTTTTTACTTAGTCAAATTATGCAATTCTACGTTAAAGCAATCAAATAATCATATCAGAAGTATAAAGCAGCGGAATAATAAAAGACACAATGATATGATCACCCAGGAAACCACACGGTAAAAACCTGGGGAGGATTTGACCCACCGATCCTCAAGGCAAACCTGAATTCACTATGAAAGAATCGAAGTTCATACAGAAGGACTACAAGCTCCCCACTTGACTTCCTAATGCTACCCACCAGTAGACCTTACTGACACGACCACGTGCAAGCTTCGAATCCACGGACTCCTTCTTTCTTGAATTCTTCAATCAGCTACAAGCACCCACGCTTGATATTCTTTAAACTTCAATGGTATCAACCGAGTTGATCATCAAGATGTTGAAGTAATCTCTATCTCGAAAACCCTAAGTTTTGTGTAAAGGAAAGCTCCTCTAGATCTCACAAGAGATTTACACAAAACCGCAATGTATGAGCAACAATACAACTGGAGCAATAAAGACTTAGAAAGGTTTGGGTACAAAACCCTAAAAATAAAATGAGGCACAAGAGGCACTCTAATATCTCTCTTCCAAAATCTCAAAAACGTTCTAGAGTTTTCCTTATATATAGGAGTGTTTTGCTTGATCCCCAAGACGTTTAAATAGAGTTTGGGCTGAACTGGAACTCTGCAGAAAAATAAATCTGTACGTGGTTCGATCGATCGAGTCTAATTTTCGATCGATCGAGCCTTACAGATTTAGTCTAATAAATCTGCAGTCACTCGATTCCAGTTTTACAAATAAACATACTTTGAGCAAGCCTAAACAAGACTAAACAACCTGTTTTGATCATGGTTTGCCAACAATACAAATTAGAGTTCCTAACTCTTTAGAACCTAACAAACTCCCTCTTTGGCAATCCATGACAAAACACAAACTAAAAGCTCAAAGTTTACAAATAAAAGCCCTTTACAAAGATAATGCTCATAACAATAAATCCAATCTTAACTACTATCCATCAGTTGCAAGTTTAGACAGCAGCAAAATTGAATCAACCTGTATACTTCCTGAAACACTAAACAAAACGCATAAACACATGTGTGACAGAAAAACAGTAAATCAACAAATAAATTCTTGACTTCACAAAATACAAAACAAAGACATATATCATGAATAACTCATAAATATAAATCAATGAGCAGTAAACAAGAAACATAAAAACATAAGTAAACTAACTCTCCCTCTAAGTTAGATACAACAAAAAGTTTTTATTTATATTCTCCCCTTTCAAAATTAATTTCAACTCCCCCTAAACAAGACAAACATGATTCCCATAAATCAATAATTTCTCCCCCTTTTTGTCACATATTGATAAAGACAACTCATACAAAGAGTAAACAGTCAACATACGCAATAAAGGATAAGAGAAAATAGAGAATCAAGGGGATACAAAATAAGACAACTCTATAGAAAATAGAGACAACTCCCCCTATGAATAACATAGGTTAAGAAAAATTTTTCTCCCCCTATAAAAATAGGAAAAAACAAAACAAGTTTTGGGAAAAACAAGTTTGGGGAAACATAAAAGGGGTTGGGGGGGTGAATCAGCAGCAGCAGCAGCATCACCAACAGGATCAGGAACATCCTCACCAGCAAGACCAGAGTTAAAAACACACAAACCAAAGTTAAAGACTAAGGTGAGGATAACACATGAAGAAAAATATTCTCTCTTTCAATAAATGCAAACATGACACTATGTGACCCATAAACAGTTGCATGTGCAGAGAAAATATTTGCACATTGATTATCCATCATATCTCTTAAGAAAAATATTTTCTACAGTTCACACATAAGAAATAGCATATACTAGAATGTACAAAACTCAAAAATTAATCACTCAATTTTTAAATCAAGTTGAGTACCCAATGTAGCAAAGTGTATGCATGTTATGTGTGAAAAAAATGAGAGATATGATTGCAAAACTGTAAAGATGGATACAAAAACAATGCAATGCATGTGAATTCTAACCACAAATGATGCATGGAAAAAAATTTTGGTCAAAAACATAGAAACTGAAAATTTTTCAATTTTGATCGATTGAGAATCGATCAAACATCAATCGAGTCAGGCAGACTCAAACCAAAAATTTTAATCGCAATTTCGATTGATTGAAAAACAAGTTCGATCGATCGAAAGTCTGGAAAAATTAGATTTTTGAAAAACAGAGCATTTTAATGCAGAAACTCCTCAAAGCACATTGTTTTATAAAAAAAATGCATGAGTATGAGACGAAAAGTTTTTCAAAAACACTTGAATTTAACCCAGATCTTCCAAAATCAAGATTTTCAATCAATTTGTCCTCAAAGCGCAAACATTATACACATTTTGCATTAAAATCAAAGAACTTTTAATCTTGGATGGCCACAACAAAATCACACACAATATAATGTACTAAGTTTAGCAAAGAGTAACTTGTGTAGTGTGTGCAACCAGCAAAAGCTTGAGATACATGTGAGGTGATATGTGAATAGCAATCAATCACAAAGTCTACAAAATTTATCACATAGAATTTAAAAGAGACTATCACCTAAAGAGTTACATCATATAACTCCCACATCTCCTAGAACATAAGCTTGCAATCATGTAAGTTTCTTGAAATTGCCTCATAATATACACACCAATTTTAATTATGTGATATGGCATTAAGCCTAATAGTACACATCAATTTTAAGCATTAAGCAATTAAACTGAGGCTTCACCTTATGTTCTTTTTGTGCATGTGCTACACTTTCTCGAGCACAAAATCTTATGATATGCACTAAGGTGTTCATGATTGACTAGTGAACAGTGGTGAGATGGTTATTTATGCATTTCTCAAAAGGATCAAGTTCGACAGTCAAATAACATGTGACTTCAAGATTAAGACAAAGTGATAAACAACATAAACATCTTTCCCACACAACATGCACTACAAAGCTTCAACTAGTAAAGTGCAATAAATAAGCTCATCAAAGCTAAACAAGGTACATAAACTAGTTATGTAAAGATAAGGTGGCCAACCTTGATTATAAATCTAAGATCTATAATAAAAAACACAAAAATCTTTTTGGTTTTAACAAACTTTATGACAAAAAACAAAAAGCACATATTATGCTAAATGAACAATGCAAAAGCAATGCATGATTGTGCAAAACTAAACTATAGAGGGTACACAAACAAGAAATATCAATTTCTTAATTAACCCTTGAGTACATGTACAAACTAGTACATACTCACACAAAATCAAAAATAGCTTAGCACAAACTATTCAAGTTTCTCCACAATGTCAAGCATATTCTAAATCAAGAGAGAGATATCATAACTCATGTAATTCTCAAAACAAATAAAACAAGACACAAAATAAAATATTTTTGTCTTTTTGAAATTTTTCAGTGTTTTTGGATTTTTTTTTTAAATAGAAAAAAAAAACTAGAAAACAAAACAACCAGAAACAGAAACAAGACATGTCCACAAACAATTGAAAAAATTAAACCAGGGACAAGTCAGCAACACTCACCTTGGAAAATCTTTCCTCACCCATATAGCACGAGTCTTCGGCTTTGTAGGTGAAAATCCATGGAAAGCAGACTGTATTTGAGGAATTACACCAATCTTCTGAGAAAGACTAAAATCCTGCAAATTTCTTTCACAAGCCAACAAGCTCAAATTTTTCAAAAGAATATGAAACAATTTATATGGACTTATGGCAGGAGAAATCTCATCACATATCCTAGATTGAAATATAGAATGCTTAAATTTCAGTTTATGACAATTAGGATGAATGTGACAGGAGACACCACAAAAGTGGCAAACAGGAACAAATTTAGGAACATCGGTATTCCTAACAGCAAATCTAGTCTCAGATTTTGGTTTTTGCCTTAACAAAGAACAATTTGGTCTAATATGGCCAACAACACCACAAAGGTGACAGGTAGGCACAAAAACAGATTTCTTTTGCACACTAGCAGCAGGTTTAGACATAGGTTTAGAAACTTTAGCGTTAACATCAGAACCTTTACCTTTGTCTAACCTAGCAAAATAAGCCTTTTCTTTATTATTCCTCTTAAAATGAGGGATATGAACTTTCTCAATTTTAGGCTTAAGAGAAACAGAAACACTTCTGTTATCAACAACAGGCTTGGTACTAGTCAAATTTTCAATTTTTGCTTTAGATTCAACTAACTCTTATTCCAAGCTTTTCATCTTCTCATCTTGAGAGGAAATTTGATTTCTCAAAAATTCATTCTTTTTATTAGATTTACCTAATCTTACAATCAATTCCTCTTTTTCAAGATTAGCCAATTTTAACTCTTCTTTAAATTTCTTAGCAATTTTCAAAGATTTAGATAATTCCTTATGAAGAGTTTTAAAAGTATCAAAAAAATCAACAGAAACAATAGTGTCCTTTTTATTCAAAGCATCACAGGCATCAATAAAATCAGCAAAAGCATGAGCAGAAACATGATCAGAAAGACACTTTAAATTATCCATGACAACAGGGGTCAAGGATCAGCTCAGAGATCAAAAGATCTACAACAGAAGAGCTACCCACTTTGATACCACTTGTTAGAAATTTAGACCCCCTAAAACAACCAGATTGGTTAGCCTAGTTAATTAGCCAAGTTGTTACTTAGTCAAATTATGCAATTCTAGGTTAAAGCAATCAAATAATCATATCAAAAGTATAAAGCAGCGGAATAATAAAAGACACAATGATATGATCACCCAGGAAACCACACGGTAAAAACTTGGGGAGGATTTGACCCACCGATCCTCAAGGCAAACCTGAATTCACTATGAAAGAATCGAAGTTCATACAGAAGGACTATAAGCTCCCCACTTGACTTCCTAATGCTACCTACTAGTAGAACTTACTGACACAATCACGTGCAAGCTCCGAATCCACGGACTCCTTCTTTCTTGAATTCTTCAATCAGCTACAAGCATCCACGCTTGATATTCTTTAAGTTTCAATGGTAGCAACCAAGTTGATCATCAAGATGTTGAAGTAATCTCTATCTCAAAAACCCTAAGCTTTGTGTAAAGGAGAGCTCCTCTAGATCTCATAAGAAATTTAAACAAAACCGCAATGTATGAGCAATAATACAACTGGAGCAACAAAGACTTAGAAAGGTTTGGGTACAAAACCCTAAAAATAAAAGGAGGCACAAGAGGCACTCTAATATCTCTCTTCTAAAATCTCAAAAACGTTCTAGGGTTTTCCTTATATATAGGAGTGTTTTACTTGGTCCCCAAGACGTTTAAATAGAGTTTGGGCTGAATTGGAACTCTGCAGAAAAATAAATCTGTACGTGGTTCGATCGATCGAGTCTAATTTTCGATCGATCGAGCCTTACAGATTTAGTCTAATAAATCTGCAATCACTCCATTCCAGTTTTACAAATAAACATACTTTGAGCAAGCCTAAACAAGACTAAACAACCTGTTTTGATCATGGTTTGCCAACAATACAAATTAGAGTTCTAAATACATGAGTTCCTAACTCTTTAGAACTTAACAAATAACATAAAAGATTAAATAGGGTACTCAAGGATTAAGCTGTAGTAATCTTCAAAGTGTCAGTCTATATTCATGACTTTGTATTATTACGAATATTTTAATGAAAGAGTTGCATGTATAATAAAGTCTTGGGATATAATTTATAGATAAGGCCTAGAGTGCAACTATATTTATATAGTTGTATTAAATATAGTTAATGGTAACTTTGGACTTGTCAAGAGTTGATAGAAAAGCCCAAGACCCATTGAAGCTAGTGTCTTATTGGTCCGTTTTGGTCCCACTCCAAGTCACATATTAGAGCTCAATTGGAATGGCCCAAAAGGCTAACCCAATTAGATAATCAGTTATATATAAGGAGAGAAACATACAGAATTTTGTGTGTGTGGTTTTCATTTATATCACATAAGGAATGCAATGAAGTATGTGAGTGTTAGACACTCTTTTATTCTCTTCTTGGAAACTGATTGAGAGACCACACTTCTTGGGCATCAAGTGAAATTGGAGTGAAGATTAAAAGTGTTCCCAAGTAATTCTCAAGTTTAGGTTTTGAATTTCACCGCACCAAGGTACGCTTTCTATTCTTTGTTATAGAATTCAAAGTTACATGTTATCTTGCATAATTGAAGTAGATCCGTGATTGTTGTTTTCGCTGTGTGTTTTGTATGAGATACAAAACCAGATTTTCCAACAAATGGTATCAGAGCAGTCTTCAATATCATGTTTGTATAACATGTAATTGAGTTTTAGAATTAAAGAAAAACCATTTTCTTGGTGTTCTAGTTTTCTGCAGTAAACTTTTCTACATACTTGTTGCACGTATGGTCTGATATAGATACATGTTAGGTTTTATTAATTTATTGTTAGATTAATAATTGAACATGTTTCTATATGTTTTGATAAGAGATAGCAAGAAGGGAACTGTATGAAATCGTTTTTGTTTTCTGCACTAGGCGCCCATGTTCATTCTTGATTAAAGAATGAGGAAAGCCAAAATGTTTGTCTTTGTTGCGGTGTCCGAATCAAAGAGTTTACTGTTTTTGGTAAATGTTTGTCTTTGTTTCGGTGTCCGAATCAAAGAGTTTACTGTTTTTGGTTTTCAGTAGTGCGTGGGAAACTTGCTATTTATCATGATCTACAATGTGGATTCGTAGTTGTGAAAATTTTGCAATCATTTTTTTGCATATTATAGTTTTTGAAACTATTGTTTAATTAAAATTGATTTTGATGTTATGATGTTGTTTGAGTTTAATTTTAACCATGTAAAATTGAATTTTACACTTTAACATCAATGAAATTCAAGTTTTAATCTTAATCTCATCATTTTTTATCATTAAGAATGTGTTTTGTTCATTGGAAATGTCAAAAACAGTTAACAGAAAAAACGGCTATTTCTGGGTTTTTTCGCGAATAGCGAGTCGTGAGATAAGTCGCCAGTGGGTCGCCGAGCTTTTGGATGAACTCGCGACTGGGCAAGTCGCCAAAAATTCTAGCACCTGTTTTTCACATAAATAAAAGTAAGGCTATGTGAGTAATTTTATAGTCCTTAAAAGGTAAGGACATTTATTAATCATTATCTAACTAAAAGACCTAATGATATCAATGATGTTAGTTAAATAGAACTCTTAATCGTAAATTGTTTTATGATTAAAAGTCCTTAATTTATTTTAATTAGAAGTTTTTTTTAATGAGATTAAAATTCTAATTAAAAGGTATATAGTTTCTAATGAGATTAGAATACTTTATCTAGTATATTAAGTATAGAGTTTTATATAGCTAATTTTTGATTCATTAGTATTTAAGGAATCCTAAATAGTTTAGGACTTCCATTTTAGTTAGTGATTCTTATGAGATTAGAATCTTCAACAAGTACAAGGTTATTAGTTGTGATAGGATCACAATTATTTAAGAAAAACCCAAATAATGAGTGGGAGTGCTGAAATAACCCTTTTGTTAAGTTTATTGTAAAGTGAATAGATACATTGTCTTGACTTCGAGTCTTGTATTCCATGCAGAGGGTATTTACTTCACGGATTACAAGGTTAAACTTCTTTGTGATTGCGCGAATGTTCGTTACGCTATTGTGACGTGACTTAGTTACATCACATTAAATTTAAACAATTAAACACATTTAATGTGTAGGGTTAAAATTGTGATTAGATCACAATGATTTCAGGACAATCCACTTGTTTTAAAATTTCTAGTGGGAGAGAGATACAAGGGTTGGATCTCACGACCTCCATTATAGGTTCATAGTAGTGTGAGTAGGCACCTCGTCTTTGCATATATGTCTTGCGATCCCAAAGGAGGGTGTTTACTTCATGGTACTATAAGATTGAACTTACCCGTTTAAAGTAGTATGAACAAGCACCTCGTCTTGGCGTATATGCCTCGCGATCCCAAAGGAGAGTGTTTTATTTTATGGTACTACAAGTTTAAACACTATAAAGGGAGATTAAATGTGACTACACATGATTCTAGATAATGGTGTATACTAGACTAAGTGTAATGTTAACCTCCCGAAGGAGTTATGACATTATTACTTACAGGCTAAAGTTAATACGGCATATTATTAGTGTATGATTGTTAGAAAATTTGGTTTTGTATCTCATACAAAACACACAGCGGAAGCAACAACCACGGATCTACTTCAATTATGAAAGATAACATGTAACCATGAATTCTAGAATAAAGAATAGAAAGCGTACCTTGATGCAGTGAATTTCAAAACATGACTTGAGAATACCTTCAATCTTCATCTCAATTCCACATGGTGCCCAAGATGTGTGGTCTCTCAATCAGTCTTTTTGTACATAGATTCTCAAAGAAAATTCTTCTTCTTCTCCTTGTGGAGAAAAACTGATTTTTTTTTTCTTTTCATCTTACGTACGTTTAAACTATTCTCATGGTTTCTTTATTTAATAACTCTTATTAAATAGTGACTGATTATCTAATTGGGTTAGCCTTTTGGGTCTACCCAATTGGGTTTTAGTTTGTGGCTTGAGATGGGACCAAAGGGAACAAATAAGACTCTAGCTCCAATGGGCCTTAGACTTTTCTGTCAACTCTTGACAAGTCCAAAGTTACCATTAATTATATTCAATACCACTATAAGAATATAATTGCACTCTAGGCCTTATTAATAAATTATATCCCAAGACTTTATTATACATACAACCCCTTCATTAAAATATTCGTAGTAATACAAAGTCATGAAATAGACTGCCACTTTGAAGATTACTACATTTTAATCCTTGAGTACCCAGTTTAATCCTTTATGTTATTCATAATATATTTATGAAATCCAATTCCATAAATATATATTGTAGTAACTCTTTACTAAAGTGGTTGGGCCCAACACTCTGAATAACCAAACCCATTAAACTTATCTCGAGGGAATATTTTATATCTCCGTTAAGAGATTATGAATTCCATCTTGAAAATTTATATTCCATCAACATTAAATGTGGCTGCCCAACATATTGAGGTTTTGACCATAATTTATAGATCTCACTCCTGATATATCAAAGTAACTTACATCTCATGATCAAGTTCATTATTCTCTCAGGATTTAGAGTTGATATAAATAGAAGTCGTAAGATTTATTATTCATTTGACGGTCATTAGGAGAATAATAAATCTCACAGGGGTCCAGTTCAATATGTCTTAACTCTTAAAACACATCAACATACCAACTAGAAGTCTCCACTTCCATGATCAAGACAAATCATCTTAATTGATATGTTATAGTCTTTGCAGATGAAATGCCCAATTTCATCACTGACTACGAACTAAAATTCTGAGTTTACAAAGAACTTGCGATTTATATCTTCTATGACTAAATCACATAAATCACATACTATGTGTAACACCCCGACCCAATTTTATAGTTAACCTATGTTTAAGTGGTTAATTAATATTTTAAGCCCCTTTCTTTTTATAATTAATAGAAGAGTATTTAATAAAAATATTATTTTATAATGCCATTGAATAAGAATTATAAGGAGTATAAATAATTGAATGGTTAATTGTATTATGTATATATATTAAGTATGTTCAAAATTATATTAAGTTGTTTAAGTTATTAGATACATAGTTGTTGGTGTTTAAATAAGTGTATTAAGGTAGGGATATATATATATATATATATATATATATATGTATGTATGTATGTATGTATATGCAAAGTGATATTATATTTGGTAGAAGAGTGTGAGTGTGAATGCAAGAAATTATTTTTGTAGAAAAGCATGTGTGAATGCAAGAAAGTTGAAAGTGGGTGTGATTTTTCTTTCCCTAGCCATACACGTATTCCACCCCAAATGTCCCCTTCTCTTATCTGATTTTGCTGCCCCAAAAGTCTTCTCCCATGTCTAATCTTCTTGGCTGCACCAGACAAGAAGTCCAGCTCCTTTACTTCTTTCTCTATTCCTCTTTCTTTGCTCTTCTTTCTCTCTTCTTCCTTTGCTCTTACACGGCAGCCTTCCCTCTCTCACAAAAACAAAATATCCCTCTCTAAAGAAGAAATTAAAGAGTTAACACTAAAATTCAGCTTCAAATTGTTGGGGGTAAGTAATCAAAACTTCATTTGTTTATTTCTACTTCTTTATTCTCTATCCTGACTTTGGAGGCTGAACTATGATTCTGCTTTAGTGATTTAAAAGTTTGATGATATTGTGATCAATTGAATACTTATTAACATATTTTAATATGTATACTATAGGTATAAAAATACCCAAATAAAATTAAGGCTAATTGCTATTTGTTGATGATTTTAGGAAGAACATGTGCTGAAGCTGTCACTGTGACAGATTTGATGTTTCCAACAAGAAAATTATGTATTGAATTATATATAGTGAATTTGGATGCTAGGTTTATTTTCTATGAAATATAAGACACTTATGGTTGTTGTGGAATTGGTCTCACAGTATTTGGATGAGTAGAAAAATAATTATTTAATTTTGAAGTTGCAAGAAATTCTGTCTGGACAGATTTGAGTATGCTGGATTGTATGATTTTTAGTAAATTATGCTTTTATGCTTTGACTATGAAATTTTTATGGTATATACTGGACATACAGAGGAGTTGTTATGTAAAATTGTATGAGGTTTGGATGTGATTTGGTGGTCCGTTTGTATTTTATAAGTAAAGTATAAGCTGCTGGAATGAAACAGTGAACACTAAGGGACATGCCTAACTTTGTAGATTTAATTCTAAAGTTAGGGTGAGTGATTTGAGCTATAATTTATTATGCTCATCATGTGGTATGTTTCGATCATAGCTAAATTTTTATAACTTGGTTTAAGGTATAGTACTCAAAGGAGGGGTTCTAAATCATTCGACGGTTGTATTTATGAAGCTGTTTTGTCCGACGTGTTGTATGTTACCATATGAATGTATATAGTTACATGACCATGCTTAAAGGATTCTAGGTTATGCATGCATTATTTCCCTAATCTCAAATCATCTTTTGAAATGAAGTTGGTTTTTTAAAGATATGAGATTAATGTGAAAATGTTGGTTTCTCTATGATTGGTGCATAATGATGTTTGATGAATGTATTTTTGTTTGTGGGAACTTCTTTGAGGTGGGATTAGGATTTCTTTGATTATTAAGAGATACGCTTTGAGATGAATGTGTAAGTTTATGTTAAGAAGTAATTGATAGTAATAAGCTTTGATTTCGGTTTAGGTGTTACCAGCCGCCAGGTCTAAGCTCCTTCGACTTTAGGCTCTCGGTTCCTCTGCTATCAGGTAAGGGATAAGTTATATGGGCATTTGGTAAGTCATGAGGTTATTTTAATGTATATTATGCATTAAAATGTTTTATTAGAGATATGGCATGTAAGCATTATTAGACAAAGATATGTTCGTGAGTTTTCAAAATTTTATGTATATGATTTAAGTATATTGATGTTATTACTAATTTCACGAACATGATGAAGAAAACAATGGAAATGCTTTTATTATGAAATGTTATGCAAAAATAAGAAATGTCAGTATGATGTATAAGTATGAAATGTTTTCGGGTTATGTCCTCTGGTGATCTGAACTCGGTCAGTAGGGGTTAATTACTGGCTTTCCATGGAAAAATGTTATCTGTTTGGCCATTTAAAGTAGAGGAAATGGGGCTGCCCGTAACTCTAGGCCATTTAAAGTAGAGGAAATGGGGTTGCCCGTAACTCTAAGGCCTTCTCCCCAATGTGTACGGACGGCGGGGAGGAACAAAACCTGGAGGGGATGTGCCATCAGGCCTCCCAAAGGGGACAATATCATACACACGAGAGCACCCAAATGTGATGAGGCCTTCTCTGTACAGATTTATCAGTTATGGACTAACCAATATGTTATGAGCAGCTATGTTATGTTATTAATCATGAGGAAATTATTTTGTTTAAATGCATTGTGAAAAGAAAAAGCCCTCATGAAAAGAAGAAATTTCTGATGAAAAGAAAGCTGTTCATTAAAGATAAAAGTTTCTGAAGTTCTGTTATGCTATAAAGATAAAGTTTATTATGAAAGTACAAGTTATGTTAAGAAGTTATCTGATATCTGTTTTTCTGTATGAAACGTTAAGTTTTATGATTATGAAAGTTATAATATTTTATAAGAAGAAGTTTATGAAGGAAAGTTTTATTATTATTTAAGATGCTTCCAGTTTAAGACAAAGTTACCGATTATCCAAATTAAGTTAAGTGATTAATTTGTAATGAAAATATATATGGTGACTTTGTAAGAAATGAAAGAAATTCAATCCGAAAGGTTTTGGTAATATTAACCTAATAAGAAAAAGGAGAACAATTATTTTCTATGAAGAGCGTATAAGCTATTATTATGAATAGTATAAAATACTATGCATGGGAAAAATGTTCTCCTATTCGAATATTCATAGAATGAAATGATTTAATTCACATGCATCCTTATTGAATTCTCATATATCTTACCTTTACTGAGCTGTGTAGCTCACCCCTTCCACTCTTTCAGTTAGCAGGTTTTAAATCGGAGCAGAGGGAGCCTTAGTCGAGTTTTAGAAGGAGCTGATTTTAGTTTTATATGTATAGATCCTAATTTAGCAATATGATGTTTAGATTTGTAGCATTGTGTATTTTAGGATCTAATGAAAGTGTATACCTTAAAGCATTAAGAGATGTATTATGTGGAATTTAGATTTTGAGTAACTGGTGGATTATGTTATTCTTTGAGTACAGTGTAGATGCTCTGAATGTCATAATGAAAAGTTATAACATTTAAGTAAAGAAATAAGAATGAAAATAAAGAGAGAAGCTTTTGTAAAAGCTTTTGTAAAAGCTTTTCTGAAAGTTTTGAAAAAGTTAAGTTGGTTCTTGTTAATACCAGTTTTAAGCTTGATATTAGCATGCCGGTCACGGTCACAAATCCAAGTATCAGGTTTGGGGCGTGACACTATGCATCTCACGGACTAAGATAATGTCCCACTAGTTCATAAATAGTCTCATATAATTAAACAACTTAAATATTCATGACATGCCAATAAATTGGATTTTATGGCACAAACCCTAACAATCTCTCACTTGCCCTTAAAGACAATTTATCATATATTCGACACTTATCTCCCTTTAGAGTAATTTGTAGTCACTCTAAGGCAAGGTTTGGAAACAAGTTTCAGCCAGATTTATTGCATAAATTATCTTTTCTACTACTACTACTCACGTACTCATATCTCTCTAATGAGATGATATTTATGCTTAATGCGTATCTTCACCACCTAGGATGAACACATATCTTGAAGTCCAACTTCATGACTCAAAATCAAACTACAAGTCAGTATTTGTACATCCAGTAAACATCAAAACTTCACTTTTGTGGACAAGTATATAATTCCTCATTCTCCTAAGATATTTGAGTATATGCTTTACTCCCACTAAAATAAGTGATCTTTGATTCACTTGATATTTGCTTACTATACCCATCGCAAAATAGACATTTAGCCTAGTATTTAGCATAGTATAAAGACTTCCTATCAATTTGATATAAGGAACATCTTATATGCTCTTCCTTTTATATGTCTTAGGACCATAGTCCTTTTATAAAGGAACTTCAAACTTAAAAGGAAAGAATCATTTCTTGAAGTATTACATGCTATACTTGGCTAGAATCTAATCTATTTAAGCAGTTTAAGATAGACCCAACATCCTAATTTCTAAATTATAATAAAGTTTAATTCTTAGGCTGTGACTAGTCTTTCCTAAGTACTTTATATCAAACTGGACTAGACAACCAAAAACTCCATTAATGACAATAACTCTAAATCATTCTAAATTATTAGAATGTCATCAACATACATTAAAAAATTTATTATTCTATATAGCTTACACACATAAGGCTTTTTAATACTTGATCAAAATCAAATAATTTGATTGCTTGATCAAAGATGATAAGATGCTTGCATTAGTCCATAAATGGACTTTAAGCAACTTGCATGCTAATCACCACTGGTTCTTTGCTATGAACAAGTCTAGTTACATCATATAGATGTCTTCCTCAAGATTGCTACTAAAAGAAGCTTTCTTGATATTCATTACCATATTTCATCCAAATGAAATATAATGAATAAGAGAATCTAGATAGAGTTAAACATGACTATTGGTGAAAAAATCTTTTCATAGTCGAACCATTTCTTTCTGAATAGATCTTTTCACCACTAGTCTTGACTTTGAAGGTTTGCACCTTCAAATCTATCAATCTCATTTACTTGTAGACCTATTTGAAAACAATAGGCTTAATGCAATTAAGCGCCTCTACAAGTTCTAGACTTTAAATAGAATCTAATTCTATTCACATAACCTTGAATCAGTAATCCATATTCATATCATCTATTGCCTTTACGTAGGACCGAGGATCAAATTCATATCCTTATGGAATGACTTCAAAAGTTTATCCCAAAAGTATGAATTTATTTGGTAATCCTCCCACTACGATATTGTACCAGTGTATTAGCTATATATCTAGAATAATGTCTTGTGGTGTATCTAATATAACCATCTCATTTCTAAATGTATTTTATAGTTGTCCTATAACAAATTTTGACATTTTTATTCTAGAACAATCTACCTTTACTTTGAAAGAGCCCTATTCCTCCTTTATGTATGCCTTAACTTAAAGAAGTCATTGGAACTTCATTCCTTTACGAAAAGAAGCCCTAGATCATATTATCCTCTAAATAGGATTCATAGATTGTGAATATAACAAAATAATGGTTCTAGAAGCCCATCTTTCACCAATCTTGAATACCATTTAGATTAATAAGATCTAGACATAAGTGCCAAAATATACAAAACCAAAGGATGTAAACTTTCTCTTTAAAAAGTAAAACATGTAAATTTCCATTTAGAAAACAATCATGGACAATGCTTAGCTTTACTAAAATCAGAAATACTTTCCTTTTGGTCATGCTTATAAGTCTAATTTCCTTTTGGCAACTATTAGGGCAACTAGCTTGTCCAACTATTTGGTATTATAATTCCTCTTCTTACCACCCTTACCTTTCGGTCTAGGCAAAGAATTTGAATTAAATCATATTGATCCTAGCCTTAGCTTTTAGGATGTCTTCCATTACGTAGAACTCACTCATCAATTCAGATAATATAAAAAAATTTATTTTCAAAACAATCTGAATTGATCAAATGATTCTAACAAGGACTTATAGATCATATCCAAACGAGATTAACATTTAATCTCTACATCCAAGAATTCCAATTCATTTTAAAAACAAAATATTTTCATAAAATGGCATAGAATTGGAACTCCTTAAGCTTTTCTTAGCACTCAATATGATTCATACCAAACATCTCATTTAGACTTAATATAAAGTCTAAGTCTTGTACTAGCTCTTGCATCTCATGCTGTAGTACAATTGAGATAGAAGCCAATGAAACATTCTAGCATTTCAATGGAGACTATGATCATATCATAAGCTATCTTCCATCAATGCATCATGCATAGGAAATTATGACAATGCTGAATTTAAACATAAATATGTACTTCAACTCCTTTAAGCACCATGTCCAAAATTATTTCTTAGTTAATATGATTCACTTAAAATAGTAGCTAGAGAACAAAATTTATGACAACTTTATTTTGAGACTTAGAACATAATTACAGGGACATTATCATTTTGCATCCATAACCATATAATATGGAACCCATAAAACATATTATATTAGGTGCAACGACAACCCAATCCATGTCTATAATTCCTTGGTAGCAAGTTTATTATAAACACATTAATTGGTTGAGAACTATTCTCATTATCAGTGCTATTATGGTAACTCTTACCAAACAAAAATAATTTGCCGCTTTATCTTCAGCCTCTAAGTAATAATGACATAGCTCCTTTGGGAGGTTAACATTACACTTAGTCTAGTGTACACCATTATCTAGAATCATGTGTAGCCACATTTCATCTCCCTTTATAGTGTTTAAACTTGTAGTACCATGAAACAAAACACCCTCCTTTGGGATCGCGAGGCATATACGCCAAGACGAGGTGTTTGTTCACATTACTTTAAATAGGTAAGTTCAATCTTGTAGTACTATGAAGTAAACACCCTCCTTTGGGATCGCGAGGCATATACGCCAAGACGAGGTGCTTACTCACACTACTATGAACTGACAATGGAGGCCATGAGATGCAACCCTTGTATCTCTCTCCCACTAGAAATTTTAAAATAAGTGGATTGTCTTGAAATCATTGTGATCTAATCACAATTTTAACCCTACACATCAAGTGTGTTTAATTGTTTAAATTCAATGTGATATTACTAAGTCACATCACAATAGCGTAACGAACATTTGCGCAATCACAAAGAAGTTTAACCTTGTAATCCGTGAAGTAAATACCCTCCGCATGGAATGCAAGACTAGAAGTCAAGACAAGGTATCTATTCACATTACAATAAACTTAACAAAAAAGGTTATTTCAACACTCCCACTCATTATTTGGGTTTTTCTTTTAAATAATTGTGATCCCATCACAATTTATAACCTTGCACTTGTTGAAGACTCTAATCTTATTAGAATCACTAACTAAAATGGAAGTCCTAAACTATTTAGGATTCCTTAAACACTAATGAATCAAAAATTAGTTATATAGAACTCTATCCTTAATTTATTAGGCAAAATATTCTAATCTCATTAAAAACTATATAACTTTAATTAGAATTTTAATCTCATTAAAAACCTCTAATTAAAATAAATTAAGGACTATTAATCATAAAACAATTTAGGATTAAGAGTTCTATTTAACTAACATCATTGATCTCCTTAGGTCATTTAGTTAGATAATGATTAATAAATGTTCTTAACTTTTAAGGACTATAAAATTAATCAAATAGCCTTACTTTTATTTATGTGAAAAACAGGTGCTAGAATTTTTGATGACTCGTTTTGGCGACTCATTCCAGTTGCGAGTTTTGGCGACTCATCCAGTTGCGAGACCCCAGTCGCGAGTTCATCCAGAAGCTCTGGCGACTCACTCGCGACTCATATCGCGACTCGCCAGTCACGAAAACGCCCAAAAACAGCCATTTTTCTATTTAACCGTTTTTGACGTTTTTCATTATTCTTCCATCAAAAAAACTTTTTGATTTTATTATCAAAGATTTACAGATCAAACATTAGGGTTTTCAATATCAAGATCAAGAACCATCATAATAATGCTAGAAACCTTGAAAACACAATCCTAATCTCATTAGGAATAAATTTCATAATCCTAGCATTAACATACTGTTTGATCATAAAATAAATATTTAATGCAAGGCAAGCAGCAATAGGATGAATCCTTTATAAACAATTAACACAAGCAAGATTGTCATCAAGGCAATTACGTTAAATTGTCTTATAGCAGCCAAGCGATGCAAAACATCCATGCGATGCAATAAAGAAACTTACGCACATGACAGTTATTCCACTTACATTCAATAACTATAATTATGGCACCGTAACTAAGCAAACATCATGTGAAAATCTATAACATAGACTCATATACTCACATGAATCCATATATATATTAATAAACAATATCGAATCCATATATATATTAATAAACAATATCAATGAAACAACGTTGAACATCATCATGCAAACGAATTCACTAAAACAATATTAATATAATATAGAGACAAAAAAAAGTCAAACCGCTATTCTAAATATGCATAAAGTGTAATGAAACACGAAACCAACAGTGTCAGGTTTGTATATTGTTTCTAATAACTGTATCCTCATCTTGACGATCTACGTTTATAAGAAACATAGCAATTCTTAACCACCGGGTTCCACTTTAATACAAAGATTAGAAACACACGACATCTGGTTTTAACGAACAATAGTTTTAAAACAAAATTATGCAGAAACTTTTACTGCAGAAAACTAGAACACCAAGAAAACTATTTTTCTTTAATTCTAAAACTCAATCACATGTTATACAAGCATGATATTGAAGACCGCTCTGATACCATTTGTTAGAAAATCTAGTTTTGTATCTCATACAAAACACACAGCGGAAGCAACAACTACGAATCTACTTCAATCATGAAAGATAACATGTAACCATGAATTCTAAAATAAAGAACAGAAAGCGTACCTTGATGCAGTGAATTTCAAAACATGACTTGAGAATACCTTCAATCTTCATCGCAATTCCACATGGTGCCCAAAATGTGTGGTCTCTCAATCAGTCTTTTTGTAAATAGATTCTCAAAGAAAATTCTTCTTCTTCTCCTTGTGGAGAAAAACTAATTTTTTTTTTCTTTTCATCTTACGTACGTTTAAACTATTTTCATGATTTCTCTATTTAATAACTCTTATTAAATAATGACTGATTATCTAATTGGGTTAGTCTTTTGGGTCTACCCAATTGGGTTTTAGTTTGTGGCTTGAGGTGAGACCAAAGGGAACAAATAAGACTCTAGCTCCAATGGGCCTTGGGCTTTTCTGTCAACTCTTGACAAGTCCAAAGTTACCATTAATTATATTCAATATCACTATAAGAATATAATTGCACTCTAGGCCTTATTAATAAATTATATCTCAAGACTTTATTATACATACAACCCCTTCATTAAAATATTCGTAGTAATACAAAGTCATGAAATAGACTGCCACTTTGAAGATTACTACATCTTAATCCTTGAGTACCTGATTTAATCCTTTATATTATTCATAATATATTTATGAAATCCAATTCCATAAATATATACTTTAGTAACTCTTTACTAAAGTGGTTGAGTCCAACACTCTGAATAACCAAACTCATTAAACTTATCTCAAGGGAATATTTTATATCTCCGTTAAGAGATTATGAATTCTATTTTGGAAATTTATGTTCCATCAACATTAAATGCGGCTGCCCAACATACTAAGTTTTTAACCGTAACTTATAGATCTCACTCCTGTTATATCAAAGTAACTTACATCTCATGATCAGGTCCATTATTCTCTCAGGATTTAGAGTTGATATAAATAGAAGTCGTGAGATTTATTATTCATTTGACAGTCATTAGGAGAATAATAAATCTCACAACAGTCCAGTTCAATATGTCTTAACTCTTAAAACACATCAACATACCAACTAGAAGTCTCCACTTCCATGATCAAGACAAATCATCTTAGTTGATATGTTATAGTCTTCGCAGATGAAATGCCCAATTTCATCACTGACTACGAACTAAAATTATGAGTTTACAAATAACTTGCGATTTATATCTTCTGTGACTAAATCACATAAATCACATACTATGCATCTCATGGACTAAGATAATGTCCCACTAGTTCATAAATAGTCTCATATAATTAAACAACTTAAATATTCATGACATGCCAATAAATTGGATTTTAGGGCACAAACCCTAACAATGATAAGAGTTATCATGATAGCATTAATAATGAGAATAATTCTCAACCAATTAATGTGTTTATAATAAACTTGCTACCAAGGAATTATAGACATGGATTAGGTTGTCGTTGCACCTATTATAGTATATTTTTTGGGTTCCATACTATATGATTATGGATGCAAAATATAATGTTCTTGGTATTTAAGTTCATAGTCTCAAAATAAAGTTGTCATAAATTTTTTTCTCTAGCTACTATTTAATTGAATCACATTAACTAAGGAATAATTTTGGACATGGTGCTTAAAGGAGCTGAAGTACATATTAATGTTTCAATTAAGCATTGTCATAATTTCCTATGCATGATGCATTGATGGAAGATAGCTTATGATATAATCATAGTCTCCATTGAAATGCTGTAATGTTTTATTGGCTTCTATCTCAACCGTGCTACTGCATAAGATGCAAGAGTTAGTACTAGACTTAGACTTTATATTAAGTCTAAATTAGATGTTTGGTATGAATCATATTGAGTGCTAAGAAAGGCTTAAGGAGTTCCAATTCTATATCATTTTATTAAATTTTTAATTTTAAAATGAATTGGAATTCTTGGATGTTGAGATTAAATGTTAATCTCGTTTGGATATGATCTACAAGTCCTTGTTAGAATCATTTGATCAATTCAGATTGTTTTGAAAATAAATTCTTTTTATATTATCTGAATTGATGAGTGAGTTCTACGCAACGGAAGACATCCTAAAAGCTAAGGCTAGGATCAATATGATTTAATTCAAATTTTTAGCCTAAACCGAAAGGTAAGGATGGTAAGAAGAGGAATTATAATACCAAACAATTGGACAAGCTAGTTGCCTTAGTAGATGCCAAAAAAGAAATTAGACTCGAAAGTATGACCAATGGAAAGTGTTTCTATTTTGGTAATGCTAAGCATTATCCATGATCGTCTTCTAGATGGAAATTTACATGTTTTACTTTGTAAAGAGAAAGTTTTCATCCTTTGTAAATGTATGTTTTGACACTTATGTCTAGATCTTATTAATCTAAATGATATTCAAGATTGGTGAAAGATGGGGTTTTAGAACCATTATTTTATTATATTCCCAGTCTGTGAATTCTATTCAGAGGATAATAAGATATAGGGCTCCTTTATTGTATAGGAATATAGTGTCAATGACTTCTTTAAGTTAGTGTATACATTAAAGGAGGAATAAGACTCTTTTAGAAATAGTAAAGTACATGATAAGTATTTCTATTTGCTTATTTCTTTTGGAGATATACTCTAATAATTACTATACATTTTCTAAAGTTGATTTCAAAAGTTTGTTCCTAGGACATTTGTCAAATCGTGGATTGGGTGAAAACCTAGTATATGATACTTCCATTTTGGAGATAAGCACTTGTGCTAGAAAAGGAAGTCTAACAAATTGAAATCAAAAGGTAGAAAAATGTGTGTTTTATGATGGGTATCCAAAAGGAATTGCAAAAGATTGTTTTGGTAGTTATAAAGAAGACAAGATGTTTACAAAGTTCTTGATGATGACTATGTGAATAATCTTAAAGCAAATCATAGATTGTTCTAAAAGAAAAATGTTAGAATTTGTAGTATGACAACTATAAAATACATTTAAAAATGAGATGGTTATATTAGATACACCACAAGACATTATTCTATAGATAACTATTACACTAGTACAACATCGTAGTGGGAGGATTACCAAATAAATTCATACTTTTGGAATAAACTTTTGAAGTCATTCCATAAGGATATGAATTTGATCATCTGTCCTACGTAAAGGCAATAGATGATATGGATATGAATTACTGGATCAAGATTATGTGAATAGAATTAGATTCTATTTAAAGTCTAGAACTTGTAGAGGCGCCTAATGGTATTAAGTCTATTGTTTTCAAATAGGTATACAAGTAAATGAGATTGATAGTTTTGAAGGTGCAAACTTTCAAAGTCAAGACTAGTGGCAAAAAATCTATTCAGAAAGAAATGGTTCGATTATGAAAAGATTTTTTCACCAATAATCAAGTTTGACTCTATCTAGATTCTCTTATCCATTATATTTTATTTTGATGAAATATGACAATGGATATCAAGAAAGCTTATTTTAGTAGCAATCTTGATGAAGATATCTATATGATGTAATTAGACTTGTTTATAGCAAAGAACTAGTAGTGTTTAGTATGCAAGTTGCTTAAAGTCCATTTACGGACTAAAGCAAGCATCTAAATTATAAAATATCATATTTGATCAAGCAATCAAATTGTTTGATTTTGATCAAGTATTAAAAGGCCTTATGTGTGTAGAAGTTATATAGAATAATAAATTTCTTAATGTATGTTGATGACATTCTACTCATATAGGATGATATAGAGTTATTGTCATCAATAAAGTTTTTGGTTGTCTAGTCCAATTTGATATAAAGTACTTGGGAAAGATTGGTCACATCCTAAGAATTAAACTTTGTTAAAATTTAGAAATTAGGATCTTGGGTCTATCTCAAACTGCTTAAATAGATTAAATTCTAGCCAAGTATAGCATGAATACTTTAAGAAATGATTCTTTCCTTTTAAGTTTGAAGTTCCTTTATATAGGACTATAGTCCTAAGACATATAAAAGGAAGAGCATATTAAGACGGTTTCTTTATACCATATCAAAAGGAAGTCTTTATGCTATGCTATACACTAGGCTAAATATCTATTTTGTGGTGGGCATGGTAAGCAAATATCAATTGAATCAAAGATCGCTTAATTTAGTGGGAGTAAAGCATATACTCAAATATCTTAGAAGAATGAGGGATTATATGCATGTCCACTAAAGTGAGGTTTTGATGGTTACTAGATGTACAAATACTAACTTGTAGTTTGATTGTGATTCATGAAATTAGACTTCAAGATATGTGTTCATCCTAGGTGGTGAAGATACACACTAAGCGTAAGTATTATCTCATTAGAGAGATATGAGTACATGAGAAGTAGTAGTAGAAAAGAGAATTTATGCAATAAATCTGGCTGAAACTTGTTTCCAAGCCTTGCCTTAGAGTGACTATGAATTACTCTAAAGGGAGATAAGTGTTGGATATATGGTAATTTGTCTTTGAGGGCAAGTGGGAGATTGTTGAGGTTTATGCCCTAAAATCCAATTGGTTTGCATAAATAATTAAATTGTTTACTTATTAGAGACTATCTATAAATGAACTAATGGAACATTATCTTAGTCCATGAGATGCATAGTATGTGATTTATGTGATTTAGTCACAGAAAATATAAATCACAAGTTCTTTGTAAACTCAGAATTTTAGTTCGTAGTCGGTGATGGAATTGGGCATTTCATCTGCGAAGACTATAACATATCAACTAAAATGATTTGTCTTGATCATGGAAGTGGAGACTATTAGTTGATATGTTGATATGTTTTAAGAGTTAAGACATATTGAACTGGACCGTTGTGAGATTTATTATTCTCCTAACGACTGTCAAATGAATAATAAATCTCACGACTTCTATTTACATCAACTCTAAATCCTGAGAGAATAATGAACCTGATCATGAGATGTAGGTTGCTTTGATATATCAGGAGTGAGATCTATAAGACACGATCAAAACCTCAATATGTTGGGCAGCCGCATTTAGTGTTGATGGAACATATATTCTCAAGATGGAATTCATAATCTCTTGACGAAGATATAAAATATTCTCTTGAGATAAGTTTAATGAGTTTGGTTATTCAGAGTGTTAGGCCCAACCACTTTAGTAAGGAGTTACTAAAGTATATATTTATGGAATTGGATTTCATAAATATATGATGAATAATATAAAGGATTAAACCGGGTACTCAATGATTAAGATGTAGTAATCTTCAAAGTGGCAGTCTATATTCATGACTTTGTATTACTACGAATATTTTAATGAAGGGATTGCATGTATAATAAAGTCTTGGGATATAATTTATAAATAAGGCCTAGAGTGCAACTATATTTATATAGTGGTATTAAATATAGTTAATGGTAACTTTGGACTTGTCAAGAGTTGATAGAAAAGCCCAAGACCCATTGAATCTAGTGTTTTATTGGTCCATTTTGGTCCCACTCCAAGCCACATATTAGAGCCCAATTGGAATGGCCCAAAAGGCTAGCCCAATTAGATAATTAGTTATATATAAGGAGAGAAACATACATAATTTTGTGTGTGTGGTTTTCATTTAGATCATATAAAGAATGCAATGAAGTATGTGAGTGTTAGACACTTTTTTATTCTCTTCTTGGAAACTGATTGAGAGACCACACTTCTTGGGTATCAAGTGGAATTAGAGTGAAGATTAAAAGTGTTCCCAAGTAATTCTCAAGTTTAGGTTTTGAATTTCACCGCACCAAGGTACGCTTTCTATTCTTTATTCTAGAATTCAAGGTTACATGTTATCTTGCATAATTGAAGTAGATCCGTGATTGTTGCTTCCGCTGTATGTTTGGTATGAGATACAAAACCAGATTTTCCAACAGATTGCTAAACTCAATGAGTCCAACAAATTGGTTGAGAAATATAAGAAACTTGCTGAAAATTCTCTTGAAAAGCTAAAAGAGTTTGAATGTTTGAATATGGACTTGGATGCTAAACTTGTTTTGTCTAACAACCTTGTTGATGAGCTAAAATGTGAAAATGAAACTCTTAAGATGCATGCCAAGTGTTTGATTGCTGAACCTATTGCTAAAAAGGATGAAAATATTTGTTGCAATCATGTTGTGGTACCCAATTTTGTGCCTATTGTGTGTTCTGCTTCAAAAGACAAATCGGTGTACATTCCTCCACATAAAAGAAATCAAAAGGTGGAGAGAAAGGTTGTTAAGTCAAAGCCTCTATTTAGGTCTCAACCTAAGGCTTTGGATAGATCTAAGTTTGATCCTATTTGCCACCATTGTGGTGTGATTGGTCATATAAGACTTCAATGTCATAAGTTGAAGAGAGAACAAAACCATGTTGCTAGATCCCTTCCCAAAAAGCCTAGTAGACCTAAGCATATTGTTTGTCACCATTGTGGTGCTTTTGGTCATCTAAGACCTCATTGCTGTAAGTTTCATTCTCTTAAAAGAATCAAAAGAAAAGAGAAACTTGAGCTTCTTAGAAGTTATGCTAAAAAGAGTAAATTGGATTTAAGTGAAAATAGCATGTTGTTAAAGAAAGTGTTTAATGCTCTTAACTCCTTGACTATGTGCATCTCTGGTTCTCATTCTTCCAATCCTCGTCTCACTTCTCTTGAGACACTTATTCCAAACAATCATTTCGTTTGGATGAGGAAGGGTTCCTATGGTTGAGCTTTTACTCTTTTGGTCCTTGATCTAATTCTTTCTATCTTTGTGGGACCCTTCATGCATTGAATGTCATATCTTCATACATTTTGTGCATCTTGCATTTATTCATATGCATTGTTTTTTTTTTTTTTTTTTTTTTTTTTTATCTTACTTTTATGTTTTAGTTTTGTGTGAATAAAAAATCCAAAACCACATAAAAAGTGAAAAATTCAAAAAGTTTGATCATATATGTTTGAGCACATATCACATGTGAGTTTTGCCTTATACTTTTGTACTAATGGCTTTGTGCATTTTCAAGTTTAGCTTGTTCTTTATGCACTTATATTTTTGTGGGGAAAATCTTGACATCTTTGTGTGATTGTTGTAAATCGATCTTCAAGCTTGTCAAGAATGATTAGTCAATAGTCATGTTGGTTTTGATACATGCGTAGACTTGTGCCTATATATCTTCCCACTCTTTTATTTTTATTACTTAAAGAACTCAACAAATGTAAATCTCAAAATGAAAAGTGATAATGAGCTGCAAAAGCCGTCGCACATACTAGTATTTGACTAGGAAAAAGGGAAAGCGACTTTTATGAAAATGTATGATGCCCAAAAGCCAAAGGCTTGTTCATCAAATTGAAATATCAAAAATTTCAGGCATCGATCTCAAAATGAGATGTATTGATTCAAAATGATCAAATGTTATGAATTGTAAAGAAGGCAAATGAAAAGCTTCAAAGATATGTAGTCATTTTCTTGTGGGAGGTCATATGTTCATTTCTATAATTGAGATAGACCACTTGTTTTAGCACTAGCTGTGTATAACTTGATTGAATTGATCATTGAAGCTTCACTCTAGACTAAGGACTTTTCCACATTTGATACACACACACAACACACATGCCTAATGTTCAATGAATGCCTTATTCATTTGTTCGATTGTACTTGTTTAAATGTGATGTGTGTGTGCTCAACTATATATGGATCGATCCAAAAAGATTTTTGGTCATTTTATATGTATTTGGAAGTGATTTTTATCACTCTTTGTGTTCATGTTTTGTGCTTACATTGTTTTTTCATTATTTAAACATGTTCTATGTTGAAAAACAGGTGTTAGAGTTTTTTGCGACGCACTAGCAACTGACTCGTCAATCGCGAAATTTTTGGCAACTCATCTCGCAACTCGCCAGTCGCGAAACCCCAGTCGTAAGTTCAAGCTAGAAGCTTTGGCGACTCACTAGCAACTCGCGAAAATTTTGGCGACTTGCCCAGTTGCGAATTGCCCAGAAACAGCTTTTTAAAGGACTTTTCATGGTAAACCTGTTTTTAACCTCTCCCATCCTCTTTTAAATCCCTCTTTCAATATTTTTACATCAAAACCCAATCAATTTGAATGATTTTTCATTCCATTAACATCTCTAAGGTTATATTAAACTCTTTTCATTGATTTGGATTCTTAGATTATGTTTTGGAGAGTTTTGTGCTCTTGGTTGGGATTTTCAACATAGGGGTTAGGAAAACTTAATTTTTGTCAAATTTTTTGCGTGGGTTTGGTTTCTTTTGATGATTTGCTTTGGATGTTGGCCCCTTGTGGCAAATAGAGCATGTATTTAGGGTGGATTTCATAATGTTCATGCATTATTTACATTGTTGTTCATAGTATGCATGCTAGGTGTTTGATAAAATGTCTCTTAAGCATTTTCTCGCTTGTTTGGACTCCGATAAGTATCAAACTTTGGGGTTTCTCATGCTTCCTTATTAGGAACATGTTTGGTCCATTGGTTGTGTATTTAACACACCTTGCCCCACATATGCCTTTTCCATGAATTGGTCATGCATTGCACTTTGCCACCTCTTGCACACCTTGCTACCCTTGTCATGCATTGGTCTATACCTTGTTTCTTCATCCTAGCATGTCATGTTTACCTTATGCTTTGTAGCATTTTGTTTTGTCATAGGTTTGAGCTTCATTTTCTCTTTCATTTTGCACCTCTCATGCATCATTATCCTTGTTCATACCTTCATCTCTTGCCCTCATTTCTTTTTTACCTTTTGTCTATTCCTGACAAAAAGGGGGAGAGTATACTCTTACTAAAGAGTATATTGTAGAGTTTTTGTCATTTCTATATGACCCTTATGCACATTCTTAAGGGGAGAAATTCTTTTTCTCGTGCACATTTGTAGAGGGAGAGATATTTCATAGGGGAGAAGACATTGAGCTAATAAGAAAACTTTGTTTTTGTGTTTGGTGTTTGATCATGTTGCTCCCATGTTTCACATCATGATTACTTGATCGCAATTTACCTGTTACACTATACTTGTCCTTTTATGACTTGCTTTACCTTGAGGGTCTAATGTGTTTTGTGCAAGTGTTTCAGGTTACAGGTATATATGTTCCAAGTGCATCACAGCTTCTCATCATTTTGAAAGGGAGAAACTTTAAGCACTTTTAGTTTATTTAAAATACTTTATAGTTTGTACCTGTTGTTTTTGTAAGCTTTTAAGGTTTTATGTACCCTTGCTTTGTAGCTTTAGTACTTGATGTTAAATGTCATGCATTTTCTTTAAGTACATCACTCTTGTGCCCTTTGTTGGATTTTTATCCTTAATGCAATTACCTTGAGTTGTTGCATTGGTTGAGTGTTAGACATGCAAATGATACTTTGCAATTGAGCTTATTAGCTTGCATGTCCGAATGTTCATTCGTTATGTGAATGAGCATTGTGATCACTATTTATAGTGATTGTTCATTTTTGATCAAGCCATGGTTCATTACTTATTTCCATTTTGCTTGATCGCATTGTGCTTGCTCCATTTGCATTACAAGTTTTCCGCATATAATGATCATATTGTGTTGTTGTGTTTCAAGAGATACTTGTTCGTATGGTTCAAGAGCTTCACAGATTCTAGAGTTTGGTGTGAGTGAGTTTTGCTCAATTGTTCCCAACTCACGCAGTAAGTCTAGAGTTTGTTGTAGGGTTTTGTCACGGAATAGCCAAAGGGGGAGATTGTAAGGTTGACTTTAATCAACTATCTTGTTGGCTTTATTCTGCGCCAAATTTACTTGTATTTTAGCAATTAGTAACCCTGTATTTAGGTGGGAATCATGTAAGGGTAGTGAGTGAAAGCGTGTGAAGAAATGCTCAAGATTGTGCAAGGATGCAGAGACTCGCGGCTGGGACTTGCAGGTGACTCACGACTGGCAAGCCGCCAACTGCAGCACACGAGTGAAGCATGCAAGAAGATGAACAGTCGCGCCAGCTAGAACACTACAGGACAAAAAGTCCAGCCTGGCTATTCTGTTATCTCGCGTCTTGAACTTGTGACTCAGTCAAGCCGCGAGGCCAAGCCGCCAACCAGCTCTGTTTTGAAAAACCTGACTCTTCACATTCCATTCTCACCCTAATATAAATACTCCTTATACCCACAAAATGTAGAGAGCTTCCAAAGAGAATTTTGAGAGAGAAACTATAGAGAAAAATAAGATTGATTCATCCATAATCTTCACATAGAGACTCTTCAAATTCCTCTATTCTCACCCTCTCTGTTGTTACATCCTTGAGAGGTTCTTACCCAAATCCTTTTCTCACCATACCCACATCTGTGAGAATGTTATTTGGTGCTTTGGGAAGTAGTTAGGAAGGAACTAATGACTATTGGTTGATGCTATGAGCTATAGCGAAATTCGGTAAGCTAAAGAATAAATAGGTTCGGCGTAACCTCGTTGGAGCAAGAAGCTTGGAGGGCTTAGGTACACTGGGTAGATTAGGCTTAGAGGGTCTTCTGCTGTTCATGTATCCCAACTACATTCTTTAGTGGATTATTTACCACTTGGAGGGCGGCAGAGAGGTTTTACGCCAAGGGTTTCGGTTTCCTCTTTGATAACACATCATTGTGTTGTCCTTGTGTTTGGATCACTCTTCCCTTAATCTTTGTCATTTAATTTCTGTTATGGATGTGATTTTATTTGATTTAGATTGTTTATCAATTCTGGTATAAGCTTACATTCATTTTCCGCACATACATTGCTTGATATTAAGCTTGAATTGGTAATTTGTAAATTGGGGGTCTAAACGTTCATAGTGTTTTCAACGCTGTTAGGACATATGTGTTTTCATTTGTTAAGAACATATACCACTTATTTATGTAAATTGGCTAATCCTTTGACCAAAACGCACTCTACTTGTAATTGGGTAGTTCTAGGTGTTTTTAATACTTCAAGAAACAAGGTTTTAAGATCAAGTGTTGAAGTCATTAAGTCTGTCTAAGAAAAACAAGCTGAAGTGCAAAATCATTAAAGCTCGACACCTTCTTGATAGCTCCTCGACACCTGCTATCTGTCGAGATTTATAAAATCAGATTTTCTAATCTGATTTCTTGGGATCCGTGAATGTGTCTTTAGGCCTTCTTTTCTCCTAACCCTAGACATATAAAAGGATTGTTTTAAGAGCCGTCAAAGAGTACACAAGTTGCACAAGCATTGAGCAAACTCTGTTCAAGCAATTTGTGATCAAAGACGAATTTCTTGACCTAGTTCATCTTCTCTGAAGAAGTTGCTGTGTATTTGCACCAAAGGGTTTTGTGACCAAGCATCTTCCTGATCTTTATCATGTAGGATGAACTGAAGAACTTTGCAGCCAACCTCTCCTTCTAAGTTGGTGTTTGAAGTCGCATACTGGGATCCGCACATTGGTTAGTCACGTACTTGGGAGTCGTGCATCAAAAGGGGGAACTGTCACTATAGATCAAGTCCAATTGGGTATTGGGGTAAGGGTTCAACTGTAGGTTGGTAAGTACTTAGGATTCCTTTACTTGTAACCGCTTGATTTGATAATAGTGGAGTTTCGGGAGTGGTGATCTGAAAATCACCCGGTGGGGTTTTTACCGTAAGGGTTTTCCCCATTCGTAAACAAATCACCGTGTCATTTAATTTCCGCTGCATATTTAGATATTTGGTGATTTGTTTGTGCTTCCACACGTTTGCATGATTAATTGATTAATTAATAACTTGGCTAATTAATTAATTGATTTAATCACAATGGGTCATTCAGTTTGTGGCCTATCAAGTGGTATCAGAGCGGGCACACTCTGATTAAGGTTTAATCTTTGCTGTGTTTGATCCATTGACTCCTGTTATCATGGCTGTAATTGGCTTGAAGAGATCTTTGTTTTCAAATACATCTTGTTTTTCTAATCACTATTTGTTTGAGTGTCTCAGAAAATACAAGTCTAAAAGTTATTTGAATTCTCTTATGATGACTATTGGAAAAGATCTCAGTTTGGCTAAAAAGAAACTAGACTGTCTCAGAATGAAAATGTGCAAAGGAATTCGTTTGAGAAGAGTGAAAGTTAAAGGCTTAGCTCATAAAAGGCAGTTGAGAGAAAGAACCATTCCCTCTAATTTGTCATCTAAGCATGAAGTGTTTTTCATGATGAAGTCTGCATTTAAAGTGATGGACACATGTCTATGGTATCTTGACAGTGGTTGCTCGAGACACATGACTGGGGATAGATCTCTCTTCAAGGTCTTCGAGTCTAAGAAAGGTGGCAATGTTACCTTTGGTGATGGAAGCAAGTCACAGATTAAAGGGAAAGGAATCATATCTCTGCTAGGACTGCCGGACATTGCAAATGTTCTTTATGTAGAAGGTCTAAGGGTGAACCTATTGAGCATAAGTCAGATATGTGATCAAGACTTCATGGTGCTATTCTCAAAGGAAAAGTGTCTTGTCATGGATGAGTCTGGAAAAAAGCTCATTAGTGGGGTTCGCACTTTGGACAATTGCTATGGATTAATTCCTGATGCTAATATTGTGTGTAATAGCATTCGTTTGCCTAATGAAGATCTATGGCATCAACGAATGGGACATGCTAGTTACAAGCATCTATCTATTGTATCTAAGCATGAATCAGTCTTGGGGATACCAAAGCCTAGTAGAATAAGCAATGTGGTGTGTGGACCATGTCAGCTTGGAAAACAGACGAAAGCTAAGCATCCAAGCACTCAGACATCAGCTACATCCAGACCATTGGAGCTTTTACATTTAGATCTTATAGGTCCAACCAGAACCGTGTCTCTTGGGGGTAAGAGATACATCATGGTTGTGGTAGACGACTTTACTAGATACACTTGGGTCATTCTACTACGATCCAAGTCTGATGCTCCTGAGCTCATTAAGGCTTTATGCACAAGACTGCAGAATGAAAAAAGCCTAAAGATTGATCGAATTCGAAGTGACCATGGGAAAGAATTCGAGAACTCATACATGGAGTCTTTCTACATAAGATCGGGTATATCTCAAGAATTCTCTGCTCCTATTACGCCTCAGCAAAATGGTGTGGTAGAAAGGAAGAATAGGATTATTCAAGAGATGGCCAAAGCCATGCTGCATAACAAATATGTGGCTAGAAACTTATGGGGAGAAGTCGTAAACACTGCATGTCATACGGTTAATAGGGTATACTTCAGACCCGGTACCAAAAAGACTCCTTATGAGTTGTGGAAAGGAAGGAAGCCAAATGTGAAGTACTTCAAAATCTTTGGAAGTACTTGCTTCATTCTCAAGGATAGAGAGAATGTGGGAAAGTTTGACTCTCGGAGCGATGAAGGCATATTTCTAGGCTACTTTTCTACAAGCAAGGCTTATCGGGTGTACAACAAAAGAACTATGAAGGTAATGGAGACAGTAAATGCCGTCATTGATGAGTCTTCAGAGTCCAGTTCTGAGAAATGCATTAAGGAACTCTCCAAAGAAATTCTTCCTCCTGAGCCTAGGGAAGTTCAAGACATTACTGAACAAGAACCTGCATCTCCAAGTACTCCTAGTACTCCAAGTGTTGTGGAAGACTCTGCAGACATACCCATTTCACCAGACTCTGAATCTCATGAAAAGAAAGGACCTTCCTCTAGAATCAAATTAAATCATCCTCCAGAAGTTATTGTGGGAAACATGAATAAACTCACATTAAGGAAACGCACAGTTGATAAATGTGTTGCTAACTTTGTGTCTTATTCCTGCTACTTGTCACAAGTTGAACCTCAGAAAGTTAAGGAAGCATTATAAGATGAAAGTTGGGTCGAAGCAATGCATGACGAACTACTTCAGTTTCAGAGGAATGATGTTTGGACTCTAGTACCTAGACCGGAAGGTGAACACATCATCAGTACAAAGTGGATATTTCGCAACAAGACTAATGAAGAAGGCAATGTGATTTGCAACAAGGCTCGACTTGTGGCTCAAGGATACTCGCAAATGAAAGGAGTAGACTATGATGAAACATTTACCCCAGTTGCCCGAATTGAGTCAATCAAAATTCTTCTTGCCCTAGCATGTCAGCTGAATTTCAAACTTTATCAAATGGATGTAAAGACTGCTTTCTTGAATGGGTTACTTAAAGAGGATGTCTATGTGGCTCAACCAAAAGGATTCATTGATCCACACTTTCCGGATCATGTGCTGTACCTTAAAAAGGCACTTTATGAGTTGAAGCAAGCTCCTAGAGCCTGGTATGATAGACTCACACAATATCTGGGGTCACATGGGTTCACAAGAGGAAAGGCTGATCAAACTCTCTTCATCAAAAAGGAAGATGGTGAGTTGATAGTTGCTTAAGTCTATGTTGATGATATCATCTTTGGGTCGACTAAGGATGAACTTGCTCATGGCTTCTCAAAACTCATGCAAGCCGAGTTCGAGATGAGCATGATTGGAGAGCTGACTCACTTCCTAGGATTGCAGATTCGCCAACAAGATTCAGGTATATTCCTTTCTCAATCTAAATATGCTAAGAATCTTGTGAAAAAGTTTAGTTTGGAATCTGCTAGTTCTGTTAGAACCCTTTGAGCCCAAATGTTAAACTCACTGTAAACTTATTAGGTAAGAGTGTTGATCCTTCTCTCTATAGAAGCATGATATGTAGTCTTCTTTACCTTACTGCTAGTAGACCTGACATTAGTTATAGTGTTGGTGTGTGTGCTAGATATCAGGCTAACCCCAAAGAATCTCACATGATTGCTTTAAAAAGAATTATAAAGTATGTCAAAACCACTGCTGAGTTCGGTGTGTGGTATAACAAGGACACTAATGGTGTCTTAACTGGGTACTCTGATGCTGATTAGGCTGGCAATGCTAATGATAGAAAGAGTACTTCGGGGGGTTGTTTTTATGTGGGTAACAATCTTGTCTCTTGGATGAGCAAAAAGCAGAACTCCATCTTTTATCCATTGCAGAAGCTGAGTACATCGCTGCCAGTAGCTGCTGCACCCAACTCCTCTAGATGCAAAAACTCCTTCTTGATTATGATATTTGTCAAGAGCATCTCACTATTTACTGTGACAATACTAGTGCCATCAATATCTCTAAGAACCCGATTCAACATTCTCGAACCAAACACATAGAGATTCAACATCACTTCATTAGGGAGCTTGTCGAAGATGGTACTCTCACTCTTGAGTTTATCCACACTGATGATCAGAAGGCTGACTTGTTCACCAAACCTCTTAACAGCAAACGTTTTGAATTCCTTCGTCAAAACATTGGTGTCATCTCCATGGATTGATCTCCTTCTCTTGTTCCTCTTCCTCATGCATTTGCATCTAGTTTTTGCTTTGCTTTGATAACATGTTTTTGTTTGTTTATTTTCAGTTTTGTTTATTTTGTTTTTGATATAAAAAAAATAAAGAAAAATTGAAAAATACAAAAACAGTGTGTGTTATGTGTACATTGGTACTTGTGTACCTTGGATGGCCATTGAAACAAAGTTTTCTAAACTTTGTATCTTTTGTAGCATAGATGAGCATCTCTATGCACAACTAAACAAGTGAGCTTTGTGGCTCTTATTTGTGATGAGTAAGATTAAGTTATCTCTTAAACTTAACACTCATATCACTCTTTTTGACAGGTAGGACTAGAAAATCCTAAGAGAAAGGCATAAATAACCTTCTCACCACTGTTGCTCGCCAATCATGTATGACACCTGTATGCTTCGGCATAGCAAAAGTGCAGTGTCATAGACACCCGTATGCTTCGGCATAGCAAAAGTGCAGTGTCAAAGACATCCGTATGCTTCGGCATAGCAAAAGTGCAATGTCTATGCTTAACATGTTGGGTATTTCTTTTCTCTCTTTTTATGCCCATTCATGATATGCTTAAAAGAAAATATGCAAAGAAAATAAAAAGCAAAAAAGATTAAAATGCTTTAAATATGATTGCAAATGTGTTTTCTAGGAGATGTGGGAGTTATAGGATGTATCTTGAAGGTGATAGTCCCCATCAAACAGTTATGATTGTGTATGAGTTAAAGTTATTTTCTCATATCTTATATTGTCATAACTTGTATACACATATGCAATCTTACGATGTTTTTCACACACAACATGCAATATTCTTTGCTACTATTGATACATATGCAGGTACAATGTGATTTGGTCATCACAAGTGTTTACATGTGCTAATGTATGCTCACTAAACTGTCTTGACTTGTTTTTGAAAAATAAAATGGGTTAGACTTGTTTAGTGTGTGTGTGTGTTTCTGAGGATCTATGTGCTTAAAATGTTTAATGAGAGATGTTTTTGAGAGCCTATTATGTTGATTGGATCATTGGTTAAGGTGTATGTTGGATTGCATTCATGTCTGTGTTTTTCACTTCTCGAAAAACTGCTTTTAACTGTTGGCTCGACGCCTCCTCGACACCTCATCGATACCTTGTTATCTGTCGAGATTCTCAAGCCTTTTTCTTATCGCAATCTCGACACCTGGTGGATCGATCGAGAAATCTCCTACCTCCTCAATACCTTCTCGATACCTTGTCGATCGATCGAGCTTCTGTTCTTGGTTCTGGTGTTCATTCCTCGACACCTTCTCGACACCTTTAGCTGTCGACGTGCTTTTTCTCGATACCTTCCTCGACAGATTCCTCGACACCTCAGCTATCGAGAATTACTAAAACTCCTATATAAGCTTCTGTCGTGATTCGGTTCTCATTTTCTCGATCTCTCTCGATCTATCCGCGGCTGTTCATCTCCCAAACTCCTTTTTCTCACTCAAAATCCTCAACCCACATGATTTTCGACACTTCCTTGCTTCAAATCACTTGGTATGATCTCTTTTTCCCTCATTATTCATGCATTTCATGTTTTGAATCTTAGGTTTTGGGGTTTTTGGAAATTTTTGGGGTTTTTCAAAATTAATGAGTTTTTCTTGAAATTTTGGGTGTCATACATTGCATTTCATGTGCATTAGAATGGTATTTACATGCATTTAGATGTGTGTTCTATGTTTGTGTGCTGATAGGATTGGATTGGGCTGAGCCCATGATGTTTTTTCCTTTGCATGTCACATGTTCATGTATTCCCCATGCATATGTACTCATTGTTCAATATATTTGATATATGTGAACTGTTTTGGGACTTTTCTAATTGTCTCCTTCTCTATCTCTTTCTCATTCTGTTTACGTTAGCAGTGTCTATGGCACCTAAGCGTAAATCCACTCCAACTCGAAACCCTCTACGTTCTGGAGCTTCTTCATCTTCTGATTCTGCTCCTCTCAATCTTCGGTTCCATGATGGTGATGCCCACAAGGCATTTTCGAAGAACTTTTCTAGACGAGGTGTTCATTCGAAATGCCAAGTTGTTTTGGCGGACTTCGCCGACACTGACCTTCCCTTTGTTATTTACAGTAGGGGATGGGAGTCACTGTGTGACGTCCCGATCACATGTCCTCTCGTGCTCATTCAAGAGTTTTACTCCAACATGCATAGGATCGATCGTTCAGTACCTCTCTTTTTCACTCGCGTTCGAGGTACGCACATCCCTGTCACACTGCAGCTAGTTGAGGATGTGCTTAGGGTTCCTAGGATAGAGTTTCCTGACTATCCTTCTTATGAGCGTCTGAAGACTGTGTCCAAAGATGAGCTCATCTCTGCTTTTTGTGAGCGCCCCGCTGATTGGGGTGAATATCAGTATACATCATGTAGACCTTTTGCTAAAGGTCCTAGATTCCTCAGCATGGTGATGACTTTTGTACTCCATCCACTCTCTCACTACAACTCCATCACAAAGCCTCGTGCTTGATTTTTGTTATCTCTTCTTGAGCATCTGACTATAGATTTTCCTTCTCATTTCATTCTTTCTATCATAGATGTTCATTTAGATTCGGTGTCCCGTGATAAGCTCATCTTTCCTTCCGCTATCACGAGGATCTTAGCCATTTTTCTATCCCTTTTCCTGTGTTCGACCATTTCACACACATTTATGCCATAGATGCTGCTACTGTAAAACGTAGTAAGGCTCAGTTTAGGTCGAGACAGACGGATTCCACTCCTCCCTCCCATTCAGCTCCATCCAGATCTGCTCCATCTACATCTCTCCTTCTTCCTCTATGGGCGATGTATCTCTTAGAGACATTATGGCGCAACTACAGCGCATGGATGCTCACCTCGATACACTCTCCACTAAGTTGTATCAGTTGAATGTTCGTGCTGGTCGTATTGCACGACGGCAGGCGACCATGGGTGGTTTTGCTTCTGAGGCTACTCCTTCACCACCTCCTCCAGCGGCTTCTGACTCTGAGGATGATGATGATGATGATGATGACGATGACGCTTCGGATGATGATGGAGATGCTAGCTCTACTAATGAGATGTCTACATGACACTCTACCCTTTGTCACTCGTGACAAAAAGGGGGAGTAGTTTTGGGTTATGAGAGTAGTCATCTTAGGGAGAGAGTTAATATAGGACATTTTTTGTTAGGGGGAGTGTTGATATTTGAGGGATGTAGTGAGGTTATGATGTATCTTTTATTTCTTTCTTTTTAGATACATTGTTCTTGTATATGAGGTCTTGTGATCAGTTTTATATACATTGTACTTATTTTCTCTATATATGGATGTATGTTTCTCTCACCTTTCTCTAGATATGTCGTTTCTTTTCTATCTTTATACACATGATTCTTATACTTGTATGCAATCTATTTATTTCTGTTTCACACAAGATGCCTTGATGAGTTTTGTTTAAAGTGTTTCAGAAATACAGGTTGTCAAAATCTACTTGCCATAAACTCTTTTCTTGCAAAGTTTTTCAAGGGTTTGTAATAGGATAGATTTTATTGTATTTAACAAGTGAGTATGAGTTGAGTGATTTTTGACTTCTCTCATATGTTCATTTGTTTGTTGTGGTTTTGTCATGGATTGCCAAAGGGGGAGATTGTTAGGACATATGTGTTTTCACTTGTTAAGAACATATGTCACTTATTTATGTAAATTGGCTAATCCTTTGACCAAAAACTCTACTTGTAATTGGGTAGTTATAGGTGTTTTTAATACTTCAAGAAACAAGGTTTCAAGATCAAGTGTTGAAGTCATCAAGTCTATCCAAGAAAAACAAGTTGAAGTGCAAAATCATTAAAGCTCGACACCTTCTCGATAGCTCCTCGACACCTGCTATCTGTCGAGATTTATAAAATCAGATTTTCTGATCTGATTTCTTAGGATCCGTGAATGTGTCTTTGAGCCTTCTTTTCTCCTAACCCTAGACATATAAAAGGATTGTTTTAAGAGCCGTCAAAGAGTACACAAGTTGCACAAGCATTGAGCAAACTCAGTTCAAGCAATTTGTGATCAAAGACGAAGTTCTTGACCTAGTTCATCTTCTCTGAAGAAGTTGCTGTGTATTTGCACCAAAGGGTTTTGTAACCAAGCATCTTCCTGATCTTCATCGTGTAGGATGAACTGATGAACTTTGTAGTCAACCTCTCCTTCTAAGTTGGTATTTGAAGTCACGTACTGGGATCCACACATTAGTTAGTCACGTACTTGGGAGCCGTGCATCAAAAGGGGGAATTGTCACTACAGATCAAGTCCAATTGGGTATTGGGGTAAGGGTTCAACTGTAGGTTGGTAAGGTACTTGGGATTCCTTTACTTGTAACCGCTTGATTTGATAATAGTGGAGTTTCGGGAGTGGTGACCTGAAAATCACCCGGTGGGGTTTTTGCCATAAGGGTTTTCCCCATTCGTAAACAAATCACCGTGTCATTTAATTTTCGCTGCATATTTAGTTATTTGGTGATTTGTTTGTGCTTCCACGTGTTTGCATTATTAATTGATTAATTAATAACTTGGGTAATTAATTAATTGGTTTAATCACAAGGGGTCATTCAGTTTATGGCCTATCAAATGCTATTTGAACATTCATAACCCACCTTATAACATCATGCAAGCCACCCGCTTGCTCTAACACAACAACCCACCACAAAACCAATTTCCAACATCACAAGTATAGAGTTTTACAAGTATTTAAATCAAATAAAATGCTATTCATCACATCTAATTAATAATACTCATTAACATTTGCATGAAATGAAAAACACTCCCAATATTAGTTTAACCCACCTTATAACACCATGCAAGCCACCCGCTTGCTCTAACACAACATACCACCACAAAACCAATTTCCAACATCACAAGTATAAAGTTTTACAAGTATTGAAATGAAATAAAATATTATTCATCACATCTAATCAACAATACTCATTAACATTTGCAAGAAATGAAAAACACTCCCAATATTAGTTTAACCCATCTTATAACACTATGCAAGCCACCCGCTTGCTCCATCACAAATCCAATTTCCAACATCACAAGTATAGAGTTTTACAAGTATTTAAATCAAACACCAATACTATTTTTCACATCTAATCAACAATACTCATTCACATTTGCAATAAATGAAAAACACTCCCAATATTAGTTTAAACCACCTTATAACATCATGCAAGCCACCCACTTGCTCGAACACAACATACCACCACAAATTCAATTTCCAACATCACAAGTATACAGTTTTATAAGTTTTTAACTAGAATTCACTTACTTTGCTCAAGCTAAGTTTACAACTTTCAGAAAAAAAATCCAAAGTTATTGCAAACAATGTGTATTTAGTCTGCAAAAGAAAAGTTAAATTTATAAGTACAAAAGTTAAAGAAAAGCTTGACATACCACCACAAAGTTAAAGAAAAGATTGTAAAAGCTTGTACAAGGGGAGCTATATCATCAGGAGAAGGCATTATTATGTTTATAGAGTTAAATTTACAGATACTTCAACTTTCATTGGAAAGCCAAACATATATATAAAAGCCAAAAAGTATGGATTGAAACTGAACTAAACTCAATACTTTTGAGTGAATAGACCATTGTCCAATTGGATAGATCCAAGTTTTGCCTGTTGCTTTGATCTAGGTGTGCAAGCTTGTATACACCTTAATACTATTTTCAAGTTCATACCTTGTTCTGATTTTGCTAAAGCAAATAATCTTGTATTATTCCATGGCTTCATATGAAACTAATGAACCAACGACATTGTAAAAAAAAATTATAATGTCAATTTTGTTGCAATTCAGATGCTTGTTGTTAATATGTTCAATGTTGATCACTTGGGCCAAAAATACTCATCCCACACCCCCTCTCAAAAAAAGAAAAAAAGAAAAAAGAAAAAAGAAAGATGTCATATATAAGAAACTAGAATCATCCAAACAATAAGAACCATAGAAATCTAAACGAATTACAGCAATTGATAAGTACATATATAAGAAACTTTCTTCACAACCATTACACAGTAAATATCAAATACCCAAACTAAACAAAAATGCATATACCCATTACTGTATCAAACAAAAAAATACCTAAAGGAACTAGATTCATTAAACAAAAAAAATTAACATCAAGCATTTAGAATCATTAAACAAAAATACCCAAAGGAACTAGAATCATTAAACAAAAATTAACTCAAAAGGAAAAAAAAAAAAAAAATACTGAAAGGTCGTCGATTGGGTGGGAGGCAAAGGGTCGCAAATTGAAGCGCCGCCGATCGGACAGAGGATGAAGCATTGCCGATGAAGCGTCGCCAAATGGACAGAGGATGAAGCGTCGCCGATGAAGCATCACCAATCAGACAGAGGATGAAGCGTCGCCGATGAAGCATCTCCAACGAAGCGTCGCCAACTGTAGAAGGATGAAGCGTCGCCAATGATCGGCGAGCTGAAGCATCGCGATGGCAAGCTGAAGCGCTGCGAACGACGATCTAAAGTGTTGCAATGGCAAGCTAAAGTGCCGCGACGGCGATCTGGGCTTTTGAATCTTCACGAAGGCTGAGATATATGTGAGGGAAAGAGAGAAATATGTGAGGGAAAGAGAGAATAAAGTGGGAAAAGCGAAAAAGAAAAAAGGGGCTGAGTGTTTTTAGTGTTATACTTTTAGTGACGACTTGTATGTCGTTACTACAGGGTACCTTTAGCCACAAAAATTAGGATTTGACACTGATACTCCCATCTAATTTTATGTTCCTATTTTTAGTGATGACTTATTTTTGTCACTATCGTCACATTCAGCGACGAAATTAGTTTCGTCGCTAATAGTTTTCTTAGCAACACCTTTAGTGACGAAAGTTTTCGTCATAAAAAACTTAAGCTTTTAGCAACGAAATAATTCGTCACTGTAGATGAATTTTGTTTGGCGCCTATATTTTTGTTTGGCGCCTTTAGTTCAACACAACATATAGCAACGAAATTTTATTTTTGTCACTAAAAGTTACTAATTTTTTTATAAATAGTGACGAAATATAAATTTTGTCACTATATGGTACCTTTTTGAGACCAAAAAAAAAAAAAAAATTCCTCACTAAAATTCGTCACTGAAAATACATTTTGTTGTAGTGTAACTTAATCAATTAATTTAGCCAAGTGAAATTAATTAGATTCAATTACATGCAATAAGCATGGTAGCACAAACAAATTAGCAATTAAACTAAATGTATCTAAAAATAAATTTGACATGGGTGATTTGTTTATGAATGGGGAAAACCACCGAGGCAAAACCCCACCAAATGAATTTAAGATCACCACTCCCGAGAATCCACTATTATCAAAACAAGCGGTTACAAGTAAAAGGAATCTAAGTACCTAATACCAACCTACACTTGAACCGTTACCCCAATACCTAATTGGACTTGTAATGTAGTGACAATCTCTCATTTCAATGCACGGTTCCTAGTACGTGATTAACCAATTGATGCACGGATCCAAGTACGTGACTAACACACCAACTTGAGGAAGATGTTGATTGCAAAGTTCTTCAGTTCATCCAACGATGAAAATCAAGAAGCTCATTGGTTATAAAACCCTTGGCGCAAAGACGCAACAGCTTTTACAAAGAATATGATGAGCTAGGGCAATTGTCTCCGATCACAATTTGCATGCACAATGACTTTGCATCAAGTTGCATCACCTTTGACAACCCTTAAAATAATCATTATATATGTCTAGGGTTGTGAGAAAAGAAACCCTACACAAATAACTTGGATATGCGTGAAAAACATAAACATATCTGAAAATCTAAATTTCGTAATTTTCAATAGATAGTATTTTTGTCGAGTAGTTGTCGAGATTCCTTATTAAACCTCGATAGATATCAATTCGTCGAGCTATTTGTCGAGATTTAATGAACAACACTTCTTCACTTGTTTCTTGGACAGACTTGCATGGCTTCAATACTAGACTTGAACTCTTATTGCTTGAAGTACTAAATCCATCATAGATCTACCCAATTACAAGTAAAGTACGTTTTGTCAAAGGATTAGCCAATTTATAATAACATATGTTCCAACAAGTTCCACATATGTCCTAACAATTTCTAAAATGTCATAGGCTTTTATGTTTGTCTTTATGAGTACATATACACTTCAAACCTAAAATCTTTTGGGTTTAGACATTAATGTTTTTCTGAAGGAATGGCTGACACAATGGTTTTTAAAATAGAAAGACTTGGAGAAGATGGAAGCAACAATTCAAAGTCTTATTGTTAAGGAGCGTGCTAGTAATGATATTGCAAGAGGTTTGAAAGGAGTTGATCAATGCAAGTAAGATTTCATAGCTTGATTGGAATACATTGATCCGTTGGGCGCCTTTACAAGATCCCAAACTTGATTGGAATACATTGAATCTAATTCAGATTTCATAGCTTTAACCCAATGATGTTCATCTATATCATTCATTTCCTCTTCATAAGTGTAAGGATCAGTTTCGGCCTCTTGTGAGATAGCTTCATAAGTTTCTCCCAGACCTATAAATCTTATAGGTGGCCTAACAATCCTCCCACTACAATGAGGCTCCTGCGTACTAGGCATCTCATGAGTAATAACTTGTGGTGTATCTGATACAACCGCATCATCCCTAGTTTTATCCATTGGTTGTTCAATTATAGGTTCATTCATTTTAGCCAAAACAACTCTACTTCTAAGAGTATAATCATTCATATAATCATTTTTCAAGAATTTGGCATCTGTATTAACAAACACTTTATTATCTTTATGATTGTAACAATTCCTTTTGGATACCCTACAAAGAAAACCACTTCTATTTTAGACTGTAACTTGTCAGACTTTCCTTTTAACACATGTGCTAGACAACCCCAAATATGAAGATGTCTCATACTAGGCTTACACCCATTTCACAACTCTACAGGTGTTTTAGGAATAGACTTCAAAGGTACTAAATTCAGAAGATACATTGCAGTATTTAAGGTATATCCCTAGAAAGAAATCGGTAGAGTCGAATAACTCATCATGGATCTAACCATATCTAAAAGAGTCTTATTCCTTCTTTCTGCTACACCATTTTATTGTGGAGTTCCAAGTGCAGTCAATTGGGATATAATCCCATTTTCAGTTAAGTAATCCTTAAAATCCCCAAGAAGGTATTCGCCACCTTGATCAGATTGAATAGCCTTTATATGTTTACCTAATTGATTCTCAACTTCAGCCTTAAACTCTTTGAACTTTTCAAAGGTTTCAGACTTCCATTTCATTAGGTACACATAACCAAATCTAGAGTAATCATCAATGAAAGTAATGAAATACTCATAGCCACCTCTTGCTTAGGTTGACATAGGACCACATACATCTGAATGCACTAGTTCTAACAAATCTTGGGCTCTTCTACCTTTTGCATTAAAAGGTCGTTTGGTCATTTTACCCTCCAAACAAGATTCACAAACTAGAAATCCGTCAAAATCCAATGGCTCTTAGAGTCTATCTTTGATCACTCTTTGAATCCTGTTTGAATTAATTAATATGACCCAAACGCAAGTGCCAAAGATATGCATCACTAATAGAAGGAAACTTTCTCTTTAATGATTTCACATGTGAATTATTATATAATTCACAATTATATAATTCATGCTTATCAAGAGTTAAAATATAAAGACCATTAATAATATTGCCAAAACAAATAAACATTTTACCCTTCTTTATTACAACATTGTCTTTCAGGATAAGACAATATCCATGTTTACCTAAATAGATTGCAGAAATTAAATTCCTACGAACATTAGGTACATATAAACAGTCTTCCAATATTAAAACTCTAGAATCAAAGAATAAATTAAATACTCCAACAGTTACAATTGGAATTCTGCTCTCATTAGCCAAAGTAAGAAACAATTCCCCTTCACTCAGCTTTCTGGTCTCTTAGAACCCCGCAAAGAATTGCAGATATGATTAGTACAACCTAAATCCACACACCAGGAATCCATGAGATTTTGTACTAAACATATTTCAAGAAGGAATATATTTTTCATACCCTTATTATTGGCAGCTCGGAATTTTGGACAATTCCTCTTCTAATGTCCTTTCTCACCACAATGGAAACATTTTGCTTTGATTTTCTTACCTTTGTTGGCAACTCCTAAGACAATTTGTTTACCATCTCAATGAAATATTTTATATTTCCGTTAAGAGATTATGAATTCCATCTTGTGGCTAGCCAACAAATTGAGGTTTTGACCGTGACTTTAGATCTCACTTCTGATATATTAAAGCAAACTACACTTCATGATCAGGTCCATTATTCTCTCAGGATTAAGAGTTGATGTAAATAGAAGTCGTGAGATTTATTATTCATTTGATAGTCATTAGGAGAATATGTCTTAGCTCTTAAAATATATCAACATACCAACTAGAAGTCTCCACTTCCATGATCAAGACAAATCATCTTAATTGATATGTTATAGTTTTCATAGATGAAATACCCAATTTCGTCACTGATTACGAACTAAAATTCTGAGTTTACAAAGAACTTGTAATTTTTATCTTCTATGACTAAATCACATAAATCACATATTATGCATCTCATGGACTATATGATAATGTCCAAATATTCATGTTACCATTATTTTAGATAATAATAAAACAACTTGATTAATTACAATATTAAGTCATGCATAATGTCATACATAATATTATACATAGCATCATACAATTGGATTTAAAGGCACTAATCCTAATAGTTTTTTCTTGAAAAATTCTTATCTTCCAATTCGAAGCAGATATCGTCGAGCCCTTTTGATGAAAATTAGCTAAGACCTTGTTCTTCGAGATGGTCTTGCCTGATCGTTCCAATTCTTGCCTAATTGGTATAGTTTATTGCACAAAATCAAGTAAAAAACTGCTAGTTTTCCTGGAAAAAAAGAAAAAACAAAGTGAAGATTTAATTAGGGGTTTTGGTATTTTGGTGATATATCATCCGTTTTAACTTTGATTTTGGCCCGTAAACTATCATTTCGAAGGAGAAAATATGCCCTATGAGACAGTCTAAAATTTAACACAATCCAACAATCAAATAAAAAAGTCAACTTTTTGACCATACCCGGTTAAGGTTTTGGTCTTAATGGATTTTTCAATCATTGTGACCTTTTGATCCACCGTTCAAATATGTTGTACTTATTTTTACCCTCTTTGGATTTGAAATTCATGATTTTTCCCCTTTTCAATTTTTTATTAATATTTTTTTTTGTATTTGTTTTGACGCGTGAATTGGGGCCGGACAAAATACGGTATTGGCAACTGCCCCTTCTTTATTTAGAAAAAGAATTAGATAAAGTATTTTGTCCTTTCTAATTATAGCGTAAAAAAATTTTGGGGCCAAAATCGAGTTGCTGCGGACAAATGAAAATATTGACAGAAATTGGAAAAGAGGATAGAAAGAAATCCTAATGAGTTTTTCCATTATTGATTGTTCTCTCATCTTTTGCTCTTCTTGGTGCGCTCCAGTTTCTTTTCCCTACTAAAAGTTAGTGGCAAGAACAATACATGGTAGAGATGCAGAAATTTAGAGTGCCTTTTATTATTTAACAATTAAAGACTATGAAAGATTCTTGTGAGTTTTTTGAGAAAAACCCTGAAATTGAAAATGAGTGTGAATTTTTGAGAAAAATCCTAAAACCATTACTGTGTGTGAATTTTTGAGAAAAACCCTAAAACCATAATTGTGAGTGAATTTTAAGCATGTGAAAAGGGTATGAAAGGTAGAAGCAAGCATGATGATAGGGCAAGTATCACGTGAATGAGCAAATATGAATAAGTATGATGCAAGAACATGGTCATATAGCAAGTATTATGCATGAACATGTGATATGCATGAGCATGGTCATATAGCAAGTATTATTCTTGAACATGTGATATGCATGAATAGATTAAATCAATACAAAGCATGTGAGAATAGAGTTAAATGTGGACCTTGTTCATTGAACATGTGAATTTTTTTGCAAGTGGGTCATGACACTAAAATAAAACTGCCCCAGTGTAAGCTTTTATTGTGTTGGAGAGGGTTTCTTAGAGTGAGCGGACTAGGGTAATGACAAATTAAAACTGCCCCAGTGGGCTTTTTGGTGGCTCTCAGCAGACTTCTTCGGATCACGGTCAGGTTTGCTTTAGTGTAGCATCTTTGGATAGTCTTAGGAGTCTCCAGATCATCTCTTGGATTTCCAGGGAAGAGGAGATTTGTGGACTTGGAGGTCATATTGAAATGCCCCATTGTGAACTTTTGTCAGCCCCTATCAACCCCTTATGGTCATGGTTGCTCATGATAGATCTTGCAAAGTTTGTGAAAGATTTTTAGTGGCCAAGTGGAAACAAGACCACTAAAAATTTGCCCAATGTAAACTTTGAGATGTTCTTCAAGGGTTCTAACAACTCCCATCATAAAACTGCCCCAGTGTGATCTTGCAGAGAGTATTTGGGTCTTCCTCCTTCCTTTGCACATTCATCGGCGAAATTGCAGGATGTTGGTGTTAGGTTCTAAAGACTTAGGATTTCATGTATTTAGAACTCTAATATGTATTGTTGGCAAACCATGATCAAAACAAGTTATTTAGTCGTGTTTATACTTGCTCAAAGTAGTGTTGTTTATGTAAAGTTGGAATCGAGCTGATGCAGAATTCACTGTGCATCTCGGCCTTGCTCGATTGAGTGAAGCTTAGGCTCGATCAATCGAATTTTGCACAGATACATTTTTCTGCAGTTTTTCCAACTCAGCCCTAACTCCTAAAACATTTAAGGTTTTATGTTTTTGCCCTAGGTATATAAGGCAAACCCTAGCCACATTTTTAGGTTGCTCATATTGCTGTTTTGTGTAAATCTCTTGTGAGATCTAGAGGAACTTTCCTTTACACAAAGCTTAGGGTTTTCAAGGAGGAGATGTTATCTACACCTTGATGATCAACTCAGTTGCTACCATTGGAACTTAAAGATACACAAGCGGGTGTGCTTGTACTTGCTGGAGAATCCAAGAAAGAAGGAGTCCGTGGTTTCGGAGCTTGCATGTGGTCGTGTCAGTAAGTTCTACTGGTGGGTAGCAGTAAGAAGTCAAGCGTGGGGATTTGTAAGTCTTATTGTATGAACTTCGATTCTTTCAAGATAATGGATTCAAGTTTACCTTGAGGATAGCTAGGTTAAATCCTCCCCAGGTTTTTACCGTGTGGTTTCCTGGGTTATCATATCTTTGTATTATTTATTTTTCCGCTGCTAGATTCTTGATATGATTGATTGATTTTGATAACCTAGATTTGCATAATTTAACTAAGTTAATCACTTGGCTAATTAACTAGGTTAATTCGGTTGTGTTAAGGCGTTTAAAAACCGTTCAAGTGGTATCAGACTAAGTAGCTCTCTGTTTGTTGATCTTTTGATCTCTAAGCTGATCCTTAACCCCTGTTGTCATGGAACACGGACACTCTCTGGTTATTCCTCCTTACTTCGATGGGAATAATTATGCTTATTGGAAAGTAAGGATGAAAGCATTCCTGAAATCTATTGATGAGAGAGTCTAGAACTCCGTTGAATACGGATGGGAGAAGCCCACTTCTCCTGTGAGTGAGTGGCAAACTTCTCAAAAAGAAGCAACTGGGTTCAATAGCAAAGCTATGAATGCCATCTTTAACGCTGTTTCTATGGAGAAATTTAAGAGAATCTCTAATGTTGAGGTTGCTCACACTGCTTGGAAAATCCTCCAGACTGTGCATGAAGGCACAAAGACAGTTAAAATTAATAAGTTACAGTTGTTAACATCTAAATTTGAAAGCATTAGGATGTCTAATGATGAATCTTTTGATGAATTCTATGCTAAACTGAATGATATTGTTAATTCTGCATTTAATCTGGGTGAAATCTATGATCAACCTAAAATTTTTAGGAAGATTCTTAGATCCTTGACTGAGGACTTTAGACTCAAAGTGACTACCATCACTGAGAGCAAGGATGTGGACTCCATCCCTGTTGATGAACTTGTAGGATCTCTTCAATCCTATGAGTTAGACCTACCCAAAACTAACAAATCCAAATCAATGGCTCTTAAGTCAGTTAATGATGTTGATGTTGGTGGATTTGATGATGAACTCTCTGCTACAGAGATTGCGTACCTTGCCAAGAACTTTAGAAACTTTCTTAGGAATAATAACAGAAAGGCAAGAGGTAAAAACACTGCTGAACCTAGAAACTTTAGGAAGAACGATCCCACTAAGGTTAATAACAATGAAAAACCTAGAGAAAAAGTTGGTCAATCTTTAAACAATTCTATGGGTCCTCAGTGTTTTGGATGTCAAGGGTATGGTCACATGAAATCTGAATGTCCCACATACTTGAGGTCTAAGGGGAAGGCTATGGTTGTAACCCTTAGTGATAATGAAGTTTCTAATGATGAGTCTGGATGTGACGAGGATGGAAACTTCATTGATTTCACTGCTACTGTTGTAGTCAATGAAATTGTATCTGTTGAAGAGAACCCTTCTGATGGGGAACTCTCTAAGGATGCAAATCTTCAAGAAGCCTACAATAAACTTTGCAAAGTTGCTGCAAAGGATGCCATGAATGTTGAATTAGGCTTGAAGAAAATTGCATCTCTTGAGCTTGAAAAGAAAAATCTGCTTGTTAACTTGTTTGATGCTAATGAACTTTTGAACAATGTGAAAACTGAGAATATGCTCTTGCTTGACAAAGTTAAATCTTTGGAACATGATTTATTTGTCGCTAGATTTGCTAGTTCTAAACTTGATCAAATGCTGAGTGTTCAAAAGTCTCCTTATAACAAATCTGGATTAAGTTTTGTTGAGAGCATCTCTGTGTCTGCACCCCATTCCACAAACTTTGTTCATTTTTCTTCCTCTGAACCCCCTGTGAGTGAGGTTGTGAGTGAGACTGCTAAACCTGTAGAAGTCACACCTCCTAGGAAGATTAGGGTTGATCTGAAAAAGTCTAAACCTAAGGAGTCTATCCTTTCTAAGGACAAGATGCATGGTAAACCTGTTTGGGTTTGTCATTTTTGTGGAAAGTCTGGACACATTTGTCCAAATTGTTATAAACTGCAAGTAGCTAAGCGAGCAAATAAGCCTAAAGTGGTTGTGCCTCAAGCACAAGATCCTATGGCTCTTATTGGTGAATTGGTAAAGGCTCTAAACCTTTATTCCAATCCTGGAGTTGGAAATCACTCTAATGTGAATATGAACTCCAATGCTCATAATGCATCTAAAAGGTTTTGGATGCAAAAGGCTCGATCTAATTGAGTCTTTCTGACATGGTCCTCATGTTTCATTGCTTTATCTTTTGTGACCTTTGTTCTTTGGTTTCTTTTACCTTTTTGTTTCTAGGATTTGCATTTCATATCATTCATGCGTTTCATTCTAGGATTGCTTTTGTTTCTTCTTTTCAAAAAAAAGAAAAAAAAAAAAGGAGAAAAAGGAAATCAAATTGTGTTTTGTATTCATTCTCTTGGTTTTTGAAAACAAGGTTGGTCAATTTATTTTCACATAACATGTTTGTGTACTTTGTTTAGCTTTGATGAGCTTATTTATTGCACTTTACTAGTTTGAGCTTTGTAGTGCATGTTGTGTGGGAAAGATATTTACGGTTTTTGATCTCTTTGTCTTGATCTTGAAGTCACATGTCTTTGACTGTCAGACTTGAACTCTTTGATAAAGGCATAAATAACCATTTCAGCACTGTTTACTAGCCAATCATGAACACCTTAGTGCATATCTTAAGATTCTGTGCTCGAGAAAGTGTAGCACATGCACAAAAAGAACATAAGGTGTAGCCGCGGTTTAATTTCTTAATGCTTAAAATTGGTGTGTACTATTAGGCTTGATGCCAAATCACATAATTAAAATTGGTGTGTATATTATGAGGCAAAATTCAAGAAACTTACATGATTGCAAGCTTATGTTCTAGGAGATGTGGGAGTTATATGATGTAACTCTTCAGGTGATAGTCTCTTTTGAATTCTATGTGATGAATTTTGTAGACTTTGTGGTTGATTTCTATTCACATATCACCTCACATGTATCTCAAGCTTTTGCTAGTCGCACACACTACACATTCTTTGCTAAACTTTGTACATGTTATTATGTGTGTTTTTGGTCTAACCAACCAAGTTTAAAAATACTTTGAGTTTTTATGCAAAACTGATTCGTTGCTTGAGAATTAAAAAGGGAGTTTTGATTGAAAATCTTAATTTTGGAAAACTGGGTTTAAAATCTTGGGTTTGTGAAAATCATTTCATCTCATACTCATGCATTTATTTCACATTTTTCAATTCTTTGAGGAGTTTTGTGCCCAAAATGTGTTTGATTTTCAAAAACTGTTTTTTTTTCCCTCTCAAAATTAATTGAGCCTCTGTCTATTTCGATTAATCCAATCTATTTTTCGATCAATCAAAATTGTGCTTAAAATTTTAGGTGAGGCGCTGTCCTATTCGATCGATCGAACTTGTTTTTCGGTCAATCGAATATCGAGAATCAAGTTTTTTAAAAACTCAGATTTGACTTGTTCAAATCACTTTTTCAAAAAGTTTTCATCTTTTTCTCTCTCTCTCCGATTCGGACTTGGCTCCACCTCAGTTTTTTGTCGTTTTTTATCATTCTTTTTGCAAGGTTTCTCTCTTCAAATATCGGTAAGACTCTTTTACCCTTATTTTTGCTTTTTATTTTCTCATTTCATGCATTTTAATTTGGGGATTTCGAACCTATGCATATTTGGGGTTTTTGATGATTCAAGCCATATTTTCTGAAATTGATCATTGGGTTTTGTTGCTATGATGTTATTAATATGATCTATGTTAGAAAATTTGATCAATTTGGAGTTTTGTGAGAAATTAAAAAATTCTAGGGCTTGTATTGAATCCGAATTGGGGATTTTGTTCAATTAGGGTGAAATTAATGAAATTGGCTTGGTGTTTTGCTGTAATTGATTATTATAATCTATTTTCTAACTTGGGTGATGATCAATTGGTCAAATTTCTTTAAAAACTTTCAAGTGGTTTTCAAATTTTTGAGGTTTTGGTTAGAAACTCTATGCTCAAGCCAATTTTGTGAATTTGAACTTAAATTGAACCTTGTTTCACTACATGAAAGTTCAAAATGGGTATGAAACACCCTTGAACGTTTAGACCCCAAAGTATAAAATTACCAATTCAAGCTTTATATCAAACAATTAATGTGCGGAACATGATAACAAGCTTATAACAGAATTGATAAACAATCTAAGCCAAATATAAACACATCCACAGCAGTAAATATAAGGCAAAGATAAAAGGAAGGAAGATGCAAACACACGGACAACACACGATGTGTTATCGAAGAGAAAACCGAAGTTCTCGGCGTAAAACCTCTCCGCCGCCCTCCAAGCGGTCAAATAATCCACTAAAGAATGTAGTTGGGATACATAAACAGCAGAAGACCCTCCAAGCCTAATCTACCCAAGTACCTAAGCCCTCCAAGCTTCTTGCTCCAACGAGGTTACGCCGAACCTATTTCTTCTTTAGCTTCCCGGATTCCGCTACTAGACCATAGCATCAACCAATGTATATTGGTTCCTTCCAAACTACTTCCCTTAGCACCAAATGAGCCTTCTCACAAACGTAGGTGGTGAGAAAAGGATTTGGTCAATAACCTCTCAAGGGTATGACAATGGAGAGGAAGAGAGTAGAGGAATTTGTAGAGTCTCTAAGGTAAAGATTGGGGATGAGGCAATCTTGTTTTTCTCTAGGGTTTCTCTCACAAAATTCTCTCTGGAAGCTCTCTCAATTTAGTGGGTATAAGAGTCTATATATAGTGGTGTGTGTTTGGAATACGAAGAGACAGTTTTTGCCAAACAGGGCTGGTTGGAGGCTTGACCTCGCGGCTTGTCCAAGTCGCGAATTCAAGTCGCGACGTAACGGCCTAGCTAGCCTGGGACTTTTGTCCTGTAGTGCGACAATTGGCGCGACCCTTCAGCTCCCCTATGTGCATCTCACGTGCCAGAGCGGCTTGCAGCCGCGAGCCACCCGCGAGTCCTAGCCACGAAACTCTGCCTCTTTGCACATACCTGAGCTTTTCTTCACATCTTCTCACACACTACCCTTACAATAATCCCACCTAAATACAGGGTTACTAAGTGCTTAAATTAAAAGCCAATTGGTACGGAATAAAGCCAACAAGATGGTTGATAAATTTCAACCTTACAATCTCCCCCTTTGGCTATTCTGTGACAAAACCTTAAAACAAACTCTAGACTTAACGCGTGAGTTAGGAACAGTTGGAAAACTCATTCACACCTAACTCTAGAATCTGTGAAGCTTTAGAACCATAAGAACAAGTAACTCCTGAAACACAACAACACAATAAGTTCATTGTATGCAGAAAACTTGTAATGCAAATGGAGCAAGCATAATGCAATCAAGCACAATGGAGTAAAGCAATAAACCATGGTAAGACCAAAACATGCAATCACTATAACCAAGTGATCACAATGCTCATTCACACTTGGAATGAACATCTGGACATTCAAGATGACAAACACAAGGCAAATCACTTGAATGACCAACACTCAACCAATGCACAATACATAAAGTATGTGCATCTAGGAAAAATCCTACACAGGCACAAGAGTGACAGTACTTAAAAAGGAATGCATAGCATTAGGTTAGAAGTACTGATTTAACAAAGCACAAAGGCTGCATAAAGCATGGCACAAACCACAAAGGCCTACAAGTGTGCATAAGAACAAACCCTTAAAGCTTACAAAAGCAACATGGGTACAAGTTTTAAAGAAATGCTGAAATAACTAAATAAAATCCTCAATAAATAATTAAACTAAGTCTTAAACATATTCAAGAGTTATGAGTTTAGACCAAAACAAGACTAGGACCTATAATAACAACAGATAATCAAACCAAAGTAATAAAACTATAACCAAGAAAAACAGTAAGGATTATGAGACTTCCCCTCAAATAAGCACTCCCCTCAAGTGCTGGCCCAAAAATTCTCCCCCTTTTTGACCAGAATGGCCAAAGGGTCACTGTTGTAACTTGGTGAAAATACCATCAACTTGAGCTGCTAAAACATCGATCTGGTCTTACATGACTGCCAATCTCTCTGATTGCTCTTTCTGGCCATCACTAAGAGTCTTTTCCAATTCCTTAAGGTGCTTGTAGAGGTTCTCAAAGAGCATCTCCAACCTATCAGGTTGAGGCGCAGACTGTGCCTGTGTAGTGCTCGGTTGCTGTGATACATGGGGGGCATGTACATGTGAATCTGACTCAGGAGTAGAAGGAGTAGCAGGAGAGAAATGTGCACTCTTTGGAGTTTTGGATGAATGACTCTTACTAGCTTGTAGAGTGAACATAGAGATTGGTCAAGGACGAGCAATTATGTTCCCAACTGAGGGAGGAGTAACACCTTCACTTAGAATGAATTTCATAATGAGACTACAGAATGGAAGACATCCTCGGGCTACTGTTCGGGTTGCTGTCTTCCTTATGATATGAAAAATATGGGCACAAATGTCAATGGTGGTGCCTGTGATGAGATCACATAGAAATTGAGCCCTTCCAAGGTTGATATACACCGTGTGGTCAACGGATAGAGGTTGGTAAACATGATCAACTTTAATGTTGTCAACTCAGGTGAAAACTTGGTAGTGCTTATGGATGTGCCGACACTGGAGATGTCATGGCTAGGACCAAGAACTTGGAGAATGTCCTGAATCACTGGCGTACGATCATCATAAGGAGTTAGGTCGGCATTCACAGGTCGAGTGATTTTGAGAAGTTCAGCTATGGTGTCCGGACTAATGATGAACTCCGTTCCTCTTACCATACAGTGTAATTCACTTTCAAGATCAACTGTGTTGGTGAAACAGTCCTTCACTAGTTCCAACATTGGATCAATAAAATTTCCAAATAATTCTGCCCAATCTTTTGCCTCGAAGATCTGAGGAACAAAAGTGGTTTCCAAAGTGTCAAATTTGACCTCCCGTTCCACTATAGGAGTTCCCCGGTCAAAAATAATTGAGTAAGCATCTAGGTGCTGAGGAGTTCTGAACAACTCAATATTGAGTTCAGGAGATGGCTGTGATGAAGACTGTGTTCTTTTTGCAACAGGTAATGTTTCCTCTTCTGTCATAACCTCTTTTCCTTTGGAGGATTGACGAGACATCTGTAAAAGAGCAAACACACAGCAGCGTACCAAATCCACAACCCACTCATGTTGTTAGATCTAGTCAAAGATGAGAATGCAAAGACCAAACAGATTTAGAAGACATAGAATCATAGAATGAGAACAAAGTCAATACAGTGACAGAGTAAGCATTGCCGAAGATCAGAAACAGACAAACCATGGAACAGATGCCAAACACACAAAGAGTAATAGTCATTACAGCACACTCTGTCAAAATTGAGTAGCAATGTGTCACATACAACAAGCATTTCAACACAATATCATGAAAGTGATATGCACAGACAAAATCAATCAAGGTAAGAACACTCAGATAAGTCAAAACATCATGTGAAGCCACATTGAACAAGTCACTGGCAACAAAAAGTTCAACAAACCCAGCATATTTTAAAAACAAAACATGTTCGAACCCAACATTTCGCAGAGCACAATAGCAACAACACATTCTCATATTCAAGAATATAATACTCAAAACAGGAAATTTGAAATGAGGGAAAGAGAACCCATACCTTTTTCTTGAAGATAGAAGTGAAAATGGTGCAGAAATGGGGGATTCACAAGATTGAACACGGTGAGTTTCAAAGGGAGAAAAGGAAAAGACAATGAACAGTCAGAAATTTTCGAGGGAAAAACTGAAAAACCTTTTTAAAAATTGTCTTCAAAACGCAAAACACGCGTTTTTTGCGATTGGGTTAAGTCGCCAGGGTAAGCCGCGAAACACTTTGAAGATAAGAAACTTGAAAATTTTCTCTAAGTGTTTTTCGCAACTGGAAGATCTACCCGCGAGGGAGTAGCGAGCTGAGCCGCGAAAATCTCTGTGTACCCCTAGCGACTGGACCTTCCACCCGCGAACAAGTCGCTACACTGAGCCGTGAAACACATAAAACAAAAATTTTGGAAAAAGTTTCTTAAGTCTTTTTCGTGATTAGAGCATTGACTCGCCAGTGAGCCGCGAAAATCTCGGAGTGAGCTTCGCGACTGGAGCATGCGACTGGGCCAACCCGCAACTTAGTCACCAAAACAAGGCAATACTGTTTTTGAAATTTTTGACATTTTTGTAAAAACAAAGTACTTTCCAAAAACAAATCAAAAGACTCAACAATCTTTTTGTGTTTGATCAACAAAATTTGAGCTTGTGAAAGCACATTTAATCAATTACAATTACACAAATGAATATGACATTCATTGAACATAGACTTATGTGTTATGTGTGGATATCAAAAATGATATAGTCCTTAGTCCAATGTAAAGCTTCAATGATCAATTCAATCAAGGCATACACAACTAGCACTAAATAATGTGACCTATCTCAATTATAGAAACATGCATATATGACCTCCCACAAGCACTTGATAACAATACTTTGAAGCTTTTCATTTGGCTTCATATTCAACATATCATTTGCACTTTTTGAGCAAAGAAAATCTCATTGAGAGATAAATGCCTGAAATTTTTGATATTTCAATTGATGAGTTAGCCTTTGGCTTTTTGAGCATCATACATTTTATTTTGGTCGCTTTCCCTTTTTCTTAGTCAAATACTAGTATGTGCGACAGGCTTTTGTAGCTCTATATCTCTTTTCATTTGGAGATTTACATTTAGAGAGCTCTTTTAAGCATAAAAATAAACAGTGGGAAGATATATAGGCATGAGTCTATGCATGTCTCAAGATCAACAAAACCATTACCTAATCATTCATGACAAGGTTGAAGATCTATTTACAACAGTCACATAGATTTCAGAATTTCTTCCACAATGATATGAGTGCATGAGAGACAAGCTAAGCTCGTTAAATGCACAAAGCCATAAGTATAAAGGTACAAGGCAAAACATGCTTTGAGACAAAACTCAACAAAGTGATCAAACTTTTTGGATTTTCTACTTTTTATCTGTTTTTGGATTTTTGACACAAAAGCAGTAAGAGATTGATCAAAAACATAACATAAAGAACAATATAAAAACATTTGAACCAAAGACAAACACACATAAACAATAACAACCTAAATACTAGCAAGAAGCACACAACCAAGCATATTCACAAATATGGGAAGTATTGATGCATGGACATGTTGTAATGCTTATGCATGAGTACCCTTCGTCACCCACACGTCACGTGCGTTTGGGGTGATATCCTTAACAGATTGGGTATGAGAATTAGGACTATTAAACCTTCGTGTGAAGCTTTCTAGGAAATTTGTGAAGGCACCGATCATCTTCATCACGTCCATCATTCCTGGATCACAGTTTTGACTTCTTGGTTGCTCACCACCCCAAGACCTCATGTTATTTCTTCTTCCTTGTGACCGAGGTGCACTTGCATTGTTGTCTACTCTCAGCTTTTGATAGTTGGGTCTAGTATGTCCTTGCAATCCGCAATAGTGACAAACATATTCCGTTCTAAGACCCTGTTGTGATTTTGGAACTAATCTCCCTCTAGCTCCATATCTGGATTCTGATTGATTACGGGACTTATTTAGCACCCGTTGATCAGCCACATTCTTCTTCCTTTCAGTCTTAACTTTCTCAGGAGTAGGCTTATCCACAGCCGTTTCTTTGGCCTCAAACTTCACTTCTTTTGTGACATTTGCTGATGAGCTACTTCCTCCGGTATATCCCAATCCGGACTTGTCTGAGGCATGTTTTTGAGATGAAATAACATCATCTAATTTCCTAGAGGAGACCCTATTTATCTTGGCATGAGCTTCCACTACCTCTTGCTCAAGGAATCTCACTTTTGTGTAAGCTTCTGATAGCTCACCATTAAGTGCTTCAATCTCATACTTTGCCTCCTTGTATCGGGCCAGCAGACTTTTGTAATCTTCCTCAGCCCTCTTCATCTTCTTAATGACTGCATTAGCCACCTTAGCATATTCACCGGTCTTCTCAAGGAGTGAGTGGTAAGTCTCTTGCAATCCCACTGCTTCTCCAACTTCCTCATCTTCAGACTCCTCAACTATTCCAATAGACTCCAAATCAGAATGTTCCCCAGGCTCCTTCACAAGTGTACCCAAATCATCCGAGGTCTCCACATGTGCAATGGTCATGAAAGCAGAGTAATTTCCTTCTCCGTCACAGCTATCTTCAGAGTCAGAATTTGATGAATCAGCATCACTCAAGGTAGTGGCATAGACCTTTCCTTTTGTCTTCAAATAATTGGGACATTCCTTTTTGAAGTGTCTATGTCCATTACACTCAAAACACACAATATCCGAAGAAGATTGAGATTCCTTCCCTTCTTTCCACGTAAACTCTTTTCTATCACCTCTTGAAGATGAAAATTTCCCTCTGTTAAATGGTTTCCCACTGTTCTTCATCTTCAGAAATTTGAGGAAGTTTTTTGTAAGATATGCTACTTCCTTCTCCACTCCATCTTCTTCGGAGGGATCATCCATTCTTTCGGTGATGGTTTTAAGAGCAAGTGATTTACTTGTCTTGTGGGAAGGCAGTCCTAGTTCATATGTTTGGAGAGACCCAATCAGCTCTTGAATTTTGATCTCATCCAGGTCTTTATTCTCTTCTATGGCTGTGACTTTTGCTCTAAAGTTTTCAGGTAAGGACCTCAAGATTTTTCTCACCACCTTAGTATCTTCAATCTTCTCACCAAGATTGAGCTTAGCAATGACAATTTCGTTGAGCTTCCCATAGAATGAGTCAAACAATTCATCATCTCCCATCTTAAGCTCTTCGAATTTGGTGGTAAGCATTTCGAGCTTTGTGTCCTTCACCTTCTTAGTCCCCTCATAAGTTGTCTCCAAAATCTCCAAAGCTTCCTTGGCCACTGTCATGTGAGATATCTTGTGGAATTCATCTGGATACACACCACAGAAAATAGCATTTAATGCTTTACTATTAGCATTAGCTGTTGCAAGAGCTGCCTTATCCCAAAGAGATTTAGCAGCCTCCGGCTTAGTCCAACCTATTTCAACCGCATCCCACACGGTGTCATCAATAGAGCATAGGAATGCCCTCATTCTAACTTTCTAGAAGGCATAATTATTACCATCAAAAAATGGTGGAATATTTAAGGATTGAGACCTATCCATCTCAACAAGGGGTCAAGGATCACACTCAGGTATTAAAACCACAACAAGTGTACCTGCTCTGATACCAATTGAAAGTTCAAAATGGGTATGAAACAGCCTTGAACGTTTAGACCCCAAAGTACAAAATTACCAATTCAAGCTTTATATCAAACAATTAATGTGCGGAACATGATAACAAGCTTATAACAAAATTGATAAACAATCTAAGCCAAATATAAACACATCCACAGCAGTAAATATAAGGCAAAGATAAAGGGAAGGAAGATGCAAACACACGGACAACACACGATGTGTTATCGAAGAGGAAACCGAAGTCCTCGGTGTAAAACCTCTCCGCCGCCCTCCAAGCGGTCAAATAATCCACTAAAGAATGTAGTTGGTATACATGAACAACAGAAGACCCTCCAAGCCTAATCTACCCAAGTACTTAAGCCCTCCAAGCTTCTTGCTCCAACGAGGTTATGCCGAACCTATTTCTTCTTTAGCTTCCCGGATTCCGCTACTAGACCATAGCATCAACCAATGTATATTGGTTCCTTCCAAACTACTTCCCTTAGCACCAAATGAGCCTTCTCATAAACGTAGGTGTGGTGAGAAAATGATTTGATCAATAACCTCTCAAGGGTATGGCAATGGAGAGGAAGAGAGTAGAGGAATTTGTAGAGTCTCTAAGGTAAAGATTGGGGATGAGGCAATCTTGTTTTTCTCTAGGGTTTCTCTCACAAAATTCTCTCTAGAAGCTCTCTCAATTTAGTGGGTATAAGGGTCTATATATAGTGGTGTGTGTTTGGAATACGAAGAGATAGTTTTTGCCAAACAGGGCTGGTTGGCGGCTTGACCTCGCGGCTTGTCCAAGTCGCAAATTCAAGTCGCGACGTAACAGCCTGGCCAACCTGGAACTTTTGTCCTATAGTGCGACAGTTGGCGCAACCCTTCAACTCCCCTGTGTGCATCTCACATGCCAGCATTTGGCGGCTTGCAACTGCGAGCCACCCGCGAGTCCTAGCTGCAAAACTCTGCCTCTTTGCACATACTTGAGCTTTTCTTCACATCTTCTCACACACTACCCTTACAATAATCCCACCTAAATACAGGGTTACTAAGTGCTTAAATTACAAGCAAATTGGCACGGAATAAAGCCAACAAGATGGTTGATAAATTTCGACCTTACACTACATTAGAGCATGCATAATGCCATTTTATTGTTCATGCATTATATAGATTCTTGTTCTATATCTGTTTTGTGCTAACTTGCAGTCTACCCTTGGTTTTTCCATTTTCAGCCTTTTTTTTTTTTTTTTTTTTTTTTTTTTTGGTTCTGCTGTGTGTCCTTGTCCTTTCCTTAGCACCATGCCTAGGAAAACTATAGCCTAGCCTATAAGACTCCCTCCACTTCTTCTGAGTCACCCTCTAGGAGTGAGTTGTTTAAGGATGCCAAGAGCAGAGAGGCCTTTGATAAGCTGAACAGTAAAAGGAAGATTTGGGCTGAGCATTCTGTAGTTTTAGATGAGGTTGATCCTGCCATTAGGACAAATTTTAAGAGTAAAGGCTGGCTATCTTTGTTGGAGATAGATCATCCACCTCTGACCGCCCTCATTAGAGAGTCTTGTCATATCTATGATTCCAACACCCTTGTTAGGAGTTAGATACGAGGTGTTGAGTTCACCATTACCCCTAGGGTAATGGCTGAGGCTCTTGGGGTCCCGGTCGTTAGGCAACCTGACTATCCTTATGAGGAGTCTCCACCCTTTGATGACATACATCACTGGGTCTTCTATCCAGTGGGGTTCTAATCCTCAGATCATGTCCGCTGAGCTTCCTGTGACTAACTACCTTTTTCTTAGGATAGCGTGTCATTCTTTGTGCCCTATCTCTCATCTCCACACCATCCCCATTGAGAGATGTGTGTTTTTGTATGCACTTGTGTCTGGTGCTTCTATTTCTTTTCCTCATCTGTTTCTTCATTCTTTGAAGAAGATTTATAGGAGTAGCGCGGTTGGTCACGCCCTTGTATATCCTATCTTCATTCATAGGATTTTGTTGTTTTTAGGTCTAGATGGTTTCCCCGCTTCTGAGCCCGTCCATTTTATTGGTCCCATAGGTGCCTTTTTCTTCATCTGAGGGCTGCACATTTGAGGCCTCCTCATGTTCGATCTTCTTGTGTTGCACCCCCTCCTTCTTCTTCTACAAGTGATGCACAGGCTGAGGCATCTGGTGCTGCTGCTACTGCTGATGTTCCTCCACCAACTACTTCGGATGATTCAAACATTCGACGTACGTTGGATCATGTCTTGACCGTTCAAGCGGCTCATGGAAAGATTTTGGTGGACTTGCTCAATGAGGTTCGTGCTTTGCGTGTAGAGTTGGTGCATTTTCGACATTCTCCTTCGCCACCTCCTTTTGATGATGGATTATGATTGCCCTTTGGCATTCTGTCACAAAAAAGGGGAGTAATTTTTGGATTAGCCTGTAGAGTTTTTTGTTGTTAGGGGGAGTTTTGTGTTTCTTTGCAGCCTATGGTGATTAGATTGTATCTAGGAGCTGTATCTTGTATTTACATTCTTTTGGCTCTAGATGTATTTTTGTTGGGTTTTTCATGTTACTTCCAATTACATTTATTATTTTATATGATTCTTGTGTTCACTGCTTATTGATTTATATTTATGAGCTATTCATTGATGTATTTCTTTATTTTGTGTTGTGTGGAAAATACAAGAATGCTTTGTTTAAAAGGGAGTTAACATTGTTTTTGATGTATCTAACTAAGGAGGAGAGTTAGTTTACATATTTGTTGTTTTACTGTTTTTCTGTCACACATGCATTTATGCGTTTGTTGAGTATTTCAGGAAATACAGGTTGATTCAATTGAGCTGCTGTCTACACTTGCAACTAATGGATAGTAGTTAGGATTGAATTTGTTGTTATGAGCATTTTTTTTGTAAAGTGCTTTATTTTGTAAACTTTAAGCTTTTAGTTGTGTTTTTTCACGGATTGCCAAAGGGGGTGTTTGTTAGATTCTAAAGACTTAGGATTTTATGTATTTAGAACTCTAATATGTATTGTTGGCAAACCATGATCAAAACAAGTTATTTAGTCGTGTTTAGACTTGCTCAAAGTAGTGTTGTTTTCGTAAAGTTAGAATCGAGCTGATGCAGAATTCACTGTGCATCTCGGCCTGGCTCGATTGATCGAAGCTTAGGCTCAATCAATCGAATTTCGCACAGATGCATTTTTCTGCAGTTTTTCCAACTCAGCCCTAACTCCTAAAACATTTAGGGTTTTATGTTTTTGCCCTAGGTATATAAGGCAAACCCTAGCCACGTTTTTAGGTTGCTCATATTGCTGTTTTGTGTAAATCTCTTGTGAGATCTAAAGGAGCTTTCCTTTACACAAAGCTTAGGGTTTTCAAGGAGGAGATGTTATCTACACCTTGATGATCAACTCAGTTGCTGGCATTGGAACTTAAAGATACACAAGCTGGTGTGCTTGTACTTGCTGGAGAATCCAAAAAAGAAGGAGTCCGTGGTTTTGGAGCTTGCACGTGGTCGTGTCAGTAAGTTCTACTGGTGGGTAGCAATAAGAAGTCAAGCGTGGGGGTTTGTAAGTCTTATTGTATGAACTTCGATTCTTTCAAGATAGTGGATTCAAGTTTACTTTGAGGATAGCTAGGTTAAATCCTCCCCAGGTTTTTACCGTGTGGTTTCCTGGGTTATCATATCTTTGTGTTATTTATTTTTCTGCTGTTATATACTTGATGTGATTGATTGATTTTGATAACCTAGATTTGCATTATTTGACTAAGTTAATAACTTGGCTAATTAACAAGGTTAATCTGGTTGTGTTAAGGGGTCTAAAAACCGTTCAGCTGGCACTAACCCTGATTTTCCTGTTTCAGCAATTAGACATGGATAGAAGTGTTCCACTTATGTCCAGATAGTCCTTGCTTTCAAGATCATTTTCTAATTTATCATGCAATGAAAATGGTTTGAAAGCAAATCATGTGATGGGTGTATAATGTATTTTGACGAAGGGATTTATCTGTAAATTTGTATGTATATGAAAAAATAATGCATTTGAAAATATTACATAAGGAAAGAAAATGTAATTATTTCTCATAAACCAAAGGATATATTTGGTCCAGCTAGCAATCCTTCTTGATGGATATAAAGATAAATGCAGTGGAAAATAAGTTTTAAACGGATCTACTTCATTCGATATTGATAACACGTACAAAGTAAATTTCAGAATTAGAGAAACAAGAGATCGTACCTTGAAGCAGTGAATTTCAAAACTAAAGATTGAAGCACTTGGGACTACTTTTAATCTTCACTCCAATTCCACTAACGCTCAAGATGTGTGGTCTCTCGATTGGTAACAAAGGGATGACTTGTGAGTGACAAAAACTCACATGCACACCATTTCCATGATGTTTTTCTCTCACATCTATTTCTGTACGTTTTTCCCTTTGTATCTAACCAATTTATCTAATTGGGCCGGCCTTTTGGGCCTTACCAATTGGGCTTAAGTGTGTGGCTTGGAGTGGGACCAAAAGGGACCAATAAGACACTAGCTCCAATGGGCCTTGGGCTTTTCTGTCAACTCTTGACAAGTCCAAAGTTACCATTAACTATTTTTAATACCACTATATAAAAATAGTTGCACTCTAGGTCTTATCTATAAATTATATCTCAAGACTTTATTATACATGCAACCCCTTCATAAAATATTCGTAGTAATACAAAGTCATTAATGTAGACTGCCACTTTGTAAATTACTACATCTTAGTCCTTGAGTACCCGGTTTAATCCTTTAATGTTATTCATTATATATTTATGAAATCCAATTCCATAAATATATACTTTAGTCTTACTAAAGTGGTTAGGCCTAACTCTCTGAATAACAAACCCATTAAACTTATCTCAAGGGAATATTTTATATCTCCATTAAGAGACTATGAATTCCATCTTGAGAATACATGTTCCATCAACACTAAATGTAGCTGCCCAACATACTGAGGTTTTGACCATAACTGTAGATCTCACTCCTGATATATCAAAGCAACCTACACCTCATGATCAGGTTCATTATTCTCTCAGAATTAAGAGTTCATGCAAATACAAGTCGTGAGATTTATTATTCATTTGACAGTCTTTAGGAGAACAATAAATCTCACAGCGGTCCAGTTCAATATGTCTTAACTCTTAAAACATATTAACACATCAACTAGAAGTCTCCACTTCCATGATCAAGACAAATTATCGTAGTTGATATGTTATAGTCTTCGCAGATGAAATGCCCAATTTCATCACCGACTACGAACTATAATTCTGAGTTTACAAAGAACTTGTGATTTATATCTTCTGTGACTCTTTACATAAATCACATACTATGCATCTCATGGACTATATGATAATGTCTGAATATTCATGTTACCATTATTTCATATAATAATAAAACAAATTTATTAAACATAATATTAAGTCATACATAATGTCAAACACAATGTCACACTTAATATCATACATAGCATCTTACAATAGGATTTAAGGGCACCAATCCTAACACTTCTTTCTGCTTCAGGCTTATCCTACTATCCATGTATCTTACTCTGTAAAGATGGTCTCAACTTGAGTCACACCACTGGTTGAGTTGCAAAGAGAACCTCTCCTGAGGGTCTAAACTTCTATCCTTCGATCTTGTCTCACTTCTCCGCATCTTATTCCTTCTGGAGATGGTGTGTCTTGAAAATGACATGACCGGGCCAAATATGGCTACCTACGTACCTCTTCTCGGAAAGATCAGGTCATCACATAGTTCAAAGACATTATTGTTTCCTCCCACTTTATATCTCCAAAAGATGATGTATATCTTCAAAAAAAATAGTGACCAGGCTAGGTATGGTTGCCTACATACCTCCTCAAGGAAGGATCAGGTCATCACGTAGTTCAAAGACATTATTGTTTCTTCCCACCTTATATCTTAAAAGATGATGTATATCTTCAAAAAAAAAAATGTGACCGGGCTAGGTATGGTTGCCTACATACCTCTTCTCGGAAAGATCAAGTCATCACATAGTTCAAAAACATTATTATTTCCTCCCACCTTATATCTCCAAAAGATGATGTATATCTTCAAAAAAATAGTGACCAGGCTAGGCATGGTTGCCTACATAACTCCTCAAGGAAAGATTAGGTCATCACGTAGTTCAAAGACATTATTGTTTCTTCCCACCTTATATCTTTAAAAGATGATGTATATCTTCAAAAAAAAAATGTGACCGGACTAGGTATGGTTGCCTACATACCTCCTCAAGGAAGGATCAGGTCATCACGTAGTTCAAAGACATTGTTGTTTTCTCCCACCTTATATCTCCAAAAGATGATGTGTATCTTTGAAAAAAAAAAGTGATCGGGCCAAATATGGCTGCCTACGTACCTCCTCAAGAAAGGATCAAGTCATCACATAGTTCAAAGACATTGTTGTTTGTTTTTTGTTTGCCTTAACTTTTGCCTGGATTGCCCATTCGAGGTTTCAATCTAGCAAGTTCTCTCACTCTAAAATTTTTTTGGCTCTCCTTTTGTATAGATTGCCCTTTCGGGTTTTCAATCTACCATTTTCTTTTTCTGAAAAAAAACTAAGGGAAATTCTTGTGGTTTTCCCTTTTTGGTAATCATCTCTTGACAATCTCAAGTCTATTTCTAACTAGGAGAAACGGCTTATGTTAGAAAGAAAGGCATATGTGTTTGGGCTCAAATGGTCTTTTACGTTGGGAGGAATTTTTGTATTGCACTCTTTGGGTTGCAACCTTTTTGGTGGAAAATTTTGTATGGCTTTTTCTTTTGAGAGGACATCTATTTTATTTTTCTTTCTTCTTTTTTTGTCTTTTGGTGTACTTCCTTTTGAGTAGCGCTTTTTGTTCTGCAACTTCTTCTTGTGGGAGTTTGGGTTAAGGAGCATGACCTTTGAAAACAATTTTCCTCTTTTTTCTTTTTTTGTTGGTTTTTTTTTTTTTTTTTTTTTTTTTTGGATTTTTGAGGAAAAATTTTTGTATGGTTTTCCTTTGGAGAGGTTGGGTAAAGGGTATGGCTTTTGTGATAAAAAATTTTTTTGTGAATCTCCTAGCTCAAAATATTCTATTGATTTTCTAAAGATGACCAAAGCATAGTAACAACTTACATTGCCAGAATTTGTGGACATTTGGAATTCTCCTCCATCAGTGTCAACTAGGATGTAGTCCTCCATGAGTTGGTGCGAACTTTCCTTCTTCTTAAGTTGTCTTAGGCGAACCTTTTTATTGAAAGCTCGAGCTATTCTCTGATGGTGAAAAGGAAAATGATGATCATGTGCTTCTCTTCCACCATGGACCTACTCATCTTCTTCTAAGTCTGTCTGGTCCTCGTTTCATGCACTAGTGAATAGGGTATGGTGCTGGCTGGTGTTCTGACTAAGGTGCGAATGGCGAGAGGTTGTGCCAACTTTGTACGTACTGGTCCTTTTCTTAACACTTTCCAGAGTTGTGCTTGTGCTTTGACGTCCTTCGACTTTGCAGATATCATGGACAAAGGACATGTCTTTTTGAGAATTTGGGGTTGCCCTAGGAACAAATGTATGCAATGGAAACGAAATAACAAGTGCAGGGATTAAGCAGGTAATATGTACAAGATATAACTAAAATACCTCAATTATTATAAATATAGAATTTAAAGATAGGTAGGGGAGCCTTAATTACAAACTGATATTGAGAATAAAAATGCATGATAAAATAGAAAGGATCTAGATTTAAGCAAAGGAAAATCGAAGCACTTCGCGGAAACACCCCTTACTTAGCCTGAAAACCAAGCATGCTCTTCAAAGGCCAGGTGGTCCAACAACCGGCAACTCTCCAGGGATATTATGAGGATTGCTTTCCACCAATGAGCCATCTTGAATTTTGCGCTCTGCACCAAACCTGGGTCCGTGAAACGGCGAACTTTGGCTTCCTGCTTGAAAGGATTCTCCAATTGGCCAACTGACTTGATTCCCTAGTAACTCATGGTTACGAAGAGTAAGTCTAGAGTTGGCTTCTTCTAGTAAATTCTGGGGGTAAGGCATACCTTATGGATATGGAGAAACAAGGAAACCTTCAACGGGTGGTGGTGTATCAATGACCATGTCGTGGGTCAAAATGGCATTGAATGGGAACATATTATTGTCAATAAGGTCTTGGATCTTAAACCTAAGAGTCTAGCAATTTTTAATGTCATGTCTTGGACGATCACAGTGGAATGCACACTTCCTGGATAGGTCAAAATTCTTTGGTGGTGGGTTGCTGACAAGTTTCGGAATCATGGTGCTAATTTGTGAGCCTTCACTAGAATGGGGAATAATTCTGCAAGAAACATAGGTAAAGGAGTGTACTTCCTCCCAAAGCCTTTTCTGAGTGACTGATTTCTTGGAGGATTAGTAGTAACAGATTGAGTAGGAATCGCTTGAACTGTAAAAGTGGAAACGAGGTCCTTCTGTCTTTGAGGAGCTCGGGATATCACCTGAATCTCTCTCTTTCATCTTAGGAACTGTATGTTAAAGCACCCTGAGTTATGTTGACAGTGCAAAGATTTTCGGATCGGACTGGTTGTGCATTGGCTGATCTGCATTTGGAATTTCAGAAGACATAGGAGTCTTTCGCTTTTAGGACCCCTTTCCATCCATTGTAGCTGATGGCTTTGTGTTAGCATGCGTTGTGAGAATGTTACTTAGGACTTGGGCATCTTTAGTTGATTCCCCCATTAAGGGGCAGTTGTGCAAACTTTGGAGCATCATCTCTAAGAGTATCTGGTTCATCAGATGGAGCATATCATCAAACCACTTTTCTAGGTGCTCCATTCTTGCCTCTTACCCATATGACTCTTTAGAAGTCATGCAACACTCAGCCGCCCCAGACTTCCCTTTTCGGATAAGGTCATGGTCAATTAGGCTTTGGAGCTCTTCCTTCATTGAGCATAAGATTTCTAGCGGCTCTTGCGACGGATCGGACGATATTTCCTAAGAAAGGGATAGGGGGGAGAAAGGGGCAAAAAGGAGAAAGGGGAAAACAAGAAAAACAAAATGTGGGGGATCATGTAAGAAAAAGAGAAATATGCTCCTAACTTTTTTCAATTAAAGGGGAAAAGGCTCCAATAATTGGGCTATTTACTTAAGTGAGTTTCTAAGAGTGATGCATGATGCATTAATGCAAGAGTGACAAAGAATTTGTGTTTTATACAACTCTCAAAAACATGAGAGTAAGATTTTATAAAAACTGGACCAAGGATTGAGTTTATTATTAAAGACCTTAGTTTTTGAAAAAAAGAAAACATGATTTATTTCGGAAAGAAGAACATAACATGCGTGAGTTTTTGAAAAATGATGAAGATATCTTTGAAAATGATTTTATTTGACAAATATTCTACAGATCTTTTATGAAAAGAACAATTTTTTTTTTTTTTTTTTGAAAAAGGTATGTATGCTTTTAAAAAGAAGGTTGAAAAATGGTCATGCCATGGATTTTTTTTTTAAAAAAAAAAAAGGGGGAAATGCAAAATGATGCATGCTTTTTTGAAAAATGTATCACCCCTTTTTGGAAAATGGGAATAAAAAAGCTTTGATTTTTTAAAAAAAAAAAAGGGTTTTGAGGAGGTTTTTTTTTTTTTTTTTTGGGTTGAAAAATGGATATAGTCATACTCTTTTTGAAAAGAGAAATAATATGTATACAACATTTTTACAATAAATTCTAAGTGGCAGGTTTTTACTGGTTGTTATTGTTGGGGCAAAAAAGTAATCTTAGTGTTAGTTTCAAATTTGAACCAATAACAACTAACCACCTGTGATTTGTTGTAAAAATGTTGTAGATGTAGCATCTCTCTTTTGAAAAAGGATTTTTTTGAAAAAGTTATCTTTACAAGGCAATATGGGGTTTTTTTTTTTTTTTTTTTTTTTTTTTTTTTTTTTTTTTAAGGATTCTCTTTTGTGGGGAAAAAAAAAAACATTGCAAGGGTGTTTAAAAGGAATAGGTTTATTTTTTTTTTTTTTTTGAAAAGTTTTCCACATATGGGGGAAACCCTTGGAATATTTTATTTATTTATTTTTAAGTTCATCACGACAGTATTTTTTGAAAAAAAAAAAAAAAAAGGGTGTAGACACTCGATTTTGCACCCATGATTTAATCAAGGAAGATGGCTAGAATGATCATTTATATACCCAAAATTCATGGTTGCATTACATGCATTAATTTGTTCATTGCATACCATAAAAATGATCTTGAGGTTCTAAAGGTCGCGACGGTATGCCCAATTTCCAAATCGGACCGTCGGATTGAAAGATATCGCATGATTAAGTTTGCACGGTCGGCATGCATTGTGTTTAGGTAGAATCAACCACAAATGATTAATTTAAATTAATTCTGATTGGCTAGACAATTAAAATTAATTAAATAATTTAGTAATTGGTTGTTAGTTAGTGTCAAAAATAGGCTCGCTTACATGGGAATAAAGGGGATAATCGAAGAACAATAAAATTGTGGATAATCAAGACTTTTTGGAGTATTTATTTACAAGATAATCATTACTGAAAAGACCAGAATTACCAGAAAAAGAGTTTGATTTTTAGAATATGGATTAAAAACGTGTCTACGTGCAAGTCCTGGCTCAAAAAACCTCAAAAAATGAGTCTAAAATGGACCAAAACTTAAACGCGAGACCGGCACCCAAAAGGGCCATTTGGCACTTTTAGAGTGCCGATTGCCACAAATTTGGGCCCCGGCCTGAGGGCACTTGGATTGAGATAAAACATATCCTTTTCAATTTTTTAGAGATAAGGACACGTCCTAGTTTGTATTTTTTATCGTTTAGTTAATTTTTCGAACATCCCAGCCTCTATAAATAGAGGCCGAATCTCAAAATTCAGCACACTTTTTCACGCTTGCTGACTCCCCTCTTTCTACCCCTTCTCTTCTTTTATTTTCTCTCTTACATTAAAGATGTTCTGGAGGCTCTAGCCTTAGGAATTACTTTTCTATAAGTAAATTATTTTAGGTTTTAAAGAGAATTGAATAAATTTATTTGAACCCTAAAATATTCCTTCACTAAGAAGAGCATGTCGATGCAAGAGGTAGTTTTTCTTTTCCTTTTTCTGTGTTTTTTTTATTAATTCTACTTGATGATATATGAATAGATTTAGGTTTTTCTTTTTTTCTTTTTTTTTTTCTAATGTTGTTGCTATGTGTTGTGTAAACGTTTTTTTTTTTTTTTTTAAATATGTCTTTAAATAATTCTTGTGTTGTTATGATTTTTCTTTTGAGTTTCAAAAATCTGCTCATTAATAAATTTTTTTAAAAACTAAAACTAGATATTTATTTTCATTAAATACAAATTTGAATTTTTTTGCACATCAAAATAGATCTGTATTTTCATTAAATACAAATCTAAATTTTTTTACACAACAAAATAGATCTGTATTTTCATTAAATACAGATATGAATTTTTTTACACATCAAGACTAATCTGTATTTTCATTAAATACAGATCTAGTTTTTTTTTACACATCAAGGTTGATATGCATTTTCATTAAATACAGATCTGATTTTTCCAAGAAAAATTTTCTTTGTCAAAAAAATAGCAGATTTTGAAATTTAATATAGGAAGTCAAGAGTTGAGATGGTTTTTGTTTGATGCATGTAACATAGATTTATTTCACGACTGTAGTTCCTCTTCTAAAAAAAACAAAAAACCAAAAAAAAAAAAATCTTTTTTTCTTTTTTTTTTTTTTCCATAAAAAACAGATCTGGTTTTTTTTTTTTTCTCTCTACAAATCTAGATTTTCTTACTTACAAAACGGATCTGATTTTTTTTTTTTAACATATAAACCAAAATCATTTTTTTACTTTGTTCCAAAACAAATCTGATATTTTTTTAAGCAAAAAACCTTGTTTTATTTAAGAAAAATATATCTTATTTTTCTTTACGAAATTATTTTTTTATTACACAAAAACAGATCTAGTTTCTTTTTTATGAATCAAATCAACTTTTTTTATTCACAAAAAAAGATCTGAATTTTTTTTACAAGGAAGAGGATGCATTCATAAATAGATTTCTACGAGTCAGTTTTGGTTAAGTGTGTCATGTATGTTCAACATATCATTCATATCATGCAAAAAAGGTGATGATTGGGGTGAACCCCCTAGTGATAGAGAATATGAAGATGATGGGCTTTATTATGAAGACTATGATGATGATGTAGACTACCATGATGGAGATATAAAGGATGATGCCGAAGCTAACATGTGGAGCGACGCTAACAGTGATCCATACAGCCTAGAAAATGTGTTAGAAGCTGCAAGAAAGGAGATTGGAGAAGTCGATAATTGAGACTATGGGCGTCTCTCGAATTGAAGTTGCATTACTGATGTTAATTCGAAGTCAAGTCCATGGTATGACAAGCATGGTAGAGATATTCCTGAGTTAGGGTCATTTCACAATTCAGAACTTGGCTCACTGACCCCATATACCAAAGAAAAGGATGACATAGATGCTACATTGGCCGCTCTAGACCAAAGACTGATGGTCCACAATCTTAGAAACATAACACTAGAGAATCTTGTATATGATAATGAGAAAATGGAAGGGAGCGAGTCATATTACCACCCTCAATACACCCACCTAAACAACAAAGGGAAGCAAGATTTGTTTGGTGAGTGGATGGATAGCATAAAGCGCCTAGATGCTTTTGGGACTGATAATGCAGGATTCCAAAAGGTGGTTAATTACCCAGAATGGTTAGCTAATGTGGTTCCGGTACCAAAGAAGGATGGGAAAGTTAGAATGTGTGTAGACTTCTGAAACCTAAATCAGGCTAACCTAAAAGATGACATTGATATCTTGGTTGATAATACAGCAGGGCGTGCCTTGTTGTCGCTCATGGATGTATTTTCAGGTTACAATCAAATAAAGATGGCTCTAGAAGATATGGAGAAAACCTCCTTCATTACTAAATGGGGGACATATTGCTACAAGGTCATGCCATTTGGCCTTAAAAATTGCCGGTGCTACTTGCCAACTTGCAGCCACCACTTTGTTGCATGATTTGATCCACAAAGAAGTAGAGGTTTGTGTTGATGATGTGATATTGAAGTCCAATGACCGTGAAGGGCATATAACAGCTTTGCGGAAGTTCTTTGAAAGAATCCAATTCTACAAGCCGCGGTTGAATCCCAAGAAGTGCACTTTTGGTGTAACATCCGTAAAGTTATAGGATTTATGGTAAGTCAAAGAGGAATTGAAGTCAATCCAGACAAAATCAAAGCAATTGTTGAGATGAAGCCTCCAAGAACTGAAAATGAGATCTGAGGGTTCCTGGGGAGGATACAGTACATCATCAAATTCATAGCCCCGTTCACCCTGACATGTGAACCAATTTTTCGATTTCTCAAGAAGGAAGTTCCCACGATATGGAATGAACAATGTCAAAAAGCTTTTGAGAAGATTAAAAATTATCTGATGAAACCACCCATACTGGTCCCACCAGTACCTAAAAAGCCATTGTTGTTGTATGGGCAACCCACTTGAGAAGACATGTGTAGCACTTGTATGGGCAACCCACAAACTCAGACACTATATGCTTGCTTACAAGGTCTTATTGATTGCAAAAATGGACCTATTGAAGTATCTATTGAAGAAGCCTGTGCAAGATGGGAAGATAGCTAAATGGGTTTTGCTTCTGTCAAAATTCGATATTAAATATGTGACTCAGAAGTCTATAAAAGAGAGAGCAATTGCCAATCACTTTGCCCACTGTTCACTTGAAGAAGCTCAAGAAATCCAAGGAGACTTTCTAGATGAAGATATCATGGGGATCGATGTAGAATCATGGAAGATGTATTTTGGTGGAGCAACTAATCAAAATGGAAGTGTCATTAGAGTTATCTTAACTTCTCCAAAAAGGACACACATCCCATTTTCAAGTAGGCTTAACTTTCCTGCCACTAAATATGAAGCTTGCATCATGGGGTTATGAGCGGCCCTTAGTCTTGGAGTGAAAGAGTTGGAGGTATATGGTGATTCAGCATCGATAATCTCTCAAATTTAGAATATCTTCAGAAGTGGACCTCAAAATTCAACAAGATCCAGTACCAATATGTGCCAAGAATGCAAAATCGGATTGCAGATGCTTTAGAAATGATGGCATCCATGATGGATGGGCTAAAGGAAGATGAAGCTATACCAATAGTGGTGGAACAAAAAGAAGAGCCAGCTTATTACATGACAATAGAGGAAGATAAGGAAAAGAATGGAGAAGGTGAATGGTATTCAAACATCCTATAGTACCTAAAGGATGGGATATACCCAAAGTTTGCAGACAAGAATGACCAATTGACCATCAAGAGGCTGTCTACTAATTATATTATTTGCGGAGAGAGACTTTTCAGAAGATCATATGATGGAATTCATCTCCTTTGTGTGACCACCAAGGATTCACAACAAATAATTGAAGAGGTTCATGAGTCAAGTTATAAGCCACATATGAATGCACACATGCTATCACGGAAGATAATGAGATAAGGTTATTACTAGACTACTATGGAACCGCCTGTGGCTCATGTTTGAAAATACCATCAATGCTAAGTCCATGGAGATCTGAAGTACATGCCACCCATGCCATTACATACCATGACATCACCATGGCCGTTCTCTACACAGGGGATAGACATTATTGGGAAGATTCACCCAACAGCATCCAATGGCCATGAATTCATACTCGTAGCCATTGACTACTTCACTAAATGGGTAGAAGCTATCTCATACAAGGTTTTAAATTTAAAGAAAGTTGCTCAATTCATTCAGACCAATATCATTGGCTAATATGGGGTACCACATGAAATTATTTTTGACAATGGGCTGCATTTCAAGGGAGATATAGAGAAGTTGCTATGACAGTTCAACATTCAGCACCACAAATCTTCGCCCTACCGTCCTCAAACTAATGGGGTAGTTGAGGCTGCTGACAAGAATATTGGGTGAATCTTGAAAAAGAGCACTAAAAACTACAAGGACTGGAACCTATAATTACCCTACGCACTTTAAAGGTATGAACATCAATTCGATCTTCCACAGGAGCCATTCCTTATTCATTGGTGTATGGGACGGAAGCAGTCCTTCTCATTGAAATGGGTGTTCGTCCGTTGAGAACAGTATTGGAGAGTGAAATCTTTGAAGTAGACTAGTTGCAAAGAAGATATGACTAGTTATGCATGATGGATGAGAAGAGACTTAAGGCCCTGTATCATATTCAAGGTTATCAAAGGAGGCTTAGGAAAGCTTTTGACAAGAAAGTATGGTTTAGAGATTTGAAGTTGGGAGATTTAGTGCTAAAAGAGATCCGAGCCTCGATCCAAGATGCAAATGGGAAGTTCAAGCAAAATTGGGTAGGTCTTTATATTATCAAGCAAATATACTCCGGGGGAGCAGTAAGGTTGATGGATTTAGATGCAAACCCTTTCACTAAGCCAATCAACATGGATCAATTGAAGAAATACCACATCTCAAATGGTAATCTTAAAGCACCATGTCTGAAGTGGTTGTAAATTATGTTATTTCTCTACTTAGGTTTGTAAAAATAAATAAATAAATAACCAAAAAAAAAAGGTGTAGGTTGAAAACCCGAAAGGGCAGTCTATGCAAAAAAAAAAAAAAAAGTGAGAGAGCTTGCCAGGTTGAAAACCTGAAAGGGCAAAAGCTAAGGCAAATAAAAAATGAACTACGTGATGACCTGATCCTCTTACCAAGGGGGTGCGTAGGCAACCATGCATTGGTCCGGTCATAATTTCCCCAAACCCACCATTTACCCATTAAAAAAAAAAAAATCAAAGTTCAGCCATTCCATTTAACCATGCCATTACACAACCATCAAAACACAAACCCTAAACCAAATCCTTAAAAAAAAAAAAAAAACCAAACCCTAAAAACCTACACCTTAAACAGAGCTCTTAACTTAAGAGTCCTGAATAATTCCAAAACCTAAGAGTTTTACATTCACTTTTAAAATAAACATGTTCAAAGCCAAAAAATAAGATGGTCATTTTTTTCTTTTGTCTTTTCTCCTTGGGTTGCTCATTGCTTTCATCTATGTTAGGCATTTTGTTATCTACATCCCTCCTTTTAAATTCATAGTTGTCAATCTCTTGTCTTTCTCAGTTGTCTTTGAGGAATTGTTTTCTCATAGCAACCATGTCAGCCTCCCTGTCCACAATCTTGTTCACTAGCCAAGTAGAGTAGTCTATAGTCATCCTTTGAAAGTGAACCTTAACAAAAGACTGATCCACATGGCCAACCATCTCCAAGCCCAACAACATGTTCCTTATAGAAGTAGGATTTGTGTCTACAAGAGTAAAAGGTTTTCTTCTTTTTCCACTGGGTATTCCTTGCTTATATTGGAATGGCCATAAGAGTCTATCAGCCTTATAGAAAGTTGCTTTCCTTAACCCAACTAGGAAGATGTGATCTGATCCCGAAGACCACAAAAAAGGGGGTGGGCACTTCCACCAATAACAATTCCACCTAATGGAGGCACTAGATTTCTTGTTTAGAAGTTTCACCCAGTCACGTTCAGTTTGGCACTCAGTTTTGATGACAATCCTAATAAGAAAATTGCTAGGACCATAATTAGCAACAGAAGGCGTGCAATCATGTCCAATCTTTCCATCAACCATATTTGCAAAGCCAAGGGACTCTCGAGAAAGTTTTGTGACTCTTTACCATGAGATACAGAGTCCAATCCCAGAAGAGTTTCTGCCAAGATCATAGGAACAGGATTATCACCATCTTTATTCTGATTCACATTACATATGGCTCAAGCATCCACAAAATCAGGCCTTCCTGAGCAAAGCAAGAGTTTTTCCACAAAGCAAAGAGCTAAGCCAAAATTCTTCTGCATGTTGTCAGCCACTCCATAAGAATGTTTATTAATCAATCTGGAAAGAACTATACAAAGATTCACCATGTGCCCTTCGATCATGCTATTGGTAATTGAAGTAGGAAGTCCTAGCGCATCAAATAAATTTTCCCTATGCCTAGGATCACAAGAAACTGCTATGGATTTCTTGCTAGGATCATAACCCAGGGTAGTTGAAAATTCTTCAATGGTGGAACAAAGTTCATCAGTTTGAAACTGGAATACATGGTCTTCAGTATCGCAAAACTTCACAACAACACAAAGGAAATCCCACTTGATCTTGACATTCCTTAGAGCCTTAATTCCCTTAAGTTTGTAGGCTATAAAATTGGTCTTGGTGCTAAAATCAAAGCTACGAACCCATCTGTTGATATCATGAATTATTGAATGAGAAATCTTTTGATTGTTAGCCATGGATAACTCTTGCTTGTGATTATGATGTCTTGCTAACCTTGACGTAGAGATTTGTTTGCAGGGAAGATGCTAAAGTAAGGTACTTCTATTCCTAACTAGGTTTAAATAAGTTTCAAGAGTTTGTAGCTGACTAGGAAAGTGCTTCATGGTCATTAACGAAGAAAATATTCTTCAAAAAACTCAAAAACACAAAACATATGTCGAAAAGGCGTGAGAAGTTGGCCCACCACGGCGTAAGCCAGTCAACGCATTAGAGTGCCATTCAGCCCTCCCCAAGTGCCGAATGGCACTCAACTCCACACCAAGGCTCATTTATCCTTTTTTGCGTTTTCGATCACTCTTTAGATCCGTTTTTTACCCTATTAAACACTCAAAAAGATTTTTTTGATTAATCTGGGGCATTCAACATGCCTTACCGACTTGTGTTCAAAAAAAAAAAAATCATCACTTGCATCACTACTTTCAAAAAAGAAGAGAGAAAAATTGATCAAATTAAGATTTTTCCAAAACCATGAATTCATATTTCAAACTAGGGGCATTCAACCATGCCACATTCATTTTCAAAACAAAAAAAAAAAAAAAAAAAAAAAAAAAAAAAAAAAATGACCACCATCATCATCTTTTCCTAAAAAAACCAAGATTTCAATATTTCCAAAAATCATGCATTCATTTCTAAACTAGGGGCATTCAACTCTGCCTCATTCAAATAAGTGCAAATTCCATCAAAATTGGTCAAGATAAGTTTAAATTGGTACTACAAGACCTCATTAGGTGAATTCTAAACTTATCTCAATATGATCAAAAGCAATTCCAAGGACAGAGAGCTAAAAGCTAAATTAATACAAGATTGTCTAAGAAACACTACTTCTTGTTTCTGTAGGAAAAGTAAAAACACAAATTAAGCATCATTAGGACTCCGGGTCTGCCTGCGAGAAGACCTCCTTGACCCACCTCTAGAGGAGCCGCCTTTAGTGTTTCTTTCTTGACTTGCATAAAATCGAGATTCTTGCTGCCGGTTCTCAAGCTCAAGATTTCTGATCCTTTCCTCCAAGATCTTCTGGTGGCATCAGCCAATGTCATTCCAGTCACCTAAAAAATCAACAAAGAAAAGTGTTAGACCTAGTGATAGGCCAAGAATGTATTGACTCCTTGTGATATATTAATTGATTAATTAGCCAAGTTTATTAATTAATCAAATTAACATGCATAGCGCGTGATAGCACAAACAAATCACCAATTATCTAAAGTATGCAGTGAAAAATAAATTGACACGGTGATTTGTTTACGAATTGAGAAAACCTACATGGCAAAAACCCCACCGGGTGATTTTAAGGTCACCACGCTCGAGAATCCACTATTATCAAAACAAGTAGTTACAAGTAAAGGAATCCCAGTACCTTATACCAACCTATAATTGAACCCTTACCCCAATACCCAATTGGACTTGTTCTGTAGTAACAATCTCTCTTTTTCAATGCACAGCTCCCAGTACGTGAATAACCAATAGATGCACAGATCCCAATACGCTACTTAATCACCAACTTGAGAAGGATGTTGGCTGCAAAGTTCTTTAGTTCATCCAGATGATGAAAATCAAGAAGCTCCTTAGTCACAAAATCCTACGGTGTACAATCACAGCAGCTTCTTCAAGAGAAAGATGAATTAGGACAAATTTTGTCTCTGGTCACAATTTACATGAACAAGACTTTGCTCTACACTTGTGCGACTGTGCAACCATTGACGGCCCTCAAAATAATCCTTATATATGTTTAGGGCCCTCAAAATATCGAGCTAGCTATCAAGCCACAGGCTTCAGCAGCTTTTAAAGCTCGATAGCTGCTAGCTGTCGAGCTTTAAAATCCAGCACTTCATTACTTGATTCTTGGACAGACTTGCATGGCTTTAACACTTGAACTTGAAATCTTGTTTCTTGAAGCATTAAACACATCCTAGATCTACCCAATTACAAGTAAAGTGCGTTTTGTCAAAGAATTAGTCAATTACATAAAATAGTGACATATGTTCCTAACTTTGAATCGACATTTCAGCAAATCAAAGTAGAAAAGCCCTTTGATCGACCTTTTAGAAAGATCAAGGTAGAGAAGCCCTTTGATTGACATTTCAGCTAGATCGAGCTAGAGAAGCCCCTTTGATCAACATTTCAACCAGATTAAGATAGAGAAGCCCTTTGATCAACCATTCAGCAAATTCAAAGTAGAGAAACCCTTTGATCAGCATTTCAACAAGATCGAGGTAGAAAAGCCCTTTGATCGACATTTCTGCAAATCAAAGTAGAGAAGCCCTTTGATCGACCTTTTAGCAAATCAAAGTAGAAAAGCCCTTTGATCAATATTTCAACAAGATCGAGATAGGGAAGCCCTTTGATCGACCTTACAGCAAATCAAAGTAGAGAAGCCCTTTGATCAAACTTTCAATAGATTGAGGTAGAGAAGCCCTTTGATCAACATTTCAACAAGATCGAGGTAGAGTAGCCCTAAGATCGAGGTAAAGTAGCCCTTTGATCGACTTTTCAGCAAATCAAAGTAGAGAAGCCTTTTGGTCGACCTTTCAGCAAGATCGAGGTAGAGAATCCCCTATTCATTTGTCAACCTACCACATTCAGGCTGGGATAGAGAAGCCTCTTAGTCACCCCAGATTTCAAGATTTGCAAAATTTATTAGTTATCAAGTAGGCCAAGTATTCACAATTTTCATTTTCAACAAACAGTAAGGCACTAGTTATGTGTTCCAAGGTTTTAGGTTCTAGGGCTAGGTGATATTTGAAAAGTCAACCTCAATTAAATCATGGCTGCTAAAATCAGTGTCTTTGTTTTACATTGACATTTACTTTGCAAGCTTTGTCAATGAAGGGCATTCTATAGACACTCAATTTTGCACCCATGATTTAATCAAGGAAGATGTCTAGAATGACCATTTATATACCCAAAATTAATGATTTTATTACATGCATTAATTTGTTCATTTCATATCATAAAAATGATCCTGGGGTTCTAACAGTCACGATGGTATGCCCGATATCTAAATTAGACCATCAAATTGAAAGATATTGCATGATCAAGTTTGCACGGTTGGCATGCATTGTGTTTAGGTAAAATCAACCACACATGATTAATTTAAATTAATTCTGATTGGATAGACAATTAAAATTAATTAAATAATTTTGTGATTGGTTGTTAGTTAGTGTCAAAAATAGGCTTGCTTGCATGGGAATAAAGGGGAAAACTGGATAACAATAAAATTGTGGATAATCAAGAATTTTTGGAGTATTTATCTACAAGATAATCATTGCTCAAAAGACCTGAATTATTAGAAAAAAGTGTTTAATTTTTAGAATATGGATTAAAAATGCGTCTAAGTGCAAGTCCCAGCTCAAAAAACCTCAAAAAAGGAGTTCGAAATGGACCAAAACTCAAACACGGGACCGGCACCCAAAAGGGCCATTCAGCACTTGGACTGAGATAAAACACATCCTTTTCAAGATAAGGACACATCCCAATTCGTATTCTGATCATTTAGCTAATTTTTCAAACATCCCAACCTTGATAAATAAAGGCTACATCTCAAAATTCAGCACACTTTTTCACGCTCTCTGACTCCCCTCTTTCTACCCCTTCTCTTCTTTTATTTTCTCTCTTACGTTAAAGATGTTCTGGAGGCTCTGGCCTAAGGAATTTCTTTTTTGTAAGCAAAGTATTTTAGGTTTCAAAGAGAATTGAATAAATTTCTTTGAACTCTAAAATATTCCTTCACTAAGAAGAGCACGTCCATGCAAGAGGTAGTTTTTCTTTTCCTTTTTTTTTGTGTTTTTTTTTATTAATTCTACTTGATGATGTATGAATAAATTTAGGGTTTTTAATTTCTGATGTTGTTGCTATGTGTTGTGTAAACTTTTTTTTTTTAAAAATGTCTTTAAATAATTCTTGTGTTGTTATGATTTTTCTTTTGAGTTTTAAAAATCTGCTCATTAATAATTTAAAAATAAAAAATAAAAACAGATACGTATTTTCATTAAATACAGACCTGAATTTTTTTATACATCAAAACAGATCTGTATTTTCATTAAATATATATATGAATTTTTGTTACACATCAAGACTAGTCTATATTTTCATTAAATATAGATCTGATTTTTTTTACACATCAAGACTAATTTGTATTTTCATTAAATACAGATCTGAATTTTTTTACATACCAAAACTGATCTGTATTTTGATTAAATACAGATCTAATTTTTCCAAGAAAAATTGCCTTTGTCACAAAAATAGCAGATTTTGAAATTTAAAAGAGGAAGTCAAAAGTTGAGATGGTTTTTGTTTGATGCATGTAACATAGATTTATTTCATGAGTGTAGTTCCTCGTCTTAAAAAAAAAAAAAAGTTTTTTTTCTTATTTTATTCATTAAAAAAAAAAAGATCTGATTTTTTCTCTTTCTACAAATCAAGACTTTCTTACTTTCAAAATGGATTTGATTTTTTTTTTTAACATATAAACCAAAATCATTTTTTTACATTGTTCCAAAACAGATTTGATATTTTTTTTAAGTAAAAAACCTTGTTTTATTTAACAAAAACAGATCTGATTTTTCTTTACGATTTTTTTTTTTTTTTACTACGCAAAAATAGATCTGGTTTCTTTTTAATGAATCAAATCAGAAATTTTTATTCACAAAAATAGATCTCATTTTTTTTTTTTATAAAGAAGAGGATGCATTCATAAATAGATTTATATGAGTTAGTTTTGGTTAAGTGTGTCATGTATGTTCAACATATCATTCATATCATGGAAAAAATGTATATTGGTCATTAGAGTCTCTCTATCTGGGCGGAATGGGTGCCTAACTGGTGTGCTGTCACAAGTAACCAAAAATAAAACCTATACTCCTAAAAATACATGTAGTGATGTGAGTAAGGATCGTTCCCAGGAAGAGTATCTAGCCTAGTTTTATGCTACGTGAACAATGAGAGGGGGGGTTGAGTATAACGAAAACAATTTTAAGAAAAATGTTAGGACATATGTGATTCACTTGTTAGAAACATATGTCACTATTATATATAATTGGCTAATCCTTTGACAAAACGCACTTTACTTGTATTTGGGTAGATCTAGGATGTGTTTAGTACTTCAAGAAATATGTTGTTCAAGTCTAGTATTAAAACCATGAAGATTGGACCAAGAAACAAGTGCAGAAAAGTTGTTCACTAAAGCTGGACAGATAGCTCGACACCTGCGGACAGATAGCTCGACACCTGCTCGACAGATAGCTATCTATCGAGGTTTAATGAGGCTCGATAGATACTATCTATCAAGGTATCTATCGAGGTTACGGGAATTCAGATTTTCAAATCTGATTTTTCGGCCCATGCTTTTGTATTTGTGTAGGATTTCTTTTCTCACAACTCTAGACATATATAAGGCTTATTTTAGAGGCCGTCACATAAGAGAATACAAAGAGAACATATGCAAAAGGTGACCGATGTCTTATTCTCTCTGAAAGAAGCTATTGCGTCTTTTGCACCATAGGGTTTTGTAACCAAGTGCTTCTTGATCTTCATTGTTGATGAAGTGAAGAACTTTCCAGCCAACATCTTCTTCAAGTTGGTGTGTTAGTCACGTACTGGGATTCGTGCATCAAAAGGGTGGCATTCATATATTGAAGAGTTCAGAGATTCTGAAGTGGTAAAAGGTTTATGCTGTGAGTTCATCTATGGGGATTGTAGAGTCTATGGACAAAGGTTTTGTACTAGATCTGAAACTTCTCTTTACTATAGTGGATTGCTTTTCGGGAAGGTTTCCCCCCAGGTTTTTTACTGTGAAACTAGTTTGTTTCATTGGTTTTCATAGGTCATCATATCTTGTCTTATTTACTATTCCGCTGCATTCATTATTGACAGGATATTGATGTTTGTTTGTTTTAACAAGTTCTATTCATAATAAATCTATTTTAAAACTTGTTAATTATACCAACCAGGGTCTAAATTTCCCAACAAGTGGTATCAGAGTAGGTACACTCTGATTGGATTAATTTCCTAAGTGTGATCCTTGACCCCTGTTGTCATGGATCGTGGACAATCTCTTTTGATTCTTCCTTTATTTGATGGCACTAATTATGCATACTGGAAAGTTCGTATGAAAGTTTTTCTGCAGGCTCTAGGTAAACAGGTATGGCAAGCTATTGAAGTTGGATGGATTAAGGCAAAGGAAGCGCTGATGGATTGGGATGAAGCAACAATTATAGCGGCAAATTTCAACAGTAGGGCCTTGAATGCTTTGTTTTGTGGACATCTTTGTGTGATTGTTGTAAATCGATCTTCAAGCTTATCAAGAATAATTAGTCAATAGTCATGTTGGTTTTGATACATGCGTAGACTTGTGCCTATATATCTTCCCACTCTTTTATTTTTATTGCTTAAAGAGCTCAACAAATGTAAATCTCAAAATGAAAAGAGATAATAAGCTGCAAAAGCGGCGCACATACTAGTATTTGACTAGGAAAAAGGGAAAGCGACTTTTATGAAAATATATGGTGCCCAAAAGTCAAAGGCTTATCCATCAAATTGAAATATCAAAAATTTCAGGCATTGATCTCAAAAAGAGATGTAAAGATCAAAAATGATCAAATGTTATGTATTGTAAAGAAGCCAAATGTAAAACTTCAAAGTTACGTAATCATTTTCTTGTGGGAGGTCGTATATGTTCATTTCTATAATTGAGATAGACCACTTGACTTAGTACTAGTTGTGTATGACTTGATTGAATTGATCATTGAAGTTTCACTCTAGACGAAGGACTATTCCACAATTGATACACACACACACAACACACATGCCTAATGTTCAATGAATGTCGTATTCATTTGTTCAATTGTACTTGTTTAAATGTGATGTGTGTGTGCTCAACTTTATATGGATCAATCCAAAAAGTTTTTTGATCATTTTATATGTATTTGGAAGTGATTTTTATCACTCTTTGTGTTCATGTTGAGTGCTTACTTTGTTTTTCATTGTTTAAACATGTTCTGTGTTGAAAAATAGGTGTCAGAGTTTTTCGCGACTCACTCGTGACTCGCCAGTCGTGAAACCCCAGTCACGAGTTCATCCAGAAGATTTTGGCGACTCGCTCGTGACTCACTCACGACTCGCCAAAATTTTGGTGAGTCGTGAACGCGAAATGCCCAGAAATAGCCTTTTAAAGGGCTTTTCATGTGAAACCTGTTTTTAACCTCTCACATCCTCTTTTAAACCCCTCTTTCAATATTTTTACATCAAAACCCAATCAATTTGAATGGTTTTTCATTCCATTAACATCTCTATGGTTATTTTAAACTCTTTTCATTGTTTTGGATCCTTAAATTATGTTTTGGTGAGTTTTGTGCTCTTGGTTGGGATTTTCATCATAGGGGTTGGGAAAACTTAGATTTTGTCAAATTTTTTGCATGGGATTGGTTTCTTTTGATGATTTGCTTTGGATGTTGGCCCCTTGTGCCAAAAAGAGCATGTATTTAGGGTGGATTTCATGATGTTCATGCATTGTTTTACATTGTTGTTTATACTGTGCACGCTAGGTGTTTGATAAAATGCCTCTTAGGCATTTTCTCACTTATTTGGACTCTGATGAGTACCAAACTTTGGGGTTTCTCATGTTTCCTCATTAGGAACATGTTTGGTTCATTGGTTGTGTATTTAACACACCTTGCCCTACATGTGTATTTTTCATGCATTGGTCATGCATTGCACATAGCCAACTCTTGCACACACCTTTGCTACCCTTGTCATGCATTGGTTCATACATTCTTTCTTCATCCTAGCATGTCATATTTACCTTATACTTTGTAGCATTTTGTTTTGTCTTTTGTTTGATCCTCATTTTCTCATTCATCTTGCACCCCTCATGAATCATAATCATTGTTCATACCTTCATCTCTTGCCCTCATTTCTCCTTGACCCTTTGTCTATTCATGTCAAAAAGAGGGAGAGTATACTCTAGAGTAGTATACCGAGTTCTGTCATTTCTATATAACTCTTGTGCACATTCTTAGGGGGAGAAATTCTATTTCTCGTGCACATGTAGGGGGAGAGTTATTCCATAAGGGAGATGCATATACCAAAGGGGAAAAGACATTGTGTTACTAAGAAAAACTTTGTTTTGTCTGTCATTTCTTTATGACTGTTTTGGTGTATGATCAAGTTGCTCATATGTTTCACAACATATTTACTTGATCGCAATTTACTTGCTACATTATACTTGTCCTTTTATGACTTGCTTTACCTTGAAGGTCTAATGTGTTTTGTGCAAGTGTTTCAGGTTACAAGTATATATGTTCCAAGTGCATCACAACTTCTCATCATTTTGAAGGGGAGAAACTTTATGCACTTTTAGTTTATTTAAAATACTTTATAGTTTGTACCTGTTGCTTTTGTAAGCTTTTAAGGTTTATGTACCCATGCTTTGTAGCTTAAGTTCTTGCTGTTAAATGTCATGCATTTTTTTTAAGTACACCACTCTTGTGCCCTTGTAGGATCTTGTTCCTAGATGCATATATGTTTTGTGCATTGGTTGAGTGTTGAACATGCAAATGATACTTTGCAAATAAGCTTATTAGCTTGCATGTCTGGATGTTCATTTCTTGAGTGAATGAGCATTGTGATCACTAGTATATAGTGATTGCTTGTTTAGTTATGCCATGGTTTATTGATTTATCCCATTTTTCTTGATCGCATTGTGCTTGCTCCATATGCATTACAAGTTTTCTGCATACAATGAACTTATTGTGTTATTGTGTTTCAGGAGATATTTGGTCTTATGGTTCAAGAGCTTTACAGATTCTAGAGTTAGGTGTGAGTGAGTTTTCCAACTGTTCCCAACTTATGCATTAAGTCTAGAGTTTGTTGTAGGGTTTTGTCATGAAATAACCAAAGGGGGAGATTGTAAGGTTGAATTTAATCAACCATCTTGTTGGCTTTATTCCGTGCCAATTTGCTTGTATTTCAACACTTAGAAACCCTGTATTTAGGTGGGATTCATGTAAGGGTAGTGAGTGAGAGAGTGTGAAGAAATGCTCAAGATTGTACAAGGATGTAGGGATTCGCAGCTGGGACTCGCAGGTGACTCGTGATTGGCAAGCCACCAACTGCAGCACACAAGTGAAGCGTGCAAGAAGATGAACAGTCACACCAGCTGGTGCACTACAGGACAAAAGGTCCAACCTAGCCGTTCTGTTATCTCACGGCTTGAACTCACGACTCAGTCAAGTCGCGAGGCCAAGCCGCCAACCAGCTCTGTTTTGAAAAACCTGACTCTTCGCATTCCTATCTCACCCTAGTATGAATACCCCCTATACCCACGAAATGTAGAGAGCTTAGAGAGAGAATTTTGAGAGAGAAACCCTAGAGAAAAACAAGATTGATTCATCCACAATCTTCACATAAAGGCTCTTCAAATTCCTCTACTCTCACCCTCTCTATTGTTACATCCTTGAGAAGTTCTTACCCAAATCCTTTTCTCACCATACCCATATCTGTGAGAATGTCATTTAGTGCTTTGGGAAGCAGTTAGGAAGGGACCAGTGGTTATTGGTTGATGCTATAGGTTATAGCGGAATTCGGTAAGCTAGAAAAGATAAAGGTTCGGCGCAACCTCGTTGCAGCAAGAAGCTTGGAGGGCTTAGGTACACTGGGTAGATTAGGCTTGGAGGGTCTATTACTATTCATGTATCCCAACTACATTTTCTAGTGGATTATTGACCGCTTGGAGGGCGGGGGAGAGGTTTTACGCCAAGGGCTTCGGTTTCCTCTTCGATAACACATCGTGTGTTGTCCTTGTGTTTGCATCTCTCTTCCCTTAATCTTTATGAAAGCTCGAAAACGTGTTGAAAAACACAAGAGCTGTTTAGACCCCCGATTAAAATTACGGCTCGATAGATTTTACACAACTTTAATATAAAGTGCGGAATAGTGTAAAAGCGAGCGGATGAACAATATAGCTACTCTAATCCATAAACTAAACAACACAGCAGTATAATGGAATATAAAAGAGTAGGGAAGAGAGATGCAAACACAGAAAACACCAAGACGTGTTTTCGAAGAGGAAACCGAAGAACTCGGCGAAAAACCTCTCCGCCGCCCTCCAAGCGGAAATCGATCCACTAGACAATCAGTTGGGATACATGAGTAAGCAAGAGACCCTCCAAGCCTAATCTACCCGATGTACCTAAGCCCTCCAAGCTCCTACTCCAACAAGGCTTCTCAGAACCGTGTCTTGTCTTAGTTATCCGGATCCCGCAACAAGCTCCATGTTGCATCTGCCATTCCAGGCTTCTTCCAATGCTTCCCAGCAGCACCAAAATGTCACACAACACTCTCCAAAGGTGTGGTAAGTGTTTGGGCTATCAACCTCTCAATGGTGTGGAAATGGAGAGGGAAGGGTTGAGGAGATACCACAAGCAAGTGTATAGAGAAAGGTGGGGATGACAATCTCTAATTACAAATGTGTTTGGCTAGGGTTTTCTCTCTGAAGCATTCCTCAACATTTGTGGGTAATGGGGGTTTATATAGGATAGGTGCAAAATGTGTGAGTCAGTCAGTACAGGCTGGCAGAACAGCATGTCTCGCGGGTGTCTCGCGGGAAGGCCTTACCCGCGAGATACTCGCGAGAGACAGCTGTCTCCATCTGTCATGACTCTTCGCATTCCAGCATGTGCAGGGCACATGCTTCACTTCGAGGGAAGCTTAGTCGCAAGATACCCGCGAGATTCCATCAGCTTCCAACTTGCTTGAGTCTTCACACACTCTCTATCACACACCCCTTACAACAATTCCCACAACAAATACAAGGTATAAACGATTGATAGAAATTACAATCAAATTTGGCACGGAATAAAAGCCAACAAAACACATAGTTGTAAATCACAACTTTACACTTTACCATTTAATTTCTTCTGTGGATGTGATTTTAATTGGTTTAGATTGATTATCAATTTTGTTATTAGCTTGTGTTCATTTTCCACACATATATTGTTTGACATTAAGCTTGAATTGATAATATTGTATTTGGGGGTCTAAACGTTCATAATGTTTTATACGCTATTTGAACATTCAATTGATGTCAAAGCGGGTACACTTGTTGTGGTTTAAATGCCTAAGTGTGATCCTTGACCCCTTGTATTTATTTGCCATGGATTGTGCTTTGTATGCCTCTTTGTATGATTTGGTTGATGATTTGGGGTGACCCCCTACTCTTTAGTCTATGGTAGTAAGGCGGTACTTCCTATTGAGGTGGAAATACAATCTTTGAGGGTGCTAGTAGAAAATAAGGTCCTAGAAGAGGACTAGGCCAAGGTGAGATATGAACAATTAGCTTTGATAGATGAGAAGAGAGCTAGGGCACGATACCATGCACAAGGGTACCAAAAAAGGGTTGCTAAAGCATTCAACAAGAAAGTGAAACCAAGAAACCTTAAAGAAAGAGACTTAGTCCTAAAGGTGCTTAGAGATGAGACTTTTGATCCAAGAGGGAAAATGAAGCCTAGGTGGTCTAAGCCTTTTATCATTAAGAAGATCATGTTTGGAGGTACTACAAGGATCACAAATTTGGATAGGGAAGAGATACTTCTTCCCATTAACATGGATAGTCTCCAGAAATACCATATTTAAAAGGGGGGGGGGGGGGGAGCCTGCTAGGTTGAAAACCCAAAATGGCGGCCTAGGCAAAAATTAAAGCAAAAGAACCCCACTAGATTGAAAACCCGGAAGGGCAGCCTAGGCAAAAAGTTAGGGGAAAGACCATGAGCATGGCAAAAATTCCTCAAAGGACATCATGGGCAAAAATTACATGGCAAAGGAAAAAGAAAAGAATGAATAAATGAGATGACAATAAGCAAAGATAATAAAAATGGAAATTCTTTCATTGCTCAAATTAAAAGATAATAAGTTTATTCTCATAGGGGATTTGGAACATTCCAATCCTTTATTAAATTCAAAACAAAAACATAAGAATCATAAAAGTGCAAAAAAGTAAAACATAGGGCACATCAAGGTGGTCACTCAGTCCTCCTTATCTTCTTGCTAGTCTTCATGTGAGCCTTCTCATCCTTCAAAATCCATTTCATGTCATCCTTCAACCATTGCTTGCATGTAGCTTGCAGTAAGGTAGATATATCTGGGAGGAACAATGCCTTTCGTCACCCTACAGGGCCAAGCTTCATTAATCCTACCCAAGATCCTATTGGTGAACTTTGCAGTGTAGAAGGCACCCTCATCAATAGGAGCTTCTGGACATTCTCCAAATTGCCTTGAGATACGACAAGTGGAGTAGTAAAAGCAGTAATGAAGCCCAACTAGGGTCACATAATGGTCCTTGCAGTAGCTATGTACCATGCTTGAGATATGCCACCATTCCACAACCCAGTAAACATTAGTCTCCTTGACACGACCCATGAGCTCCATGTATGCTTCAAAGCCCAAGACATCTCGAAGCCGACGGTCCCTAAGGTGCCTAGGAAGGTAGGTGCTGAGGGGCACAATAGGAGGATGAAGCAACCGAAGCCTCTCTTGTAGCCATATCTAAAAAGGAAAGATGAGAAGGAGAAAATAAAAAATAAAAAGAAAAAGAAAAAAAATGGAGAGCATGAGTGAGAAAAAATAAAAAAATAATGAAAGACACTATAAGATGTCTTGATGGGTTGAAAACCGCAAGGCAATCCATGCAAAATTAGAGGGATCACACTAGGATGAGAATCTAGGAAAAAGTTAGGGATCATACCTGAAGAAGAAGAAGACTTCCCGCAAAGAAACTTGCTTCCTTCCTTCCTTTGAAAAGCATCCAAACCATTGAGGGTTTCCACTAAGATCAAGCCCACCGGATTGCCTCTCTTTAGCTCATAAGCCACCATGCACATCCAAAGGTGCATACAATATGACTATTGAACCAAGAAATAGCTCACAAGGGCACATAAGTAAAAGGCACGAAGGTAGTATGATCATGGCCTTTCACCCTTAGGAAAGCCCAAATTGGAAAAGTAATCAAAGACCAACCTAAGGTTGAGTTTGCCAAAGACACACCATCTATTGGCTGTGCTTTAAGGGACACCCAACACCACTCGTAGCAAGGAAGGAAGATCCCCACCCATGGTAGGAAAGATAAGATCGTCAATCCCCAACTCACCCATGATAGCAGCAAATTCCACAATAGTAGGGCATAGGTCTATTACATTGAAGCGAAATACATGCCAGGAAGGAACCCAATAGTTGGCAGCAGCATAAAGAAGAGGCTCATCCACCCTAATTTGATGGTAAAGGAATATGCAAGAAAGGCCATAAGGAACGACAAAATCCTTGAAATCAGGACCTAGCTTCCTAATCCAAGTGGAGACATCAAAAGGGGAGTTTTCTGCCATTGAAAGACCTCAAAAAAGTGTTCTCTGGGTTGGAAATATGTTTGTGAGGGTTTTGGACCCAAACAACTACTTTTATACCTGAGTAAGTCGGCTAGGGTTTTTCTAATTTATGGCCTACATGCGCAAAGTCAACCCTGCATACGCAAAATCAAGGCTGTGTACGTAGGCTCAACTCCTTGTACACAAGGCGCTTGACAGAAGCCTATATTCCCTTTTTTATGTAGATTTTTTCCATTTCTAAGAATTCCTAAGGTCCCTATGACTTAAAGAATCATTCAAGATACATCCCAAGTAAGATTGCAAGCATTAAAGAAGCAAAGATTGCATAGAAACAAACAATTTATCATTATACTTGTAAATTAAGTACTAAGTTCCAATCAAAAGCATAAATGTAAAAAGATGTTCTTAATACAATCCTTTGTCTCAAACTTAATCCAAATGTCTGCTAAGGGAATTGAAAAACAGTAAAAGCAAAAGAAAACAAAAAAAGAAAAAGAAAAAGTTGTGTGTTGTGTGTTATGTGTATGCTATAACTGTAGGTAATCAACGATGCTGCCTCTCCCTTGGTCGGTAGCTAGGAGTCGCCTCCAAATCCTCCTCCTGACCACCATCATCATCATCACCACCACTCAGGTGGGCCACTCCTCCAAGACCATACAGCTCCCTCAAATAGTTAATCACCTCCAACTTGAGATTTCTGACCAACCACACCAACTCCTCATGCTCTTGAATAGTGGGCTACAATTAGAAAGAAGAAGGATTAAGTGACTGGAACAAGAAAAGAAATGGCAAAGAAGGAAGAGCAAAAGGAAGAAAGAACTCACCACTCGAGTGTTAGGAGGGAAAGGATAGCCCATGACATTAGGGTTACGGGGCATAACACGCTCCCGAACAAAGTCATCTGCTCCATAGGCATAGACCGTCCAAGGGATACATAGAGGATCTATGGGTTCACCAGTAGCAGGTTCCCCCAATTGTAATTCCCCGCATTAGTAGTCATGACAAGCCAAGAGAGAGTAGAAAGAAACGAAGAGCAAGAGTTTGAATATATACCTGAACAGTAAGCGAAGGCATGAGGCGAGTAAGGTTGAACTCCTCGCAGTCCAACCCCTCAAGAAGCCCCTCAGCATAGGAAATACCACTCCGCTACATGTTGTACTCAACATCAGTCATGGAATGTAGGGCAAGCATGAACTTAGGAAGGTCCCTTAAAATCTGTGGGTCATCCTTTCCCACCAACTAGCATCTCACCCTCTTCGCCAAGTATATCACCCTCAAGCCCACTCTTTTAGAAGGTCGGGTGATCTCTGAAGCAACGAGAGCGGCAAGCTCTAAGTCTCGAGAAGCAAGAAGGGGTTGGTTAACCCATGGAGTCTTGTTAACCTATAAAGATATGAGGTTAGAAGAAGGATTTCCTAAGAAGAATGCATGAAGAAGCACGAGAAACTAGAACTACTATACTTACCTTATCGAAAATCAACCTAACAAGGTGTGCCCTCACTTGGTGGAAGTCCTTCAAGACTAGGTCGGTGCCCAGAGTTATAAAGCCATACCTAATCACCCATCGCTACAAAAAAAGGGAAACACAAACCACAGGTTGGATACATGATAATAGTTTGTAAGATAACAGTTTGAAAGATGACCGGATACAAGATAACAGTTTGCAAGGTGACAAGATGCAAGATGACACTTTTCAAGGTGGTATATACAAGGTGACAGTTTTCAAGGCAATACAATTTGCAAGACAATGAGCTACAAGTGAAAGAGAAAGAGTGAAAAGAGAACTGACCTCACGGAGCTTCCAAGGCCCCACAAGTTGCCGCAAAGTGCCCTGGTTGAGAGTGTCGAGGGTGGAGTAAAGATAATCAAGGCATGCTTGCCCCCAATTGGCCCTTCATGCCTCCCCAAAATCCTGGAAGAGGGTTAGCCACCTCAGAGACACCGTCTTCCCACCATTGGCAAAGAGGTAGGCACCCATCAAATGGAGAAGGAAAGCCTTAGCCATACGGACACATTCCTCCGTGGTCCTCTATGGGAGAAACATCTAATCCAACACCAGGTCAAAGTAGCGAATGGTCTCAGTGGAGTACTTCCTCCCCAACATGTCAATACCTAGCTGCATGCCCAACACACCATCTAAAGTAATGATGGCCCCCTCGAAGTTGAGACCAGTTATGTGGTAAAAGTCATAAGGAATCATAATCATCTCCCGTTCGGCGATGTCAAAGGTGTGGGGTAGTGTCCCACCACCTCTCAATGAGGCACTACACCAGTGTAGCACTCACAAACTTTTTCGGAAGGAAACCAATGATAATTTCGAAGCCCACCTCCCGATCATAGCCTCTAGTTTCGAGGGCGAGCGAGTTGAACCACTCCACCACCTTATGGGTGTTTCCCCTACTAGCATAAGGGATTGATGACTGCAAAAAAGAAAGATGTCATTAGATTCATGATTCGAGTAAAATTCAAGAAATATGGTGTTTTAATGCAAGAATAAAGATAAAAATAATGATACAGCGATAATTGAATGCAAAGATGACAAGAATATGTGTTAGAATTACATGTGGAAGTGAAACGGTTGAAAAATGAGTAGAAATGGGCAGAGCAAGGCTTCTGCTAGGCATCTCACGTACGCGGGTTAAAGCTCGCGCACATAGGTAAGACCTTGCATACGCAGGTCCATTCCCACGTACGCAAAACCTCAAGACCACACCTGTATATGCTAGAACAGAGCTGCTTAAGCATGAATACAAGTTGCGTACACTGGCCCAAGGCCACGCACGCAAGGACACAGATAGAAGCAGTTCTTCGACTTTTTCAATGAGGCATCATCCAAAATCAATCCTAGACATTTTCATACCCCTCCTAAGACATTAGGTTTTCATCTAAACCCATCCCACAGCAAAACCCAAGCATTTACAAATCGAAAAACACATCTAAGCCAAAGATCAAAGAGGAACTTGAAAAAGAGAAAAAAAATGAAAAACTTACTAATTCACCCACGAGAATGTGATTCTCTAGCCAATAAGTAAATGGTGGAGGTCCTACCAATCTTATGACTCCACTCCAACGGGTGAGACGGAAGGCATCAGTAATTAGGACATGGGAGAATTTCTTGGCCTTGGGTGCCATTGGAGGAGATGATGAAAGAAAGAGAGAAACTGAGGAAATGAGAGAGTTTAAGAGGATGAGGGAGTCAGAAGGTGTGAGGAAAAGAAAGGGGGGATGAAGGTTTTTGTAGAAAAGAGAGAGGAGTTATCAAGAATATGAAGTGGTGAGGAAGATGAAGAGAATGAACAAAAAGGGGAAAAAAAATGGTTGGTAACGGTTGAGGAAAATGAAAAGGCGGGAATACACTTAATGGCTAAACTACGTGTAGTTTAGGCCTCAACACTAAACTACATGTTTTTTAGTCATGAATAGTAAAAAAAATTATTTTCTTTCTCTCTTTCAAGGAAGGAACATCTCAAGGTTCCCACAACTAAACATGCATTATCAAAAGAACAAAATCAAAAAATTCCCTAATGGATCAAGCACATCAGACTAATCCCCAGTGGATCAAGCACCTCAAGAACTTTCCCTCAGTAGGTCAAGCATGTCAAAGACCATCCTCAGTAAGGAAGTAGAAGACTCTTCCTCAACATTTCTAGCAACTCAAGCAAAGCATCCCCAGTAAAGGAAGTAGAAGATTCTTCCACAAGTGAATCAAACCTATCAAACATCATACTCGGTAAGGAAGTAAAAGACTCTTCCTCAACATTTCAAGCATCTTAAGCAATACCCCCAGTGAAGGAAGCTAAAGATTCTTCCTTAAATAAATCAAACCTATCAAATATCATCCCCATAGAGGAAGCAGAAGACTCTTCCCCAATAGTTCATGCATGCCAAAGCAAGCCTCCAGTAAGGAAGCAAAAGATTCTTCCCTAAAGTATCCCCAATAAGGAAGTAGAAGATTCTTCCCCAGTGAGTCCCACACACCAAAAATCCCCAACAAGGAAGCAGAAGATTCCTCCTCGCACGCGTCTACTCCTCAGCGAGTTTTTCACCATCCCTAGTGGATCCTACTCTTCCACATATCCTCCAAGAATTGAACATGTAGGCACTGTAGAAAAAGGTAGATATAGTGATAGAGAAAGAGGTTAAGGCCAACCCAAGGCAAGAGCCTCGCCCTACAAGGTAGAGAAAGAACTGAAGAAGACAAAAGGAACAAGTTACTTGGAGAAGTTTGAGGTAAGAGCCCTAGATGGACACCACAGAGACTATATCCTTTTGTTGTTTGTTGGGTTAGCTCATAAGTGCACCCTTTGTTTGTTTTCTTTTCTTTTTTAGTGACTCTAGGATAGTGAGTCACTCACCACTTACTCACAAGTGGCAAAACAAGTTCTGGAATAGTGAACCTATTATTGCTCATTTCCCAAGCAACAAATGTGGGACTTCGGACATACAACTCCCACGCAGCTCTTCGAAGTTGCACCCCACCCCATGTATGTGTGATGTGTGTCACGTGCGTGGGTTGGGCCCAAGCTATACGTCAAAACAAATTTTGTCTCTTATTATTTTGATTCTATTAGCAAAACTCACGAATCAAAAGAGGGGCATCTGTAGACACCACATTTTGTAGCCCTAACAACTTGAGCCCCCATTCCCCAATGATGCTCAAACTCTAAGGTCCAAGGCCAGTTTAGAGTCCAATCAGATATTAAATTGTCTTGAGGAGTGTTAAAATGGAAATTATAACCTTTTAAATAAGAAAATTTCCATTTTTGGAAATAAATTAACCAAAGTAACCCTTGGCCTGCATACGTGGGTCGCGGCTTGCGTACATGAGCCACTGCATGCGTACGCAGGCACGATCCTATGCACACAGCTAGGGTTTCAAAAGCATAATAAAGTCAAGTTTTCTGCAATAATGGATGAGGTTTGAAAAGAATCCCACATTGTCTAGCCGCAAATCCAAACCCCATTTCTCCCACTATACCTTACATGGTACATTTTCAAAGCAGACAGAAATCCCACGAGAAAAACCTAAGATTCACTAGGAAATAGTGAATCAAAAGGGAGTTTTTCACAAAAAACCCACAAGTCTCTTTTTATTTGGGTGGGACCTTTTCTGGTCCCAATCCTTTGAGTTTAAGATTACTAATCACTCTTTAATTGATTATGATAGATTTGACTAAGGGGAACGGTCAAAAATCAAGCTTAGAAGCTTTTGCTTTGAGGTATGCTTCAAGAGCTTTTCTTTTCTTTTTTGCCTTGATCTTTGTTTTAATCTGGTTCTTTTGCTTAGTTCATGTTGATTTGTGTTTGTTTAGGTTAGTTCTACAGTTTCTTTAAGTTCTTAAGCATGATAGGTTGCTAGATTTTACATTTTTGGTTGCTGCTCTATTTCTGTGTTAATTAGGTTTTTTGGGTAAGGATTTGCGTACGCATGATCTAGCCTGCGTACGCGGGCTGAACTCATGCGTACGTAGACCTGTTCTAGTGTGCGTGATGTCATTACCTAGAAAACCCTAATTTTTGTTTGTTTTGATTCTGCCTACACATGTTTGTCTGCATAGCCTCTCTTTCACATGTTTTTAAGCCTCATAAATTATTTTCTCATCTTTTGGAAGTGCTTATTTGTTATCACATGTCTAGGTTAGGGTTTAGTTTAGGGTTTCTCCATTTTAAAGCCATTCATTCACATGTTCATGCATTGATGCCATAGGTGTTGTGCTGCTGAGAGGTAAGTCAAGGGTAAGTCATGCATTAGCAGTGTCCATGCATTTATGTTAGGTTTTCTTAGATGTTTGATTAGGGTTTCTAACATTTTAACGTTTTGTATTTGTTTTGTTTTGTTTGATAACTGCCGTGGTTTTTTTTAGATAGGGTTTTTCGTATGTTAGATGTATGATTAGGGTTTCTTTTGTTTGGATAAATGGATAAGTTTTTTTTCATAGTGGATTGGGAACATTCCAATTCTTTATTAAATTATAAAAGTGTAGAAAAGTAAAACACCAAAAACTTATTGCGACTTAAATAATGCTCCCAAGTGCAGGATTGTCGCATAATAATAGCTCAGTAAGTCTGTGGTCAAATCCACAGGGAAAAAGGAATTGATAAGCAAACCACAAGAGAATAAAACTAAAATAATAAAGTTTAATTGAAGAGAGTTTTGATGCTTTAGTAAAGGCAATTTAAATTGAGAGAAAATAACAATATATTAAGGCAATAAGGTTTAGGGATCCACACACAACACATTTATTGGTAGTCTTAACAATATTTATTTTATAACTCAACTAAAATTCATATGAAGGATGATATTAGTCGGATGATTTTATAATAAAAACTTAATAATTAATTGTCTAAGGTAGTTCCATGAAATTGACTAATTTTAGGTAAAACAAAACTAGTGAATTAGTTCATAGGGAATATTAAGCATTTAACATGCCTGGAGTCTATGATAAATCAAAGAATTATAAAGAACTAAAAACTTTTCTAGATGAGTAAAAAACTCAAAAACATAAAAACATAAGCATTAAAACCAATAAATAATTGTTAAGAACATACCAATAAACGGTTGGGTTTCACCCCTTGCCTTAGCAAGGCTTCTAGCAAGCCATAACACAAATAAAACTCTAAAACTGTAAAGAAACTTTAAGAAAACCTAAATTATGTTCTACAACAGCTCTCTCCTGAATTTTTCCCTAAAGAGCCTTTAAATAGGTCAAGGAATCCTATTACAAGTTGAATTCCCATTTGGAGAAAATCCCAGGTTTTTAGGCTTCACTTATCCGACATTTTTGGCCCATTATACTTCAGAATTCTGACTTTTTGTAAACTACAAAGTTGTATCCCTTTAAGTTAGCTTTCCAACCCAACTTTAATCATCTATATTGGACATCTGAGGCGAAAGTTATGCTCCAAATACTAATTGGTGCGCAGGCTGGAATCCTTATCCAAATTGGAGTTGGATTTGGTGCAAATTTCCTTTGATTCCTTGCTCCAATTGGACTGGTTGGCCTTCTTTGACTTCATCATGGCCCTTGTAAAAGTAAAGTCCATTAGCATTCTTCTTTGCACAAATCCACTTATTTAATTTCATTATTCTACAAAAGACAAATCCACACATTAAAATTCAATTAAGCACAAAATTGATTATTTAGCATTATTCCAAAACCAACTATAAAATGCATGAATTAACTCAAAATAAGTATGATAATGCTTTCTAATAATGATATAAATATGCAAAATTAAACTAATATTAGGGCCCCTCAAAGTCAGTCACTCAGTCCTTTATCTTCTTGCTAGTCTTCATGTAAGCCTTCTCATCCTACAATATCCACATCATGTCATCCTTCAACCATTGCTTGTAACTTGTAGTGGGGTAGATGTATTTGGGAGGAGCAATGTCTTTCGTCACCCTACAGTGTGACCAAGATTCACTAATCCTGCCCAAGATCCTATTAGTGAACACCGCAATGTGGAAGGCACCCTCATCATCAGGAGCTCCTTGACGCTCTCCAAATTGCCTTAAGATACAACAAGTGGAGTAGTAAGAACAACAACAAAGCCCAGCTAGAGTCACACAATAGTCTTTAAAGCAACTGTGGACCATGCTTGAGATGTGCCACCATTCCATAACCCACTGAATGTTAGTCTCCTTGAGACAACCCATGAGCTCCATGTATGCTTCAAAGCCCAAGACATCTCAATGCCGGCAATCCCTACGGTGCCTAGGAAGGTAGGTGCTATGGGGCAGAGTAGGAGGATAAAGCAACTGAAGCCGCTCTTGTAGCCATATCTGGAGAGGAAAAAAAAAAGGAGAGAGGATAGAGAGGAAAAGAAAAAAAAAGTGGAGAGCATGAGTGAGAAAATAAAAATGATGAAAGACAATATAAGGTTCCACAAAGGGTTGAAAACCGCAAGGCAATCCATGCAAAATTAGAGGGATCCCACCAGGTTGAAAACCTAGGCAAAAGTTAGGAATCATACCTGAAGAAGAAGAGGACTTCTCGCAAAAAAGCTCGCTTCCCTCCTTTGAAAGGCATCCAAACCATTGAGAGTTTTCGCCAAGATCAAGCCCACCGAATTACCCCTCTTTAGCTCATAAGCCACCATACACATCGAAAGGTCCACATAGTATGACTGTTGAACCAAGAAATACAATGCAAGGGCACATAAGCAAAAGGCACAAAAGTAGTATGATCATGGCCTCTTACCCTCAGGAAGGCCCGAACCGAAAAAATAGTCAAAAACCAACATAAGGTTGACTTTGCCAAAAACATACCACCTATTGGCTGTGGATTCAGGGACACCCAACACAACTCACGGCAAAGGAGGAAGATCTTCACCCATGGTAGGAAAGATGAGATCATCAAACTCCAGTTCACCCATAATAGCTATAAATTCCTCAATAGTGGGGCACAATTCTATTCCATTTAAACGGAATACATGCCAAGAAGGAACCTAATAATTGGCAACAGCACAAAAAAAAGGCTCATCCACCTTAATTTGACGGTAAGGGATGATGCAAGAAAGGCCATAGGGAGCAACAGAATCTTTGAAATCAAGACCAAGCTTCCTAATCCAAGTAGAGACATCAAGAGGAGAGTTTTCTGTCATTGAGAGACCTCAAAAAAGTGTTCTTTGGGTTGGAAATACGTTGGTGAGGGTTTTGGACGCAAACAGCTACTTTTATACCTAAGTAAGTCAGCTAGGGTTTTTTTGATTCGCAGCCCATGTGCGCAGAGTCAACCCTGCATACACAAAGTCAAAGTTGCGTACGCAAGGCACAAGGCGCTTGGTAGAAGCCCATGTTCCCTTGGCAGAAGCCCATGTTCCCTTGTTTTAAGTAGAGTTTTTCCACTCCCAAGCATTCCTAGGGTTCCTATGACCCAAAGAATCATCCAAGACATATCCCAAGCACAAGATTGCAAAAGCATCAAAAAAGCAAAGTTGCAATCCTTTGTCTCAAACCAAATCCAAATGTTTGCTAAAAGGAATAAAGAAAAACATTAAAAGCAAAAAGAAAAAGAAAAATCATGTGCTGTGTGTATGTATGCTATCAACGGTGCCACCTCTTCCTTGGTTGGTAGCTAGGAGTCGCCTCCGAATCCTCCTCCTCGCCACCATCATCATCATCACCACCACCCAGGTGGGCCGCTTCTCTAGGACCATACAGCTCCCTCGAGTAGTTGGTCACCTCCAGCTTGAAATTTCCAGCCAACCATACCAACTCCTCATGCTCTTGAATAGTGGGCCACAATTTGAAGATAGAAGGATTAGTGACTGAAACAAGAAGGGAAAATTGGACAGACAGAGGAAGAAAGAGAACTAAGGGAAAGAAGAACTTACCGCTCGAGTGTTGGGAGGGAAAGGATAGCCCATGACATTATAGTTATGGGGCACAACACGCTCCCGAGCAAAGCCATCCACTCCATAGGCATAAACCATCCAAGGGATATATGAAGGATTAATGGACTCACCAATAACAGGTCCCCCCTATTACAATTCCCCACATTAGTAGTCATGACAAGCTAAGAAAGAAGAAAGAAACGAAAAGCAAGAGTTTGAACATATACCTGAACCGTAAGCAAAGGCATGAGGCAAGTGAGGTTGAACTCCTCGTAGTCCAACCCCTCAAGGAGCTGCTTGACATAGGAAATACCACTCCCCATATGTTGTACTCAGCATTAGTCATGGAATGTGGGGCAAGCATGAACTCAGAGTGGTCCCTCAAGATCTGTGGGTCATCCCTACCCACCAACTGACACCGCACCCTCTCTGCCAAGTATAGCGCCCTCAAACCCACCCCTTCAAAGGGTCGGGTAATCTCTAAAGCAATAAGCATGATGGGCTCTAGGTCTAGAGAAGCAGGAAAGGGCTAGCCAACCCATGCGGTCCAATTCACCTATAAAGATACAGGGTTATGAGGAGAATATTTTAAAGGAAATACATGAAAAAGCATGAACGGCTGGGATTCTTATAATTACCTCATCCGAAGTCAACCCCGTGAGATGTGCCCTCACTTGGTGGAAGTCCTTCAGGACTAAGTCTATGCCTGGAGTTGTAAGGCCATACCTAACTACCCACTACTGCAAGAGAGAAGCACAAATCCTAGGTTGGATACAAGATAACAGTTTGTAAGATAGCAAATGCAAGATAATAGATGCGAGATGACAGCTTTTTTTAAGGTAATACAGTTTGCAAGACTATAAGCTACAAATAAAAGTGTAAAAAATGAAAAGAGAGCTAACCTCAAGGAGCTTCCAAGGCCCCATAAGTTGCCACAAAGTGCCCTAGCTGAGAGTGTTAAGGGTGGAGTAAAGCTAAGCAAGACATGCTTGCCCCCAGTTGGCCTTCCGTGCCTCCCTAAAATCCTGGAAGAGGGTTAGCCACCTCAAAGACACTGTTTGCCCACCATTGGCAAAGAGGTAGGCCCCCATCAAATGGAGAAGGAAAGCCCTAGCCATGCAGACACATTCCTCTGTGGTCCTCTGTGGAAGGAACACGTAGTCTGACACCAGGTCAAAGTAGCGAATGGTCTCAATAGAATACTTCCTCCCCAACATGTCGATGCCCAACTGCACACCCAACACACCATCCAAACTGATAATGGCCCCCTCAAAACTAAGGCCGGTCATTCGATAGAAGTCATAGGGAGTCATCATCATCTCCCGCTCGGCAATGTGAAAGGTGTGGGTAATGTCCCACCACCTCTCAATGAGGCACTGCACTAGGGTGGCACTCGCGGACTTCTCTAGAAGGAGATTGATGATAGGCTCAAAGACCACCTCCTGAATATAGCCTCTGGTTTCAGGATTAAGTAGGTTGAACCACTCTACCACTTCATTAGTGTTCCCCCTACCAACATAAAAGGTTTATGGCTGTAAGGAAAAAGGAGACGAGATATATTTAGGTTCATGATTCGAGTGAAATTCAAGGAATATGGTGTTTTAATGCACAAGTAAAGATAAAAAGAATGTTACAGTGATGTTCAAATGCAAAAAATGACCCCCAAAAAAAGGTGTGTTAGAATTGCATAGGAAAGTGAAACAGGTGAAAAATGAGTACAAAGGGGCTTCTGCCAAGCGTCCCACGTACGCAGGTCAAAGCCCACGCATGCAGACAAGACCCCACATACGCAATTCCATTCCCATGGACGTAGAACCTTAAGAACACACCTGCGTATGCAAGAACAGAGCTACGTATATAGGCCTAAGCCCACACATGCAAGAACACAGATAGAAGCAGTTCTTCGACATTTTTAAGGAGGCATCATCCAAAATCAAACCTAGACATATTCCTACCCCTCCTAAGACATTAGGTTTTCATCTAACCCATCCCATAACAAAACCCAAGCATTTACATAGCAAAACACACATTTAAGAAAAAATCAGAGGAGAACTTAAAAAAATAAAAAAAAATAAAAACTTACCAATTCACTTACGGGAATGTGATTCTCTGGCCAATATGTCAATGGTGGAGGTCTTACAGCAGATAGGACGTGGGAGGATTTCTTGGCCTTGGGTGCCATAGGGAGGAATGATGAGAGGAAGGGAGAAAATAAGGAAAGGTGAGAGTTGGAGAATGGGAGAGTCAGAAACTGTGAGGAAAAGAAAGAGGAGAAGGAGGTTTTTGTAGAGAGAAGAGAGAAAGGAGGTATGAAGAATGTGAAGGGGCGAGGGAGATAAAGAGAATGATGGAGAAGAAGAAAAAGAAATAGTTGGCAACCATTGGAGAAAATGAAAAGGCAGGAACACACCTGATGGCTAAACTACGTGTAGTTTAGTCATGAATAGTAAAAAAAAAAAAAAATCCTGTTTCTCTCTTTCAAGGAAGGGACATCTTAAGGCTCCCACAAATCAAAATCAAAAAATTCCCCAGTAGAGCAAGCACATCAAAATAATCCCCAGTGGATCAAGCACCTCAAGAACCTTCCCTCGGCAGATCAATCCTATCAAACACCATCCTCAGTAAGGAAGTAGAAGACTCTTCCTCAATCTTTCAAGTATCTCAAGCATCCCTACTGAAGGAAGTAGAAGACTCTTCCTCAAGTGAATCAAACATGTCAAACACCATCCTTAGTAAGGAAGTAGAAGACTCTTCCTTAATCTTTCAAGTGTCCCAAGCAACACCCCCAGTAAAGGACGCAGAAGATTCTTCCTCCAATGGTTCAAACCTATCAAATATCATCCCCATAGAGGAAGCAGAAGACTCTTCCTCAATAGTTCAGGCATGTCAAGCGTCATACCCATGGAAGAGGCAGAAGATTATTCCCCAATGGACCAAAGTACATTAAAGCAAGTCCTAGTAAAGAAGCAGAAGATTCTTCCCCAAAGTATCCCCAGGGAGTCAAATACACCAAAAAATCCCCAGTAAAGAAGCAGAAGATTCTTCCTTAAAATCCTTAACAAACCTTGAAGGAAGTAGAAGATTCTTCCCCAATGGATTGTGCACTACTCCTCAGCAAGTCCATTCCTACTACTCCTCAGTGAGTTTCTCATCTCCAAACAAGTCGTGAGATGTAGAAGATTCCTCCCCTTGTAAGTCCACTCCTCAGGGAGTTGCTCACCACCCCTAGTGGATCCTACTCATGCACATATCCCTGGGGAATTGAACATGCAGGCACAGTTGAAAAGGTAGAGATAGTGGTAGATAAAAAGGCCAAGGCCAACCCGAGGCAAGAGCCTCGCCAGAAAAGGTAGAGAAAGAAGTGAAGAAGACAAAAGGAACAAGTCACCCGAAGAAGTTTGAGGCAAGAACCCTGGATGGACATCACATAGACTATATCCTTTTGTTGTTTCTTAGGTTAGCTCGTAAGAGCACCCTTGTTTGTTTTCCTTTTTCTTTTTAGTGACTCTAGGATAGCGAGTCACTCGCCATTTGCTTGCAAGTGGCAAAACAAGTTCTGGAATAGCAAACTTGTCGTTGCTCATTTCTCGAGCAGCAAAGGTAGGACTTCGGACATACGAATCCCACGCAACTCTTTGGAGTTGCACCCCGCCCCATGTATGCGTGATGTGTGTCATATGCGTGGGTTGGGCCCGAGCCATACATCGAAACAAAATTTTTTGTCTCTTATTCTTTTGTTTCCATTTGCGAAGCTCACAAATCAAAAGTGGGGCATCTGTAGACACCGCATTTTGTACCCCTTACGACTCGGGGCCCCATTCCCCAATAATGCTCAAACTTTAAGGCCCAAGGCCAGTTTAAAGCCCAATCAGATATTAAATTGACTTGAGGAGTGTTAAAATGGAAAATATAACCTTTTTAATGAGAAAAAATCTATTTTTGGAAATAAATTGACCAAAGTAGCCCTTGGCCTGCGTACATGGGTTGTGGCTTGTGTATGCAAGCCACTGCATGGGTACACTAGCACGATCCTACGCACACAGCTAAGGTTTCAAAAGTATAAGAAAGGCAAGTTTTCTGCAATAATGGCTAAGGTTTGGAACAAATCCCACATCGTATGGGAGCCGTTCCGAACCCCATTTGTTTCCACTATATAAAGCCTTACATGGTACATTTTCAAGACACACAAAAATCCCATAGGAAAAACCTAAGATTCACTAGAAATAGTGAATCAAAAGGGAGTTTTTCACAAAACACCCTCAAGTTTTTTACAAAATACTAATCACTCTTTCATTAAACTGTGATAGATTTGACTGAAGGGAACAATCAAAAATCAAGCCTAGGAGCTTTTGGTTTAAGGTATGCTTTAAAAGCTTTTCTTTTTCTTTTTTGCCTTGATCCTTGTTTTAATTTGCTTCTTTTGTTTAGTTTATGTTTACTTATGCTTGTTTAGGTTATTTCTAGGTTTTCTTTATGTCTTTAAGTATGACAGGTTGCTAGATTTTATGTTTAAATTTTCTTTTCTATTATGTGTTGATTAGGGTTTTTGGGTAAGGATCTGCATACGCATGATCTAGCCTGCACACGCAAGCTGAACTCATGTGTATGCAGACTTGTTCTAGTGTGTGTGATGTTGTTACCTAGAAAACTAATTTTTGTTTGTTTTTATTCTGCCTTCATATGTCCATCTGCATAGCCCCTTTTTCACATGTTTTTAAGCCTCATAAAATGTTTACTCATCTTTTTATATGCTTGTTTGTTATCACATGTCTAGATTAGGGTCTGGTCTAAGGTTTTTTTTCATTTTAATTCCATTCATTCACATGTTCATGCATTGATGCCAAAGGTGTTGTGCTACTAAGAGGTAAGTAAAGGGTAAGTCATGCATTAGCAATGTTCATGCATTTGTTAGGTTTCTTAGATGTATGATTGGGGTTTCTAACACGTTAACGTTTTATGTTTGATATGTTTGTTTGATGATGTGCTTGTTGCCATGTTTTGTAGATGAGATCATACTGTTGCTCTATTGAGTAGCTAAACACTTATAGCAATTTGGTCGAGTATGTCCAGTAGCTCCACAGTGATGACAGAGATGCTGCTTCTTCTATTTAGACTTTTGGTTATTTCCCTTCTTAGTCCAAGGGCTTTTGGTCTCTTTCTTATCAAGCTTAGGGAGTACTCCTAAGATAGATTTACCCTTGTCTATGTTCTCACTAGCTAGGACAATTTTCACATCATTTTTCTCATATTCAACATTATTAGCAGGTGAAACAAACACAGTAGTACTAGAAGAAGCAATATTAGGAGAAGAGAAATCATACCCTAAACCAATTCAACCAAAAGCGGATTTCTGAAGGCTAAGCATCTCATCAAGCTTTGCACTTGAAATTCTCTCCAACTAAGCTTTGACTTGAAACAGCTCCACTTCAAGCTTCTTGGTCCTTTCAGCCAAGAAATTGTTCTCAAACCGTGGGCTCCAATGGTCTAATTAGCTTCGTCAAACTTTGTGGAAAGCTCTTCTCGATCAAGTTCTACATCACTCAGCTTCTTGGTGACCAACCTATATAGTTTCTCATGCTTCTCAAAAACTTTGTACAATTTTTCATAAACTGTATGGATGTCATCTTAATCGTCCATTTTCTCAAACTTTAAGTCAACCAAGTCCTCTTCATCATTTACTGTTTCTAAACCCCCATCAATAGAATCAACTGTAGCAATGAAGGCATTCGAGATTCCCTCGTCATCATTGTCATCTAAATCATCCTCAAGCTCGGTGTCACTCAAGGTAGCAGTAAGAGCCTTACTTTTCCCAATAGTCTTAAGATAAGTGGGACATTCTTGTTTCATGTGTCCAAACCCTTGACATCCAAAGCACTTTGGTCCGAGGGGAACAGTGTACTGGCCGCCATCCCTAATATCCTTCTTCCCTATATCTTGGCTCTTGAACTGTGAAGAACTGAATTGCTTACGATCTTTGTCAAATCCTTTCACATTGGAATTCTTCATGAACTTTTTGAACTGTCTTGTGATATAGGATTTCATCTTAGAATCTTCATCATCCGAAGACTCATCGGTATCACTATTTTTGGCCTTTAGTGCCATGCTCTTGCTCCTGCTCGATTTCCCAATTCTAGTTAAACCCAATTCATAGGTCTGCAAGTTGCCAACCAGCTCTGTCAAAGGAATTTGATTAATGTCCTTTAATTCCTCAATGGTGGTGATTTTGGCATGGAATCACTTTGGAAGAGATCTGAGCACTTTTCTAACAATCTTGGGTTCTGGAATGGTTTCTCCAAGATTAAATGCAGAGTTCTCTATGTCCTTTAGCTTGGCATAGAACTCATCAAATCACTCATCCTTCTCTATCTTAATCTCTTTAAAGCTCGTCATAAGCCTTTAAAGCTTTGAATCCTTAACAGCCTTGGTTCCTTCATTGGTTGTCTAGAGGATGATCCATGCTTCCTTTGCAATTTCAGTGGAAAATATCTTCTTGAACTCCTCATTTGTGACTGCACTGAATAAAGCATTCAATGCTTTGTTGTTGAAGTTTACCGCCTTGATCTTAGAATCATCCCAATCAGTCGGCGCTTCTTTTGGCTTGGTCCAACCTATCTCCACAGCTTGCCATACTTTTTTATCTAATGACTGTAAGAAAGCTCTCGTGCATACTTTCCAGTATGCATAGTTAGTGCCATCAAATAAAGGAGATATAATAAAAGACTATCATCTATCCATGACAAACAGGGGTCAATGGATCACACAACAAAGATTAAAACCTAATTAGAGTGTGCCTGCTCTGATACCACTTGATAGGCCAAGAATGTATTGACCCCTTAGGTAAATTAACCAATTAATTTTCCAACTGAATTAATTAAGTCAATTAACATGCAATAAGCGTGGTAGCTTAAACAAATCACCAAATAACTAAATGCAAGACTTGTAATGTAGTGACAATCTTTCCTTTCAATGCACGACTCCAAGTACGTGACTAACCAATCGATGCACGGATCCCAGTATGTGACTAACACACCAACTTGAGAAATATGTTGGCTGCAAAGTTCTTCAATTCATCCACACGATGAAGATCAAAAAGCTCCTTGGTCACAAAACCCTACAACGTACAAACGCAGCAGCTTCTTCAAGAGAAAGATGAACTAGGGCAGATTGTCTCCGATCACAATATGCATGAAAAACCTTTTCTTCCAGTTGCATCCAATGAGACGGCCCTTAAAAAAACCCTTATATATGTCTAGGGTTGTGAGAAAAGAAAACCTAAACACATAGCTTGGATATGCATGAAAAACAGATCTGGAAATCTGAATTTTGTAATTCTCGATAGATAGGTTATCTGTCGAGCAACGGGCTAAAGGTTCCTTTTAAACCTCAATAGATACAATCTGTCGGGCTATCTGTCGAGCTTTAAAAAATAGCACTTCTTCACTTGTTTCTTGAACAAATTTGCATGGCTTTAACTCTTGACTTGAACAACATGCTTCTTGAAGACTAAAACCATCCTAAATCTACCCAATTACAAGTAAAGTGCGTTTTATCAAAGGATTAGCCAATTCTAAATGAAATATGTTCATAACATGTTCCACATATGTCCTAATATTAAGACATAGGACACATTGATGGGAGACCAACCTTAGGGTTGGGCGATATTGGGTGCCTAACACCTTCTCAATAGCATACCTAAACTCTGAACCCAAAATCTAGTAGTAAGATCAAAAGGTCTTTCCTCAAAAGGACGTTATATTCATGGTTCCTAGACCATATAACTAGGTGGCAACACCATTCATTGCTAAACCCCCCTTATGACCACAACAGGAAATAACATAAGCATGCAAAATAAACTAGATAAGCTATTCCAACCCTCTTGGGTGATCGGGAGGCCCAATCACTCTATGATGGAATACTCCTTACTTAACCAGTGCAACCATAAAGCAAGGCTCAATGGTCCAAAGGCCTGCCATCTCGCCTGCCATCCCTGGTCGGATAGTAGAAGTAACCATCTTCGGAAGATGTGATAGCGTTCACGGAGAACTCTTCGGGAAAAAACCAAATAATGCAAGCTAGATCAGGCTCTTCATCTTCCGATTCCTTGGAAGGTTCTAGCATAATGACCTTGGCCGAAGCCGAAAAAGTTGTTCTCTTATGGGGAATAACATGGTTCTTAAAGACTATCTGTCGAGCTTTAAAAAATAGCACTTCTTCACTTGTTTCTTGAACAAATTTGCATGGCTTTAACTCTTGACTTGAACAACATGCTTCTTAAAGACTAAAACCATCCTAGATCTACCCAATTACAAGTAAAGTGCGTTTTGTCAAAGGATTAGCCAATTCTAAATGAAATATGTTACTAACATGTTCCACATATGTCCTAACATTAAGATAAAGGACACATTGATGGGAGACCAACCTTAGGGTTGGGCGATATTGGGTGCCTAACACCTTCTCAATAGCATACCTAAACTTTGAACCCAAACTCTCGTAGTAAGATCAAAAGGTCCTTCCTCAAAAGGACGCTATATTCATGGTTCCTAGACCATATAACTAGGTGGCAACACCATTCATTGCTAAACCACCCTCACGACCACAGCAGGAAATAATATAAGCATGCAAAATAAACTAGATAAGTTATTCCAACCCTCTTGGGTGATCGGGAGGCCCAATCACTCTATGATGGAATACTCCTTACTTAACCAGTGCAACCATAAAGCAAGGCTCAATGGTCCAAAGGCCTGCCATCTCGCCTGGCATCCTTGGTCGGATAGTAGAAGTAACCATCTTCGGAAGATGTGATAGCATTGACGGAGAACTCTTCGGGACAAAACCAAATAATGCAAGCCAGATCAGGCACTTCATCTTCCGATTCCTTGGAAGGTTCTAGCATAATGACCTTGGCCAAAGCCAAAAAAGTTGTTCTTTTATGGGGAATAGACATCCCTGAAGTGGTGCACTTCCTTTTCTTGCCTTTAGAAGCTTGAAAGAGTTCTTCATGAGTGGGTTCATACCCCAAACTGAATCTTTCTTTGTTATCTGAGAGCTCAATAAGAGTAGGGTTCCCACTCCCTAAGGCTCCGAGGCCTTCGCCTAGTTGGTACCCAAACTTGAGCATTTCCTTTACAGCCATCAAAACTGCTACGAGCCTGCAGGACTCAAGCTCTAAAGCATTATGAATCATGGAAACTAGCTTGAAGCTACGGCAAGGCACCTCTAGAAAAGCATTAGCTTTGATGTAGGGAATAGATGTCTCCTAGAAGATGGTCATGGGCTCTTTAGCCATAATGGTGAACAATTGATTCTTAAAGATGAACTTGAGTCTCCGATAGAGGGTAGACGCGGCTGCACCTGCTGTATTCAACCAGGGTCTCCCTAAAAGCAAATTGTAGGGAGAGTCAACCTTAATCACTTGGAAGTTAACCATGAAAGATCTTAGGCCGATCTCTTTCATTAGCTTGATTTCACCTTGCACTTCGCAACGTGTGCCGTCAAAGGCTCTGATGATCATAGTGCTAGGCTTAATAAGAGACATATCCACTTTCAAACACTCAAGAGTGGCCATCAGGAAGACATTCAAGGCTAATCCATTGTTAATTAACACCCTTGCGACAATCATGTCTTCACACTTGACTACAATATGCATGGCCAAGGTGTGATCTTTACCTTCTAGAGGCCCCTCATCATTTAAAAAGGAGACTTGGTTGGTGGCTAACACCAATGATACCATACCCTCAAAAGAGGAGTCTATAATACCGGTAGGAACATGCATTTTCTTTAACACCTTCAATAGAGCTTCACGATGGATCTCGGAAGATAGCAACAAGGCTAAAATAGAAATCTGAGCTGGAGATTTGTTCAACTGCTGAATCACACTATAATTGGCCTTTCGGGTGGTTTTCAAGAATTCCTCGGCTTCTTCAGTAGTGACCCTATTCTTGACTAGCTCGGCTGTGCTTTTGCCAATCTCTTTCCTCCTTTTTTCCATTTCTTCAAGAGTATAACATCGACCACTCCTAGTGAGATTGGCTAGGCCTGAAGAGATATTAGAGCAAACCTCTTCCTTTCTAGTTCGGGTAGAGATCAAAGTCACATTGTACTTCCATAAGACACGATGGCTATCCTTGTAAGGGAAAGGCTTCAGCATACGAATGACCACACCTTCTTGAGTCTGCAGATTTGGCGCCAGGGAGAACATCTTCAAACCAATGATGATTGGGCTAGGCAAAGTAGCTTCTAAAGCTTTTAGGCTAGGAGCCTTATAGATTCCTTAGGTAGACCTTGGAAGGACTAAAGGATCGAAACCTCGAATGGCCGGGACTATAGGGGTTCCCTTCTAAATAAATCCTGGAGATGGCTTTGTGATTGCAGGTACTGGCAAGACTAAAGGAGTAAAGCCTTCAATGGCTAGCATGACTTGTCCTTTCTTTGGAGCTGGCGCCCTTGAATCCACATGTGATTCTATAATCTCTTCAATGACAACCAAGACAACCAAAGTCGAAGGAGCTAGAGGAATCTTACATAGGTGTTCTCGCAAGTATTTATCCCAATCTTTCCTTGATCCTACTGTCACGTCACTGTGGCTAGTTCCAGCTTGGGTATTTGGAGGGCATAGGCTAGCTGCCATGCAATCACTCCCTCGTACAACCTCTCTTTCGATCTAGATGATACCATGGCCGACTAGACTCTGAACTTGTGCCTGAGCACTACAATCGAATAAGGCATGTTGGTCCCCACTATGATAGAATAAGCAGATTTCCCAATTGAATCCTGGTGCTCTTATGTTCTCAAGAACAATGTGACTTTCTCGGGCTAAAGCCAATAACATGGCTTTCCAAGGGAATTAGGAGGATGAAAAATCTGGGATCCTCTCCTCCACTATAGAGATAGCATTCACATTCCCTTCCTAATGAGGAGGCAGGGGATCGGTGATAACATTCGGCCCAACCGTATTGTTGAACTGTACCAACTTGTTGTCAATAAGATCTTGGATTTTGTATCTCAAATGTACACACTCTTCCAAAGTGTGCCCTTTGGCCTCGAACTGGTGCTAACATTTCTTGGATGGGTCGAAACTGAGTAGAGGAGGACCGTCTCTAGGCTTCACAAATATTGGAGTCACTAGCTTTTTCTCCAACAGATAAGCATAAAACTCTGCCATGGGCATCGATAACGAAGAGAATTTTCGTGGTTTCACCTTGGGATATCGGGGTTGATCAAGCCTTCCCCTTTGATTGAATGCTCGGTAAGGTGCCAGGGCTGGCTGAACCTCTTACTGATAAGGTCAGACATTTAAGGCTGTATAAGCAGAAATGACACCCCTCAGTCCTTCAGGCGTTTTGTCAATCATATGAACATCGACTTTCTTCCCTTTTGCGACCAGTTGTCTTTTTCACCTGTTGTTTAATCATAGACTTCAGAGCCTCAAGATCGACTATTTTCTTGCTCATAATAACCTCGCCAATACACTTCCCAATAGGAATCAAACTTGCGAAGTGAGTAACTTAGGAACTAATCATCTTTTCATAGTAAGGAAGCTTAAGGTTATCAATGAACCACTTGATCATTTAGTCTTCCATCATGGAAGGAAGCACTTGGGCGGCCAACTCACGCCACCTTTGGGCATACTCGTGGAAAGATTCCCTGCTCTTCTTTTCTGTCCTCTAAAGAATTGTATGGTCAGGAGCTATCTCAGTATTGAACCGTTAATACTCCAAGAATGCATTGGCCATCTCTCTCGAGCTAGAGGTCCTTTCCAATCTCACATACCAGGTGGCTGCAGGCCAGTCAAGCTCTCAGGGAAAATCTAGTAGAGTAAAGGATGATTGTCTCCATAGAGTGCTATCTTTCTACAGAACATGCACAGATGGGCGCAGGGATCCCCAGTGCCATTATACTTGACAAACTCGGGTGCCTTGAACTTGGGAGGCATAATGACCTAAAGGTAATTGGTCAGACTGTCTAGATCGACACTTCCTCGAGTGCCGAAGCCCTCTATGATACGAATTTTCTCAGTCAGGGTTTCCACTTAACTTTTGACCAGACTATAACCGGACTCTGAGGTCTTATCCTTCGAAGGATCTACCTCCTGGTTATTCCCTTGTCAGGTGAATGGTGGTGTGATTTGTCCCTAATTTGGATCTAATGGAGGCCGGGTCTTGTTTTTAGAATGGGGTGCAAAGCCCTCTAAAGTAGGACCAAACAAATCTCGGTTCCTTCCTACAACCAGCTATTGTATCATGCGCATCATTTCTGCCATCTACTCTTTTAAGAGAGTGATCTCATGAGTGTTTTCCTCGATGGGGGAAGGATCACTAGTAGACATCTCTTTAGCACGAGACCTAGTGATGATAGGATCACAGTGTGATGGTAACTTGGACTGTTTCCTTTAAGCAATCTTTTCCCATTATAATCCTTAAAATGAGAAGAATGTGATGGAAAAGAAATGGGGTACATTTGAAAATTTAACAATGTGAAAACACAAAACAAACACGTAGTTAGTTTAGGTTCTTGCTCATTTAAAATGTACCTATCATCTTTGAGAATATTGGCTTGAACCCTTGAGTGGGTTTTTATCATGGTAAGTTTCTATAGTGATGTAGAATTAATGCACAAGCTTGGCAAGTAACCAAAACTTTCATATCATGATTGAAATTGCGGGATGGACCCTTCTCTTTTGATTGCATGGAAAATAATGCTTTTACAAAACTTAGCTTTTTACAATGCCTTGAAATCATGGGCTATAGACAATGGCTCCAATAGTGGGCCTTTTACAATACAAAGAAATTCAAATTTACAATGAAGAGGCTTCATTCTGAATGGCTTTGCCTTCTCAAAGAAGGTCTTGAACTTTGGCAATGTCCTCCTTGGTGCAAAGTTCCAGCTACTTGCCACAAATTTTATCTATACACATTTACATGACGGAGCCATTAGTGCATGCATGCATGCCCTTATAGGGTTAGAAACCCTTAAGGATTGGGTATGATCTAATGTGCAAGCAACCGGGTTGCTTTTCCCTAGGGGTTAATCACAGATGCTATGTAAACAAAATGGGTAGAACCTGGAGTAGAGCACAACTCTTTGACATAAGCAAAAAGGCAAACTGGCAAATGGAAACAGGACACTTTTCCCTTAACTGATTTTGAAAGCAATCATATAAAGGATATCCTACCCTTGGCTAGGATGTTCACTTGTATTGGTTCTTCCTAGTCTTCATGGGTTTGACAGAGTCTAGGCCAACTATATGAGACATGACTTAACTGTAAGTTGGTCCTATTCTTAGGCAGGACCTCAATCATCTACTCCTTCCCTTCATAGAAGTTGTGGGATAGAACGGATCAAGGGGGCCTTTTCAGCTACTCCTATCCACCCATGGGCCTATAAGTGCCTACAAATTGGTGCCCAGTAACTATCTATGGTTTGCGCATCAAGTGGTAACCTTAAAGCACTGAGCTTAAGTTCGACTCAAAATGAGTGGTGATGTCATGCATTTTGAAATGAAAGGGGAAAGACTTTCCAAGCACAACAGATATATGCACAAATGAAGGTGGAGTAAAAATTAAATCTTACTACCCTAGGTTCGCACATGTGAAGGAAAGCTGTAAAGCATGCTTTAGGAAAGCAGTAAAGCTTCACACATATGAAAATACCTCAAAGCCAATTTTTGGAAAACCATTTGAAAAACATTTTTGGAAAATATTTTTGAGTTTTGAAAATAGTTTATTAGGGTATAGTAAAAGCATTTTTCAAAAAGAAAACCCCAAAGGCTAATGCCAATTTCAATGGTTTTGAAAGCCAATGTCCAAAGATTAGGATCTCATCAAAAGCTCTAAAGGCTAAACTCTCTAAGTGTCCCCAGTGGAGTCGCCAGTCTATTGACGCCTCATGGCTGCTCGACCACCCTTCGCGATAACACTCATGCATCTCTCTCTATATATCGGTGCAAGAGTTATATGATGGTATGGAGGTGTGTCGTACCTCGGGTGTGTGACTGGAATATGAGTCAATTTTAAGGAAATTACCAAGGGTAAGTGAAGTCGCCACCAATCATTGGGTTTTTCTAAGGTGTGATTCGTCACCTGAATTTATTTGATTTTATTACCAATCCTAGGCTAAGTGTCATTTTTCCTAATCCAATATGGATGGGTAAAAAACTCTTGATGTCTGGTTACATGTCAGGAAGGTGTTAGGCACCCCACAACGCCTGTCCATAGACAATCCTTTGTTTTAGTAAAATCATAATTTAAGGACATTGGCAATTGAAAATGAGCTATTGGCATTAGCTTTCGGGGCATTAAACGTATTCAGGTTTGAGATTTGGTTTTGGAATGGGTGTGGTCTCAATTGATGTTTTTCTAGTGGAGCTGATGCCAAATTTCCATGGCGAAAATCCGGCACCATTTCACCTTATTTTTGTGGCATAAATCCGACAGTGCTTCACCTCAAATGCGTTATAGCACATCAAACGCTATTCTCACCAAGCTTTCGACGTGAGAATACGGCAATGGGGATGCCCCATTTTCACGGAAAAAACCTGGTAGAGTTTCGCGTTTAATGCGCTATGGTACACCGGTAGGGTTTTGCATCTATGTATACAAGGTGTATCGACATGCTTATACTGTGACAAGCCGAAGCTCTTCAAAGCATCATGCATGTTGATGCGTGTCGACATGTTCTAAAGAAGTGGCTTACAGAGAAAGAAAGAGAAAACCACTCTGGAAATGCTAGGCCTCCTAATCTACTGAACATTGCCCGTTGTGGGCTTGCATCCATGCCCTTTTTGCTTGCACCTAGGAGGTCGTACCCTTGCTCCAAGCATCCTCGCTCCATGCGTGTACATGCAACAAACAAGAAAACAAGCCAGCAGACAAGCAAAAGAAAGAAACAAAGGAGATAGGAAGAGCATGCAAAGAACATACTAACAAAGAGAGCCAAACAGGAGCACACAAAGCATGTTGAGCATATGAAAGGGGCAAACAAGCATGTTATCAAACAAAAGAAGGTGTCCAAGGAGGACAAATGTATGTTTGGATCAAGTGTCCATAGTTCCATTAGATCAAAGTATGGATGACACATGTGCCGTCAAGCAAAATTCCTAAAAGGGACTCGAGGTCTCGTGTATCAAAGACGGGTGTCAACCGACACGAGATGGTAGGAATTAGGCTTGATGGCATAAGCAATCAAAGACTCATGCATGAACATATAGGCAAGCATGCAAAAAGAATGCATAGAAGCAAAGAAAGCCAAATGGGTGGCACAAAGCAAGCATGGCAAGTAACATCGCACAGGGCGGAGAAAGGGTATGTATTGAGCAAACCAACATCACGGGGATGCGTCTCACAAGTGTTTACACCCCAATAGGCCACGAGGGGGATAGATGTAACCACACAAGAACAAACCCACATGGGGCATAAAGCATGGCAAAGCCTAGATCTAGAGAGGCAAGCATAAACATAAAGCATAAAAGCAAGCAAACATACACATGCATATAGGGAAATGATCCAAGTCCTTTGATATAGGCCTAGGTGTGTCGATAGGGACGAACCCAGGTGGGGGCCTAAGGGGGCACGGGCCCACCCTAGACCTAAAAAAAAAAATTTAGTATGTGAAATTTTCAAAAAAAAAAAAAAAAAAGAAAGGCTTGGGCCCCCTTTGGTTTTTAGCTCAAGCCCCCTCACCTCAACCATCCCTATCCCAACCGGCCAGCCCAGGAGGCAAGAGCCCATGAAAACCTTTTAAAAAAAAAAAAAAAAAACCAGCAGTAAGTGGAAGACTCCAAAACTAAACGGAAAAGCCAAAAACAAAGGAAAAAAAGAAAAAAGAAAAGAAAAGAAAGGGAGAGGCAAGAGACTAAGAGAGTACGCCGTCGTCGCCCACGACGCCGCCGCCCATGCGATGACGCTGCTACTCATGCCCATGCGAGAGAGGCCCATCTTGCTACCCAATATCCACACCGCCATCAACTGTCACATACCTAAACCGGAAACGGCCACGCAAGACCCATCTTGTCGCCACCACCCCTGGTTGCTCGATCTGCCCAGCCCAGCTTCATTGCTCCACTGCTCCAGCCTTCGCAGTTCACAAGTATTTAATCTATCCTTTCCTTCGAAACCTAATATAATATTTATGAATCTCAGAATCTAAAAATCTATGCTTGTGGACTTGTGGTGTTTGTGTTTGTGTTTTTACTGACGAGTGATGAACTGATGTTAATGATTCCGTGATTGTGAATTGAATCTATGCCTGATGGCCCTGACTGCCTGTGGTTTTTTTTTTTTTTTTTTTTGGCTTTTTGGCTTTTTGGCTTTGTGACTCTCTCACTTGTATTATATAGATAAGAGAGAGAGAGAGAGAGTAGAGTTTGTAAAGATTAAAGAATATATTAGTGTAGTGTTTGTCTATTTGTTCTTTGTTGACTAGTAGTTGGTCAACAATAAGGACAAGTGACAGGAAAAAAAAAAGGTGAAGTTAAGAAAAGTTTTTGTTAGTAGTGCAGAATAAATTTATAGTGTCGGTAGTGGGATTGGGTCAGTGTCTGAAATATGGAGAGATAACAAAGACAAAGATATAAATAAAGGCAAAGACCAAAGACAAAAGAAAAAAACAAATCATATAATATAGAAAATTGTCACACAAATTTAAGAAAATAACAGTGATTCACTTGCGCCTATTGTTAACTCATAATGCTAAATTAGATAAATTTATAAATTGAAAAGAAGTGAGAAATACTAAATTTATAATTAAATGCATCATGCATATTACCTAAATTCTAGTATTTGTCTTTAGTTAGTAACAACAACCGTTTGTGAGATAATATATATGATTCTTATTTTATTTGTAGATCATGAAAAAATCAATTACAATGTTTTCTTTTTTCAAAATAAAATATTCAAATTCTTCCGAAGTCAACATGGGATTGCCAACAATTAATGTTGCTATTCCAATTCTAGAAAATGTGGATGTTCCAATTCTAGAAAATATTCATTCCCCAATTCCAGAAAATGTCGATGTTTCAATCCCAAGAAATATTCATTCCCTAATTCCAGAAAATGCCGATATCCCAATTCCAGAAAATAACCATATCTCTCAAACACAATTTCAAAAAGTTGATCTTGATTCTTTGTATTATGATCCCGGAACACGCAAACAAATATGGGAATATCATGTTAATCAACGTGATGAAATTCGACGGGCTTAAATTAAAAATGGTCTGCACCAACCTCCTCTAGAGACATACAAAAAAAGTGGAAAGCACAATCATAGCTTTCAAGCTTCTTGGTTTGAATATTATTCAACATGGTTTGAATATTCTCCTACGAAAGATGCAGCTTATTGTCTACCCTGCTTTGTCTTTCATAATCCAAATAGGGTTGTGGGACAAAATACATTCACTATTGGTGGATTTAGAAATTGGAAAAAAGTCTGAGGCAAAAATTGTTATTTTCAAGGTCATATAGGAAAAGATCTTAACTCAACTCATAAAGTTTCCGAGCAAATGTGTAAGGATTTGATGAACCAATGGCAGCATTTACAAAGGGTAGTTGATCATTTCACTACTAAACAAATTGCAAATAATCGGTTGCAACTGAAAGCCTCAATTTTTATTGTTCGACATCTTGCCTTTCAAGCTATAGCTTTTAGACGTTGAGATGAAAGTTTTAGTTCATCTAATCGTGGGAACTTTCTTGAATTATTGGGTATTGTGACTTTTTGGAATGAGAAGGTTGCTAAAATAATAGAAAAAGCTCCCAAAAATGCAACCTACACATCACCTAGGATTTAAAAGGAAATTCTACATGTTTTCTCAGCCAAAGTGGAGAAGGCCATTCGGGAAGAAATTAGTGATGCAAAGTTTTGCATAATGGTTGATGAAGCTCGTGATGAGTCCATGAAAAGCATGGCTGTGGTTTTTAGATATGTTGATGCAGAAGGCTTTGTGAAAGAACATTTTTTTGGGCTTATTCATGTTGTTGACATTGCGGCTTTGACTCTAAAGAAGGGGATATACTCTTTGTTATTTCAACATTACTTAGATATACAAAATATTCGAGGGCAAGGATATGATGGAGCAAGCAACATGCGAGGTATGTGGAATGGATTACAAGCTTTGATTTTGAATGATTGCCCATATGCTTACTACATCCATCGTTTTGCACATCGCTTACAATTGGCATTAGTAAAAGCATCAAAACAAGTTGTCCCCATTAGTGGGTTTTTTCTTAAATTGCTTTTGGTGATCAAAACTGTTAATGCCTCATGCAATCGTAATGAGCAATTGAAAGTTGCCAATGCTAATGAAATAGCACGTTTGATTGATCTTGAAGAGTTTGAGACTAGAAATGGACTTAATCAAATTGGCACTTCACAACGACCTGTAGAAACACGTTGGAGTTCACATTTTAGATCAGTTTCTAGTTTATTAAGGATCTTTACTTCAACTGTTGAAGTTTTACTAAATATAATTGATGATGCAAGTGATGGAGAACATCAAGCAGAAGCAGAGTCAACTTATGACGGTTTAACTTCATTTGAATTTGTCTTCATCTTGCATCTTGAGAAGGAAACTATGGAGATCACTGATAAACTTTGTCAAGCTTTGCAAAGCCAATCTAAAGACATTTTAAATGTCATGCATTTAGTTTCATCTACTAAAGCACTTATCCAAAACTTTAGAGATGATGGATGGGATGGCTTACTCACCACTGTGATATCATTTGTGAGAAGCATTGCATTGATGTCCTAGATATGAATGCTTGTTATATTGGGAGGCAAGGTCGAGCTCATAATCAACAATACAATGTTACAATTGAGCATCATTATTGAGTAAATATTTTTTTATGCTACAATAGATTCTCAACTACAGGAACTAAATCATTGGTTTAATGAAGATGCAATGGAGTTACTTAGGCTTGGCATAGCTTTAGAACCTCGAGAGGCATTAAAATCTTTCAGAAGTAGTGATCTTTGTTTGTTGGTAAAGAATTTCAATCCACAAGATTTCACAAATTATGACAAACAAGTGTTGGAGAATGAGCTTTATCATTTTGAGCATAATGTAGTCCAGGATCCAAAGTTCAAAAAATTGAAAAGTTTATCTGAGTTGTGTCAATGGTTAGTGAGAACTGAAAATTCAGAACACTACAAACTTGTTTATAGAATGGTGAGACTTGTGCTTACTCTTCCAATTTCTACTGCTACTACAGAGCGAGCATTTTCAGCTATGAAAGTTGTCAAGACTGACCTTTGAAACAAAATGGAAAATGATTTTTTGATGGACTCATTGATGTTATACATTGAAAAGGATATAGCTTCAACATTTAGTTTGGATTCAATCGTAGATGATTTTGAAGATTTGAAAGAGTGTCGAGTTCCCTTTTCATAGATGATTGTATTAAGAAATAATAGTGTTTCGTGTCTTTTGTTTTTGTTGGTAGATGATTGTATCTTAATATATTAAGAAAAAATTATTTTTGGGTATTTGTCTTGATTGATAGTTTATTAATACTATATGAATGCGTATTTGAAATTTTTTTTTTCGTTTATCTCCGCCCCCCGCCCCCCCCAAGCTTGAAATCCTGGGTCCGTCCTTGTGTGTTGATGTAGGCCTAGACCACGGGATCTAGATCTACACCCTACCAATAAGGGCCAAAACACAAGAAAGAGAGATGTCAAGGGAAAAAAGGGCTATAGAAGCACATGGCACAGCAACCAACACACAGATCTAAGCACACAAGCATGGCACAGAGCACATAAACACACAGATCTAAGCATAAGCACATAGATCTGAACAAAAACATGGCAAAGAACACATAGGCTTGTAGATATAAGCATAAACATGGCAAGAAGTCTAAAAGCATGTGGATCAAAGCACAAACATTAAATTTAGACATATACTGACCCAAGAAGGCTAGGCCAACAACATGAAAGTGATAAATCATGGCATAAGTAAGGAAACATGCTATAAAGACATGCTAGGAAGCAAGAACATGCTAGGGAAAGCAACAAAACATATAATTGAACAAGAAAAAGTTATAAAAAGAAAAGGGTGTGGATTGTAGATAAAACGCTACATCCACCCCTCCAAACCTCAAATCCAAGGTATGGAATCAAGGAGAGGAAGATTGGGTGCAAGAACACTACCTTGTAATTGTGGTGAAAAGAAAATAATCAAAGGTGTTGGGTGATGTTTGGATGTGTTTAGGAGAGAAATTAGAGAGTGGAGAGAGAGAATATGCCTAGAAAATTACCCAAAATCTTCTTCTTCTTTTTGGGAAAATGAGGGGTCTAGAAGCTTTTATAGCTGAAAACTGACCCTTCAGCTTCCTGCACACCTTGTATGGCTGCCGGCCACCCTGCTAACATTAACAGTTCTTGCTTTTTCTGGTCTTTCTTTGGATGCATATTTGAAGGTCTTACCAGACTCAAATTGAGCTAACCTTAGTGCCCCTGGAAAGCTCTAGATGTCTAGTTTCCAGATCACTAAAGAAATTGAAAATCTGGCGGTCGAATCAAAAGTTATGTCATCAAAAAGCGCGCTAATGCGCTTTGCATGGTTTTCTAGATATCTCAACCATTTTAACTCTAATTTTGACCCATGAATAGTCATTAGAAAGGAGATTTGATAATCTTCGCAATGGTACTAGTCCCAACCCATTCTGACTATCAAATCAAAATTAGAATTTATGGTGCCCTCAAGAGTCAACCTCGGGTCAAACTTGGTTAATGTTGACGAAAATCCCCGAGTAGATTGGGTTTGATGTAGAAACATAAAAAATGTTGTTTTGGAATGATTTTGACCGACTTTGACTTTCAGTCAAGCCAGGGTTGACCAAGGGCATTTTGATCAATTTGACATGAAATGGCACTTCAAGCTCGGGTTTAATGTAGAAACATGAAAAATGTTGTTTTGTGATGATTTTAACCGACATCGACTTTTGGTCAACCCAGGTTTGACCAGAGGCATTTTGGTTAATTTGACCTGAAATGGCACTTTGAGTGCTCCGATGCCTGAACAGGTTGCGCCACATCAATCTAGATGTTTCCGTAACCCCATGCAGAAAAGATAATATTTTTGAAATTTTCAGGGTTCAGCATGCAAATCGAGGGCAAACAAAATACAATGTCTACAGCATCCAACAAAGATTATAATAAGGCCCCAAAAATACCTCCTGCAAAGATAAGCTAGCACAAAGGATGGCCCACCACATTAAGTGCTTAAATAATAGTCTAGCAATAAAAAGCGAAACGTCCACCAGTAGATGCTTGACAAATTAATTAGTATATTCACAAAGTAAAAATTATGCATTTCCTCCATAGTCGGTAAATATAAAAGTTGGTCCATTATAATAAGTACACAAGAGGAAAATGGTCCAGCAGTGAATATGACAGACCTCTAGCGATAACATCTAATAAGTTAATAAATGTGTTTACATGATTAAAAATCATATAGTTTCTTCATTATTATTAAGTCAGCATGAGGAAAAACTTCCATAGTATCCAAGACATTATGGCCTTCATTATAATAGTAATAAACAAGGAGTAAAGGCTTTATAATTACAAGTAAAAGAGGAAAAATTAGGATGGAATGAAGGGAGAGAAAGACCCCCAGCTTAGTGTAGCAAATATTTAACCAAGCTTCTTGTGCCCATGATGGAATATGTGGAAGAATGTATTATATGAATAGGTAAGCAAATATATGGTGATGTGGGAATAAAATGGTAAAGGAATTTGGCTATTTTTTTCCATGGTGGAGAGAGACTGATTGTAGCTAATCATGAGACCTTTATGGTGCTGGGTTTTGTTAAAAAAGGGAAGGAATATTTGTGAGTTGATGGGGTATGGGCATTTATGAACTAAATAAGAACTCATTTCTGAATTAAGGGTTGAAAATAGCAAGATTGATGGAGACTTTGAGAGGAATTGCCCCCCACCCCCCCTCACCCCACCCCCCCTTTCATGGAATAGATGGTGCTTTCCTTTTAGAGTGAAGCTTAGGGAGTAATTAGCAAAAGCCAAAAACATAGGGTCTGATTAGTAGGGAATTTTTAGAGTATTCATCATGAGATTTGGCCAAAAATGGTATGAGCTCCTTTTCAAGTGCTTGTCTCCTTTGGTCATGTCAAATGGAGCTGAAATTTAGAGTATTTAACTTAGGATTTGGCCAAAAATGGTGTGATTTTCTTTTGGGTAGTTCGTCTTATTTGGGTAATGTCCAACATGGATGAATATTTGGGTAATCTTGCATTAAATGCTGATATTTTTGAGGTTGGCTTCAGCCAATGGGATTAAGGTAGGTACTATGATAGAATCTTAGTGCTGCAACGAAGATTTGAGCTTCAAGGAGTAGGAGCTATCACGCCAAGCCAAGTGTCAAGATTTTAGCTTACTTCAGGGAGCTTTGTTGGAGATCTTTTTGTAGACACTCAATTTTGCACCCATAATTTAATCTTGGAAGATGGCTAGTGTGACCATTCATATACCCAAAATTAAGAGTTGCATTACATGCATTAATTCATTCATTACATATCATAAAAATGATTTTGAGATTCCAACGGTCACGACGGTATGTCCAATTCCTAAATTGGACCGTCGAATTGAAAGATATCACATGATTAAATTTTCACGATCTGCATGCATTTTGTTTGGGTGGAACCGATCACAAGTGAATAATTTAATTCTGATTGGTTAAACAATTAAAATTAATTAAATAATTTTCTGATTGGTTGTTGGTTGTTGGTTGTTGGTTAGTGTCAAAAATAAGCCTACTTGCATGGGAATAAAGTGGATAATCAAATAATAAAGAAGTTATGGATAATTAAGTCTTTTTGGAATATTTATCTATCAAATAATTATCACTTTAAAGACCTGAATATCAAGAAAAAGGAATTAATTTTTGGAATACGAATCAAAAACGCGTCTAGGTACAATTTCTAGCTCAAAAATCCTCAAAAAATGAATCCAAATCGAGCCAAAACTCAAAAGTGGGCCTAGCACCCAAGAGGGCCTGTTAGCACTCTTGAACTGATTGGCCTAAATGCTCCGCCCGGCTTGGAAACCTCCTGATTGAGATAAAACTTATCTTTTTTGGATTTTTAGACATAAGGAGACGTTCCAATTCATATCTAGTCTTATTTAGCTTATTTTTCAAGCATCCCAGCCTCTATAAATAGTGGAAAAAGATCAGAATTCAGTGCTCTTCTTTTCTGACTTCTCTACTCTCTTACGGTAAAGACATTTTAGAGGCTTTTACTTTAAGAACTTCTTTTTTGTAAGTAAAGTATTTTAGACCTCAAAGAAGTGAGATTTTCTTTGATTTCTAAAATATTCTTTTATTGAAGAGCACACTCATGCAAGAGGTATTTAGTTTTATTCTTCTGTCTGTTTTTCTTTTCCATTAATTAATATGTTGTGATTGTTTGTTGCATGAATTTGGTTAATATGTTTGATTTTACTATGCCTTGTTTTTAATTCATATTTGCCATGCTTATATACGTAGTTGGAATTTTCTTTGACATGTTCTCTAGTTAATTGTCTATTTTAATTTTTTCTTTGATTTCAAAATCAACTAATAATCATCAAAACCTTTTTTTAAATAAAAACTTATCTGTATTTTCATTAAATACAGATCTGTATTTTTTTTGTCACAAAATTGATCTGTATTTTCATTAAATACAAATCTGAATTTTTGTTCACAAAACTGATCTGTATTTTCATTAAATACATATCTATATTTTTTCTGGTCATAAAACTGGTCTGTATTTTCATTAAATACAAATCTGTATTTTTTTGGGTCATAAAACTGATTCGTATTCTCATTAAATACAAATCTGATTTTTACAATCAAATCTCATTTTTTTTTATTTTTCAAAACGGAACTGATTTTTATTAACCTAATCAAATCCCTTTTTTTTACCCTTTGCAAAAACAAATTTGATTTTTACAAATCAAATCTCATTTTTTTTTTTTTTTCAAAACAAGTTTGATTTTTCTTTAAGAAGAGGGCATATTCATAAGACTAATTCGTTTAAATTAATTTTGTCAAGTTTCTGTTCTATGTGTTATAACATATCATTCAACATCATACAAAATGGTATATAATGGTCATTAGAGTCTCGAAGACCAGACTCTGTCTAGGCAAAATGGGTGCCTAACACCTTCCCATTTCATAACCTAGCCCCCGAATTTAGGATTTTGGTTAGTAGATTAGTTCTTTGTCTTTAATTTTGGTAGATTGTAACTAGGATCAAAGCCTTGTTTTTTTTTTTTTTTTTTTTTTTTTTTTTTTTTTTTTTTTTTTTTGCATAGATTGTAACTAGGATCAAATCCTTATAAGATTATTTTACCAAAAATGTACTCTTTTTTAATTAATTACATTTGAGGTATTTTGGACATGTAATTGTATTTATTTTTTTCTTTTTTTTCTTTTTTTTTTTTTTGAATTAAAAAAAATAAGTGGCAACTCCACACAATTACCCAAAAGAGAGGTGCCTTAAGCACCCAAATCTCTTTTTGAGAGCACCCCTACAGTCTCTCACACTTTTTATGCCCTCCAAACCACATTTCCCTATATTTGCCCTTTAGGAATTCATGAGCTTGGTTCATGAATTAGTTTTAGACATTTTTAGTAGTAAAGAAACTAGTTTGCTAAAGTTTGGATGACTTGGTCATGGCTTCCTCCAGTAGTAACTGAAACTTAGGAAGGACATTTATTTAATTTCAAGTTTTTGGTGTCAACCCAGCCCCTTAGTACTGTTCAGGTCAGAAATGGCAGTGGCAGAGAGGCTGATGGGATAGGTGGCCAGCTACTAATTTGGTTTAGGAGCTTAGTTGCTTCTTAAGGTGACCTCTAGAGGAATGCAAAACTGAAATGGAGTTCTCCAATTGAGTCAGTTTGCACACTTAGGCTGTTTTGGCTAAGACTTCATGTTGGGCTTGGCCAAGAGGGCTGAGTACTTTGGTGGACTTTGACTTGGTGGTTCTCTCCACTTGGGCCTATCCTTTTGCTTTCTCATTGTGAGCCTTACAAAATGGACAAAACTACCATATATTGACATGGATTTTTATTTCACATGGGCTTTAGTTTTTAGTAAAAATGAAATGTATTCATGAGCTTTAATAAATATTTATGATAGGTTTTGGGTATTAATTTCTAGGGGCTTTTAAATATCAATTTTTACAGTTTATCATATTTTTTGCTTTGGATTATTTTGTAAATGATATTTTCTTTAGGGCTTTTAAATAGTAACCTCAAATGTTTCTTGTGAATAATATTTACCACGGGTTTAAATAGAGGCAATATCCATGAGTTTCAAATAAAATATGGTAACAACCACTATAATGGAATAATGTGATATTCTCATGAGTTTTTCTATAGATAGTCATAATGGGCTTGTAGGATAAATCATTATCATGAGTTTCGAAATAAATATTATGAGTGTTGTGATATAAGATAAATAGTGACCATGAGTTTATGATATTAAATAAATAAATGTCATGAGTCTAAAATAAATAATCATAACTTTCCATGGGTTTTTATAATATGATTGCCATGGGTTTTGAAAATAGATAAATGCCATAGATTTCATGGGCCTGTAATATTATAGTAATAGGTTTAAGAACTTCAAACATTGTTCATCATAAGACTTTAAGTGAAATACTTATGATATAGTATTTTGTCAAGTATTAACAACCTTGGGCTTTTGATAAAGTAGTGCCAACGTAAATAGGACTTTTGATATTGCCAATGTGAATTGGGCTTTTAATATTACCGATGGGAATTGGGCTTTTGATATTGACAATGTAAATTGGGCTTTTAATGTTGCCAATGAGAATTGGGTTTTTTGATGTTGCCAATGTAAATTGGACTTTTAATATTGTGAATGAGAATTGGGCTTTTGATATTGCCAATGTGAATTAGGCTTATGATAAATAAATTGCCACGGGTTTAAACCATGGGCTTTGCTTATGGGATTTGAATTCCATTGATAAAAATATTTTGTCATGGACTTGAATCATGGGCTTTTCAAATATTGTCAAGCATAAGTATTCTTGGGTTTTAAATAGAATGGGATGTGTGCATTGGGTTCATAGGGTGGTTTTGGGCTTAACTAAATAATTATGATAAAATTTGATAAGATATGAGTTTTTTGGGCTTCTTGTGATAGTTTATATCATGGCCCAATTTTGATAATGAGATATTAAATATTTGTGGGCCAGTGGGATGAGAAATATTCATGGAGGGCCAAAATAATTTATGGGTGATATTTTGGTATTATTTGGTGAAGAAATAGATGCAATTAAATAAGATTGGGGCACGTGGCATGAGTGAAAAAATTATACCTCAACAACTACCAAGGCTAAAGAAGCATTTCAAAGATTGAAGGAAGCAATGACCTAAGCCCCAATTTTGGCACTTCCAGATTTCACAAGGCAATTCGTGGTTGAGTGCGATGCCTCTGGGTCAAGTATTGGAGCTGTTCTACGTCAAGATCATCCTATTGCCCTTCATAGTCAAGCATTACATGGGAAAAATCTGATGTTATCCACCTATGAAAAGGAGATGCTAGCCTTACTCATGGCAGTGAAAAAAATGGTAGCATTATTTATTGGGAAGGAAATTCATAGTGCGAACAGACCAATGAAGTTTGCAGTGTCTTTGGAGTCAGAAAATCACAACGAAGGCTAAACAAAACTGGTTATATAAGCTTATGAGATTTGTTCAATTGAATACAAGAAGCGTAGTGAAAATAAAGTGGCTAATGCATTATCTCATCGAGGTGAAGTTTGTTAACTTTCTCATCCCCTGTTCCTCATAGAGTTGATGCAATAAGGGAAGAACAACAATCTCAACCTCAAGTATAGTAACTAATTCAGAAGGTTCAGGATGATGAGGCAGTGGGGCCTTGGGAGCTAAAAGATGGTCTGCTCTTATTTAAGGATTGGATTTACCTTGAATCAAGTTCAACAATAAGGGCTGTTATCATCAACCAGTTTCATGGAAGCTCTCATGAAGGATTCCAAAAAACATTTCAAAGGGTGCGAGCAAATTTTTACTAGGCTAAGAGGAGGGAGGACATCAAGGCATTTATTCGGAAATGTGAAATTTGTCAAAGGCACAAGGTGGAACAACTTTCTCCTACTGGTTTACTACAGTCGTTGCCAATTCCAAGTCGAGTTTAGGAGGATATCTCCATGGATTTTATGGATGAGCAACCTATGTCTCAAGGTAAGTCCACTATCCTGGTTGTGGTAAATAGACTTTCTAAATACTCACATTTTATTCCAATAACACATCCTTATACAGTAGTGAGTATAGCCCAAATATTCTTTAAAAATGTTTTTGAGCTCCATCGTATGCCTAGAACCATAGTTTGTGATCGTGATCCAGCTTTTACTAGTTCCTTTTGGACTGAATTTTTCCGTCTTAATGGAACTAATTTCAATTTTAGTTTGGCTTACCATCCACAAACATATGGACAAAGCGAGGTAGTGAATAGAACTTTAGAGATGTATTTACATTGCTTCACTACTGACAAACCCAAGCAGTGGGTCAGGTGAATATGTTGGGCAGAATTTTGTTACAATACAAGTTGGCATTCAACTATCCAAAAGACTCGATTTGAAGTGCTGTGTGGCAGGGAACCACCATCATTATTGACTTACGTTCCGAATACTGCAAAGGTAGCTACTGTGGAAATAGAATTGATGAAGAGGGATCAGATTCTCAAGGATCTCAAGGAAAATCTCAAGATGGCACAAGATCAAATGAAGAAAAGATATGATTTGACGCATAGGGAAAAGGTCTATGAGGAAGGGACTTGGGTGTATGTACGACTTCAGCCATATCGTCAAGTCTCTGTTTCTTTGCGCCGAAATGTGAAGTTAGCTCCATGCTATTATGGTCCATTTTGCATCCTACAACATATTGGATAGATGGCTTCCAAATTGGAATTACCTTCAAATTCTCGTATACATCCGGTTTTCCATGGGTCTTTGTTAAAGGAGAAGCTAGGCACCAAAGTTTTTGCCCAAACTCAACTACCTATTACCATGGGAGACCAAGATGAGTTACTGGTAAGGCCACAGGCAATATTGGATCAAAGGACTTGTCGCAACAAAATTGAAGTACTCGTGCATTGGCAAGGCTTGCCAACTAGTGATGCCACATGTGAAGACTTAACAACTATGAAGTTGCAGTTTCCTCAGTATACCCTTGAGGACAAGGGCCTTCTCAAGAGGGGAGGGAATTGATACGTGTATTTACTTGGATGTGGATTGGAGTCCCTTGTTTTAGGTGATTGTTATTAGTGTCCTCTATTTTAGGTGTTTGTTATTATCTTTGGGAAGATCTCTATTGTAACATTAGGATTGTTGTTTAGTTTGGATTGTTTTTCAATTGTGAGTGAGTCCCTAGCATGTTGGGTTGTTGTGCCATAGTATCCCTTCGTATTAGGAACTAGTCCTTGTATTTCGTTTTGGTTGTTATCATTATTGTATTTAAGCAGTAAGAAAATAATGAATAAATCGTCAGAGAAATAATTTCAAGCTAAAGTCTCAAGAGGTCAAGGTTTCCTCAATAAAATCCAATTCTTATCTTTCTTTTCTCTATTGTTATCACCAAAGAACCGTCATAGGTAAAGATATTGTCTTATACATACCACACCGTAGTCACTTTGTTGTAGTGTGGGTACTGGGTTAAGCAAGCAATATTTGAAACAGAGTCAGAGAGAGAGGTGTTGAAAGAAGTGTGTGTGGAGGAAAATTGAGAAAAGGGAGAAATAAAAAAGACGAGGTGAAGGAAATGTGGCTAAGAAAATACGGAAGAAAAAAAATAAGAGGGTGTTGTGTTGGTTATAACAAGTGTGAGGTAAGAGTAAAGCTTACCTCACACATATATAATATTATAATATGAAAAATGAAAGAAAAAGAAGGGTGTTGTGTTGGGGGTTTTAACCATTTCGTCTACATAAATTAATAAGAAAGCTATCAAAACATGTCCAAAATCCATCTGATGAATATTTGGTCTTCCTCAATTATACAATGTTGTTTATTCTGTTCTAAGGTGTGCATACATGGATTATGAAGCAATGTTATGAGTTGATGTAAATATTTATAACACATTGAATGAATTCTGCTACAACTACCATCTATAGTAACTTCTATTAATAATTGTTAATTTCTCTTAATTTGTTAATAATTGCTAAATTTGGAAAAAAAAAAAAAAATTCTTCAATATAGTGATTTTAATATTTTGAGTAGGCGATAGCCACCAAAATTATCAAAAATTAGTTGTATGATCTCTTTGATACGTTATGTTGTAAAAATATATGACACTATCTTTTGAATCTTACATTTAATAGGTTTCCCGTACATCGCACGGGTTACTGACTAGTAATAAATATTATTAAGAAAATTCTCACTGTCCTTGAATAAATATAAATAAAATTAGGATTATTAAGCATTCTGCAAATATTTTGTTTTTGTTTTATTGATTACATGTGCGGCTACAATTTGCTCATGTTCGACACATGGATAATGATTACTTACCAAGTGGCAACTAGTTCTTCGGTCGAATGATAGCACATTTTATAAGAAGACCATGCTTCCATTCCGGAGTTTCTTCCTCTAGATTGAAATTCAAGTTTCCAACCATTTCTGGTGACATTTTAAACTCACCCACCTGAATTTCAATCCAATTTCCTAAAGCGTCTTCTTCCAAACTGTGATGGCGTATTATCCGTTCTAAATGTTGGGGACTGATAATAAGGTTCAGCGAGAAATTCGATATATTGCTGCCTTCTTTGACCTTTACAACAAATATAATTTCATACAAAGTTCCTGGTGAGAGATTAACCGTCCAAATCATCCCTGTAATTTTTAACCAACATACTTTTAATAGCTCAGCCACTTCAATGTCTTCACCACTGCAAATGATATGTAAGATTAAAATTTTAAATGGTTACAGCTTAGCAAGAAGCCTCTAACCTAAAAAAAAAAATTAAAAAATAATGCTATAAATACTCCCAAATTCAGTGTAAATTTTTTCCTATTCTTGTTTTGGCTTGAATTTAGGTACAAAGAACCTTACTCCCCCCACATAGAACCAAGGTAATTAAACCTGGACCGGGTACTAACCAGATTCACATAGCAATAAAGTTATGTTGAGTTGTTACACTCTCTCTTGGTATTACATTGTAATTTTCATAACATCTATTATCAACATTTTTAAGTGATGATGCATTTTTTTCACAAACTTTTATTCCACTTTTGAAGTTAATTACATTTGAGTTTCTTTTCTTGAACCAAGTGTTCATCATTACCCACTCAAAAAAAAGTGTTCACCATTTTATAATTATTTGACATCACAAAGTCCAGAATAGTATCTTCAGATTCTTTCCTTACTCTATACTCGTGGCCTCTATGAACTCTGTGAAAAGCTCCCTCTTATCTTTTTCAACATGACTATTCAGGTCTACCTCAATAAAAATATTTTCCTCATTTGGTCACCCATGATTTAATCCATTTATGTCCTAAAATATTTTCTAAATGGATTCCTCGAATCCCATTTGAGAAGCATACACGTTGACTGTTCATTGTCTCTTATCATAAAACATGTTTTATTAATAAAGTTTGATCGCATATATATCCTGCTATCCCTCCATGCAACTATTATAAGTTCCTTGCGTAGTTGTTTGTTTTATTTTTCTTTTTCTATTTTGTATAAATCCATTATAATTAACTACACTTACAGAACCTGAATAATGTTTTATAAAAATTTTCCAATATTATAAATAAAAGTTCCTTGATGAAATTAAAAATAAATAAAATAAATAAAAAACAAACAAACTTATGAATTAGGCCTGTTGCTTCTCATGCCATCAATTTTTCAATGATTTCAATGCTGAGTGACCCTAAACATAAAATGAACTTCTCAAGTTATTTACTTCCGATTTCAATGCTGAGTGATCCTAAACATAAAATGAACTTCTCAAGTTAAACTTACCTTGCATCTTTGTCATAGGTCCATGCCCAATATTCAGAATTATCACCCCAATCTATATTAAGTTCTCTGGCAAACAACATGAAGCAATTCTTATTTAACTTCTTGTCGACAAAATATTTCTGCAATAGCAAAAAAAAAAAAAAAAAGGAATATGAAAGCAATAATTATGATGGGGGATCATTGGGTGAAATCACACAACAATGATAATAATTAAAATTTATATTTAATGCTGTTTAGGACTAAGACGACCTTTGATATTTATTCAAACTGAATTAAAGGACATGCAGTTTGCCACATAAGTGGCCCATTAAGAGCGACTGAGATTATGATGCAAATCACGTTATGAAGAAGGAGTTTTTAATTGTTTTCCTTTTCCTATTTGAATTAGGATTTATTTACTCTATTACATTGAATAAAAATCCTTTTCCTAGTTGAATTGGGATTTTAATTGTTTTTCTTTTCCTAGTTAAATTGTTTTTCCTTTATCAAGTAGAAGTAGGTTTATTAATTATTTTCCTAAAAGGAGTAGGATAACTTCTATTCCTACATATACTCTTTATAGGGTGGTGGTTTAATATTATGTGTTTATTAATAAAAGTTTGCTAGAGAAGTTTTCTCTACTATTTTGCCTACTAGCCTAGTGTTCTTGTAGAACTTAGGTTTCGTGGAAGAGTTGTAATAATTGTGTATTATAGATTCTCCTTCTAAACACTTACGCTGCATTAGTTGGTATCAGAGCACAGCTAGGTTCCTACCATGGCACGGAGAGGATCACGTGGGGGAAGGCACACTGCCGTAGATGGTGAGTATGAACGCGATGAGATTGCACACAATACGCAACAAGAGGCACACTTTCAACGGATGGAAGAGCAGTTTGAAGCGCTGAAAGAGCAGCTTGCTGCCTTAGCTGTTGTTAACCAGCCTCAAAACCGTAGTCCTACTCTACGTTTTGTGGAGGAGGATGAGGTCGGCTATAATGTTGAGGATGAGATGGAAAATCCGTTTGCTTTACATAGAAGGAGGAGGGAGAAACCCTTGGTTTCATACAATTCAAACAGATGGGAATCTGGGTTCAAATTAGATATTCCAAAGTTCAAAGGTTGTTTACAACCTGAAGATTTCCTAGATTGGGTTGCTGGAGTTGAAGAGATTTTGGAGTTTAAGGAGGTGCCGCAAGACAAGAGAGTTTCTACCAAATTCAGAGGACATGCTGCTACATGGTGGCAGCAATTAAAGCAAGGCCGTATTCGCCAAGGTAAATCTAAAATCAATACTTGGGAAAAAATTTTGAAACATATGCATGCTGCATTCTTGCCACATAATTATGTGTGTACATTATATCAACATCCACACAATCTTAGACAAGGTACACAATCTGTAGATGAGTATACTCGAGAGTTTTATCAACTTGTAGCTAGAGTTGACCTTGCGGATTTGGAAGATCAATTAGTTTCACGTTATTTTAGGGGCATGAGGCAACAATTTCAAGATACTTTGAATTTATTTAACCCAATTTCTGTATCCGAAGCCCATCAAAGATCTTTGCATTTAGAGAAGACGATGAATGGGAGGACTAACATGGTTTTAAATAGTGGTGGCAACCAACTACCACCAGTAGCTCCTCCTTATGGTGCAACTACACAATCTGCACAAGGAAAAGGCCAAGTTAATCAAGCTAATCCACAACCCAACCGCACTGCAACTAGTAGTTCTAACCCTCAATGTTTCAAGTGTGGTGAGGCAGGGCATAGAATGACTAATTACAAGAAGGGTGGCCGGTACGGTAAGGGTTTATTTATTGAGAGTGAAGAATGTATTGATGATCATTTAAATACCTTTGATGATGGCCCTTTGTTAGTTACAAGAAGGGCATGTTTCACACCTCGCAAATCTAAAGGTGAGGATTGGCTTCGAAGCAATATCTTTCAAACTACATGTACTATAGGGGGCAAGATATGTAGACTTGTTATTGATTCTAGAAGCTGTGAGAATGTGATATCAAAAGAGGCTGTTCAAAAATTGGGACTAGCAACAGAGAAGCACCCTAACCCTTACAAACTATCTTGGCTCAAAAAGGGCAATGAGGTAACTGTATCTAAACGTTGCTTGATTTCTTTTTCTATTGAGATGAAATATAAGCATAATGCATGGTGTGATGTGGTAGTTATGGATGCATGTGATCTTCTCCTTAGTAGACCATGGCAATATGATAGAAAGGTTCAACATGATGGTAGGAAGAATACATACAGTTTCATGTTTGGTAGCACAAAAATTGTGTTGTTGCCTTGTAAGGAGATTGAACCTAAGCCAACTTCAGGAGGGGGTAAGAATCTCTTAGCTAAAAGGGCATTTGTTGAAGAGATGTTTGATTCGGGGTTAGTGTTTGTATTGTTGGGAAAGGAGAGCTCAAAGGGTAGTGTAGTACCAGGGGCTATGAAATCTTTATTAGATGAATTTGCAATTGTATTTCCTAATGATCTACCTGAGGGGTTACCGCCACTCCGAAATATACAACACCAAATTGATCTTGTACCAGGTTCTAATCTACCTAATCGCCCACACTACCGCATGAGCCCAAAAGAGCATGAAGAACTTAGAAGACAAGTAGAAGGTTTGTTGTTAAAAGGGCACATTAGAGAGAGTCTTAGTCCATGTGCCATGCCAACCTTACTCACACCCAAAAAGGATGGATCATGGCAATGTGCGTAGACAGTCGTGCCATCAACAAAATTACAGTTCGGTATAGATTCCCTATTCCTCGGTTGGATGATTTGCTTGATCAGTTGAGTGGTGCTATAGTGTTTTCTAAGCTGGATCTAAAAAGTGGATACCATCAAATTCAAGTACATCCTGGTGATGAGTGGAAGACAGCATTCAAGACACATGAGAGATTATATGAGTGGCTAGTAATGCCATTCAGACTTTCTCATGCTCCTAGCACCTTCTTGCATGTTATGAACCAGATTTTTCGCCCCTTCATCGGCAAGTTTGTTGTAGTTTATTTTGATGATATCCTGATATATAATGCCAATATTGATTTACATCTCCAACATCTTCGAGAGGTACTCATAGTTCTACATAGGGAGAAATTTTATGCTGCCATAGCCAAATGTTCTTTTATGACAGATAGTGTTTTATTTCTTGGTTATGTGGTGTCTAAGGATGGATTATTAGTTGATGAATCAAAGGTTACTGCTGTTAAACAATGGCCAATACCAACCACAGTCCATGAGGTCCGCAGTTTCCATGGGTTGGGGTCATTCTACCGGCGGTTTATCCCGGACTTTAGCACCATTATGGCACCAATTACAAATAGCATAAAAGCTAGTAAGTTTTTATGGACAACTGAAGCCACAAAGGCATTTCATCAAATCAAGGAAAAGCTTACTACAGCGCCTATTCTAGCTCTTCCTGATTTCTCTCAACCATTTGAGTTACATTGTGATGCATCCAAGGTTGGAATTGGAGCTGTGCTTAGTCAAAATGGCAAACCAGTGGCCTACTTTAGTGAGAAGTTGAGTGGGTCAAAATTGAATTACAACACTTATGATTTGGAATTTTATGCAATAATTTGCGCTTTGAAGCATTGGAGTTCTTATTTGGCCTATCATGAGTTTGTCCTCTATTATGATCATCATGCTTTGAAGCCTATCAATAGCCAAGACAAGCTCTCATCTCGACATGCAATTTGGGCTGCGTATATTCAACAATTTTCTTTTGTCATGAAGCATAAATCCGGAGCATTGAATAGAGCAGCACATGCTCTTAGTCAACGGGCCTCTTTGCTCATCACAATGCAAACCAAAGTGTTGGGGTTTGATTTATTTCATGAGTTGCCTTCTAGTGACCCATACTTTGGCCCTATACTAAATGATGTGGCAATAAGAAAGCGGTTCAACTTCCTTATTCACGATGGTTTCCTTTTTAAAGGGAATCAACTATGCATTCCTGATAGTAGCCTACGCTTAAGGGTTATTCAAGAGCTGCATAATGAAGGCCATATGGGACGTGATAAAACCATGAAGCTTGTGACAGACTCTTATTTCTGGCCGACCATGCGAAAGGAGATTACCAAGTTTGTTGAGAGGTGTCGTATTTGTCAAGTTTCCAAGGGCACTACAACCAATGCCGGCCTATATATGCCTCTTCCCATACCAAATCAGCCATGGATTCATGTCAGTATGGATTTTATCTTGGGATTACCTCGTACACAACAAGGTAACGATTCAATTTTTGTTATGGACCGGTTTTCCAAAATGGCCCACTTTATTGCTTGTAAGAAGACCTCAGATACAGTTAATGTCGCTCAACTTTACTTTAGAGAGATCTATCGCCTCCATGGCTTGCCATAATCAATTGTTTCAGACCATGATGTGCGTTTTCTTAGTCACTTCTGGTGTTGCTTATGGCATTTGGCCAACACCACACTTAATTTTAGTACTGCCTATCATCCTCAAACCGATGGTCAAACAGAAGTGGTAAACCGTTCCTTGGGCAATTTACTTCGGAGCTTGGTGAGTGATCATCTTAAATCATGGGATCAGCGCTTGTACCAAGCAGAATTTGCTTACAACCGTTCTGTTAATCATAGCACTGGATTCAGTCCCTTTGTTATTACTTATGGCTACAACCCACGCACACCACTTGATTTGACTCCTATCCCTGACTTGAAGCGTGTCAATGTGAAATCTGAGGATTTAATCACACAAATTCAAGAAATTCATACGGCTACTGCTAAACACTTACAGTAGACTCCTGCTAAGTACAAACAAGCCACTGACAAGAAACGTCAAGTAGTAGAATTTGTGATTTTGTTTCGGCAGTTTTGACCAAAGATCACTTTCCTGTGGGAGCATACAACAAACTAGCTGCTAGAAAGATTGGTCCTTTGGAAATTCTTGAGAAAATTAATCCTAATGCCTATCGGTTGAAACTTCCAAGTCATATGCGTACATCTGACGTCTTCAATGTTAAGCATCTTGTTCCATATCAGGGAGAGAATTCCAATCCAAACTCCAAACTCGAGGATGAGTTTCTTCCAACCCAGGGAGGATGATGCAAATCACGTTATGAAGAAGAAAGAGTTTTTTATTGTTTTCCTTTTCCTATTTGAATTAGGATTTATTTACTCTATTACATTGAATTAAAATCCTTTTCCTAGTTGAATTGAGATTTTAATTGTTTTTCTTTTCCTAGTTAAATTGTTTTTCCTTTATCAAGTAGAAGTAAGTTTATTAATTCTTTTCCTAAAAGGAGTAGGATAACTTCTATTCCTATATATTCTCTTTATAGGGTGGTCGTTTAATACTATGTGTTTATTAATAAAAGTTTGCTAGAGAGGTTTTCTCTATTATTTTGCCTACTAGCCTAGTGTTCTTGTCAAACTTAGGTTTCATGGAAGAGTTATAGTAATTGTGTGTTATAAATTCTGCTTCTACACGTCTACGCTGCATCAGATTATTAAAACAGTAGGACTCTTATGATCTGATAGAGAATTTAGTAGCCGCGTGAGCAATTGAATTATAATCTCTCTTAACCCAACAAAAACTACATCTAAGAAAAGACTCTTTAAAGCTTGAAATATTACTAATAACATCGTAAATAGACCAATCAGGAGAAGAATTAGGCAAGGAAAGAGAATCAAAACAGGTTTTAGGGTCTCCCTCAAGTATGACATGGTTCCATCTTTCAATCTTTGCTAACTGTACTGCCCATAGAATGGCTGCTACTTCTGCTTGTAGGAGTGAGCAGACTAGATGAGTTCTTGACCAAGCTTTGAAGATTTCTCCCTTAATATCTGTCGCTACAACCGCTAGAGAGAGCAAGATTAAGCTACAACTGCATCAACATTGACCTTTATCCAACCAGCGGTGCAAGGTTGCCACTTGCATCGTTCTGAACTAGGAGAAGGAACTTGTTAGTCATTAGAGAAGAGTGTTCAGCTAGGTTTCTGAAGAATGTGTCTGATTGAAGCCACAATATCCAGTTGGCTACCTTGATACGAGACTTGGTTTCTTAGCCTCCAGATTTCGACAAGAACAAAGGTCATGTCAAGTGAGATAAGCCAGTTATCTTCCATGGGGCATGATACTTTAGGCGGGTCTAGGACCAACTTAATGATGCCTTCATTAGAGGTGATGCTATGGTCATCCGACTTGAATCCCCAGCAACGGGAGTTCCAGATGGCCTTGGTTAATTGGGCATTTGAGAAACAAATGGGCGGAGGATTCCTGCTTTTGTTGACAAAGGATGCAGCTGGACTCATTTAGAAGGACTCTGCGTTGTAGATTTTCTTTGGTAGGGAGGGCATTAGCTTCTATCCTCAATAACAACATCTTCACTCTCTCTAGTGCATAGTTTTCCAAAGTTTTTTCCATGGCCCATTGGAATGGCTGGAGATGCTAGTTTGCTTGAGTGCAGTGCAGTAGGGCCGACTTGAGTGTAAAGTTCCCCATGGGGTTGGGCACCAATATGAGCTTGTCAGGCCTAGCTCTAATAGAAAGCAGGATGGTAAGGACGGCATGGGCAGACTGTGTTAAAAGTGTCTAGAACAATGTTGGCTCTCCACACATGAAGATCATGATCTATGGGTTGTGAACACAAGAGGAGTCTGTGCAAGGGACTTGAATTTGGGCTTGGGTTTGAACTTGTGTAACCATGGAACCCAAGGGCCTTTCCAGACATTGATGGAGGCCCCATCTCCAATGACAGAGCACGCCTGTTTCATGATGATCTTCTTTACACCTTTGATAGCTTTCCATATAGGGGAAACTTTCTGTGCTTGGCTTTTGTGAAGCCAGTCCTGCCTAACTTTATATTTGGCTCTCAAGATTGACATACATAGACTATCATACTTGGAAGCACCATCCAAGCTAACTTAGCTAACATTAGCTAACAAAGCATTGTTGCTGTCTTTGGCTTTTTTGAAACCATGACCCCCACTTTAGGCAAACACAACTTGTCCCAAGATTTCCAAACCAGGAACTTTCCATTTGGTTCTTTCAGTTTCCTTCAGAGTCTTCTGGATAATGCATCAAGCTTGTCACAAGTTGTGGATGGGATATTGAACGATGACATGGTGTAATTAGGGATGGACTAGGCAACAGAATTGATCAAGGTGCATCTCCCTGGCCATGAAAGACAATTGCTTCTTCATCCCATAAGTCTGGACTCAAAGTTATTTTAAAGGAATTTAAAATTTTTTGAGGGAGATCTGGAAAGAAAAGGAGGTGTTCCAAAGTAAATAGCATCTCTCTTGAGGCCTTTCAATTGGAAAACCTGCTTAACTGCTTTGCGAGTTTGCTTTTGGGTGCGTTTGGAGAAAAACATACTGAATTTGCTTCTGTTTAAGCTTTGGCCAAACCACCTACAATACTTGTCAATATGCGCTCTACTATGGCAGAGGCTTCTCTTCTGGTGGCTCTGGAGAAAAGAACTATGTCATTGGCATACATAATGTGAGTGTTCGCTGGTTCATTAATGCTTGCTTTGACTCTGTTAATGTTTTTGAGTGAAAATTCATGCTCAAGCATCTTCGACAGCATTTCTTGCCCCAAGATGAAAAGATAAGAAGACAAAGGCCTCCTTGTCGCAATCCTCTGCTTGGTCTAAGATTTGCCACCATTAACAAGAACCTCAAAGACAAAGGATACGCAAGCCCTGATCCAATTTGAGAAAATTTCATTGAAATCGAACTTGAGAAGCACTGCATGGAGAATTTCCAGTTCATTCTATTGTACGCTTTTTGGAGGTCAAGCTTGATTGCCATTAGTCTGGATTTAATTTTCCTGGTCTTGAAACTATGAAGCATTTCTTGAACAATGCCTGATTTTTGATATCCATCGCCCAAGAATGAAGGCTGATTGATTGCGTGAAATTAGTTTCTGGAGAAGCAGTCTAATCTTGGACACTAGAAGCTTTGAGATGATCTTGTAGACAACGCTGCACAAGCTTATAAGTCTAATATTATTAATGGTCAAGAAGCTTTGTGTTTTGGATATTAGCACTTTTAAGGAGCTGTTTGTTTCCTCAGGCAAAGATGTGGCTGCTTTAATCATGGTCTCTCCAACAGTAGGCCAATATTCTTTGTAGAAGATGGCAGGGAACCCATCAGGACCTGGGGACTTTTGATCTTCCATTTGAAAAACGTGTGCTTAATCTGTTCAGGGGTGCCAAATGCTAGCAAGAAGAGAATTATCGGCTTCTGTGATGGCGGGTGAAATAAGTACATCCAAGCTGTGGGGACAATGCTTTTGAAACAATCTGGGAGTAGCTGCCTTATTTTCCCTAAGTCAGATATCCAAGATCCTGGAGTTTTTAATGGCATTGATGTTATTTCAGCATCTCTGTATAATGGTTGATAAATGAAAAAACTTAGTTCTTGTCACCAAACTTTAGCTACAATTCTTTGGATTTTTGTCTCCAAAGGATCTCACTTTTAGTGAGCCACTTTGCTAGCTCTGCTTATAACACTGCCTCTACCTTACCATTGGCCACTGAGCTGCCTCTTTCTTGTACCTTCTTGATTTATCTTTATTAAAGTGTTTGTTCTATCTTGGCATCAACCAAAACCCCCTTTGTTCCACTTTCTTAGAGCTTTTCTGGCGGCCTCATCAACCACAGAGCAACAAGCAGGATCTCTAATCCAGGCTGCCTCGAAGCGAAAAGGTATACAGGCAAATGAGTCTGTGGGGCTAGTGTCAAGAAGGATTGGGGTGTGTTCAGAAATAATTGGTCTGAGGTGGGTGATGGTAGCTTTTGGATAGGCTAATCTCCAAGATATACTTGAAATTGCTCTGTCCAATATTCTTTTTAAAGCTGCGTTTCCCCACCTTAGCTTGGCCTAGTAAACTGGCTACCCAAGAAACCTAAATCAATAACTCCTGAATCAAACATTAGATCCTGAAGGAAGTTATTTGCTGAAGGGCCGCCACTTTTTTCCCCAAACTTTTCATCTTCGTTGAGGATGAAATTAAAGTTCTCCATACAAACCCAAGGGCTTTGGAGAGATTCAAACAAGGAGGAGATGTTCTCTCGAGACTTTTTCTTATTTTCACCACAATCATATTTTATTGAAATCAACAGGTTCAACAACAACTCTAGCTTTCCATATTAAACATAAACCTCTGACTAATCCTTTGGCATCTATAAGAACTTCAGTGGAGAAACCTACATACCGTTTTACCTGATCCATGTGCTCCTCAGAATCCTTGGTTTCACAAAGAAACAAAACATCGGGAGCTACTAAGGACACTCCACAACCACAGTGGCTTCCCATGGATGTGCAGAGGAGATTTTAATGAGATAGTTAAAATAATCAAGAGAGAAGGCCAAAATGATCATCCTAGGTGGGAAATGAAGGACTTGGATTTGAAGGGACTAGGATCACTCTGTGTGATCAAAGAGAGGGAGATTAAAAGGTACAGGAGAGAATTGATAGATGGGTTGCAAATGTAGCATGGACGAATATGTTTATGGAAAGCTTTATGCAACATTCAAGTGCTCCAACTTCTAACCATAAACTCAGAGTCTTTAGATACCAAAGGACCGAACCAGATGAGAAGGAAACCACAATATCAGTTCAAGTCTGAAGCAACATAGATGCAGTAATTGAAATCTAATGAAAAGATCAACCAAGCTTGGCAAACATAGAGGAAGAGGATTTATATGAACCACGTGGTAAAAAACAAAAAAGGTGTGGAATGCACAACAATCGTGGTATAAAATGGGACCAGCACTCACTTAAAAAAGAGTCAACAAAAAGTTGGAGGAATATTAGAACAGGGCAAACCAAATTGCAATGACCAAGTCCAAGGAGCTTAAATGGCTGAAGCAAGAAATAAACAATCTATTGGAGCTAGATGAAATATGATGGAATCAATGATCTTGAATCCAATGTCTGTAGGACGGAGAAAGGAACACAAATTTTTTTTATTTTTTATTTTGAGGCTACACAAAGAGGAAGAAGGAATATGATACAAGGAATCTTACATAGCTAGTGTGGCATGGTGATATGTCAAAGGAGGAGGAAGTGGCAACATAGAACTTCAATGAAATATATTAAAGATGACATGATAGACTGCTGACATAGAAGTTCAAGGCTGAGGAGGTCTCCACTGCCCTATTTTAAATGCACCCTACCAAAGATCCTTGACCCAACAATATATTTGCTATTTATATATATATATATATATATATATTGAAGTACTGTTGGTTATGATACAGTGAAAGCAGTCCTTTTGCAACATCAAACTCAGGCCTATGTTAAATAAATCAATTTTTCATATATTGCTTTAGTTCCTAAAAACAAAAAGCCTAGAAAAATGAGCAATTATCATCCCAACTTTCTATGCAAACTTATTGCCAAAGCTCTAGCTAATAGTTCAAAATAATTCTCCCAAATAGTATAGCTGAAAACTAAAGTGCCTTTGCATCAGGTCGACAAATAATGATGCAAAGGCACTTTAGTTTTCAGCTATACTATTAGCATATGAAACACTAAACTACACGGACCACAATCGTAAAGGGAAACACAATTTTATGGCCCTAAAACTTGAGATGAGTAAAGCAGGTCTACTTGGAAGAAAATTATGGCCAAAATGGGATTTCACGACAAATGGATTGTGACACGTATCAACACAACAATTTATTATTTCCTAATCAATGGTGAGCCCAAGGGTTACATGACTCCAATAAGGGGACTCCATCAAGGTGACCCCCTCTTGCCCTTAGTTGTTTCTTCTATGTGTAGAAGCCTTCTCAGGCCTCATTAGACAAGCTGAAAATGCAGGTTGACCATATGGAGTGGTGATAAGCCACAAAGGCCCTACACTCACCCATCTATTCTTTGCAGATGATGGTATTTTGTTTTTTTAGGGCCAATGACATTGAATGTACCAAACTCTTAGTTTGGCTCAGATTGTATAAAGATGTCTCAGGGTAGAACTGTTGAAGATCAATGAGGACAAAATGTCATTATTCTTTAGCAATAAAATGCCAGTTAGATGCAAGAGAAAATAAATAACTAACAAAGATTATTAGTTTACGTTGATAGCACAATGTAAACCAATCATTGTCCAAGAACTAATTTATCATACTAGTCATTAGGCAACACGAGAAATATTTAGGCCTCCCATCAATGATTAGACAATCCAAATATCAAGCTTTATGAGAAATAAAGGTGAGACTAGTTAAGAAGCTATAGGTCTGGAAAGAGAACCTACTGTCGAAGGCAGGAAGAGACATTCTTATCAAAGTTGAAGATCAAGCAACACCCAAATACGTTATGAGTGTTCTCAAATTCCAAATAAGCTTTGTGACAAGTTAAACACCATGATTAACTAATTTTGGTGCGGGCAAAAGCAAGATGAAAGAAAAATCTGTAGGCTCAAATGGGCTACACAGTATGTGAGTCCATAGACTGGCTGGGTTTACGAAACTTCAAAGCATTCAACAAGGCAATGCAAGCCAAGCAAGGGTGGAAACTATTGACCATCACTGGCTGTCTATTACAAAGAGTCCTAAACGTCAGGTACCACCCATTCTGTTCCTTCATGGGTTACCCCTACTAGCTCTTGTGCTAGGGGAAGTATATTGGAATTTGGAAACTGGGAAGGTCATTATTGAAGTAAACTGGTGGCAAATTGAGAAGGGAGACTTGATTGCGGCTGGGTAAAAACAGGTGCTACTTGAGGAATGCAAGTGAGGTTGAAGCAGTGGCATTGATGTAGATTTTTCCAATCAGGTACATGATGGTGGAGAGTGATTCGATAACAATTACTTGCTCAGGCATTACAGAAAGGGGGCAATCTCAACCATTTTCTGTCATTGTACTATTGAGACAGTTCACAAGCTACTCATCTGTCATGCAAAGTTGGTCTGTACTCATGTGAGGAGTAGTGGTAACAAGATTTTGCTCACAGACTAGCCAAAGTTCCTGGACTCACTTCAAACCACATATTTATCTCCATTTAATTGAATAAACCATCTTTACATCAGAACATATTAGGATTTATTAAACATAAATTGTGTTGGTGGACTAATATTACATATTGGTTTTTTTTTTTTTTTTGGTGGGATTTCATAATTAAGGCAATAACTAATGAGGAATAATTCAGAAGATCACTTTGAAATCGAATCATTAAAAAATTATCATAAGGAAATGGATAAGGAACTTGCCAATAATTTGGGCTTCAAGAAAATTCCAGCATAGAGTTGATCACACAGCTTGTCCGGAGAAGACGTGTCAATTTTGATCCCAGCTTCATTCAAAATGGATAGGAAATTAAGTGGAGGCCTTGTTATCCCTTTTCTTGCTGTAGTTTCCATTCCCTTTACTGTGTCTGCCTTGCTCTTTGGGTGCTGTTTGTCCTACCTTAACCCCAAACGAAAAAAGTAAATACATAAGCCCTACTTCATATATTGTGGAAAAATATAAACAAAAAAACGGTAGCATACGCTTGCAGGTGGAGCAGTTTGGATGACACTCGTTGATGGAGATCTTCCTCCAAAACAGTTGACATTTATTTACCAAATGCACTGTCTTTATTTAGCGAGGTATGCCCCGCCCATTTTTTTCTTTTTTCTATTTTCTTTTTTCTTTTTATGCTATTAATGATGTCAAGTCCAATGGGAATTTTTCTTCGCTGGCCTTCAGATATACGTGCCTTCAAGAAGAATCAAGTATTTTTTTCGGGTACATTAAAATGTTTTTTCCTCAAAAAATAAGGAGAAAATCAGATGGAGATTCTGAATCTCTTAATTGACAAAAATGTTCATGTGCAAGTGCACATGAGTTTCATCCAGTTCCTTCTTTTTTCTTTCTTGAACATGCTGCCCCTTCTTCTTTTTTTCTTTCTTTTTCTTTTTTCTTTTGTTTTCCTGGAGGTTGCCTTTTTTCTTTTTCTTTTTTCTTTTTTTGATTTCCTGAGTTGTGGGCGCGATAGTTGTTTTCTTTTTCTTTTTCTTTTTTCTTCTTTTTTTTTTTTTTTTTTGTTTGTTTAACTAGACATGATTTTTTTTTTTTTTTTTTGACATGATTTTTTTTTTTAATAATTTGAGTGATTGCTTTTTTTTTATGGCTTTTTTTGTTTTAATTAGACATCATTTTTTAATAATGGTATATAAGTAAATTTATACAATCTTGTTTTTTTAATTCCTGTACTTTTCCACTTTCAACCAACCAAAAAAAAAGATTAATTAAAATATTTTCTATCCTCTCACTTTTTCATCCTCCCACCATTTTCTATCATCTCAATTTTCCACCCTTCCAACCAAACAAACCTAATAACAATCGGTCTTAGAAGAGCACCCACATTTGTTTGACTAGGAGGTTTACAGGGAAAAATATCCATACACCTTTAAATTCTAGACTATTGGTTAAGATACTCTTGAAACTTTTATATTGGTCAATTTACTTTCTAAACTTTAAATAGTTGCCAAATCAATACTTCAACTAGTCTACCGTTAATATACTAATAATATAGTCATGTGAGACTCACATCTATATATAAAAGCTGAAGCGTAGTATTTATTGTTATTATACTCCAATTAAGCCACATCAACGGCTACATCACCCGCTTCTTTCAGTTTATTGTTGGCTTACTTCAGTGACAAAAGTTGTTTGTATTGCATTTTCTTTTCAATGTATCTTTCCATGGCTTTAATGCATTTTGGGGGTAGATGTACTTAAGTCTTTAGCTCAACTTTGGAAAGCTGCATGGACAAAGATTTCGCGACCTAGAGGCTACCATGAGGCAATCTACCTAGCCCGCGAGATCCACGTAGCAAGTGGTCTGGATGAAAGTGCTGACGGGCACCTCGTGACCACCATGCAATTAGGTCACAAGTTGCACAATCTCTGTACTCTGCATTTTAAACTACCCTTATCCAATGCACATTTGCCAACACACACACACACACACACACACACACACACACACATAACTGTGAAGCGTGGAAAAATGCTTTTAATCAAACAAACCCTAAAAATCGCAAGAGAGATATCCAAGAGAAGCCTCTTTGAGTACATAAAAAGAAAGAACCTTTGTTTTGAGAAAACCACAATCTATTCTCTCTTTTCCATCTCCTTCATTGTATTGATTGATATTTTGCAAACCCTTCCCTCACCCATAGACATTGACCTTGTGAGTGAGAGAAAGTTTATGGAAACTTGAGAAGCCGCATTCAAATCCAATCTCTATTGGTGATTTTCCATTATTGCTTCAATGGAGGTTCTCCTGTAAGCTAAATGAAGGAAAGACTCGGTGAAGATGGTTGCTAACTAGAGCTTGGAAGGCACAAATACACAAGGAGAAATAGGCTTGGAGGATTTATGTTCATCCATGTACTGCAACTATTCATTCTAGTGGAGACTTCCGACGGGTGATCGAGGGAGAGGTTTTTACACCTGGGCTTTGGTTTCCTCTTCCTAAACATGTTTTGGGGTTTAGTGTGATTTGCATGCCTTCCCTTTATTTCCTTTACTCTACTATATTGCCATGTTTTGTTTAGTGTAGTTTATTAGTTTGGAAATTGGTTAAGTCATTTATACTTGGACTAATTTGATTAGTTTAGTATTAAAATTGATTTAGCCATAAAAGCTTGCTGAAGGGTTCTAAATACTTGCTAGGGTTAGCTTGGCATATTTCAGTTATTACTCTCTCTCTCTCTCTCATGTTTTTTTCTCTTTTTGTTGATTTTTTTTTTTTTTTTTTTTTGTGTATCTCTACTTTATGTTGATGAATTTTTGTGTTCTATAGAATTCTACCATGGGTTGATGCAATTTAGTTTTGTATTTTTAAGTTATCATCTTTTTTTTTTATTGTTAAATGCTATCCAAAATTGTATTATAAAAATAGTATATAAAAATATAATGTTATTTTATTACATAGCATGATTTTGGATAATATGGTGTGACTATATTTGCATTTTGGGTTTTGCTCGTCATCTTTCTATTTTTATCTTTGCATTTTCTCACTTACATGAATGGCCATTAATTTCAATTACTATGTATCTTTTTCTCAAATTTGATAGTGTTAGTGGAACTTTCATTTGTTTATTATGGTTAGATTAGAATTGTATGGGCATTGAAAGTGTGAATGGAGACACATACACCTTCATGTTTTTTGCTAGAAAACACTCTTCAATGAAACTATAGTAAATGTATTAAATTCGACTACAAGGGTGCCTTTTTGGAGGTTTACTATTCCTCAAGGTGGAACAGAATGAACCAAAGTGCCTGCATATGTTGGAAGTGTTTCTAATTAAGTCTATGTTTTGCTTCATATTTCAAATGGTTCTAATATGAAATATTTCTGCTATTATGATATGCCATTTGTCATTTTCTAATCTTCCAATAAGCAAAACTTTAAATGAATGTATATCAATTTAATTTAAACATTTTAATGATTTATTTATTTTTTGTTATTTATTTTTATTCAACAATAAATAATTTTAAAATTAATGGGAACCACTTAGATTTAGGCGTGTAAATGCCAAGCTAACTATGTAAATGCCAAGAAAGATATCTAATAGCCAATGTGTAAAAGTCACGAGAGCAAAAGATGTTGGCTGAAGCTCTAATATCAAGAAAGCAAACTAACATGTAAGTTCAAAAGTGGTAGATAACTTTTTTTGTGTGGGAAAACTATGCATAATGAAATAGAGAATAACAAATTTATAGTAAGAGAATAAGAATAAGAAGAGCCAAAATGAAGATAAATTGATAGAGAAATAGTAATGTTAACGTAAAGAATAGTGAAGAGATGAAAATGTAAAATGTAAGGAGAAAAGTTAGAGAAAGTGTACTAATAAGTTGGGGAATTAATAATATAAAAAAGAGTTAAAAATGAGAGAGAGAGAGAGAGAGAGAGAGTCTCTCTCTCTCTCTCTCTCTCTCTCTCTCTCTTTTATTCATTTTTTCTTGTAACTTTAGTTTAGGTTGATAAATCATTATATATTTTTTACAACACTATTTTGGGTTAATATGATTTGGCCCTCTCTCTCTCTCTCTCTCTCTCTCTCTCTCTCTTATAGCTTTTCCCTTATTTTTATTTGACATAGCAATTAGTTATTTTGAGAGTGAGAATTTGCATTTATATCAAAATACAATCTTACTATGTATTTGATTGTGCCTGTAAATTATTTGAGTAATATTAGGTGTAATTTTATGATATGTTTTTATTACCATAATAATCTCCTTTAAAAAAGGAGAAATTTGAATAATGTATTTGAAACTTAAAGAATTTAGTTGTATATATATAATGTACCATAACATAATTTAGAAAAATATGGACCACTTCGAAATGAATAATATCAATCAAACACACCAAAAATATTAAAATGACATATTTGTAGAGATGGATAGATGGAAAATAATTTTAGAAATTGTGTAATTTATAGGGAGAACAAATTATCTTCCACAAAATTTAAAGAACAATTTATACATTATACTATATTTAGGGTCATGTGTTTTGATATTGTCAAACCATGTCAAATTATGTGTCTTTTATTAAATTTTGATATGTCTTAAAGTTGTAATTGAAGACCAAGTTGAAGACACAAAGTTTGCTCAAGATAAGCTCAAGAAAAACACATTTTCAACATGTACCTTGATAGCAATCTTGATACATCGAGAAATCTACTACCTCCTCGATACATTGAGCATCGTAGATCAGTAAAAATCAACAACTCGAAAAAGCTCATAACTTACTCGTTTGAAGCCTGAATTAAGATCCGTTTGAATCGGTATTTAAAAGACATCATAAGCCATCTATTAGAGGGCTTTTTAGAGAGAGAGAGAGAGAGAAACACTCCATTTATGCAACTAGAGTTTTGCAACCAAGTTTTCTCCATTTCACTAAACCAAAGAGTTACAAAATAGATCTGAAGATTTCATTAGTGAAGAAGCTGAAGTCATAACAACCACCACAGACTTGCTATTGTGAAGAAAACTTTCAAGAGGTTCTTGAAGTCAATTGAAGATTCCAATTGTGATTGGGGGTGGAGCGTTCATTAATTGCAAAATTCAGAAGTTTTGAAGCTGTAAAAGGTTTCTACTATAAGTTCATCTATTGGGTTTGTAGAATTTAGGGACAAATGTTTTGTATTAGATCTGAAACTTCTCTTTATTATAGTGGATTGCTTTTTGGGAAGGTTTCCCCCAGGTTTTTATTGTGAAACTAGTTTGTTTCATTAATTTTCTTAAGCCATCATATCTTATCTTATTTACTATTCCAATGTGCATGATTTTGACTTGATATTGATGTTAGTTTATTTGAACAAGGTTTAATCATAATAGATCTAATTATCAACTTGATTTTAAAACTTTTTAATTCTATCAACCAGGGTCTAAATTTCTCAATACTATAATTACAAAATAATTATTCATTTCCACGCATCAATGGGTCTGCGACTAGTGGACTTTGAAAAACAAACTCAATCCCATGAAGTTGAAAACCAACGGAGAAATCACTCAAAAGAACCAATAGAGAAAGAAGAAAAAACTAGGTTTGATTAGCAGAGAGAAGAGGGAGATGGTAGAACTAGAGCCACCACAACATCGCGCCAAGTTCTTTATCCCACCATTGTCTTGCCATCCTTGTCCAACCTCGCCTTCATGGTCCCACCACGCCATTCGATAGACACCATTGTTACCGCCTCTTACCCCTGGTATTTCTTCCTTTCTTTCTTTCCTTGGGAAATTAAACTTAACCCACCTATGGTTAGGACAATTTTAATAATGTCTACCTGTGTTTTGGAATTTATCACTTTACCCACGTGTTATCCTCCGTAGGCCACCGTAATGTAGCTTTGTTAAAAACAAGGGTATTATCTTTTTGCTTCCCTTTTATATCTCTCTCCTCCCATAAAAAATAAAACATAATAATAATAATAATAATAATAATAATAAAGATTTTTAAAAAGTGGTATTGGTAAAAAAATTTATACAAGATCTTAGAACTTGAACAGTGAATTTACACTTGCTATCTCAACCATAAAAATACAAATTTACAAAATAGAGTTACTTACAAATGCTTGAAAGGGAAAGAAGACCTTGGGTTCTCTCAGTCACTACTAAAGCATTTGGTTTATTAGCATACTAGTCGTGTAGCCACGCATTGTGCATGATAATATTTTTAGAGTAGTCTCATTGAATTTTTATTTCTATATCATTAAAAATTATATAAAAGTTAGAAATTATTTTTTTAGATTTAAAATAAATAAATAAATAAAACTTTCTCAAACCCAATTTTTTCTACTATACAATCAAAAACTCCAAGAAACTATATCTAAAAAGTTAATAAAACTTATTAAAAAAAAAAAAAAAACTATAGTTCAAAATAAAAAAAGGTAAAATAAAACTCACATTAAAGTCAAACCCCTTCTCCCAACTATGTAAAACATATCAAATGTGATGTGATCAAGCAAAATATCCAATGCATAATCAAATTCAAATTTTAATAAGGCTCTGAAGTAACGCTATAGAAATACACTACTGTTCCCAAGCAAAAGTGCATGTTATAGCCTTATACATGATGATTGTAACTCTTTTTGCTTTATAATAATTATAAATTATAATTGTTTGCGGTGTGGTTTTGGGTTATTTTTTGCACCGCATTTTGCGGTGCGGTTTACCTAAAACCATAAATGCACCGCACTTTATTTTTACGGTTCATATGTATGGTTCGGTTTAGAGTTTAGCTAAAACTATAACCGCACCACACCTCATTTTTGCTATCACATGTGCAATGCGGTGTATAAGATGCAGTTTGAACGATTTAAAGTCGATATATTTTTCAAATTATGGGCTTTTCCTTCCCAGCCCAAAACTAGTTTTTTTCCTTTGTTTTGGACCAAGTTTTAAACTATTGAGCTAGTTTTTTTTTTTTTTTTTTTTTTTTTTTCGGCTAGCTTTCCTATTCAACACTTTTTAGGGTTATCAAACTTTTTTTTTTTTTGGAAAATTAGGGTTATTAAACTATTAATAATATATTTAATATTATAAATAAATAAATATATTCATATATAAAGAAGGTGCGGTGCTATGCAATTTGTGTGGTTTTCTTATTATAAAACCACAAACCGCACTACACCATGCGGTGCAGTGCACTGTTACTTGTGGTGCGATGCTGAACGATTTTAAACCCCTTAAAACAACCAGATTGGTTAGCCTAGTTAATTAGCTAAGTTGTTACTTAGTCAAATTATGCAATTCTAGGTTAAAGCAATCAAATAATCATATCAAACATATAAAGCAGCGGAAAAATAAAAGACACAATGATATGATCACCCAGGAAACCACACGATAAAAACCTGGGGAGGATTTGACCCACCGATCCTCAAGGCAAACCTGAATCCACTATGAAAGAATCGAAGTTCATACAAAAGGACTTACAAGCTCCCCGCTTGACTTCTTAATGCTACCCACCAGTAGAACTTACTAACACGACCACGTGCAAGCTCCGAATCCACGGACTCCTTCTTTCTTGAATTCTTCAATCAGCTACAAGCACCCACGCTTGATATTCTTTAAGTTCAATGGTAGCAACCGAGTTGATCATCAAGATGTTGAAGTAATCTCTACCTTGAAAACCCTAAACTTTGTGTAAAGGAAAGCTCCTCTAGATCTCACAAGAGATTTACACAAAACCGCAATGTATGAGCAACAATACAACTGGAGCAACTCTAAAAACGTGGCTAGGGTTTTTCTTTATATACCTAGGGTAAAAACAGAAAACCCAAAACGTTTAATGAGTTAGGGCTGAGCTGGAATATTCTGCAGAAAAACATTTTGCCCGAGATTCGATTGATCGAGCCTTTCCTTCGATCAATCGAGCCAGGCCGAAATGCACCAATGCATCTGCAGCCACTCGATTCCAACTTTACATGAAAGACCCAACTTTGAGCAAGTCTAAACAAGACTAAATAACTTGTTTTGATCATGGTTTGCCAACAATACAAATTAGAGTTCTAAATACATAAAATCCTAAATCTTTAGAACCTAACAGATGCAGTTATGCCGTTTTGCAGATGGTTTAAAATAGAAAAATTATTGTGTTAATACCGTTATAATCTAATCTAACATCTAATCCAACATGTGAAAATTAAATAGATGAATAAATAATTTTAAACAGAAAATAGAATTTATTTTCTTAATCCCAAATAATACACTAATGAGATAAGGAAGATGAAAGAACAATATAAACTATTTATAAATGCTTAAAACAATTACTCAAGTATCTAAGAATATCATATAACAAAGTCATAACAATTTGCTACTAATTTGTTAAACAAAATATTTACAAACAATGAAAGGAAACTACACAAAGACCATCTTTTTCTATTGCACTAACAATTTTTCAACATATTGTCCAAACTATCCTATTGTTTTCCAAATAAACTAAAACTTAACGACAACACAAGATATGACATATTAGAATATGATTTCTCCCCAAAACAGATCAACAACTAACACCATTCATTAAAAATATTTAGTGTTGTAAATAAAATGATAAAAACAAATACTTGTATCAAGGAACATATATGAATTAGTCAATAATAGCACAATAGGAGCACAAATCTCTAGTAAAAGATCCTCCTATGGGGGTAGTTTTCAGGTTGTATCTTTTCTACCATCAATGATTAAGAAGTTTTGTGAATACCTTTTGTAGACAATTTTTTTTTAAAAATATTTTTTATTCTTCATTGATTTCATTTTTTAGTATGAACAACCAAATGCAAAGTTCTAAAGAACACAAATATTCATCAGTCTAAGGTAGAGATGCAAGAAAAATAAAAAAATACAATAAAAAATGAAAAAAAAAATTTAAAAGAGAGAGAGAGAAAGAGAAATAACATTTTTTGTGTGGAAAAAATATACATAGAATGGAAGAGAGTGGCAAATTTATAGTAACATGATTAGAATAAGAAGAGCCAAAATAAAGGAATATAAAGGAACAAAATTATATGTAAAGTTAAAACTGCCCAAGATGAATATGTATAGACAATACTTTTGTTTTGATTTTTCATTGATTTATTACTTAGTTATAAAATCAAAATTATAGTAGATAAATATGTAAAGTTAAAACTGCCTAAGATGAATTTGTAAAGCCAATACATTTATTTATTTAATATTGTCAAAAAATTAAAGGTAAAAAATAAATATGAAAAAGAATAATGATGTGAACAATGACGTGACAAATGAGGTGGCTAAACAAAAGGGTAACCACAATAAATGCTACGCTTCAGCTTTTAGCTATTGTTGACACCTCATTTTATACCCCTTACGACTCGAGCTTCTGTTCCCAATGACGATATCACTCAAAGGCCTAAAGCTGGTTTAGAGCCCAATCTTATAAGTCTTTAACTTGGAGGATGTTTTGGTGAATGAAAAACATATAGAAACCCTAAGTATGCACACACATGTTGTAAGCATGCGTACGCATACTTGGAGTATGTGCATGCATGTAAGGTTTTAAAAGACCTGTATGAAATTTTTTTTGATGTAAAACTCCTGTAGAGCTAATTCTACATCAACTGAAGGCCACCCTACACCCCTTTCTGATCACTATAAAAGGCCCCAAAAACTCTTTTCCCAAAACATGTCGAATTCACCAGAAAATAGTGAATCAAAGAGGGTTTTTATTCTAAAATACCCTCAAGTTAAAGTTTATAGGGTTGGGACCTATTCTAGTCTTGACCTTCGAGTTTTAAGCTTACTAACCTTTCAGTTTTGTCTTGATTAGATTGACTAATGGGAACAATCAAATTAAAACTCAAAGAATTCTTTTGTTTGAGGTAAGGGTCTAAACTTGTCTCTTTCATTTTGGTTGTTTATAGTTTTTTTTTTTTTATTGCTTTAATATATCTGTTTTATAGTTAGGTTTTATAACTTTTGTATTTAGAAGCATACTAGGTTGTGTTAAATTGTTGTTTTAACTATTGCTTTAAACTATGTTTCTGGGCAAGTATGTGTGTGTGTGTGTGTTTCATGCATGCATACGCATACTCATGCCCAAAAACTCAGATTTTAGGATTTTTGTTGTTTTGTTGTTTTGCTTTGTTTTTATCACATGTTTAGAGTCTATTTAACTTAGATTTCACTTTTTTAGGTCTAGGGTCTGTAGAATAACATGTTTACACATGCTTTGATTGTAAGATTGGTAATTAGGGTTTGTGTCTTAGATGAACAATATGAACATGCATAAGAACATGAACTCACATTGAAGCATAGATGCTGAGATTTTTTGATGCAGTGAGGTAAGTGAATGTTTCATGCATACAAATACGAACATGCACCTTTGGACATGATGGTTGGTTTCCTTGAATGATGAATGCCATGATGCCATGATTGAACATGCTTAATTGATGCCATGATTGTAACTTGCTGCCTTGATTAATGCTACTGCCATTTGTTGTTTGCTACCCTTGGTTATATAAAGCATGGAATGCTAGATGAATGGTAGGATATGCCATGATTAGATGAATGATAGGTGCATTGTGGATATTGAATATACAATGCATGATATGCCATGTTGGATGCTAGATGCATGTTAGGATAAGCTTTGTGTGTGTGTGTGTGTGTGTGTGTGTAAAATAACTATTAGATGACCCTATGATGGAATTATGATATAAAATACAATGAGTGGAGGCTGACCCATGATTCGGGTAGCGTTAGGTGCTTAACACCTTCCCATCTCCATACCTAAACTCCAGACACGTGTTCTAGTAAGATTAGTCCTTCACATAAGAGTGCTACATATATGGTTCCTTGACCTAATCTAGGTGGTGACTCCATTTCCTCCTTCTGCTTGGTCCACTCAACCGTACTTCCTATGCAACCAACCATTTGCTGTAGGCACTTACGCCGATAGTGGTGACTTCACTAAGGATAGAGAAGTTTGACTCCAATGTGTTCCATCTCCTAAATCTAACAAAGTCTTTTCTAATATGTTTTTGTACACACTTTCACTGGTTCTTTGTCCCTTTACCATGGTTAAAGGTTAGTAGGAAAGTTAAGGCTCCATTCGAGCAAACGCTTTGCAAAGTTCATCCTCCCACCAACTCACAATGTGTGTCATTGTATATGATGGGTTTTAAGTATGTTAATGGGTTGCCCACCAATCCATATGGGGTCCATTTAGACCCTAGGTTAGAGCATGCCCCCCCTAGTTGTGAGTGATCTACTAATCTGCCCTTTAACTTTAAGAAGCTTACCCACACATAAAGAGATCCTAGATCCTATCTAAAGAATGTACCATTTTTATATCTGTTATTTGTTCAATCATATATCTTGTGATCATTTAATTCTGAAGGAAAAATAAAGATTAAAATTGGGAGGATGACCTAAAAGTTATGGCATACATACCCTAAGACTTTGGGATGAAATAAAAAGAAATATCTCACATATAAAAGACTTATCCCAAAACCCAAGACTATATCTTAACTTGAAGGTTCATAGGACCATTACCCATTTGCTATCATAAGCTCAATTAACGCCTTTTAAAAAATAAATTCTTTGGCCTAAAGTAACAAATATGGCATTATTATAAATGCTAAACAAAAATGTAAGAAATTGACAACCACTTGAGTTGAGCAATTCATTTATATGTGTGTTTTGTCACGGATTGCCAAAGGGGGAGATTGTTAGGCTCTAAAAATTAAATATTAAATGTTTAGAATTTCAACTTGTATGTGTTGGCAAACCGAGAACAAAAACATGTTTAGGATAGGTATTATGTAACACCCCGCCCCAATTTTATAAATGTATATAGTTACATTACCATACTTAAAGGATTCTATGTTATGCATGCATTATTGTCCTAAGCTCAAAGTACCATTTTTAAGATGAAGTTAACTCTTCTAGAGATATGCTATTAATGTGAGAATGTTGGTTTCTCTATGATTGGTGCATAATGATGTTTGATGAATGTATTTTTGTTTGTGGGAACCTCTTTGAGGTGGGATTAGGATTTCCTCGATTCTAAGAGATAGGTTTTGAGATGAATATGTAAGTCTATGTTAAGGAATAATGGATAGTAATAAGCTCTGATTTTGGTTTAGGTGTTACCAGTCGTCAGGTCTAAGCTCCTTCAACTTTAGGCTCTCGGTTCCTCTGCTATCAGGTAAGGGATAAGTTATATGGGCATTTGGTAAGTCATGAGGTTATTTTGAAGTATATTATGCATTAAAATGTTTTTGATTAGAGATATGGCATGTAAGCATTATCAGACAAAGATATGTTCGTGGGCTTCCGAAACCCTACTTATATGATTTAAGCATATTAATGTTATTACTAATTCCACGAACATGATGATTAAAGAAAACAATAGAAATGCTATTATTGTAAAATGTGATGCAAACTATGAATTTCAGTATGATGAATAAGTATGAAATTCTTTCGGGTTGTGTTCTCTGGTGATCTAAACTCTGTCAGTAGGGGTTAATTACTAGTTTTCCATGGAAAACGTTATATGATTGGCCATTAAGTGGGACTGGCTCTGCTGTACCCGCCCTTGTTGGTTACGACCAACTTGGGGGAAGCCAACCTACCCCCATGGTTGGAAGATATGTATTATGATGTGATCCCGGGAATACCTGGCATTGTGGGGAATGCTGGATGCCTAGCATAGTAGTGCTAGAAGCCTCCCAAATATGTACAGATTTATCAGATATAGACTAACCAATAAGTTATTTATGAACAGCTATATAATGTTATTAATCATGAGAGAATTATTTTGTTAAATGCATTGTGGAAAGTTAAAAGCTCTCATGAAAAGAAGAAGTTTCTGATGAAAGAAAAGCTGTTCATTAAAGATAAAAGTTTCTGAAGTTCTGTTATGCTATAAAGATAAAGTTTATTATGAAAGTACAAGTTATGTTAAGAAGTTATCTGATATCAGTTTTTCTTTATGAAACGTTAAGTTTTATGATTATGAAAGTTATAATATGTTATAAGAAGAAGTTTATGAAGGAAAGTTTTATTATTAATTAAGATGCTTCCAGTTTAAGACAAAGTTACCGATTATCCAAATTAAGTTAAATGATTATTTTGTAATGAAAATATATACGGTGATTTTGTAAGAAATGAAAGAAATTCAATCCGAAGGGTTTCGATAAAATTATTCTGATAAGGAAAGGGAGAACAACTATTTTCCTATGAAAAGCTTATAAGCTATTATTATAAATAGTATAAAATACTATGCATGAAATGAGGTTCTCCTATCCGAACGTTGATAAAATGAAATAAATTGATCTACATGCATCCTTATTAAATTCTCATATATCTTACCTTTACTGAGTTGTGTAGCTCACCCCTTCCACTCTTTCAGTTAGCAGGTTTTTAATTTGGAGCAGAGGGAGCCTTAGTCAAGTTTTGGAAGGAGCTGGTTTTAGTTTATATGTATAGATCCTAAAGTAGTATTTGATATTTAGTTTTGCAGTATTGTGAATTTTAGGATCTAATGAAAGTTGTACCTCAAGGTATTAAAAGATGTATTATGTGAAAGTATGAAATTTGAAAGACTGGTGAATTATGTTATTCTTTGAGTTCAGTATAGATGCTCTGAATGTCAAGTGAAAATTATACCATTTAAGTAAAGAAACAAGGATTTAAATAAAGAGAGAAGCTTTTGTAAAAGCTTTTGTGAAAGTCTCATTAAAAGTTAAGTTGGTTCTTGTTAATATTAGGTTTAAACTTGATATTAGCATGCCGGTCATGGTCACAAATCCGAGTATCGGGTTTGGGGCGTGACATATTAGACATTGCTCAAAGTGGTTCACGTTAAGACTCAAGAATTTACAAGATGTAGAAAAAATGATTAATTTTTTGTGAAGCTCGATCAATCGAAAATCGCAGAAAAAGAATTTCTACATATTTTTAAACAAGCCCAAACCTGTGAAAACGTTTAGAGTTTCAGTCCAATACTCCTATGTATAAAAGGAAAATCCTAGCTATGTTTTGAAGACTCTAGGAAGACTTGTGAGTTACTCTTGTGAAATCTGAGAGGTTCTGTACCTTCTAACTCTACAAGCATCTACTGGAACAAGATCTACAATCAAGTGCTGGTGGAATCTAGTTGCTGCAAAGATCAACAAGCCATGATCTGAAACCTTTGAGTGGGATCTCAAGGTCACAAGCGTGGATACTTGTGTGGTGCAAATCTAAGAGAGAATGAGTCTGTGGATTCGAAGTGATAGGCCAAGAATGTATTGACCCATTTTGGTAAATTAATCAATTAATTAGCCAAGTAAATTAATTAGATTCAATTACATGTAATAAGCGTGGTAACACAAACAAATCACCAACTAAGTTAAATACAACGGAAAATAAATTTAACACTGATGATTTGTTTACGAATGGGAAAAACCACCGAGACAAAATCCCACCAGGTGAATTTAAGGTCACCACTCCCGATAATCTATTATTATCAAAACAAGTGGTTATAAGTAAAAGGAATTTTAGTACCTAATACCAACCTACAGTTGAGCCCTTATCTCAATACCCAATTGGACTTGTGATGTAGCAACAATCTCTCTATTCAATGCACGACTCCTAATACATGAGTAACCAATGATGCACGAATCCCAATACGTGACTAACTCACTAACTTAAAAAGGATGTTGGCTGCAAAGTTCTTCGGTTCATCCATACAATGAAGATCAAGAAACTTTTTGGTTACAAAACCCTACGGCGTACAAATGCAGCAACTTCTTCAAGAGAAAAATGAACTAGGGCAAATTGTCTCCAATCACAATATGCATCCAATAAAACCTTTGCATCATGTGAGACGACTCTTAAAATAATCCTTATATATGTATAGGGTTGTGAGAAAAGAAAACCTAAACACATAACTTGGATATGCGTAAAAAATAGATCTAGAAATCTGAATTTCGTAATTCTAGATAGATACAATTGTTGAGATATCTGTCGAGCTTCGAATATTAAACCTCGATAGATACATCTGTTGAGATATCTGTTGAACTTTAATGTACAACACTTCTTCACTTGATTCTTGGATAGATTTGCATGGCTTCAACACTTGGACTTGAACTCTTATTTCTTGAAGTATTAAACACATCCTAGATCTACCCAATTATAAGTAAAGTGCGTTTTGTTAAAGGATTTGTCAATTCTATATGACATATGTTCTTAACGTGTTCCACATATGTCATAACACGAAGTTTGCATGTAATCGTGTCAGTAAATTACTACTGGAGGTAACAATAGATTTAAGGTTAAATCTGACTGTAAAAACTTCAATTCTCTATAGTGTATTTGTTTTACTTTGAAGATAATTAAGTCAAATAATTCCCAGGTTTTTACCTTAAAACTGTTGGTTTCATTAGTTTTTTGGATCATCATATCATTGTATTCTTTATTTTCTACTATTGTACATGATATGATCTGTACTTGTTTAACCTATATCTCATAATTAACCTAAATAATCACTTGGCTAATTTATTAAGTTAAACAATCTGTTTAAAGGGGTCTAAACAAACAAACAAAACTAATAGCAGTTTTTTGTTTTTTTTTTTTTTTTTTTACCTTTTGTCTCAATTATGAGTTCTAGGTAGTTGAATTTGTAAAGTCTCTTATTGTTGAATAAGAGATTCGGGATCCTCTACCTACACAAAAAATCAATTAGTATCTTACTCTAATAATCAAGAACAATCATCACCATAGGTTAATCTCTATCTCAAAAATAAAAATTTTTGTCTCAATTTTTTTAAATTTAACCAAATTATTTTGTAAAAAATAATTTTGTTTTTGTTTTTTCTTTTAAAATCGAACAATTTTAAAACTGAACAATTTAAATTTTAGTCAAAAACCGATGAAACCAATGAATCAAAATCAACTTTGGTGATTTTTTTTTTTTCTAACTTTTGACTATTAAAAAAATGCATTATTATTAATAATATTATTAAGAATAAAATGGACTAAGCCAAATCAATGATTTATAGGACACAAAAGAAGCTCGCTCATGTATTCTGTATTCAATACTTCAAATACTTGAAGAGGTGTGTTAATTATGGTGGAAACAGTATAACACCTATTTGCCGAAAAAAAAAAAACAGTATAACATCTTTCTTTATTTTTCTATTGTAGGATTTGTAATATTCAGTTATTTATTATTAGAAACATTTCCTTTACCTATTTTTTTAATATTTTGTACTACTTTTTTCCAATCATTTTCTAAGAACACTCACAACAAGAGAGGTATAATTGCTATAATTTCATTTTAGCAACTAAGAGCCCAAGGAGAGTTTCAGTAATGTTATTTGTAATTTTTTAAAATACATATAAATGAAAAAGTATGTAAAAATATATGTAATGTTATTTAAAAAATAAAAACATATTGTTTAGATAGCCTACCAAACAAGGCCTAAATCTTCAAAATATACTCTACAGTAAAGATGTTTACTTTAAAAATAATAATAATATTTTATTCTTTCTCTCTCCTATTTTCTTTAAAAAAAACTTTTCTTTTCTACTTCTTTCTTCTCTCTTCAGCCATTTCTTTTTGGTTTTTTTTTTTCCCTCTCTTCTTCGCCTCTCTCCCCTACCTCATCTAACTCAAAAACGCAGCAAAATGTGAGATTAGGATAGATGAGATCGGTGCGGCGTGAGCTTGTGGTGGTGGTTAAAATCGGCAACAGTGGCAGTCCGGTGGTTAGATCAACGATGGGCAGCAGGCAGCAATTTCTCTCTTCCCTTTATTATTTTATTTTATTTTTTAATTTTCTTTTGCAAATCTCTCTCTTTGTGTGCTTGGTTATTGATTGATTTGGGTTTGGGTTTGAAAGGTGGGATTTTGTGGTGGTTATCGGTTTGATTTTGGGTTGGGGTTTGCAATGGTGGTTGGTGGGTGGGTGGGTTTCGGTTTTCTAATGGTGGTGGCGATGGATTGGATTTTCTGATGGGTGGTGGTGGTGGCTTGGGTGGTTGATTGGGTTTCTGATGGGGCTAGTGGTGGTGGATTGGGTTTTCTGAAGGTGGTGGTGGTGGCTCGGGTGGTAGATTGGGTTTTCTAATGGGATAGTGGTGGTGGCTAGCGGTCTTGCAGTGGATTGTTTTTGTTTGGGAGAAGAGAAAACGCAGAAAGAGAGAGAGAGGAAGAAACGAATAAGAATAAAAAAAATAATATTTTAATGAAGTGGTAAAAAAAATAAAATATTTGCTGTAAGATGTATTATAAAACGTGGTATTAATTTAGATAAAATAATGTTTTGAGTTACTAAAAACTATAATACTTAACAACTTTACTGTAAATACTCTAAATGTGGAACTTTTATTTTTAAATTATTTACGACATCATCACAATTTAGTTGATCGTGGTTTGATTATAAACTTTAAACCTCTTCTTTTTTTTTCAATTCTCTTTAACAGTTCCACTTTAAAACATTGACTACTGATCATTGACTCATTATATTGACTAGTAAGAGAAAGGTAGCATCAATAATATTAATGCATATTGAAGATTATTGATGAAACTGTATACTTAATTGATTTATTCAGCCGCTCATTTCTTAGCCCTTTGGACCGCCTCCTAGAATCGATCTGGACAAATATCCATCTCGTGTCCTCTTTGCCTTGGTTTCAAAAGCCTTGGAAAGGGATGGATAGGGGCCCAGGTATTCCTCCTTCTTGTAGTGAGTTTAGTTGTTTGTTGAAAAAAAAAAGAAAAAGAAAAGAAGAAGAAGACAAACTATATATTTGGTTCTTATCTTTTACATCATATTTCAATTTAATTTGGCCTTTAACTTTTCAATTATATCAATTTAATTCTTAACCTTTCAATGTCCTGTTAATTTAACCTTATATTTTAGATAGAAATTGCTAATGTAACAAACATCTAAAATAAAAAATTACTTTATTAGACTCATTTTTAATTTTAGCTATTAATCATGTTAGCAATTTTCATCTAAGAGATAATAGTAGAGACTAAATTAACATGCTACTAAAAGGTTAAGGACCAAATTGACATAATTGAAAGGTTAGGAATCAAATTAAAATATAAGTTAAAGGATAAGAATCAAATCTGTAATTTATCCTTAAAAAAAAATTTGTGTTATACTGCATGAGACTATTAAAGTATTTATTACAAAAAAAGAAAAAGAAAATATAGACGAAACCCAAACGCATGGACCAAGTTCATGTGTAAATTGAAAAGAAAAGAATGAGAGTTGTACTTTGGGGGCTTTTTCTTCAATGTTGGGCTTGATTCAAAGTTTTACAAATGGGCTTGAATTGTTGCAACCCATTAGCCAATGTGAACAAATTTTAATGTATGGGCCGGGGACTTCTACTTGTGCTGAATAAAAACTCACACCCGTGACTTCTAGGCTATATTCATTGTTCAATGCTGGCTTCATCACAATTAATGCTCATGTCCTGAGTTTTTAAATTTAGCAGCTTTATAATAGTATCATTCCTTTTGTAGCAACAAACCAAACTGAAATTTGCTTAACTATAAATTATCATGTTTAGTAAAAACAAAATCAACAACGGCCTCCAATGAATTCTACTATTACCCTCTGTTACAAACAAGTTTCTGAAGGATTTGTACACCATCCCAAGTTGTCATTAGCTAGTGGGAAAGCAAGCAACATTAGCTCATATTCACCAAAATCTTTGCCTCATTAATTTCCAACAAAATTAATTGTTTCTTACCTTCAGCAAGTTTTCCTCTTCATAATCTCATTAGCAGCACATGAAAAATATCCCCTTTCTCCCTCTCACCTAATTCGAGATTTCTCTCATTAATCGCACTCTAAGGCAAACTATTAACAATGATCAGTTTTTTTTTTTACTTTTTTCTCATCCCCACCTGTTTATTAAACTGATAATAATGTCTAAAATAAAAGAGCACTTGCCCCCCAACCCCCACCCCCCTCCAATTTCACATTTCCGAGTGTGATGAATTCTTGGACTAAACATTTTACCCGTGCCTCATATTTATTTAGCAAAGAAAGAAGGATGAGTTATTTTGTATCTTTATTGTTGTGTCTGACACTCTGACTAAGTTAATGTTTACTCTCTTTTTTGTTTCACTTTATTTATTACTGAGAGCGTTCACAGTAGCGTAGCTAAAAATTTAGCTATTTTGCATCACAAAAAGTTAATTTATCTATTTTACCTACTCATATACTGTAGCAGTGAATTTATTTTAGTTTTTAACACAATAAAATAATATAAACATTACAATAAAATAATATATCTACTAAAATAATATAAACATCACAATAAAATAATATATCTAATACAATAAATAACAATCACAACCACCCGCAACTGCTACCGCTGCCATTACCACTGCCACAATCGCCGCCGCCGACTCTTCCACCGCCACCGCCGCCAATGCCACTGCCGCCAATGCCATTGCCGCTGCTGTCGACTCTTCTGCCTCTTCCACATGTTTCTTTCTGCTCCCTTTTTTTTTTACTCTTTGTTTTTCTCCTCCACACACGTACTCCTCTTATCTCCTCCACCCTCAGCCACACCTTTTAACTTTCAACCATTTCTTATTTTTTATTGTTTTACCCTTTTGTTACTTTTTCTCCTCATCTCCTTCTCCATTTATTCAACTGTTCTCTCTTTATTTCTTCCATAAAATGACGATCTATCCAACCAAGCTTCAGTTCCGCTCAGGCCAACTAAAGCAACACCACTAGGTCCACCACCACCCCTCTATCAACCTCTGGTTCATGGTTTGTTTGTTTGGTTTTTTTTTTTTTTTTTTTGGTTCAAATGAAAAAATTGCAGAAGAAACCATTTCAGCCGATGTTTTGGTGATGTTTTGGCCGTGGGTTTTGCCGATGTTTGATGAGTGTGGGTGTGGTTAGGTTTGTGACTAATGTGGTGGTGGTGGAGGTGGTGATTGATATTGGTGGTGGTGGGTTTGATGAGTGTGGGTATGGTTGGATTTGTGACTAATGTGGTGGTGGGAGTTGCCATGGTCAGAGCTGGGTCTGTGGCAGCGTGTGTCGGCGGCATGGGTCAGGGGGGTGGTAGCATGAGAGGTCTAAAAACTTTGTATGCTTCAAAACCTAATCATTTCCATTAAAAATATTTTTTCTTCATTTTTTTTTTCTTTTGAGAATCAAGACCAATCTTATTAATCTGCAAGATTGAGAAGATCAGCCATGTAAATAGGTTCAACGTCTGGTGGGACATCTTCGATCCATACATACAAAGGTGGAGAAAGAGGCGCTCTTCTCGCAAGAGAATGAGCTACCTTGTTATAGGAACGACTTACATGAGAGAATTTTAAGTCAGAAAAATATGGAGCTAAGAATAAAATGTCGTTTGCTATGTGGCTGTACTGGGCAAGAGATCGAGTTCCATTCTTCAAGGTCCGCATCAACACTGCCGAATCACCCTCCAAAACAACTCTATCAATTCCAATTTCCACTGCCAACTCCAATGCCCTCCTAGCTGCCAACGTCTCAACCTCAACTACAGAGTAAGGTAAAGAAATCAATTGTGAGAGCGAGGCCATGACCAAACCCTCTAAGTTGCGAATGACCACACCAAGTCCTGCTTTATCCTCCTTCACAAAAATAACTCCATCAAAGTTAATTTTGTACCATGACAGATCAAGGGCTGTCCACGAACTAACTCGAGCTGCAGCTGCTGCACTACGGGTCTGATGAGGGGCTGTTGCTTCGAGCTTCCTCTCTATTGCCTTCTCTAAAAGTTGACTGAAGGTGTAGATAGCTTTTCCTAATCGAAGATTATTTCTTCGATTCCAAAGGTCCCAAACCACCCACCCAAATAATTCCGGTTCATTGTTTTCTGCCAGAATCATGCGAAGGAGGTCTGTAAAACAAATGGCCTATCTCAAAGAAGCACGGGTCCAATTTGGTTTCCCTCTCCACATATCTTTGAGCTTGGGACAACCATATGGCACATGTAACACATCTTCCTTGTGACACTTACACTGTTCACACCGATCCTCAATGATTATTTTTCTTCGCATTAGATTGGCTTTAGTAGGTAAGGAGTTTTGACAGGACCTCCATAGGAAATTGCAAATTTTGCCAGGAACATCAAGACCCCAAAGCGCTGTCCACAAAGGCTTCATTGTAGCAGTATTAGAGGGGCCAGATTGTTGCTGCAACACCTCATTCTGCAAAAATTTCTATCATGATTTAACCGAGTAGTCTCCATCAGAGGTAAACGGCCAAATCAAGACATCTTGCTGTTGCGATTTACACAGTGGGATTTTTCTGATTAAGTTGGCCTCAAACTCATAAAATGAATGATCCAAAATATCATCTTTCCACATCCTCCGGTGTTGATCAATCAAACAGCTCACTCTTGCATCTTCCTACTCGTGCAACATTAGTGATATGATCCTGGGATTACTTATCTCAGGAATCCACCTATCACCCCAAATTCTAACCGAATGCCCATCTCCAATCCTCCATTGCGCCCCCTTCCTAATCACCTCCCTGCCACAAACAATGCTCTTCCAAGCATAGGAGGCAATGCTTGGAGCTGTTGCTTGCATTATGGAGCAATCCGGGAAGAATTTTGGCTTGAACACCCTATAAAATAGAGAATGCTCATCATGCAATAATCTCCAAGTTTGCTTTGCCAAGAGTGCATCATTGAACAACGATAAATCCTTAAAGCCCATACCCCCTTGGCTTTTTAGTTTGCACAACTCCTGCCACTTAATCCAGTGGATTTTGATGTTGTCTCCTCTTTGGCCCCAAAAGAACTTCCGAATAAGTGCCTCAATTTCATGACATAAAGTCCCTGATAGCTTGAAACATGACATTGTATATGTGGGTAGTGCTTTGGCCACTACTTTAATCAAGACTTCCCTCCCCATCTATAAGAGAAGCTTACCTTCCCATCCTTGTATCCTCTTCCACACCTGTTGTTTTATCTTTGCAAAGCTGTCTTTCTTACTTCTGCCAATAAAAGAAGGTAACCCAAGGTAGCTCTCATATTGATGGATGACCGAGACACCAAGAGTTTGCTTGATCACTTCTTGCATATCTTGAGGTGTTGATTTACTAAAGAAGAGGTTTGTTTTTTATCTGTTTATTTTTTGCCCCGAAGCTCCTTTATAGATCGCCAACAAGTCCAACAACTTTTGACATTTAAATTCCTTGGCTCTACACAAAATTAGGCTATCGTCCGCAAACAAAAGATGAGTTATTCTAGGCCCGGATCTACAAATAGACACCCCCCGAATATCATCCTTACTTGCAGCTAAATTAATAATGCTATGTAATCCTTCATTACACATCAGGAAGAGGTATGGAGATAGGGGATCTCCTTGACGAAGGATTCTAGTGGGGATGATGTGTCCATGGGGTTCCCTGTTGATCAAGACTGAATATGTGGCTGAGGTGATACACTCCATCATGAGTTTAACCTAACGGTCATGAAAACCCATTTTTACCAACAATTGCTTCATATACTCCCACTCAACTCTATCGTAGGCTTTGCTTATGTCTAGTTTAAGAGCCATAAAGCCTGTCTTGCCAGTGTAATGATTACTCATATAATGGAGTGTCTCAAAAGCAACCAGTATGTTATCTGTAATCAACTTGTCTGACATGAAAGTACTCTAATGTTCTGAAATAAGCTGTGGCATAATCTTTTTCAATCGGTTAGCCAAAACTTTAACAAGAATTCTATATAAAACATTGCTCAAACTGATTAGCCTATATTCAGAAATATATTTTGGAGATTTAACTTTAGGAATTAAAGTTATGAAGGAATGACCAAGGGAAGGAGGTAATGAACTTGAATTCAAGTACTCCAAAATGGCCTGAACAATGTCTTCCCCAAGCAAGGACCAATAACTTTGGTAAAACAATAGTGGCATGCCGTCTGGGCCCGGCGATTTGAGTGGCACCATCTGTTTCAAAGCTTTCTCAATCTCCTCTGAAGTGAAATTAGCAATAAGCAAGTCATTCATCTCGGCCGTTACCCATTTTGGAATAGAGTCCAAAACTGCCTCAAAGCCATTCGAATTGCTTGAAGTGAATAGTTGCTAGTAAAAATTTAGAATGGTGGCAGAAATTCGTGTGGGATTAGTGGTCCAGCTACCCGAATCATCAAACAATCCATTGATATAGTTCCTCCTCCTCCGCTATGATGCCTTACTATGGAAGAATCGTGTATTTTTGTCACCATCTTTTAGCCACAAAACCCGTGATCTTTGAGCCCACATCTTCGCCTCCTTGTCCATTTATACATTAATCTCCTTCTCAAGTTGCCTCATATGCTTAGGATCATCCCCTCGGATTGCTTGCTTCTTGGCCTGCACAAGAAGTTTTCGCTTCTTCTCTAATTCATGCCTGACATTGCCAAAGTTTTTTCTACTCTAGCTTTCTAACTCCTTCCCACACTTATCAACTTTTTTAATGATTTTAGTGCCCCACAGTTCAGCACTGTCTTCCCTCCAAACCACCTCAACTGTTCTGCTACAAATTGCATCAGACATCCACATATGCTCAAAGTGAAAAGGTTTTTTCATATGACAGTCCATACCTTCCCGTGTTATCAAAAGGGGTTTATGATCCGAGGTGGTGACATCAAGGTGGTGGACTTTAGTTCCAGGAAATAAAGAGAACCATTCATTTGTCACTACAGCCCTATCAAGGCGTTCCCACATTGTATACCCGACAAAATGCTTGTGCCAAGTGTATTGAGAGCCAACAAAGCCCAAGTCCATGAAACGGCATTCATCCAAAACATCTCTGAAAGGTTGCATTTGGCTGTGAGGCCGAGTCCTCCTTCCCCTTTTCTCATTTTGCTTCGTAATTTCATTAAAGTCGCCTGCACATAGCCATGGTGATGGACCCCTATTTTTTAAGCTACATAGTTTAGCCCAAGCTTCATGTCTTTTCTGTGTATCCGGCTCTCCATAAAAACCCGTAAACCTCCATTCATCCTCCTTGTTTTTGTTTATAGTAGTGTCAATGTGATACTTAGAAAAAGTTTCAACCTCAAGATCAAAGTTTGCCTTCCAAAAAATGACTAATCCCCCCGCCTTATTTCTCCTTGGTACCTCAAATTTGTTTTTGAAATCAATACATCTTTGAATTAATTCTAGCCTTGTTTTGTCTGTCCATGTTTCGGCTAAAAACACGACAGAGGGAGCTTGTGCCCACACTAATTTTGAAAGCTGATCTTCTGTCCGCTGGTTTCCAAGCCCGCGACAATTCCAACATAAACGACTCATGGCTTCTAGCAGGGCAGGGAACCAGCCTCCGCCATTATCATATTAATTTCATTGCCCATCTAAGAAACAAATTTTCTTATTTTCTGTAACTCAGATTGACCAGCTGTGTGTCTGGTGGTTCTTTTGGTTCCCACTGCTTCCTCCATAACGACATCAGTTCCAACACAAGCTCTGGGTATTCTTTTCCATGTGCTTTCACAACTTCCAGTGACATTTAGTACATCAGGTATAACTAATAAGGGTAGACGTGGTTGACTTGGAAGTGAATAAGTTCTGCCTTTTTCCACATCAGCAGTTGAGAGAGGGTCAAAAATATTTTCCTTACCCATGGTTTGGATATTTTTGGGAAAAGATTCTGGAATGGAATCAAAAAGACCAATATATCGATCTATCTCCTGTAATTTCTCCTCAAACTGCTCAACATTTAAATTCTTTTGCTGCAATTCCGGATTTTTGAAAATATCCTCAGCTGTCATCTCCTGATTAATCGGAATTGAATGTAATTCCCTTAGATTCTGCTCCTGAATATCCAGTGCATTAAAAACCTCTGCCACGGACTTAACTCCTTCCTTTTTTGGTCTTATGATCTCTAGCGAGGGCCCTATTTTCCGAACCACCATTGGAGGAGGTTTGTTTGCCCTTGATGTCGAAGTCGTAGCTGTACTCCAATTGCCACCTTGTCTGTTACTATAGAACCTAAGGACTATAACCGTAATTCGTCGTGTAGACGTAAAAGGTGGTGCACGAATCCAAGGGCCAAATTGTTGTGATTCTACTGGTAATGTACCTTCACTCCCTAACCATAGTTCACAATCTCTATCATCATGCATCAAACGCCCACACCAGTAGCATAGATTAGAAAGTCTTTCATACTTGAAAGACACCCATAACTCCTTACCATTCTCTAACGATATCACTCGGCCTCTGCACAAAGATTGTGATATGTCCACCGTGACCCGAACTCTGATAAAACCATCACCCTCGACATCCATGTCCTCATTTGGTTTAGTCACCGTGCCAAGAATTCCACATATCTTTTCTGCCACTGCTTTTGTTCTGAAACGCACGAGAATGTCATGTACCTAGACCCAGAAGGTAACCATATTAAATTTCATATCCACAACATCAATATCTTTGTCATACCGTTGTAAAACCATGAGATGTTTGTCAAAACTCCATGGTTCCGCTGCCAGTACTTTGTCCATCTCCGTCTTGCTATCAAACGTGAATAACACCACATGATCTCCCTCTTTCCGAACCTTGAAACCATTCTTTGCTCTCCAAATGGGTGAGAAAGTTTTGGCAATAGCTTCAATATTGAGTGCCCATTTGGATAAGAATTTGGCTGCAAGAACATGTTCAGTCACTGCCTCTTCTTCTGTGATTTTGAGGTTCGAACCTTCAACATCAGAGAGGGTTAAGCAGCTCCCTGATTTTGTAAGATCCTCCATATGAGTGAAAAAAAAAAAAGAAAAAAGAACTATTTCCCAATCCCCAAAGGAAAAAAAAAAAAAAAAAAAACCCACAAAACCCCAAAGGTAAACCTGTTACCCTAAGGTACGACAACACCTTCAAAGAAGGGACGGCTATTCTACGACCTAGGAGAAGGTTGGAGAGCCAAACCTTTCGCTAGCGAGGAGAAACTTTTAGTCTTAATATTGAATAGCAATTTTAGTAAAGGTTGGAGAGCCAAACCTTCCGATAATATTTTTTCTTCATTTGATTTATACTTCTATCTTTTTTTCTTTTTCATTTTTTGGTAAAAGGAAAATATCATTACACACTTCACTCACTTATCTCCCTTCTTTTCTTTTTTTCTTTTCTTTTTGTATTTGATTTATACTTCACTCCCTTATTACATATTTTTATAATCAATGGTAGATGTTAATGGAAGACCCATTGGCATGAGTATTAGACTCAATTACCACAAAGAATGTAAGTCTAACCGTTAACTTATAAACACAACATGTGTCCCAATGACTAAAATGATCCTAACAAATACAATCACAATGGATTTATCTTGATACAACTTCCTTGACATTGTTTATGATAAAAATTATCTAGAGTAGCGATAATACGGACTGATTTGAGGATTTATAAATCACATGCAAAGTAAACTTCCACTAATATCACAAATTAGCTTATCAACAAAATTAATAATAAACTAGATTGTAAACTTAGTTTATGCACCAAAAAAATCTAGTAGTAGCAATGATGAGGTGGTCAAGGCAGGCAAGGGGGGGGGGGGGGGTGGGGAGGGCCAAGTGCCCCCCTGACCCCCAAAAAAAAAAAATCCAGAATAGCAATCCAAATATTACATTATCAAGCATTTTGACCTTGACACAAATGTACCACACCTAGACAAGAAAGCAATATTAGGTGCAAATCTTCATAACATTATTTTGTCTTTTTCGAAACAAAACAAAGTTTTGTGAGTCGTACTTAACACCCGTACTTTTTTTCCTTGCCACATGTTCTCAAGCACTGGAAATTGTTTTTCTCGGAGTGCTTTTCTTAGGGCAATTTGTTCTTCGAATGAGGTATTCCCACATAATCATAATAAAAAAAAATATTTAGGTCCTTGTATATCAAACTAAAACCTTAGCATTCCCTAATCTTTTTCTCTTCTACTTTAACTTTTTCATAATTTCAATTTTGAAACACTTTATTTTTACTATAGAACCAAATTTTCATTACTTACTACTTAAAGAATAGAGTAAAAAAATTGAATTTTGCATAACTTTCTAAGAGCATTCATGGCCATCAAAATACAACTTTATAATTCTTTTATATTGATTTATTTTCTCAATTTATTTTAAGGAATTAAATTACATGTTTAAATTCTATATATTTAGACTAATCTCTTAATTTGATTGTTATTAACTATGATTTTTTTTTTTAATAATATGAAATAATACTTATAATCAATTGAGATTATGGAGAAGCCAAATTATAATAATGATTTAGATTCAAATTCTAAACAAACTCATATCAAGGTGTATTTTATTAATCTTCCAATTGAACAAATTAAACTACGTATGAAAAAATAAATTAGAGTTTATATTATATTAGATTTTGTACGACAATTGCATTAATAGTATATAATTGTTTATCTATTTTGTTATTAACATCGATTAATAATATTTAGATCAATTTTACTTTCAATCTTATCTTTTAGTTTTGCTCTTCTTAAACTGAAATCCTAACTCCACCACTAGGTGGTCTTACTCCGGTAAGTAAAGTGATCACCTCAATTTCAATGTTGAAAATCATGAATAAGTTACTCAATACTAAAATAAAGACAATTAAAATGGATATATTAAAAAAAAATTAGACTACAATTAAAAAATTATTTTGTATTTGATTTGGATTTTTATTGTACTTCCACTTTGATATATTATATATAATATGATTATGAATTTGGAAAAAGTCACATCCAACGACAAATAATTGTTTCTTGAAAATTCAGGTATGATTTGAACGTGTATAATATTTGTTTTATTTTTGAGCTAATTAAAATTGCTATATAATAATAATAAAATAAAATAAAATAACCTTAATAATTATATACAGTGTATGATTATATTTTTGGATGAAATTTGGAAGCCATACCCTGATGGTATATCTAACAAAATATATAATGGTTAAGGAAGCCCAAAGTTTTCCTGAAGGTTCCCTTACCCAAAAAAGATTCTAAGTTCATGAAAGATGCCAAAAACGCCGTCTGTGGGAATCGAACCCACGACCACGTGGTTAAAAGCCACGCGCTCTACCGGCTGAGCTAAGACGGCTACTTGAGTTTAGAGCTCCATATATTATTATTGACGTAAAACATATTTCTGAGTCCCTGACACCCATTAGCGTATTCTCTTCTTCAATTTTTTTTTAAAAAAAAACCCAACCAATGATCAGTTAAAGACCATATATAATGTTGCACAATATTAATGATTTGTTTCATCAACTAGACGTATACCATACTAAGATTATTTGGCATTTTGCTCTAGCTATTAATTTGTTGCCATTGATTTATGTTTTTTTTTTTCGAAGGAGATTTTTTTATTTTCTGAGTACTGCTAATTCTTTGAATTTCTTCTTCGTTGTGGCCTTTAAATAAAGTATAAATTAGTAATATATTTACTACTTCCAATTCAAAGTATAAAATGAACAGAAGTGAAGTTAAAAAAAGAAAAGAAAAGAAAAAAAAGAGTGACCCCTCACAAGTCACAAGAATGATAAAGTTAAGGATATAACATTTGAGGTAAGCAAGCTAGGTACTTTATGAGGTACCCTTTACTTTACATTGCTTCTAGTATACACTATTTTCATTTGAAATGCTAAATTAAAAATTTTGGACTTTGTAGGTGTGGTTATTATCCTCTATTCACTTAAACCTTAAATGGAGTGAAATTATCTACGTACGCGTAATAGTCAAGCTTATCACTACTTAAACCCATAATTTCAAATTCGTAAAATAATGGGCCACAAGTACTTTTTATTATAAACAAACCTCCATCTGTTATTCGTGGATGATGAATGTTCTACCATTCTAGAGAATTAATTTGTTTTTCTTTAATAGCTTGTATGGATGGAGGAGGAGTAGAGGGAGGGAAAGTAATAGCTTGTTTGGATGAATGGAGAGTAAAAGTGAGTAGAGTAGAGGAAGAGAAAGTAAGTTAAATTACCTTATTTGGATGTTTTTTAAGAGAGGAGGGGGAGAGATTTGGAGAGGTTCTAACTACTTCTAATTCTTCATTTTTAATTCCCCCAAATTGGAGAGATTTATGGACTGTTTGGATGTTTAAAAAATGAGGGGGAGTAGAGTAAAAGGAGGAAGAGTAATTTAATTACCTTATTTAGAAGTTTTTTAAGAAATAAGGGAGAGGGGTTTGGAGGGGTTTCAACTACCTCTAACCCCTCATTTTTAATTCCCCCAAATTGGTGAGATTTGGAGGGAGAGTCGAGTAGATAAATTATTGACCAAATGAATTCCCCAATTTACCCTTTTTAAATTAACAAAATTACAAACCAAAAAATTAACATAGATCCTTCTTTTCTTTTCCTCAGTAACTACTAATTAAAAAATTATTTTTCTCAGTAATTACTAATTAAAAAATAGTAAAGATTGAAGAAAACAGAAGTGATCACATAACCTAACTTTTTTTTTTTTTTGCTATTAATTTCTTTCTCAGTTTGTTTGGTTGTCGAGAAAATGGAAAAAGAATTCCAGGAATCGCATAGTGATGTCGCTTTAAACCTTAAATCTTGGAAAAAAGAAAGAAGTCAGCTTAATTCACTTGAGTTAAATTGCTTTTTCTTTTTCTTTTTCCATACATTTAGAAATTTTGTTTACAAGTTTCGTCGTCTTCTTTTTCCCGCACTTTCTCACCAACCAAACAAAGCATTAAGCAATGCAGAAAAAAGAGAAAATGCGGTTTTAAAGTTCAGAAACAAAAGCTTTTTTACAGAAATCAAGATTCAAAATTTGAAAATATTGATTTTTGAGAACTTCGATTGAAGAAGAAGAAGAAGAAGAAGGTAAAGCTCATCGAGGATCAGAGTCTCAGAGAGATCACTGCCGTAAGAGGGAGGAGGAGAAGAAAGTCAAACAAATGAACGGCTAGGCTTGGAGTTGAAAAGGAGATTCAACGGCTATGATGAATCCATCATCAAACTTTGTTTTTGTAATAACTCTGCTGCCTCTTCTCTCAAAGCCCAAAACCGATCTGAAGTTGTTAGTGGTTTTGTAAGCTTCTAATTCACTCTCTGTTTCCCACTCAAAGACGTCATTTTTAACTCTCTGAACTCTTTCTGTACTTTCTTCGAATTCTGAGGTCCGATCGTGTTCATGAAAAAAAGTCTTTGCTCAGTTTCTAATTCAATAGATCTCCACCGTTCGATTTATTGCTCTATGCGAAGCCATTTTTACCAAGCTATTACTATATAAGTACGTAGTTGAAAATTTTGTAGTGAAAAAAAAAAAAATTACTAATAAAGAAGAAAAAAAAAAGTTGAAATCTTGAAGATTAAAGAAAAGAGAGTGATGTTAGATGGACAAGGCATACGAAGTTTTCTTTTTCTTGGCATCCAAATAGCGAAAGAACAGATAAAAAAAAATATTTTGCTTTATTAATTAGATTAAAAAAAAAAATCAAATAGGGGTAAATTTGTCTATTTAAATCATTTCTTTTCATTTCCATCCTAATTTTTTAAATATCCAAATAAGAGGAATGACTAACTACTAATTTTCCCCTTACTAATTTTAAAAACATTCAAATAAGGTGGAGGATAACCATTCCCCTCTACTCTCCTTCCCACTACTCTCCTCCCCTCTACTCTCCTCCGTCTCTAAACTTCCAAATAAGCCATTAGAGAGAGAGTAAAGTATAGAAATACTTGACCAAATGAATTACCAAATTTACCCTTATCATATTAACAAAATTACAAACTATAAAAAGACTAATTAGTCTCCTCCCCCTTACTTAATTTTAAAAACATTCAAATAATGCAGAGGATAACCATTCTCCATTTCCCATCCTCTCTACTCTCCTCTCCCTCCAAACTTTTAAGCATAACATAAGTTAGATTACCCTGTTTGGATCTTATTTAAGGAAGGAGGGGAGAGATTTGGAGAGGTTTGGAGGAATTCTAACTACTTCTAATCCCTCATTTTTAATTCCTTCAAATTGGAGAGATTTGGAGGAAGAGTAAAGCATAGAAATACTTGACCAAATAAATTATCAAATTTGTCTTTACCATATTAACAAAATTACAAACTATGAAAATACTAATTATTTCTCTCCCCTTAATTAATTTTAAAAAATCCAAATAAGGTGGAGGATAATCATTCCTCTCTACTTTCCTCCCCACTACTTTTCTCCTTTTTACTCTCTTCTACTCTTCTCTCCCTCCAAACTTCCAAACATAGCATAAATACATTCAACAATTCTGAGAACCCGTCAATGCCAAAAGTTGAACGACACAAAATAACATTTTGAAAACAGTAATATTTAACGGATATTGAAGAAAAACGTGAAAATGGTAGCATCCTCTGCGCTCGTGGTTGCCAAAATGCCATTTGCATGTTCAACAAAACCATTTGCACAATACATGCTCAATGAATAGTATATTTTAACAAAGTGCTTGAGCTTATTTTCTAATTTTAGTTTTTTTTAGTAAATTACATTTTAAGCTTATATATTTTAAGGACGGTTTTAAAATATAAACCGATAATTTCAAAAGTTTTAAATCAAACATTAAAATTTAAGATCACGTTTATTTTTGACAGTAAGATCAAGATCAGTATTAATTTTATTAAACCTTATAATTTTGTTGATTTAAAATTGACCCACACTCCTGTAGGTTTTAAAAAAAAAAAAAATTTAATGTACAGTACAAACGGATGGTAGCCTGATTTTGTTTACTCTATTTCTGTTTTCTATGTATAATTTTTCTTTAGGCTAAAAAGTAGGTCCAGTATAGGGTCTCTTCAAGCTACAAGTTACAATCATGAAACTTCACCACTCACGTGTCGTCACCGTCTTATATATAGTATAGCACCACCTTGAAATTTTTCGTACGTCACCTCTCTTAAGTCTCTATTTCTCTCTTATTTCTTACTCTGATCATATAGACACACACACATACCTCCACACACAATGTCTGGTGTGTGGATTTTTGACAAGAATGGCGTGGCTCGTCTAATCACCAATCCAACGAGGGAGTCCTTTGAGCAAAAAGAGCCACCATATCCAGGCACAGCTACTTCACCTGGTGCTCGACCCCGAGTCCTGGTCTACCTCCCAGCTAACCAAGTGATCCGATCCTACACCCAACTCGAGCACTGTCTCACCGAGCTTGGCTGGTCTCGCTATCACAACTCTGGCTGCCCAAACCTCCTACAGTTCCACAGGTCAGAAAACTCGGCCCACTTGATCTCTCTTCCCAAAAATTTTGACAACTTTAAGACCCTCCACATGTACGACATCGTCGTCAAGAATCGATCTTTCTTTGAAGTTCGTGACGCCACTGCGTGTTGACATAGATAGATGGTTGGTACTGGCCTGCTAGCTAGCTAAGCTAATTCATCAATCATCATCATCATTATTATTAATGTCACATACAAACTGTACCAGAATAGATACCATGTTTGTGTGTGTGGATTAAGGAGTGCTCTCCATTCTCGCTTGTTGAATTAGAATTTTAGTGGGGTTTTTTGGGACAAATTGTCATCTTTTTTCTTAGCTGTCGTGCAATTTATGCGGTTCAAATGTAGTAGTTGATGCTTTGTTCTACTTTGCGTTTTTTGTTCAAGAATCTTTCTTTGGTGTTAACTCTACTTTCCTATTCTAGTAAGTTGGTTTTGTTTATCTTTTTTTATTTTTTTTTCTAATTTTTTTTATTTAATTTCTATAAAGACCACAGCATGAATGTCAATTTCGGACCATTTATTTACTTTGGTCGAATTAGCCAGTCCATGTGATGAACCATCTTATAAGGCATTAACACCGAGTATGGCCCACGCTGACTAGTAATTTTTGTCTTTAGATTATTAAAGAAAGTACTCCGTTTGATGGAGATTGCTCACAAGTCACGGTAAATACTCTGAAAATATGTACACTATAACCACGACATGGTCCTAACTCCTAACTAATATCAACAATGGCATTTTTTTTTTCATTCGGGATAGCCTCTCCGTTTTCTTCTTTCTGACTAGAGAAAAAAAGTTAACGGAATTGGAACTATTTCGTTCCATGCAGAGCTGTATATAAATTTCAATGCAACAGGCCCGTGTCTGTACTATGTACTGGCATACTTCATCAATAATATATCAGAGATATCATTATTAGGGCTCTATGGTATAGTATAGATCTACTAAACCTTAGGGTTACAGGACTAAAGTGAATCATCATGATTCATAAATGAACCCCAAGGTGAGGAGTCAGTCACTCTCATTCTGAAGAGTAGGTAGTAAAGACGCGTCACCGGTCAAGACCAGGTGGGGGTGGAGGTGGTATGTGGAGCTAGCTAAGCCGCACTGGTCCCATGGATAGGGTCATGACTCATGAGCTGTGTGCCAGGGCCAATATGGAAGGTGATAGCACTAGCCACATTAGATAAATATACATATTTGAAGGGACAATCAAGGACACGAAAGAGCTTTTCAAAAAAAAAAAAGGGCACAGAAGGAGTGGGAAATGAAAGACTTTGCGTTTTGCAGCACTGAGAGTACGAATTAAGGACATCAAAGAAAAGTAGACGAGATCAGAAACTGTGATTTGACATGTGCAGCGGATGACATGATAACGATGGTGTCACTGTGTCAGTACTAATGCCTACGTCGTACATACATATTAATTAGCTTTTAGCTCTCCTTCCTTGACTTGTGAAAGATGCCACTCATTGCCAATCTATGTCCTATACTCTTAGCTAGAGTGTTGAGTCCTACTTCTTAAGTTCTGTTTGGGACTTAACACCGCCGGGACATGAGTCTTTGTATTGCTTTGTATTGCCTGCGTTTAGATAGCAATTTTTCTTATTAAAAGTAAAGTTGTGTTTTCTGTTTTTTTTTTTTTCTTCGCACTTGTTGACTTTGGAAAACAAAATTTACTGTATATGAACAGTGTGTACACTGTTTACGTACTGTTTATGCACTGTTTATGTATTAAAAAATATTAAACATGGATCTCACGATACTATTTATACATTTAAAAATTATTTTGCTACAATATTTTCAACAACAATCAGTTTTTAGTAACTTTCAGTAATAATAAGTTGTATACAAATAGACACATTATATTTGATAGAAGTTGAGTAGTACGAACACTTTAATGAATGTGTTTTTGTATTTACATCAATATATAGCTTTAGACTCGGGTGATAGACATGGTTATTCTTACTGTTTTATGATATGATCGTCCATATCAAAGACTGCATTTTCATTCCACCAAAAAAAGCAAGTTCTGCTTGTGGATATATATATATATATATATATATATATATATCTTTTTCATACACCGACATGTGTGGATTTATTCATTTACATGCATGCTTGGGTAATGGAAATGAAATTTGATGATTTGTTTTTCATGTCATATTTTCACAAAGTTTGCAATTATTTGGTGGCCGCCGGGGCCCCTTAATGGAAATCCAACATGTCGGTATTTACAATCCAGTAAGCAGATGAAATGTAATTCATGCGTTGTTTGGTACGTGAATTTAAACACATATTTTCAGTTTCTAAACAATATTACACGTATTTTTATATATTTTTTCAACCATATATTTTTAAAGAAACTGAAAACTGTTGTTTAAACACACGTACTAAGCAGGTTATCAATATTTGGTGGCCGCCGGGGCCCCTTAATGGAAATCCAACATGTCGGTATTCACAATCTAGTAAGCAGATGAAACGTAATTCATGCGCTGTTTGGTACGTGAATTTAAACACATGTTTTCAGTTTCTAAACAATATTACACGTATTTTTATATATTTTTTCAACCACATATTTTTAAAGAAACTGAAAACTGTTGTTTAAACACACGTACTAAGCAGGTCATCAATAGTTGATGTACCCAAAGCAAATTGGAAATTTACTCAAGGTTGGTACTTTGGCTACCGATCCATTTTAAGTGAAATGAAAATATTTTATTTTGGAGTTAATTTTTTTAGGGTAAAGTTTAGTTACAAAATTGGTTGTAGTTTTAAACTATAATTTTACTCAATAAAATAAATATTATTGCATATTTTGAAAATCTAATCGTTGAATTGCACATTTCAAATTTTGTGTCAATCAAATATTATTTACTATATGATCTATAAGCTTATATTTTATGCATAATTTTATATTACAAAAACTTGCAATTTAAACAATTTATTAATGATACAGCTATTGATCTTTATTTTCTAAAAATTTTGCAAGCATAAAGAATATAAAAAGAAGAAATCATCCAATGATGAATTTGTCAAAATTCAGCTTCAATAAAAATATATTGAGTAAAGTTGTAGTCTAATATTATAACTAATTTTGTAATTAAATGTTGTTCTTTTTTTAATGTCTAAAAGCGTGCGCGCACACACACACATGTATAAAAGATTATTTAGCACTTTATTAACTTTAGATTTATAATATTTAAAATATGAAATGGAGATGTTTCCTCCCTCCAAAAAAGGACAAAGATCTAGCTTCTCTACCCTTTTGGGAATCGCATTGATTATCTCTCCTTCGTGATAAGTATGCGAAGGCGATAATTCATGTTAGAAGTGGTATCATATATGATGATATCTCTCAGATTATTCATATGTTTGAATCTTACATACATGTTAGACAAGTATTGTCGTTGCAATACTTTTTTCATGTTAGGCGTTCTATTTGTATCATGTTGAGATAGAGGTACATGGTAATATAGATTAATCCAAAATAATAGGACCAATATGTTTGATAATTGTGTTGAAACTTGAAATTCTTTAACCCTAAAATGATTTATTTATTAGACTAGTTGTTGTGGGAAAAAAATCATAGTAACTTATTTTATAACTATGTTTGATTGGATAATGTAACATTATATTGGATAATGTCTCAAATTGGAGTGGAGAAAGATACCTTTTAATTATATAGGTTAAACAAGTCGAGCATGTCAACATAAATAATAATAATAATAATAATTTTTTTTTGAGAATATTTTAATACACACAAGAAGATGAGAGAATATTTTAAAGAAACTAACAGTGGTGGGTAGACATGAAATTTAATAATTTATTATAATACATTTGAACACATTACAAACATTGCAACTCCACGTACGTACGTGTAGGAAAAAAAATAGCAATATGAAGTTTTTATATGTCCTTAAACTTCATTAAATAATTCTAAACCCTTTTTGAATAAGGCTTGAGACTAACATTTATATCTCTATTGTTTTCTCCATTCCTTCAAATTTTGTGTACACTAGTAATATACAGGTTCGATGAACATGATACTTAAAAACAATATGTAAATAAAATAAAATAAAATCACTAATTTTATTGGAATTGAACAACAGAATGGTAAGTAAAAGTAAAAAGAAAAATTAACTTAAGGTACATGCATGATGGAAGCCAGTCACGCAGGAAAATATATATCAAAACTGAAAAAAGTACGGTACATTATTAAAATATTTAATACAATTTATTTTATTACTATATAAATAGTGATGGTACAAACTAAAATTGAAAATTCATGAATAAACATTTAAATATATATTTTTTTATTTGTTTCAAATAAAATTATATTTCTTTTGTTGAAATTTGAGAGCCAATTCTGTCTATATAAAAAAACTAATAGTGTCTTGATTTGATGATAAAGAACAATTATTATAGACTGAACATCATAAATTAAAATTCTATCGTATCTAAAATAAATAAAAAAAGGAAGAAGAAAAAAAAAAAAAAAAAAAACTATCTTTCATTTCTTAATCATTGCATATATGATATATCTCTAAGATGGTGATACAAGGCAACGAACTTGTAGGCATAGGCTTATAACTTGATTGGCACCTCAGTCTCCAATTTCTAAATCATGGTTTAACGATGCACCCGTCTCCATGTGTGTTCGTGATGTTGGCCAAAATAAAAACCGATTCGTTTTGCATATGATGCCACACGTATACATGTTGTGGCCAAATATGGAGTGGCTAATGGCCATAAGCTAAATATGTTGTGGCCATCTTTAGCACGTTGGGTTCATTATTAATTAGTACTTTCTAAATCGTAAAAGTTTTTGTACGTTTGCTATTCTATGAGAAAGCATAAAGAGGTGGATGCATATACAGTGGGTAAGGAGGGTGATTCCATCTTCATGCATGTGGGGTAGATATGGATAAAGAGAATCTTGAGAAGCATCTATTGTATGTGAAAAATTGGACATAGGGTTAGGGACGGACCTACATTAATTAATTAGGGCCAAATAACCGTGCGTATAAGTCTTTAAAAAGGTTTCTTTGCTCAAAATTTAATTTATACCTGATCCCCTTAAAATTTAGTTGACCCATATAGGAACTAGCCAATCAATTGTGGCCTTAATTTGTTTTTTTAAAGACTTTTTAACATAAAACGTTTGCTAAAGATTGTTTTCTATCTTTCCTAAAGAGGTTAGAAGCATGTTTAGGATAGAGTATAGTAGAATAAAATATTTTCTGGGTTATGGGCTGGGTTGAGTGTGCAGATCAGACGCAAACCCACCTAGAAACACCCGGTAGGTTTAATTTTGTGTGTTCAGTTTGTTTGGATGCTCTTAGTAACATGTTTAGGCTTTTGTGATGATTTAGTAACATGCCTAGAGTCTGAGATTAATTAGAAACATGTCTAGGATGCTTTAAGCTTATTAATTAGTAACATGCATAGGGTTGAAATTTAGTGAATGATTGAGTATGAACATGCATAAGAATATATGAGATCATGTATTATAATATATGGTGTTGTGGTGATGCAGTGAGATAATTAAGTACGGGCATATTAACATGTTCATGCATATGACAACATGATGAGATGTGATGATGAGATGATAGGATGTGTTCTAAATGATGAACATATCGTGACAAGAATAACTTGCTATGTGTTGTGCGTATGTGAGATGTGATGCAATGATAATGATGATGTATGATCAAATGAAATGAAGTGAACGAGAATGATACATAATATGTGATGTATGATGTATATTAGTGTGTGCATGTGTATATGCTTGTATATATGATAGCCAATTAAGGGATTCCTTGATAGAATTAGATCAATGAGTAGAGGTTAGCCTACGGACCGAGCGAGTTTAGGGTGAGAAAGATAACAAAGAGACAAAGAGAGATGAGATACAATAAAAAGGAATAAAAAAAATGTATACATCTACTGTTAACATCTAAAAATAGACGTCACTGTAGCAAAATGTAAAATTTTGAACAGCATTAGAGAACCGGGTGTGGAAGTGATTTTGGGTGTTTTGGTGCTATTGTGTCATGTAATACATATTTGTAAGTGGGTTTTAGCTATCCAGATGAGAATGCTCTAATATGTGAATAGTACCAAATTAAGCATGCATATTTAGAATATAGAAAACATATATTTAATCTGATAGTGAGATTTTCAAAAGATTAATTTAATAAAAATTTAGTAAATGTGGTACGTATAATATTACTTATTAAAATTACATCATATGTAATTTGATCCTAATGCTATCTTTTTATATTATATTTCTTACCATAAATTCACCATTAAAAGGACTCGAGAAGGTTTATGTAGACACACACACACACACACAAAAAAAAAAGACAAAAAATTTTATACATTTTGAATTGTCTAACAGTTAATGGTAATTGGTAAGTAAAAAATGATGCTAGTGATTGGCTTTAATAAAAACCAATATATATAAGCTTGCTAATTCAACTGATGTAAAAAATATTATTAAATTTTTTATGTACGTATAATTGCTCAAAAAATTTGCACCAGATCTGGACGTTTTGTCTAAAGACTAAACGTAAATATATATATCATAGCTAAAAGATATATATATTTTAAAGAGGAGTATTTCGAATGTAGATTTATTCACTTCGCTCTATTAAAAAAAAGTTAATTACTTGACATATAACATTAACATATAATTGTCAATTGGAAAACATGACAAGAAAGATACGTGGAAGTCAATTTTTATAGTTGGTACTGAAATTTTGTTTAGTTGTGTTGACATGGTAAGACATTCTTAAAAGTAAAACCATGTGGCGGCCGATACCATATATCTTGAAAAGTACTCTACCAAAGTACCAATACTTACTGCACTAGAGGGAAGAAGAGACATCTTTATCGTCAACAATTAATTGACAATATGCTTAATTACTCCATTATTTATAAAAATAACATGTATTGGTGACTGCCTCTTAAATCCTAAGGTATTAGTATATATGCGTTAGCGTGCAAGAGGGTAATTATATACATCAACAAGTCATGTTTTAATTTGGAGGATCAGTAGAAATCATGGCTATGGTAGTCGTATACTTTAAGGCATCAAAAATGTTATGAGTACTTGTAATGGTGACACTATCCAAAAAGAGATAGGCCAGGGTTATTGACTTGTTGGAAAACTCTCTTGGAGACTAACCGAGACTGAAAATGGCCTTAATTTAGTGCCATTTAATTGTATCATCGATAAAACAAGACACAATACAAAAGAAATTTGTTAATTATTATGTGAACATGCAATTTCCTTTTTTGGGGTGCACTAACCATGTGATATTTGACTGATTCCATCATGACCAATGGGTGGCGTGGCGGGCTTTCAAAGAAAGACTGGGTATGGTTAATTGGTTATGACTATCGAGTATTGTTGCTGACGTGGTTATCATAAACTATTTATTACACGCTCATCGTACACACACTAATACTTAGACTGAAATCGTGTTTTGAAAATAAATTTTAGTTAAAATTGAAAAATCGTATTTTCAAAACACAATTTCATAATTTCACAATTTTAACACAATTTCAAAAAGAACATGTATGGAATATGCAATAACATACATGTAACAATATTCACATTACTTGTTACAAATCTCCTGGCAATGTGGCTACTTGCTAGTAGAAAATTGTGGTTCATAGAAAAACTAGTGGGCATAAAGATCCACTATTTTCAGGGTTGGAAGAATCGAGAAGATCTGGCAACTACAGAGAACGTTAATTTTGAGGTTAACCAAATTTGGGAGTTGCTTGTATAGGCAGGAAAAGTATATGGATGATGTTGGCTTTTAGAATATTTCTTTATACATGTAGTTGTAACAACCGGCAATTATCTTTGGTTAAACGACTGGTAATTGTTGTTTTTCTTTTTAATGATAATGACTAGCAGTATAGGCGTATAGCAGCACTATGTGTCGTGTTCTATAAATTTCCTTCCATGCATTTGCATATATGCCTCTCCTAATGAGAGAAAGAAACTCTCAACCTTATGATTAATATGTGAATGTGGTTTCAAACCTTTTCATCTGTTTGTGATCCAGTAAAATGTACTCAAACGTGCATAGTTGATAAGCAGTAAGACCCAAAATCCTATTAAGTAAATAAAGACTCTTTATTTCTAAACCTGCCTACATTTTTTAATTCGGAATATATATTGATAAAAAAATTTAACCTACTTTAATTTTTAAAAAGTGCTACATCCACAGTATTTTTACAATAAATCATATGTGATAGTTTGTTATAAAAATATTGTGGACATAACATTTCTCTTCATTTTAGCCTTTTAAAAGAGAAGAACTTCGTTTACATAAATAGTTAAACTCGAGTCCAAATTTGGTAAGGATGTAGTGTAAAACTCATGTTTTACACCATCCAATAAGAAATTGTCACATCAGTTTTTTACTTAAAACTTAATACATCCTATCACAACTAATAACATCTCAATAAATTTTCAATTGGGTTGAATTTTTATATGGGTATTGAAATTGGTTGTTCCTATTCTTTAATATGTGATATGACGATGTGGCATGTTGGGATTGGAGAGTATAAAACTTGGGTTTACAACACATTCTTAAATAATTTAATCTCGTTAAACTTCAAGTGATCAAATCAACTTGTAGATGCAAGTTTGGGGTTTATTTATTTATAGAGTTTTAAATTATGACGCCTGCTTCTAATGATTGTGCTTTTTATTATCAAATTAAGATATCAATTGATTTTTACTGTAGACGGGGGTTGAACTCCATATCTCTTATTCAACAATAAAAAATTTTACCAGTTGAGTTAATTAGAACCCATATTGGAACCCACAATGTATATGCAATTAAATCTTAAACATACACACATACATATATTTATTGAGAATAATATTTTTAAAAAAAATCATTCATCTGTATGTTAAGTGAGATCATTTATATTACATTAAACAAGAAGAAAATTTTGAATCTAAACTAATTTCTAATTATTTTTTAATTTTACTCCATGTGTCCAATTTAACTTTCTCAATTTTGTATCAAGTGACTTATTTACAATGCTCAATGAAAGTCAAGATGATCCCTTACTTACCTAGGCAAAACCATCAAATCATCACTATTGTTGAATGTTTTTGCGTAGCACATGTTACAACCTATCTTTTACTAATAACACAATTAAAATATTTATTATATATATATATATTTTAGCTTTTTTTGGGTGCATAAATAAGAAATTTCCCAATTTTTTCCCTTAATCCACTTATGACTTAAAATATTTTTAATAGTTAGATAAACACCAATACAACTTACAATACACTAATTTGTACGCTTATTTATTACATAATTTCCCCAAATTTATTATTTATACACTAATTTTTACAATGGAGAAAATATTAAACCTATTACTTTTGAAAGGTAATAATATATATATATATATATATTCATTTTGTTAAAACTTTAGCATTTTTTTCCTTTTCTTTTCCTACCTTCATTTTCCTTTTCTACATTTTAAACTTTAAAAGGCATTGATAAAATAGATTAATTCTATAAGGACTTGATGTAGATACGTTGGTTTACACCCTCCAATAAGGACATGTTACATCATTATATTACTAAACCATAAAAACATCTGATCACATAGGATAACATCTCAATAAACACTATATTTCAGGTTTTAAGTAAAAGACTGATATTATGTTATTAGGTGTCGTAGGATATATTGAATTTTAAGTAAAAATGTAATGTGATAATTTCTTATTTGATGGTATAAAACATGAGTTTTTACAGTCCATCTTACTGAATTCCGATCCTTGATAAAATAGGAAAGATTTTCTTCCTTTTTTTTTAATTTTTTTTTTAAAGAAGTCCTACGTTCAAAACATTTTCACAACAAACCTTAGTTGGTAAGTTGTTACTTATTATAATTTGAATATACCATTGAAATTACTTTTTTTGCCTACCAATATCAATCAGTAACAACTTGTCACTTAGAATTTGTTGTAAAAGTGTTATGAATATAACAATTCTCTTTTCTTTTTAATGAATTTTGAAATATAACATAGTTAATAGTATATTGATTATAATTATGATACAAAATAAGAATAACAACAAGACATACATAAAAGAATTCACTAAAAGAAGAAGAAACAAAAAATTCAATTTATAATATTGGTGGGGTTAGTGAGGGGGCAAAGTTGTGAGTCAACTATTGGTTTTATGTTTTTTGGCGGGCTAGGAAGGAAAAAATAAGCAATCGCCCCTCTCAACTCTCCTAGCTCCGACCCAAGTAGATGCTATTAACATCTGTCATAATCATATCAATGAAAATCTTTCCTTAGTCTCTCTCTCTCTCTCTCCTTAGTCTCTTTATGCTTTTCACTAACTTAGCCATTGGGACCTCTACGACCAACCTCTAGGTTGGTCATGGAGGAATTGAGTTTTCACTTCGATATTTCAGGTTTTTAGACCCAAGATCATAGCTTGATCTAAGGAAGAACCTCATTTATGAATGAATTATTAAGATTTTAAAAATTCACACAAAGTAGGCTTTATACACACACATGGATTGTTAAGAGAGGAGGGTTTTGAATCCTTACTTAATGTCTGGGTTGAAGTTTAAAAATATGTCAATTAATTGAACTACAAAACTAAGTATTCAACTAAGTTAGGTTTAATACAGTAATTAGCATTCATATGACCAAAAATAATAATAATAATAATAATAATAATCAATCATAGACCCCCAACTAACCTGTGGTTCCGTCAATGTTAACTCTCTGTCTCTCTCTCTCTCTATCTAGTTTACGGGTGCATACTTTCTCAAAAAAAAAAAAAAAGTTTATGGGTGCATACCCTCCCTGTTCAGTCAATCCACACCACAGTCATCCTCACCCACTCTCTGTCTGCACCGCTCTGCACTTCCCTCGTGATCCCCCTTCTCTGTCTTACCCTTCACAACACGACATTAATCTATAGGGCCCAGTTGGGTTGGTTGGGCCTCCCTCCACTCCCGACACACACACACGATGACACAAACAACAAAAGCAAAAACACAAAAAACAACACACAAAAAAACAGAAACCGTTTTCTCATTACTGCTACTACAAATATGAAATAGCCGCCCATTTTCTTTTTCAAAAACAATTATAATATCCCAATCCCAATCCCCCACATTCTATTTTTTGATTTTGATCTCTCACCTATTGATCCATTGACTCATTCTATAAATACCCAAAAAAATTAATAAAAATAAAAGCTCTGCAAGTTTAAAATAAATATAAAAATGAAATGCTTCCATTTCAGCAACGGCGAGCGACGCGACGACGAGGACGGCGCCCCCGTCGTCGTCTTTCCGAGGGCCTTGTCGAAGGTGTCGTGGACGCGTTCCCTGAGCGTGGCTTCCACCGCCAGTGCCACGCTGGACACTAGACGCTCCGAGTTCGACAACAGCAGCAGCAGCAACAACTACAACCACAACCACGACTCGCGACTCGGAGGTGGAGGTGGAGGTGGAGACTTTTCTGACTCGGCCGTGTTTCATGAGCTCCTGAGTCAGCGCCGAGCCAACGATCTGCGAGTGTTCAGCTTCTCGGAGCTGAAATCGGCGACCAGAGGGTTCAGCAGGTCGTTGTTGATTGGGGAAGGTGGGTTTGGGTGCGTCTTCAGAGGCCTCGTTAGGGTTTCTGATTCCAAAATCCAAGTCGCTATCAAACAGTTGAACCGTAACGGTTTCCAGGCAAGCCCAATTTCTTCCTTTTATTTATTTTTGCACAAAGATTTTTTCTGGGTCTTTGTTAGATTTCAGGTATTTTGTTAATTGGGGACAGTAATGAACAATAATGTTTTTGGTTTTAGAAAATCGGTTCTGTTGGGATTGTTGAATTGAAGTAAATGTGATTGTTTTTTTGAGGAGTTGTAATTTGGAAGAGTATAACAGATCAACAAGGCTTTATCTGAGCTATGTGGGGTTGGCCACACTTGTAACTTTTGTTCAATTTACGGTCATGGCTTCTTCGTTGTTTGATATGCTACATGGTGGTATTGCCATTTCTGTTATTGGTGTTACAGTTGAAAGACTTTGGTGCTTATTGGCTATAAAGATATGATCCGGCGAGTGCAAGCGTTTGATAGTGGTTATTTGTCATGTTGAAGAAACAGTTAGATTTGGAGGGAATTGAGGTCTCATTGCTTCAATTGAGACTTATTTATGAGATCATTGTTCAATAGGTTTGAGGGCAAATGGGTGTTTTGCTTTTTCCTCAATTCTTTTTGGTAGTTTAAGATCTTTGTAGTTTTAGACCTTAGATTTTTTTTTTTTTTTTTAATTGTGTTTCACGTGTATACTTCCCGGCCATCCAAAAAGAATGAATAAAAGAATCAGTTGGATTTTGTTAGATTTTGAGAGTAGAAGCCATTGTTTCAATACCCATGACCTAGGTCTGTTGGGCTGGTTCTACTTGTTTGTTATCAATGAAAAGTTTGTTAGAAGGTTTGATTATATCCTTGTTTCGAGATTGTACTTTTGGAAACATGTATTAAGTTATGCTTTATCCTCTAACTTCATCTTATGTGACTTTCCTATTTTGAATTCTAGTACTCAGGGGCATAAGGAATGGATTAATGAAGTTAACTTCTTGGGTGTGGTCAACCACCCAAATCTTGTCAAGTTAGTGGGATATTGTGCAGAAGATGATGAAAGAGGTATTCAACGACTTCTAGTCTATGAGCTTATGCATAACAAAAGCTTGGAGGACCATCTATTGGCTCGAGTTCCATCACCTCTCCCATGGATGGCAAGACTGAAAATAGCTCAAGACGCAGCCCGAGGTTTGGCATATCTGCATGAAGAAATGGATTTTCAGGTGTACTTTTCTTGTATGCTCCAGAATATTGTAAATGTGTATTTTGTAGTCTTGATTCATTAGTTGTATGAGTAAGGGTCCTTTTTGTTTCTTGTAACTCATTAACTTGTTAGGCCTAAAATTTCTCTCTAAGTCTGGAGTAATTGCATGACCGTACATACCTTCATTCTATGAATAAATTGAGTGGAAAAGCTTAAACTAGGTTATCTGCATTCGTGTCTCTTTCAATTTAGTTTAACCACAATCATCCTTTATTCTGCCATTTTTTTTCCCCCAGAGTAATGGAAATTTGGAAGATACAAGCACTTCCATCTTTTATGCCTTTTTGCATAGACAAGACCCTCTTTTCATGTTGACTAGGTTTCTTTACTCAATTGAATGCTGGTCCATATTATTTTGAACTGCTTCATAATTGGTGCAGCTAATATTTCGAGATTTCAAAACATCAAACATCCTGCTGGATGAGGACTTCAATGCGAAGCTCTCAGACTTTGGACTTGCTAGGCAGGGACCTCCAGAAGGACTCAGCCATGTGTCAACATCAGTAAGTTTTTCGTTTTCGTTGGGGAGCAAATTTAAAGGATATATCATTTTGCTATCATCTGAACTCGTTAGCTTCAAGGAAGATGGTTCAGAGTAAAGTTTGGAGGAATATGTGCAGATTTACTGATTCTCGTTGTTTTGCTCAGTTTATAGTGTTAAGTCGAATGTCTCTAACTTGAATGGTGGATTTTGGTTAGTCCTGCATGTTACCAATCCTGTGGTAGAAAATTCTCACTTATTATCTTTATTTGCAAAGGTTGTAGGGACGGTAGGCTATGCTGCTCCAGAGTATGTTCAGACAGGCAGGCTGACTGCAAAGAGTGATGTTTGGAGCTTTGGGGTGGTACTCTATGAGCTTATAACTGGGAGACGAGCATTGGAAAGAAACCTACCTCGGAGTGAACAGAAACTCTTGGAATGGGTGAGACCCTACGTGTCAGACTCAAAGAAATTTCACCTTATTGTTGACCCTCGACTTGAAGGACAGTATTACATTAAATCAGCTC